>OZ022515.1:13380802-14018302 GCA_963989385.1 Ctena decussata | reverse complement strand
TGTGAATATTAGAAAGCAGTCTTTTTGTTACAGATACATTTAAGTGCAGCTTATCAGCATGAAAATAAAACTTTGGCATTTCTCCGGAAGCAAGGAGAAACGTATCATAATAAACTAAATGTCATTTTCGTAGCAAATGTCTTTGAATTTCTGTTTGTAAGCTTTCAGATCAACCGATTCTCTAGGTAATAATCCAGAAACAATGATTTGACGATTTTCTGCATCTAAACTATTCAGTAAAGAAACATAATTGTCAGCAAATATATTTAGGTTAACACCACTGTCAGCATCATTTCCGCCTACGTGAAGAAAGACAGTTTCACAGTTTGTTATATCGTACTTTGAAATGTTTTCGCCATTAGTGTCAGTTCTTGCCCCAGGAAAGGATCTAACAGTTGTATCTGAGTTAAGATCACTGATTTTTATGCCCTTGAATAACGAGCTTCCAACGAGCAGTGTCGACTGGGTGATTTTCTTCTGAGTTTCTGTTGTAAGGTCAATTGTTTCATTGTCATTTATTTTGTTTGAACTGGACTTGTGTCCACGTTAAAATTGTTGGTCAAGCGGGAATTCTAGTGACACATTTTTGTACTTTGGATTCTTTGTTTGTAAAATTTGTTTTGCAGATTAATCATTGTTCATTGTACCATCTTCTCTCCCATGGCGATTAACAATTGATTTGGCACTTTCACTCGACAAGGAAACATTTGGCTTATTTAACGTGGATTTGACTATCTCGGTTTGGGATTTGACTTTATCGATTATTGTGTGTGTTTTATTTACGATTTGATTGGTCTTTGCTTCAAAAGCTGATTTTACTGTATTTGTTGTACTTGTTAAAGTTTCCACAGACCTAGCTAAGGTTTCATCCCTGCACTTAATTTGCTTACTAAGGGCGTTTATTTGGTCTTGGAATCCACTGAAACAATTTTCAAGTTGTGAAGACAGCCCAAACACGGCAGTCAGAAATGTGTCAGTGCTTTCCTTAAGCTGTTCGACGTCATTTTTCAAACCAATGACGTCGTCTTTCACTGTTTGTGGAATGTCTGTACAGGTTTCGCATAACCAAAGACCAACTGGCTCGTCTTTACCTATACCCACACATTTTTCATGGAACCATATTATGCACAGAGCACATCTGATCATGTCATACTGTTTCTTGGTGTTTGGATTGCTCTGACATGAGTCACAACATACTTTTCTTTTTCTTTTTTGCCTTTGTGTCGTCATTTGTCTCAGAGTTATGTGAAGCAATTTGTTTTTACTGTGATGCTATCATTTACATTCGGGGGTGTCGTCATTTTGATCGCGTATGTCGTCTTTTCCAGTATTTTCATCATCTGAAGCTTAATTGAAAATCAGCTCACTATCTTCATTTGGATTTTGGTTTCTGTTCGTGTCGTCAATTTCTAGTGTTGTATCGAGTTCATTTGTAATTGTTTCTGATAGTAAATTCACTCTCGGCGGTGTGCATTCCCGTGAGCGCTTATGTAATTGCTCTTCACTTCGCTCTGTAGAGCTTTGGATATACACTGGGCCGTTTCAGACAATTTGGCCCCTTTCATTGACTGGTTTCTAAACCCGGGGTTTCATAAGTTAACACTCTTGAATCTTGAATAATCCTTAAACAGCTACTCTAGGAGTGAAAGCACATCAAGCGCGTATTATGTAATTGCCCCTAGGTATACCTTTGGTTGGCTTTCTTCGTGGTACAGATCAAAGAGTTGTAAAGAGAATCTTACCTATTGTCAGGAAAAGAAAGTTTGTAACAATTAGTCCTCGGACCATCTTTTGTTGATGTCAAAACATAAACAGTATACAAATAAACTTCACACGTTGTATATTTCACACGAATATATGATAACATACCTGATAGTAGAGTCTAAAATCTTATCAAAAGAATATGTACTTTTGAAATGGGAGTTCATCAGAAAAAAATTACCGATATCGTATTCCACTCTTTCTAAAAGTTTCGTTCGTACATTGTAGAAGTAGCTGGCTCGAAATGACTTAAAGATTATCTAGACAAACTACCATTACCTAAGAAAAGCTGTAATTCACTTACCCAAATATTTTAAGCACCAATTTCCAAGGTTATTGTTATTTCGATTCTCAAAGATTATTAAGATAAGTAAAATAGCTGTTGATGTGGATTAACGCGCTTCACTAAGCTCGAAGCTCGCTTTTTGCATGATCTGAAGTTCGGCATTACAGATTAGGTTTGTAAACATCGTAGTACAACCGTGTAGTACTTTACAACTCCTGTTGCCCTCCTTGCCTCGATTATCTTTGAGTCATTGCGCCGCCATAGACATATTATTTCTAATAATTGAAACTAATGTAGTTATATATGTATAACCTGAGTATCTAAATAAACTGGGAAGATTGCGATTTGTCAATTATGGATTTATCAAATATCAATATTTTGTTTCCACAGAGTACATTATTTTATTTTGGCTTCTCTCACAATGAATTTTGATTGTGAAAAGGTATAGATGTGAACTTAAGCTTTTGTAAACATTACCACAATATATGTATCTAAAATGTTTTGCTGCACCAAACTTTCATGAATACTAATGCCAGTATTTAATCAAGGTATCTCTGTTATTGATTCGCCCCGTTTTGGGCCTCCAAATGAGACTGCTGGGACACTGATCAAGAGAAGACAGGCTAGCCAGAGGAGATTGTTTATTGGATTAGATAAGGATTACATAACTTGCTAATGACAAAAATACAGGTCTTTAATCCTTTGTCAGTAAAATGGAACATCAGATAGAATAACATTTTAGCGTCCATTGCATTTGACAAACCGAAAAAAAAATGAAACAAAACAAAGAAGATGAATAAATAAAAAAAAAAACTGAAAAAAGTACATCATTACATATGAGCTGCGACACGACAAAACCAACAATGTGGTTGTGTGCCCAGCGCAGACTAAGAGTCAGCCTGGGCATCCGCCTGGAGGTAGCCTAGACCCTTAGCTACCTTTTGAGCACTTAATGAACAGTCTAATCAAAGTAGGCGGATGCCGAGACTGATCTGAGTCTGCGACGGGCGCACAACCACATTGTTGGTTTTCTCGTGTCGCGGCTCATATCTGGTTTAGCAGCCATTAAGTTCAACGAACCGTATTTTTCCCTAAAGATTTCCGGTTTGTCAAGTGCAATGGATGCTAGAATGTAAGTCTCTCAAAATTTCTGATTTGTCAGATGTCGTTATTTACCCTCAAAATTTCGGGTTTGTCAAATGCTATGGGTGTTAAAACGCTATATTCTCTCAAGTTTTACGATTTTTCAACTGTTTTTGCAGATAACATGTATTTTGTTTCTCAATATTTTCGGTATGCCAAATGTTATGGCAGTTAACGAAAATATAATTTCTCTCAATATTTTCGGTTTGTCAAATGTATTGAATGTTGCGAGGGGCGGGGTGTTTATTGGCCAAAACTACGTAGTCTGGCCCATGTTCCTTCTTCTGGGTGTGTTCTCTGCTCTTGAGGGAACTCTTTTTAAAAATTTTAATTCACTTAATAATGGCAAATAACGTATATTTCATTAGCTATGTGTTAAAACAATACGCTATATATATATGATACCTAAGAGGCAATCATATGTCATATGATTAACTTCTAAAGTACTATTTGGAATAACGTTGCCATGGCAACGATGCCTTAAGCTTACAAGGGTTAAGTCTTTAATTTTTTGCACGTTTCCACGTATATATGCTGCTAATGAGCAACAAAGATCCTTTTCCAACAGTACATTTTTTCTATGTTAAACAGTTTTGAGCACACTGACATACACACGCAAGAAAAGTAAAAAGATAGGCAATGATCAAGAAATAATAGAATCAGATCCCATACCCCACCCTCAAAACCAAACAAACATGAAGTGTACACACAAGTTGTCGAAAGCTCACGAAATAGATGCACGGTAAACCGAACAAACAGCTCTTTCCCAAACAGGTAGTGATTAAGCTACCCTAACTGAAAACAGCAGCAACATCTATTTTTTACTGCGAATTTTCTACTAATTTTCTACTTCAAATAACAAAAAAGAACAGACAGGTAAATGGGCAGTGATACAGATGACCATATTGCTAGATGACCAAATATAATCGGACATAACAACATGTTACATTGAGGAACCACAACAGAAGTGCCGCCTTGGAATGGCCAGTAATAGATTGTTTGTTGGGCGGGGGAGCGGGGCTATAACTAGCTATAATTGGCTCTAAACCTTTTTTTCCGTCTGCTTCTGCAGTGGTTAGAAACATTTTTATGTAGTTAGCTATGTCCGCATGAGGTTGACATACTTTTGGCTCGGTGCTGCTTTTCTTGATTTGGGTTATGAAAGTGAAACAAACAGCACATAAAGTGGAGCTTTTATTGCTGGAACTATGTTTACAAAATATTTTGAAGCAACAATTTCGAATAAGAACTACATATTCCAACAACCTGGTGACTACTTATGAAAAAGAAAATAAATAAAGAAATTCCAATTCTGAGAGTGTTGGTATTGAATACGCCATAAAAAGCAAAGATTGTATCACAAAATGATTATATGAGCCGCGACACGAGAAAACCAACAAAGTGGCTGTGCGCCCAGCGTAGACTCAGATCAGCCTGGGCATCCGCCCAGTCTGATCAGAGCCTTCGCTGTCCGCATGGAGGTAGCTTAGACACTTAGCTACCTTTTGAGCACTTAATGAAGAGTCTGCTCAAACTAGGCGGATGCCCAGGCTGATTTGTGTCTGCACTTGGCGCACAACCACATTGTTGGTTTTGTCGTGTCGCGGCTCAATTTGTATTTCTCGCCAAAATATAGCATAACTAATGTCGAACTAAGCAGCAAGTACTGCCTATACATCGACCTTCTAATGTGTCAAACTTACCTGATGTCATGAAATTAATAGAAGATGGAATGTAAAACTCAGTAGGTATTTGACTACACAGTGCCAAAAGTTAAGACCAGTGAATTTTAATGCCAATATTTCCACCCTTTTAAAATTGTGTCCAAAACATCACCAACTTTGATTTCGTCTTCACTTAATTGTAGCATAGTCTGTAGATAAAATGTTACATTTTAATGTGCTACATTGATTGTGGTCATATCATTTCAATTTCAATCATAAGAGGCAAAATTGTCTTATCAAAACTTGTTACTAGATGGACCGATAGTGCGAATTTCGTTCAAAGTGTTATCACTTTTGTCGTCGGAAAATAGATAGCCTTTGACACTGAAACTTCAAACGTTTTTTTATGAAACACATAAGTCACATGGTTTCTTATCTGAAGTAGCACGAATCTTCACATGTGCGCCCTTTTTTGTTTGCAGAAAATTAAAATTAGAAAAAAGTGCTTTACGAGTAATATGCATTATAATTACACGCGCCAAAGTTCCGAAAATTGATATGTTGGACTAAACTGTCAACAGACATATGCCTTTGCACACTGTCTTTCAAAGTCAATAATTATATCGTTGTTTAATATTTTGCTATCAGTCTTAAGGATGTGTAACTGAGGCATCTTGATACAGAAATATGCCTAACGTTTGTCGAGGTGTGAACTTGCGCAAGAAGTCACTTCCTGTAACTACAAAAGCCTCAAAAGCAAAGGTAAACAGCTATGCATGTTTCCTTCCTAAATTGAAGAGAACATACCGTAAAATTTTAGGTATACTGTGTCAGACAGATCTGAGCAAACAGTGCAGACCAAGATCAGACTGTACATTAACAAGAGCATAACTACCTATTCGCAAATACGCAGGTGTAAATTGAAATTTTGTCAAATTGACAAAATTTCAAAAAGCACCTGCATATTTGATGATGCCTAAATTTTGTAAATTGGACAAGATTTAAACTGTTAAATAGTATCTGCAAATAGTCATCCGTCCAATAATTCATTCTGCATAGAATATCTTTCGGGATAAACTCTTATACTTGCCTTCTTGGGGTATAAAACATAATGGTGCGTAACACGTAATTACCCCTAGTTACGCTCCTGCTTAAGGCGCAGTCTGATTAGGGTCTAAACTGTCTGCCATTCCATTTGCATATTATAGACGCATTATCGTATTGAAAAAACAAACTGTTCCATTCTAAGACAATTATGGTAATTTTTTATGTGTCCTAGTTTCTAGAACTTTTACGGTATTCCAGAGGAAATGTCCGTTTATATAAAGCATTGAATTCAAGCAATATTAGCACATGTCGCATCCATTTTCATAAAATTATTTGATATAGAAGCCAAACTAAAGTTGCATCGTTATAATAATTGAGCCGCGATGCGAGAAAAACAACAAAGTGGTTGTGCGCCCCGCGCAGACTCAGATCAGCCTGGGCATCCGCCAAGTCTGATCAGAGTCTTCGCTGCCCACATGAAGGTAGCTTGGACCTTTAGCTATACTTTAAGCGCTTAGTGAAGAGTATGATCAGACTCGGCGAATGCCCAGGCGGATCTGCGTCTGCACTGGACGCTTGACCACATTGTTGGTTTTCTCGTGTCGCGGCTCAATTATCATTGTATGCTTTAAGAGTTCGCCTCTGTCTCAGTGTTTGAAGCTATTACTTCTACATCGACGTTGTCACCATCTGAACTTTTCACATCTACATCGACGTTGTCACCATCTGAACTTTTCACATCTACATCGACGTTGTCATCATTTGAACTTTTCACATCTACGTCGATGTTGTCACGTATTTTACAGGTGGATAGTCTACGCGTTCTGTTGTATACAAGACAATTGATAACAAGGCTGAGAATTAAGGCAGATGCAAGGGAAGCAAATAAACCGGCTATGGCACTTTTTTCCGTACAAATTTCACATTCGTGAACTAACTTCTCAACTGTGTCTTCGTGTACCCCAGGAGAAAGTTTCAGAGCTGAAAACATAAAGAAAAATAACACGCACCGGCAACTTTTCTCGTCAAAGTCAGGATATATTGCACATCGCAGTTATAACTCAGATTAACAGGCCCGTGCCTATTTTACCGTAAAAAACAAGTAATGGTTTGGTGTTCCGAATACTAAGTGCGGCGTGAAATCCGGCCTAAGAGAGCAAGAAACTAAAACTATATATACTTCTGTGGTACTTGGTTTAACATTTTATAAAAGCGTTGTTTTTGGTTTTATAAATAAAAGATAACCCCAAAAACTCATTTGGAAAGTGATAACCAATATATAAAATCGAGTTTCCCGCCAGGCAATCGAATTTCTCATGGGAAAAGCATGGGGCCGTAATCAAACCGCATGGACATGGCCCCAACTGTTGTGAGAAAATCAAAGTAAAAAAATAACAATAATTGTATTAATCACTCACTAAACGCATTAATGCGGATTGACCATGAAGGCCTTACTCATGAAGGCCATACATTTCTATGGAAAAGAACCATGAGTAATTGTTTTACCATTTTCTCATGGGCAACATTGTATCGACCACGGTCACTTTACCAGTCAAGGCGCATGATAGAAAGCCCATGGTCCAAACATTTACCATGGCCGTAAAGATTGCAAAAAAATAGTGTTCATGACCCAAATAAGCGCATTCCGTAACGAAATACAAAGGCTGTAAAGAAAAGAATAGAAAAGGACACTTTAAATTTAAAAACATCTGACAGTCAATCTCTTTCCCAAACTAACCATTAGCTCTCAGAAACGGACTAATTGTTAATAAACATTGTGTTTGTAAAATTCTAAGAAAACACAATATCATTCAAAACATAAATATTTTACAAACTTTTTTATGCTAAAGCAAAATAAAAAAAAAAAAAAAAAAAAAAAAAAAAACACCCTGCGTCTGTCGCACTCCTTACTACTTACTCGTACATACAGTATTCCTAAAAAATATTGAGAATTGCATTTTGGCAAACGGTTGCTAGCCATACATGTTCAACAATATTTTAAACACATAAAATACAATACAAGAACCTCTTTTTCAAGTTTGGTATACAAAAATGACAATATGATGCATTTCCTTTCATCAGTGGTAGGTAAGGTTGGGCTAGGGTATACCCCTGTAATAATATGTCCCTTGATTTCGACTATGTTTTGGTTTTTCACCTTTGCTAGAAACAGACTATCTCAGGTGAAATAGTTTATTTTCTCCATTGTTCAACATCATCTACATTATTAATGTTGCCTTTAATATTTTGCACGAATTAAAGTTACTAATTCCAGTTTTTGAGTCAGAGACTGGCTTTTATATTAGGTGAAGAATATTGAAGGCATCAGAAACAGCAAAAAATCGGAACTGTTAGTGATCTGAACGGAGTATTTTTGGCAATGTATAGATAATCATATCAAAACTCATATCCCTTAAAGCACGTTTACTAAGCCTTACAAAAATATGGGTTTATGCCGTTTCCGTCGAGATGTATAGAATAAGAATGAATCAGAGCAACATATTGCAATTTTCCGCATTTTCGGGCACTGTTTCGAAATGAAGTCACGTGTTTGAACGCCAACAGCTTCAACAGCTGACAAGCTCACACAAAATTCTGTTTTCAGTTCACCAACACCTTAACTCTAGATGAGAATTCCATTCAAAATTCAACTGACTTGTCATTTTCTTTTCCACAAATATCGATTTTATTTGGTAAGGGTACATAATTTTCCAGTCGGACAAAAATCTCTGGGTGGCACAATTCAAGGGGAGATAACATTTGTGACTCAAATATATGAGTAATACTCGAATGCTGAAAGGTTCACAGAGGGATGTCGTTAACTCAGTAAACAAAGATATTAAGTATAAACATGATCTGTAAACTACCAGTGCTTAATTTTCACTTTGCAAAATACTCTCAATAATTTTGCGGAATACTATATTGTTGACATACAAACTGAAACAATGCATTGCAGTGCAACAAATCTCTCCAAATTATCCCCAAACCCCTACTGTGGCTAGAGCTATGCATCAACCAACCTTTTGACCTGTTATGTGGAAGCACAATGACGTGTGTGTTCACGCGTACTTCCTGGAATCCACCTTCTGATGATAAATATCGTTTTCTTCTACCACCTTGAGCTGCTGAACCACCAAGTGCGTTCAGGGAACAATTCTGCAAATCACGGTTGCAACAAAGATTATTTCCATACGCCAAGTTATACCCTTTCTAGCAGTGTCTGAGACATTTCTATCTTAGCCTGCTGTATCAAGCGTAGGCTCTGAAAGGAGCCGCTAAGTGGGTTAAGCGCTGGCCCGCTAATCTTGCGGTATCGGATTCGATTCCCGCAGCCGGAGACGAAAATCCATGCAACCGTAATCGTTATAATTATTATTATTATTTTTTTTTTGCCCACAACCTTTCATTATCACACTTTTGGCGTCCACCCATGACAAAAATACTGTTGAAAAGGACGAAAAATTTCAAGTCATCCGTCCAATAATCGGTTCAATGATCTAAAAACTGTTCCAGTCTGTCAATCATCGCATAGTGTCATGTTCCAATAATGTCGACAGAACCACTTGTTAATACAGCATGCAGAATATGAAACCGACAGTCAATACTGTGCTTAGAATATCACAATTAATTTCCGATAAGCTGCCAATGATGTAAAATGCATACGAAGATGAAATTGAATGACAGAATTTGTAGTAGAAACAGTTGGGTGTGTATATAGTAGTGTCCTGAACAAAATATGTATCATTCATTTACCTAATATAATAGTTAAGAAAATAAGAAATAAGAAAGTTCGTAGACATTATTTAAACTTACACTGAAATCTTAATAATGTTGTGATTTTGGCTAAACATTGTAAATGTGATAGAGGAAACGCTACTAAAGATATGCAACATATAAATTCTTTTTCGATTTCAAAATGACGAGAAAATCTGGATTGCCATGGACACACCCTCTACAAGGCTGACAATGGTGAAGGCAAAACTTTTATTTGAATTAGATTTCGCCATCTTAGGAGCTTGGTTTTTCAATACTAATACAAATAACTATAATGGAAAAGTACTGGTATTACAGGGAATAGTTTCCGTTTTTTTTCATTTAGTTTTTATTATTTTCCAACGGTTTACTACAGAATTACTGACTAAACCAAAAGGGTACCTCCATTCTCAATTGACACTTTAAATTTTAGGGGGTAGGGATAGAATCTGTATCAGTATTTGTAAACACAGAGGCTTTTTGCAGATTTCGTTTGGTCTCTTGTTATTAGATTTGATCTCACACCGAGCATAAACATTTGAGCTGATTTTTCCTTTCAAACGTTTTTTGCAAAAACACTCTTAACAAATTACTCTTTAGATTTAATTAAAATCTTAAAAAGTTCCTTCAAGAGCAGAGAATACATACAGAAGTAGGAACATGGGCCAGACTACGTAGTTTCGGCTAATAAAGCCTCGTCAGTGACCCTGACACTATCTGGTGACGAAACCAGAAAAAAAGCATACTGTAATTTCTTAAGGACCTCTGACGGTTGTAATGTTAATTTGCCTATAAAATCAGTCAAAATTAAATTTTTGATATACCCAAGAATTTCTCTTGAAATTTGTTGATCTCAACTTCCCCTAACTGGCTATGAATTTAATTTCTGATTTTTTAGCACATAGACTTCAATTTTTGGTGGAAAAAGCCAAATTCTATCATTAAACGTAATGGAAACAGGAAAAGTTTTTTAAAGATACTTCCCCCCCTCCGTGCCTCAGCTAGCCACTTCGCATGTATGTGTGTACTATCATAATACACATTATATGTGAGTGGCTTGCTGAGGCACGGGGGGGGGGGGGGGGGGAAAGATAGTCTACAGCTGAAAAACTGAAAAAAGTGGGTGGGGTACTTACACCCTTTATATCTATAAATAGCCTAAGGTCCTTATTATTGAAAAGATATTGCTTAATATCAGTAATAGTAGTGTGTATGTCAGTTTAAGCATAGTTATCAATTAAAATTTCGATATATTAGAAAACCAAAAAAATGGACTTATTTTCAGAGACTGAAAAAATCACTTACCCCTCTTGATAAATCAGTTTAAGTTCGTCATGATGCATGCTAATTTTTCAAAATCACTCTTAAAATGTCTTTACAGTACACAAGTCTACATATTAATGCCAAATATTTCAACTTTTGCTGCCTGAGGAAGGTGCAATAATTTGTCGAAAAATAGGCAAATTTGCATTGATACTGTCAGAGGTCCTTTTAATTGAGCAGTCGATTCAAAGACTGATTAGTTTCAAAAGGATCCAAATAATATAAAAGACGATGATCTAGAATAATAGTCTTCATCGACCTCATATTTTAGATTTCTCAGAATCTATCCTCTGATCTCAAAGGATGTAAATAAAATATAATCTGCACTATGGATGATGTACGGGGAGACTTTTTACGGCCTTCACACGGCACAACACCAGCTGCAGTGAGGTAAAATTAACGTCAGATTCATTTTTCATTAAATTTTGCACGAAAACCTTATTGTTTTGAAACAAATTAGGCAAGAATATGACATTGTTTAGAAAACTCTTGCAATCTTTTATACTGGGGTAAAACCCTCTGTAATTAACAAATTTTCTTGTCATTTAGATGCATTATTGTAATAGAAATGCTATTTTATCAACACATTTGCATAATTTGACTTTTTGGAGGTACAATTTCAAATAAATGATAATTTACAGATACACCACAAATGTTCCATAATTTTATTCTTGTCTCCCTTATCTCTAAGACCCACTCCGTGGTATAAATGATTTTATGTCAACTTTTTAATTCAAGTTTCTTTTCAGATGTTAATTCATTACCACATCCCCTATGCAAAATATTAATGCCTAATCAGCTTTTTCATGTCAGTGAATCATCGGTCAAAATGTGCATGCTGTCTATGATTCCTTACAAGTTGTAACTAATAAACCACTATTTCGCTTAGTCTTCATCATTTAAGTGAGTTCTAAAATGATGAATCACTGAGGGATAAGAATAAATAACAGTTTAATATGCCACACCTTTATGCGTAAAATCCATAATAAATAGCAGGCCACTTTGACACCTTGGGTATGAACTGCTAATTTTACTACAGTAAAGTGCCGTTGGAAAACTTGTTACATTGTGGGTCTTTTGATATTGAATAGTTCTTGAAACCTGTAAAGTTTAAAGATTTAATGAATGTAACGTCTGAAGTTATAAGCATTATTGTAATGTCTTCGAATTTTCTTTACACCCTGTATGTTGAGACCTCAGCAATGATATTTCATGCTTGCTATCATAGTAATATTTAGAGAATTGACTGTACGAGTAATTGATATAACCTTCGAGGAGGTGGAGCTTCCGAGAAGGTTATATCAATTACAAGTACAGTCAATTTTCTAAATGTTTTGTATCATGGTCCAATCAGAAACCAGAGTTTGCCCTGACGTATTTCAGTGCCTGTCAGTCTTAAGAATTTTATCACTTCACCTGACATTGTTTAAATTAGTTCCCATGATCAAGAATGATTTTTATTTTTCTGCTGTCCGCTTCTTATCAGAGCGTATAAAATAATTGCCTTGCCAGAAATACAGGAAAACAATTCAAATGTGACATTAATATTGGTCTACTCTGTTTCAAATCTATTTGAAATGATGAATTCTAAGCAAATAGAAAATAAATCTATACTTTAATACATTGCATAATTTAAGATCACACATTTTATTGTTTTTCATGATTTTATAATGCATTATGTGCATTGGAAAGCACCGACTAAAACTGACTGTCCAACTAAGATAGCAAGGCTACAACAGGTGTCTGCACTCTACGAACTGTGCGGTGTATATATACACTGCACGGCACAGTTAGAGCACGGCAGTAGGAGCACGATTTGGAATAATCTCAGTATAATTGAATGGGAATCTAAGCTCCGCCTTCTTGATTAGATGCTGTTGTTTAAAGTTAATTAAGATATTTCACACCAAAGATCAAAGGAAAAACTGTAGGCAAATGTACAATTAATGTAGTCTCATGCGAGGCTTTGCGAGGCGAGCCTCGCACGAGACAAACAATCAGAAAATTAGCATGACATTTCCTTGTCTCAGTTTCATCTAGTCTAGTAATCACAACTTTCTGACTGCCGAGTACGGTGCTTCAATGTATAATCAAGAGAACTATATTTGATAAAGTAGAAGAAGAAGAAGAACATCGTTCCAAGCACTTCACTATTTTTTAACGCGGAATACCTACAACCAAAGTATCTAAATGCATTAAAATAATAAATTTCGACTTCGCATGGCCTACGAGGAAAGAGGATTAGCTGTGACCTTACATTTAATTAATTCAAAGTATAATTATTCAAGATTTTCAATGGAAGCCGCCGCAATTTTCATTTTTGCCTTGTTTGTCAACTGGCCTAACTCCTGAAGAGGAGTAAATTCTTTTCCTTCACCGGAGAAGGTGTAGGATAGAGTCGGGTAACTTCGGACAGCGGGTAAATTCGGACATACCTTTGCAAACAGTGAAAATCCAGATGAGACGGCTCATAATGAGCAGTCTCATCAGGATTTTCACTGTTCGCCCAGTTATTTTTGTTTTAATCCCAAACAACTGACATATAAAGGAAACAATGTCACTGTCTAAGTTTACCTGCTGTCCGAAGTTACCCGACTCTACCCTACTCAGTCACTTTATCTTAAGCTGAGATTACTGTCATCACTTACATAGTTTAGACATAGGGCACCACTACAAACATCAACATCAGCAGCAAAAGATTGGTAAAAACTCTGGCTTCCGGGCGGGGCCAACCAAAGTATCTGAAACTCAACCTAAAATATAGATTTGTTTTATTATTGTAGTACGAGAAAACCCATCAAGCCTGATGCATATACAGAAAAAAACATATAAGTCAATAATACAAAGTCAAAGGAGCAAATATAACATACTGAACATATATAAAAAAAAACTCTAAAATTTTTATTCAAATCTGTGTTTCCTTCTCTGGAAGACGGAACAATTGTTTGTCAGTAATAAACAACTTTATTTCCATACGCTTCGACCTATATTGAGTTTCTTAAGAGGAAAATGCAAGCAGCATTATAGTATAGGCCCAAACGTAAGAAACAAACGAGTAGAAATTTTATTTCCCAATACCGGCTAATCCGGAAAATATTTAATGTAAATTAGGATAATATCGGGTTGGACAGACGTCTGATTACCTTAATCAAGAAAAACTATTAGTTCATATTTATCTGCCTCCTTTTCAGCTGAATTCTATTTCAGTAAATCAAATCATCACTTTATTTTGCGCATACGCAGAAGAAAGTTTTATCGTAAACAGAGACCTAAGTTCCAGCACACACAAAACACTTTAAACGCTTATGTTAAAAAAAAGAAAAACGAAAATAAAGTCCAATGGTTCCAAAATTTCAATTAATGTCTCTTTGAATTCAAACAGATAGAGACTTTTGAGATGCCATAGTTTCGATACCAGTTCATTTGTTTAAATTTGATTGATTGTTTTTGACAACTCCATGTCTTCCTTATCAAATAAAATTGAAGCTTTTTCTCAAACTGCCATTAAGATTTTAATCTATTTAAAAGTCTGAATTTGTGACTCCATAATCACCTGAGTTGTAGTTTTTCTTCTGTTCCTCGCGGCCTTTTAGTCGACCATGATTTGGCATAATTTTAACATATACGTGTATCTCTGTACTTTTGGTTATTCGTCCATTTTTCATAAAACAGCGGATGAATATTTTTCACTAACATTTGTCAGAATTATTGAAATATTTTTTTGTCATACTGCAGGTTGCAACTTCTTTGCACAAAAAGTTGAAGTAGGTGTGTCTTTGAAATGCCGTACATCAAAAAGTAGTCAGTAACTTTGAGATTTTTATTGTTTCTGTATATTTATGATGTGATGAAAATGTAGTTTCCAGATTTCGAAGAAAATCCTGTTTTTCTTTTTTTTTTTTTTTTTTTTTTTGCTTTTTTTTCAGATAAGATATTTGTTCCGGTGTCGGTAGTATCTCAAAGATATCCAGGTAAGGCTGGCCGGCTGCCAATCACGTCATGAATGAATGAAATGAATGAGAAGGTAACAGATGAAGAGCCGTTTAAAACATTGTATTGAATCAAAAGAAATCAGATTTTCGGCGTAATATTTGATCTGACAATGGACCTTCCAAATTTTCGTTGCATTTAGAAGGGCGTTGGTTACATTAGTTTGCGGACGCGTAATATATATTCCTTTGTTTGATTAAAAATATTTACATATATAAACAACGCTACCCAGGGAAGGCCACTGCTCCTTATCCCACTCACTAACCCCACCCCCTCCCCTACAAACACACATATGCATACAGGCGCACCTAAATTAGAAACAGAAGTTCTAGGGGGAAAGTACAGTATTTCACTTTTATGCGCATTAATCTCCGGAACTATAATGCTTATTATGACAGAAATAGACAGAATTAGTAAGCCTTACCATTACGTATCCTGGCTGAATCTTTTGCACCTCACCCCAGTACACTTTAGACTTACATCTGAAAATTAAACAACAAACTTGATATAGCTTTTATATGTTTATGATACTTTTAGTCAGGGATACTTTGTTTGTCTAGTTATACCTTATTTTATTTTCTCAATTCCTCCCTCAATCGGAACACCGCTCGGCAA
Organism: Ctena decussata; assembly: GCA_963989385.1. Taxonomy (NCBI): domain Eukaryota; kingdom Metazoa; phylum Mollusca; class Bivalvia; order Lucinida; family Lucinidae; genus Ctena; species Ctena decussata. Next base: position 14,002,720 of record OZ022515.1, on the reverse strand, counting down.
TTCCCTGGTTCGCGGTACTGGCCGAGCGGTGTTTCAATTGTTCTCCCTTTGTTACATGTGGCAAGTATGTTATGCATCCCCTGCAAACTTCTACGCGATAACAGATGTATGATATCAAGTCAGCTTATAACTGAGCTTGCGCGAATGAGATCAGGAAGTGCCTTCAGCTGTTATGACTTGTTCAAAGTTATTAGCTACTCGCTTATATTGGACATGTTAACAGTGTTCGATTGACCAGATGACGTCACCGAAGCACGTCATAACCGCGGCATATTGCGACTTCAGCAAGTTCCAAATTTCATTATGGTATTTTCATCTTTTTCTTCATGTTTTTAAACGCATAAAAATCTTTGAATTGATGCATGATAAATAGAAAATACCATGTTAACTAGTGTCTTTTGATATCTAGTTTATCAGGCGAGATAAAAAACAGCGTAGGAATGGCGAGGCTTGCCGAGCCAGTCCGTCGTGTTTCTGGTTGAGCCTGATAAACTGGATATCAAAAGACACTTACATGGTTTTCTATTTACATGTATCTTGCATCATAAGAATATTTTAAGGCACAAAGAGAGTTTAACAAATGGAAAGCAAACGCAGTTTTGTTCGAACTTGCTGACGTCGCAAACGTGTTATGACTTAAGTCGGTGAGGTCATTTAGCCAATGGAACGTTGATATCAGGACCAACGTCAGTTTATAGCCAATCGTCTTCAGCGATCGCTTTTTAAGACATCACTTGATAACATTCGCGCATGCGCAGATCTACAGTGACATGATATTACATCATGTTATCATACCCCTGTTATCAGCTGAGTTTTGCAGCAGATGCATGATTAGAGGAATTTGGGTGAATATGGTGCATTGGGGAATGTGGTCCACCCGAAATAAAATGCTTAATATTAATGCCCAACGGGTACTAAAATCAAACCGTATTCCAATAAAAATGATTGTATACTATCACTTTTACAGACCAAAAAACCCCACTTAAATCATATTTCAAAGAATAATTATTTTATTAATTTTTACAGAAGATGACCCAACCTAATATTCCAGTCCAAAAATGATGATGTAAGAAAATGGTTTCAGATTAAAGAACTAATTCTATCTGGCTGTTGAGATTTTCGCAAATTCTATATCTAATAAACAACAACATCCCCTCTCAGAGCAGTTAAAAACAAACTAGAAAAAGGGAATATAAAAATGTTCATATCACAGTACCATGCCCTGTTTGGGGTAATATACTCCACCCACAATTACAATGTTAAAACTCCATTTGGGGTAATATGGTCCACCGTGGGATCACAACTAAAACATAAAGTTTGAGTCTGTAATGTCTTTTTGTTGGGAATATTTGCAAACGTTTGTTTCCTCCTGCTCTATTAACTAATTTACATGAAATTTCAGGGAGTGGACTTTAACTAAATGTGCAATAAATGCCAAAAATTGCTAACTTTCAAAAGCATTAGGAAATGGTTGCTTTATTGTTAATTTTCTGTTGTCGCGTTTCTAGTAGACAGATTTTACGAATTATAATGTTATATCTTTATGAGATAAAAATATACATAATGCAAAGATATTTTCTACGGATATTGGAATCAAGCCAAGGCGGATCAGAAGTGCGTATAGTAGCAAATTTGTTAGGTATATTATTAGCCGAGGCTACGAGGCTTTATTAGCCGAAACTACGTAGTCTGGCCCATGTTCCTACTTCTGTATGTATTCTCTGCTCTTGAAGGAACTTTTAAGATTTTAATACGTTTTTCAGATATTGTTCTAATGTGTTCGGCAATATTCATGGCATTAGTGTTTATATCAACGTTAGCTAGATTCTCCCAATTCGTATCATTTATTTCGTCTCGTTAACTGTCAAAATTACCACGATCGTATAAACAAATTTTACGTTTGATAATATTATTAACTTCGACTTCCTGTACATTATAAAACAGTATATGGGACAATGGTACCTAATATTTTGAGCAACAAATGTTTCACCTACACCACTTAGAACGACATTACTGGGCTCACTTACAAGACAAATATCAATTAATGTGGCTGAATGTTCAGTAAAATTAGTCGTTTCATCTATTATCTGATTCAAATTATACTGAACTGAAATACCGTCAATTTTCCTGCGTAGTGTAAGTTTTAAATTAGCGAGATTAAAATCCCCTGTTATTATAATATCCTTTATGCCAGTGTCAAATGCTAAAAATCTATCGACGCTTCAATGTCATCAAGAGCTGACGCGTCCGAATCCGTAAGTCGATAAAATGTAACTATTAAAATCGGACGGTGTTTAAGTTTAATCAAACCCTCACGGATGCGACAACGGCGACTATATCTGAAGAGTTGCAGTGCTATGCGCCCTCGCGATGCTACGCGCCTTGGTCGCATCCGCCAAACTTCGAATTCCATCGATGACATGAAACTATTTGTCATATGACGTCGCTTTTTTCAGTGATTTACGTCGTGTCATTTCAGTGGATATACGTCGTGTCATAAAAATCATGTGAACACACGTGCGAGTACAAGTAACGCCTATGACAACGTCCATGTCAACAATGCATTTTTTCACATACATGTAGTTCTCAGTTTGAAGGCGATACAATTCAGGGTCATATGATAAACAGAATCTTACACTCGTTATGTAATTTATGAAATTGCCCATTTCTCGTTTCATAAATTTCGCGCCAAAATGTTTCAGAACCCGATTCTCACATTTCGTTTAAGATGCCACCTCGTCAAAGCAGAAGGCGAAATTCACACCCAAGCCTAGTCAGGAAACTATTTTTACGCAGCCTGGGCCGCTGGAGAGGGTATCCAACCTCATGATTCCCCGCCAGTTTTAAGCGCTGATCAAAGGTAGCTTGAAATCCTTTGCCGTAGTGGCGGCGTAGTAGAAGCGCCAGCGTGGCAGAAGGGCAACTACACCGCGGCAGCATCGTGACTCGCGAACCAAGATCGAATAAGAATTGTACTGGCAGCGTAAAGTAAGCGCAAGTGTTGAAAGGTTTGGCAAATGCCGACGCTTCTGCGGCGATTTCGAAACTTTTGAAGAAGTGCCATGATCACCATGAGCGCAGTCAGAGCGTATTCCAGAGGAATTAGGGGGAGGGGTGACCGTGTGTGTGTGTGTGTGTGGGTGGGGGGGGGGGGGGGGGTTGATAGATCATATTAATCTCTCTCTCTCTTACTCTCTCTCTCTCTCTCTCTCTCTCTCTCTCTCTCTGACACAGGTGAATGCGCTCGCATTCGGATACACTTACCCGTCATAGGTTCCAGGTCCGTCGACACCGGTTAATATAATAATATCACCACCGGTAGCCACTTGAATTGTTCGGACCCTGATGTCTGTTCCACTGGGGTTCTGCGAGGCTATTTAATAATCAAAGATACAGAGATATGAGCCGCGACAAGAGAAAACATACAAAGTGGTCGTGCGCTCAGCGCAGACTCAGAACAGCCTAGACATCTGCAAAGTATGATCAGACTCTTCGCTTTAAATGTAGATTAGGGTCTAAGCTACCTATATGCGGACAGCGATGACTCTGATCAGACTGGGCGGATGCCCAGGCTGATCTGAGTCGGTGCTTGGCGCACAACCACTTTGTTTATTTTCCGGTGTCGCGGCTCGATATCATGTTCAAATGACTATGGAATTTAACCACACATTCTAAGTATTGGGTAGATAGGGCTAATCCAATAGTGCATACCCAGAAAGAAATAGTTTAATTAGGGTCTTCACTGTCTGCAATTCCGTTTACATATTTTGGGCGCATTACTGCATTGCAAATCAAACTTGGGTGCATTACTGCATTGCAAATCAAACTGTTTCAGTTTGAGACAATTACGGTAATTATTTTAGGTATTTCGATTTTTTCTAAGAATTTTACGACATCTTTAAAAAAATAAATAAATGAATAATTAAACAAATAACATAGTATTGTATATGTATTCATTACTCATTAGACAGATTCAGTCATATTTTTCTAATAGGTAAGAAATTGACAAATGAAGGCACGCTATTATAATGAAAAAATATAAAGACTTTTATTATATGACCAAGATGTAACACACAATTTCATTGGCTGATTTGACGTCAATATTTTGCGATATTCATGGCCAGTCAGTGAATATAACGCTGACGTCATTGTATTTTCGTGACGTAACGTCTGATGTACGTGAATGTTAATGGCGTAACGTCGCGAGATGAAACCATGTACTCGTAGTATAATCATAAACTTCAAAGGAAACTGTATTTAGAATTATCATTTAATAAAACAATTGTTGACCTATATTTCGGTGAATATGCAGTTTTATTGACCTGCAAACATTACATATTGACCTCTGCTTCGCGTCGGTCAATATGATGTTTGCAGGTCAATAAAATTGCATATTCACCTCAACAAAGTTCAATAATTGTATAATATGCCATAAAAAAAAGAAAAAAAATCTATTTCCCTAAAAATATTCTTACCTCATATGTGATGAAATAACTTAAATGCTAATATGCCATAAACTCGAATTATTATTAGTGTAAGTAGAAGTATTAGCGAGATGTACTCTTCTTAAGGCTTCCGACCAAATCTTGATTATTTATTCTGTATATTTGCCTATGATAATTTCTCGAAATAAATATTGTTTAAACCTAATGCTTTCGATAGTCTAAACAAAGAATTTTGAGCACATTTGCATAGTGCATATATAATATAGAATCTGGTAAGGAATTAATTCAGGCTCCCCAGCAGCCAGAGTATCTTTACTGATCGCTGGAAAGTTATATGCCAAATATACATGAGCCGCGACACGACAAAACCAACAATGTGGTTGTGCGCCCAGCGCAGACTCAGATCAGTCTCGGCATTCGCCAAGTCTGATCAGAGTCTTCGCTTTGCGCTTAAATGGTAGCCAAAGGTCTAAGCTAGCTCCATGCGGACAGCGAAGACTCTGATCAGACTGGGCGGATGCCCAGGCTGATCTGAGTCTGCGCTGGGCGCACAACCACATTGCTGGTTTTGTCGTGTCGCGGCTCACATGTACTTTCATCAGCCATAAAAATTAAAAATACGTCTATCATATGACGTCGCTGTTAGTCAGTGGATAACATCGTGTCATAAAAATCGTATGACAACACGTGTATTAACACTTTGGCGCGTACACCTAACGTCATTGACAACGTTCATGTCAACAATGCATTTTCTTATTTAAATAATGTTCAGTTTGAAGGAGTTAGAATCCCATTTTAAAGGTTCATATGATAAACAGAATGTTACACTCGTGGTCGTTTCGTATGAAATTTATGAAACTCGCCAAAGGCTCGTTTCACAAATTTCATATGAAATGACCACTCGTGTAAGATCCTCTATTTATCATATGACGGCGCTGTTATTTATTCGATAACGTCGTGTCATAAAAATCGTATGACCTCTCGTGTAAAGGTCGCGTACACATAACGTCATCGAAATCGTCCATGTCAACGATGCGCTTTCGAATTGAAACACTGTTCAGTTTGAAGGCATTAAAATCCCATTTTATAGGGTCATATGATAAACAGAATCTAACATTTGTAGTCATTCCATATGAAATTTATGAAACTCGCCACAGGCTCGTTTCATAAATTTCGTATGGAATGACCACTCGTGTCAGATCCTCTACATATACTATAATCAAATAAATAAATAGATAGGCTTTTATGCAATTACAGAAACAGCTGCAAGCAGGCACAGTCATTTGTAGTTAAAAATAGTGACAGTTAAGCGTATATAATGTTTCTCATACCAGCACGGAATAAGAAAATTTTATAATTGATTCATACCGTCATATACATCGTCTGTCCATATATGAAGTCGTGCCATGTCACCAGGTTCTGCTGAAGATAACGGCGGACCACTGCTATCGGAATTATCGTCAGTAATCTTCATAAACACAGAGGACTGTATAGGATTCGTGAAGAGTGATATATCACTGTGGAGAGAATGAAACATAATTAGGGGATAACTGTATTGGAAATTGTCATTTGGGGAGGTAAATCATCGGTTTTATGGTCGGAAATTTCGTTTCACGGCGACGCACCAGCCTCATGAGGCTCAAATTCGATGATTTATGTAACTGGGGTATTCATCGTTAAATAAACAAGAGTTGTCAGAAGACAACAAAGCGCGCCTTATGGGTGCCTGATTTTCACAGTCAACAAGACATACAAATACACTGGCGCTCACGTATTTGTACACATTCAAAACGCGTCGGGGACGCAGTTGATGCGCGCGGGATACGCGGTAATTCTTGACGCGAATATGAAAATTCGTTCTCAGTTTTGCGTATACCGCGAAGCGACGCGTGCAACGCGCATTTTATGCAAATTTCATGGACCCAATCAAAATTGCGCACATGATACGGGTAGTGACGTAGTCCTTTGCGTCTCAACGCGCGCGTACGGGAACCAATCAAAATCGCGTATTGAATGCGCATTTTAATGAGGTCAACTTTAAGTAAATCATGTGAAAGAAAGAGCCATTAGTCTACATCAAGCTTGATGTCGAATGCTCATTTGGTCTTACTTAAACCATAACGGGAAAGAAAGAAAAAAAAGAAGCCTAGAAACTCGACCGGCAACTCAAAACTAAATGCGAATGGGACAGTCCCATGACACTTCGCCATTGAAGCAGTGACTGAAGTGGAAATAAATCGCACTCTTCAGCCATAAATTCCTTTCGTACCAGAAATTAAAATCGTGGAATCTGAAATTAATAAGGCCTTTATGGAAAACAAGTGCCAGACGGCAGTCACTTTGAATCTTAAAAAGGCATTTGACCTTATATGGACTTCAGGGACCCTCTTCAAGCTAAACGAATTCGGCATCAATGGAAATATGTTCCGCTTCATTCATAACTCCTTAAACGGCAAAAGAATTCAAGTCGGTGTGGGGGATAAAAACCTCTGATCAACATGACTTGGAAATGGCTGTCTCCAGGGCAGTGTCCTCAGCCCTATCCTATTCATTGTAATAATTTACCCTTGATGATGCCCTGGGGGGGGGACCCAAACCTCTCTCTTTCTCAGTTTGCAGATGACAGTGCCATCTGGACCTAGCACTCCTCTCCCAAACATGCTCTCGTAAAACTCCAATCAGTTCTCCAGACAATCAAGATATGGTCCAAGCTCTGGGGCTTCAAAATCCCCACTATTAAGACAAAGGCTATAATTTTCACTAAAAAAAATACTTAATATTGAATCACTTCAAAAACTCTCCCTTTTTTGGGACAGAAATAGAATTTAGTGACCATATCACCTTCCTGGGTATGATCCTAGATAGCAAACTAACATGGGGTCAGCATATTAAAAATCTGATTGAAAAATGTAATAAAGACCTAAACCTCATGAGGATGGTTTCAGGCACCTCCTATGAAGCAGATAAAAAATCCTATTGACATTATATAAGGCCCTAATCCTCAGTAAAAGTCGATTATGGTGCGCAAGCTTATAACTCGGCACCCAAACATCTACTCTCAAAGCTCAAGACCTCATCCAAAACAACTTAGCACTCCGTATGGCTACGAGGGCATACCACTCCGCCCCTATTAATGCTTTAGAAATTGAATGTGGAATTAAACTCCTACAGCTGAAGGTGCCCTGAAGGGCACCTGACTCATGCCAGAGGTCTTGGGTTCGAGAACCCGGTTGGACCACATACTTTGTTTCTCCTTCCGCTGATTCAAGAAAGGCAGTTGTCAATTATTGACCACCGGCACTTACAACCATACCAAACCCTCAAAACTGGACGTTTATCCCCTAATAAATGAAGCAGTAACCGAAAAATGGCAATCCCAATGGACCAATAGCAACAAGGGCCACACCTTCCATTTCGTCAAACCAAAGGTTAAACTTCAATGTGACGTATATAGTCTCAATAGACGTTTTGACATAGCCTACTCCGGACTAAGGCTAGGACACTGCGGGCAGGGCTGCCTTCACTACAGTAACCAGTCCGCCCTATGCCCCCACTGCAACGATGCAGAAAATCTCAACCATATCTTCTTTGACTGTGTGGCCCCATAACAATCAAAGGCGAGACCATAGAATCCACCATATTCAAGTTAGGCTATCACACAATAGACCTGAGACTGCTCCTGTCTCCCCAAAAGAAACATGCAAATACAATACAGAAGGTAGTCTTTGAATACCTGGACAAAACCAATATCATTGCCAGGATATAGATAGATTCCAATACAATAGGGGAAAAAATCCCCCTAATTTTCTCTAATTCGAGCCCCTGTTGCTAACCACCTACCAAGCCCATTTCCCAAAATCCCTGGATCCACATTAATACCCTACTAAGTGCAATGCTCATGACAAAAACTCCCATTACCCAGTAAAAGCCCTAGAACCCATCTGTACGACTACAATCTGACTTTCCCTACTGTTGTATAAATAACTTTTGTCTATTGACAATAAAGGCTAAAATTAATGTGTATCCAACCTCCTTAACCTCACACCCAGGCTAAGGTACCTGGAAACTAAATAAAACATAATAAGGTTCAGCACATTTGCTCCCTAGAAACAGCCAAAAGAAACTGCCCTCTTTTCCCGTCAATCCGCAATAAGAAATAAGCTATAGTCCTCTGGTCCATTAATAATACTCTCCATTTCTTCCCCACCCCTAAATTAATGTGTATCCAACCTCCTTAATCTCACACCCAGGCTTAGTGACCTGGTAACTAAATAAACCATTATAAGGTTCAACTCATTTGCTCCCTAGAAACAGAGAAAAGAAACCACCGTCCTTTTTGAACAACCCGCAATAAGAAATAAGCTACTGTCCCCGTGTCTATTAATAATATTCTCCATTTCCCCTCCAAAAAATAATGTGTATCCAACTTCCTTAATCTCATACCCAGGCTTAGTTACCTGGAAACCAACTGAACCATTATAAGGTTCATCACATTTGCTCCCTAGAAACAGCCAAAAGAAACCGCCGTCCTTTTTGAACAACCCGCAATAAGAAATAAGCTACTGTCCCCGTGTCTATTAATAATATTCTCCATTTCCCCTCCAAAAAATAATGTGTATCCAACTTCCTTAATCTCATACCCAGGCTTAGTTACCTGGAAACCAACTGAACCATTATAAGGTTCATCACATTCGCTCCCTAGAAACAGCCAAAAGAAACCGCCGTCCTTTTTGAACAACCCGCAATAAGAAATAAGCTACTGTCCCCGTGTCTATTAATAATATTCTCCATTTCCCCTCCAAAAAATAATGTGTATCCAACCTCCTTAATCTCATACCCAGGCTTAGTTACCTGGAAACCAACTGAACCATTATAAGGTTCATCACATTTGCTCCCTAGAAACAGCCAAAAGAAACCGCCGTCCTTTTTGAACAACCCGCAATAAGAAATAAGCTACTGTCCCCGTGTCTATTAATAATATTCTCCATTTCCCCTCCAAAAAATAATGTGTATCCAACCTCCTTAATCTCATACCCAGGTTTAGTTACCTGGAAACAAACTGAACCATTATAAGGTTCATCACATTTGCTCCCTAGAAACAGCCAAAAGAAACCGCCGTCCTTTTTGAACAACCCGCAATAAGAAATAAGCTACTGTCCCCGTGTCTATTAATAATATTCTCCATTTCCCCTCCAAAAAATAATGTGTATCCAACCTCCTTAATCTCATACCCAGGCTTAGTTACCTGGAAACCAACTGAACCATTATAAGGTTCATCACATTTGCTCCCTAGAAACAGCCAAAAGAAACCGCCGTCCTTTTTGAACAACCCGCAATAAGAAATAAGCTACTGTCCCCGTGTCTATTAATAATATTCTCCATTTCCCCTCCAAAAAATAATGTGTATCCAACCTCCTTAATCTCATACCCAGGTTTAGTTACCTGGAAACAAACTGAACCATTATAAGGTTCATCACATTTGCTCCCTAGAAACAGCCACAAGGAACCGCCGTCCTTTTTGAACAACCCGCAATAAGAAATAAGCTACTGTCCCCATGTCTATTAATAATATTCTCCATTTCCCCTCCAAAAAATAATGTGTATCCAACCTCCTTAATCTCATACCCAGGCTTAGTTACCTGGAAACCAACTGAACCATTATAAGGTTCATCACATTTGCTCCCTAGAAACAGCAAAAAGAAACTGCTCTCTCCTCCCAACAATCCACAATAAGAAATTAGCTACAGTCCTGTTGTTGACAAATAATATTCTCCATTTCCCAAAATATTAGAACACTAAAAAAAACTCCCATCAAAATACAGGACCCTAAAACTTTAAATATGCAATAAATTTTGGAACCAACTCAACCAAGATACGGTTTAGAACAAATGCTACAGTCCTAGGTCCCAAAAGGAATTTTTACCCTACCTACCTCCCTCCCAACAGAATTAAGCTACGGTTTTCTCTGTGTAGAGGATATCTGTTTCGATTCGGCACAGATTGCTCTGCAATAAGGTAATCCGAAGAGAACCCATTTGTCTGTTCAGACTATACCATTTCAATTTAATGCAAGTTACTTCGTAGTAAAATAATGTTTTTTGATTGGGTGCAAGTTACTTTGCAGTAAAGTAAATGCAGCCTGCTCAAATATTAACATGACCTAAACATGCCCGAGGTCAGTTCAAAAATGGATTTTAATGCGGCTTTGCTTCGGTTTGCTGTTTAGACAGGACTTTTAATCCGAAGTAAAAGTTAATTCGGATTCGATCCAAGGTACTCTGTAGGATTAGTTTAATTACTTCGAATTAGTTTTTAATTCGAATAAGATTTGCTAGTCTAAACATTTAATTCAAAGCAAATTCTGATTCAATTTTGATTAAAACTCTAGTCTAAACAGGATTATTGAAGTATTGGAAATTCAGGCATGCGAATGTTTTTACATTGTCTCAAAGGCAAGGATAATTGCTTATTTGTGGCCTTGGTTGTGGAGAAAACTGGAGTACCTGAAGAATACCACCAACCTTCCTGCAGAGACTGTCCAAGTGATTCTGCTTCCTGCCAAGGATCTCGGCAGGAAGCAGAGTCACATGGACAGTCTCGGTAGGAAGCCAATTTTCGAGGACAGAAGTCTCTGCAGGAAGCAAGAGATCGCAGACAGTCTCGGCAGAAGCCAAATATGATGTGAAGTCCGCCGAGACTGTCCGCGAGGCAGAGACTTCTGTACATGATAATTGGCTTCCTGCCGAGACTGTCTGCGTGACTCTGCTTCCTGCCGAGAGGCTCGACAGGAAGCAGAATCACGCGGACAGTTCTGCAGGAAGCCATTTATCATGTACAGAAGTCTCGGCAGGAAGCAAGAACTCGCGGACAGTCTCGGCGGAAGCCAAATATGATGTACAGTCTCTGCAGGAAGCGAAAATTAGAGGAATCGATTATACCCTGTGGTATTGTTTAACTCAATATAATAGTCTGGGTCCAAATTTCACTGGTCAGTTTAATTCTTAGCGAGGATTACCGTGTGTGTTCTGGCCCAGATAAGTTGTGACTTTTTTTTTCTGTTTGTTTGTTTTCTGGGCTTAGAAGTTAAGAAAAATAGAAGTTATGTATAGTTTCTAAGCCTAGAATTAAGTTCTATTATAGAGTTAGTCTAAATAGTAGTTAATTCGGGAAACCGCGCTTCCGGTTTTACGGTCACGTGGTTTGCTTGGATACGCATGGCGACGGTGACAACACACCGTTACGCTATATGCGTTATAATATAAATAGTTGTAAAAATTTTACTTTTAAGACGCATATATTGCCTGGGCAAGCCTCAAACACTCTATATTAAATAAACTTAATCTCCATAAGCAAACAGAAAGCTGCCGATCGTCAAAAAGAAGAAAATAATCATTTATAACGAAATTAAAGCACACGATACATTGAACGGGACATAATAGGCTGTGCTTACTTTTAATACTGATACATTTAGTCAGTTATTTGAATTGTAGATCTTATAGATGCGATATAGCATAAGTACATAATAATTATAATAATAATAATAGTATGAAGAAATAAAAAAAAACGCAACAGTAGTAGTCTATAGGCTACCAGATCCCACCCCATTCACTAACCACCCCGTTTCGTTCAGTCCAGGAAACCAAATATTTACTTTAGCGTTAAATTTTATAATTCATTAATGGAATAAATAAAACCTAAAAATATGTTTAATTTTAGGGGTCAGATATTAAGAAGACCGGCTGACATTTTAATCAAGAGAATAAATCCCGCTGGCACCCTTCTCTCTCTCTCCCCCCCCCCCCCCCCCCCCCCACACCCACCCACCCACCCCACCGCCTCCCTTCGCAAACACTACATACACCAAAGACAAATGTTTACTTTTAAACTTTTTAAACATCAAAAGACGGTAATGATAATGATAACAATATGATGATGAAGAACTAACAATCGAAAGCCCCCATCACAACCCTTTCCTCCCTTCACCACAACCTACCCAGGTTCCAATCTGGTTTTGAAAACGAAAAGAAAAAGAAAAAAAAACGAAATAACTGACTTTCCTGAGGACATGTCATTTATTTCTGGACTCAAAAGAACATATGATACTGAAAGGCATTTTAAAGTCTGTATTGTCCTACCAGTGGTAAAAAAAAGTCTAAACACAGATCATTATAAAAATTCACGTTTGATAATAAAATCTTGGTTATGTTTATATATTGTGTCACATTACTGGTAAAAGGTAGGGGGAATATGTTTTTGAAAAATGACAAATCGCTCCCTAAAATGCGATTTTCCTTTTCTGTCGCCCGTCAAGCGATGCAATATAAACAAAAGTGGGACAGTGATTGGGACCCACATCTGTACATTATGTCTTTACCGGCTTATTTATGGTTATGATATTGAAAGTAGATCATTTTAGTTGCCAAATAAAATTAGTTACAAAACTTTTATATGAAATTCAAGTATGTTTCATTTGTTGCAAGCTGGCTTATTACAGTAATTTACAATGGTCAAAGCTCACAAGAAAACATTCAGAAATATTTTTTCCTGAACTATGAACACTATTAAGAAAACCAGGTATTCCTTTGAGGAACATCTCCATTGCCCCCATTGCCCCACTCCACTACCCTAATACCCCCCCCCCCCCGTGCATATAAAAACACACACTCACACAGCAAAATTAAAAATGGACGGACGCTCGGCGCCCCGTTACTGCGGCTATGGATTCTTTCCGCTGAGGTGCGGGGGCAGCGTCGATATGAGAACTGAAATACTACTACTACCGCGAATTAAAAAAAAAAACGCAGAGAAGACGCTAATGACTAATAATCCATGTAAAGCAAGGAGTGATAACACTTATTTATTTCAGAAATTGATCAGGCCTAGCAATCAATTGGTGAGTAAAACTTCACAGTTTTGGAGATCATTCGTAAAGGGGATCACATCAGCAAGAGCGGGGAGCGCGAGTGATATATCTAGTTAATTACAACTGCTTGACACACCATGAGTTTTTACTCAAGGCTAAACCTGAAAAGAATATTCCTTGTCTCTAGAGTCTCCCAACCTATGCTTATCCCCTAACTTCATACATCACCGCAAATTACTGGAATTTTTGCATGCACAGTAGTTTCATATATTTCCAAACACTTGCTTTGTTTTACCTCCTTCATTATTATTATTATTATTCCCTATCTTATTATTATAATTATTAGTGCTACTTCATTATTATCAGTTATCATAACTCTTTTAACAAGATTAATTACGTTGGAAATGATCGGTATTTTCACGGTTCTGCCACGCAATTTATAGCATTATAGATATTTGTTTGTTTTATTTATACTATTTTTTCAAATGATATTTTTTTAATAATAATAATGATAATAATAATGTGTTGTGGTCTTAGCCTAGCATGACAGATACATGAATATGTAAAGTTCGTGCGTGAATTGAATAGCCTATGACGTGATTTGAAAGGTCCATAAAAAATGTATTTTAGCTGCATTCGTGCGTAAAATTCGCTGAATGAGCTTGATAAAACCAGTTAACATTATTATTTTCTTAAATACATGTATATTTAATGAAAAATAAGCGTAAATAGGTCTAAAAATTCAAATACACCAAAATCACGGAAGGCTGACAATGCGTTGCTATGGATTGGTTTCACCGTCTCTAAGGAGCCGCCGTTACTGTGACGTCACGGCGGTTTCCCGAATGAGTCCCATTGAATTCAGAAATCGAGACGTTACGAGTTGTTATCAGTGATTCTTGAAAAAAGGGTACAATTGTGAAAAAACTATGTCGCTGATGTTTAACAGACACACACACGAATATGCTTTAGACTAAATAGGTGACGTATTGCTATTTTGGCAATGTATTATGTATATATAAACCCTGTGGCATTCCCAGTTGGATTTCAGACGTTAAGCCTTGAACTTTTTACAATGCTTTTGTGTTGGGGTATGCTATTTTCGACTGTCGCAAGCACAGTAGCTATAATAAACACCTTTAATAAACGAGGTTATTGCTTCAAACAAGTTCAAATTTCTTTACCATTTAGAACTCCCAGGTTGACTGAAGTCTCGTGTAGTTTCCTTTAGTTTCTAATCCGTTCATTTACAAAAATAACTGAAAAAATTCCCTGTCGCCAAAATGCTACTCACCTACCGTAACGATTTCTAAGCCCGACCTATAAACAACAGGGAATGGTTATCGTGATGGGAAATGGGTCTATTTTCATACCGGAATATCCAGTCGAATGAAAATGGTTAGAACCAATTCATTTGTCACACTAAAATCGGAGTAAGGGGCTTTAAGTTTATCCTTTCATTTGTCACTTTTCAGAGCCTCCCCTCCGTAACGGCCCTTTTCTCAAACATTAGTTCCTTTGCAGGATGCGCTTTATTAGTTTGAGAATGTTTAACATGAATGTGGTTTATAAAAACCATTTTCATGCTTCCGTGATTCTTAACTTATTCTAAAATAACTGTTATGCCCCATGTCCCCTCCCCTCCATAACGGCTCCCCTCCGTAATGAAATCTTTGAACCTAAGCACTGTGTTAATTTGGAAGTAAGTATCACAATCAAATTATATATTTACTTCTCCAAAGCAAGAGGAAGCAGAAAAGAAAGATTTCTGTCATCGGTGTTTTAGATTTTTTTAGGGATTTAATCGACTCCAGGTGATATATTTTTCCAGGCTATGAACCTAACGTGTGATCAACATTAATATACACATTTACTCATCGATTTTTTGTGTTTTCGGGTAAATATAATCAGAAGGCAGAGATAAACCACAGAAAACGTGAACTTGCCTTTATTCAGTGCAGTGATGACATACTCAATTGTGTCGTTACGGAGGGGAGAAAATATCCATAAACTGACAGTGCACAAACACAATGCATTCTAATGGTAAATGAAAGGTGGATAGTTCAAGTGGACTCGTTCTTGTATTGAACCTGCAATGCTTAAATGGATAAAACAGTTTTTGAATAAATATGTATGGAAATTATTTTTGCTGCTCCGTTACGGAGGGGAGTGGGTAAATTTGATTGTTACAAATACAAATATGCGACAAAAATGCGACAAAAACAGGTTTTTGTAAATGATACTGGAAAGAGTTGGTAGAATAAATCTGACCTCCTCTGACTTAAACGTCTTAGACAAACTATACCGATGGGACATGTACAGTTTTGAGTACAGAAATACGTTACGGAGGGGAGAAAATCGTAACGGAGGGGAACCCAGGCGTTTAATACAGCGGTCACAAGAGTACAGTTGCATGGGCAAATAAAACATGCCCTGTTTGAGTGTCTTACTACGTGACTGTAATTTTATTCTTAAAAAAATAAACCCACTATGTCAAAAAGCCCCCGCCAGTGTCATGGTGGAAAAGGTGCTAATTTCAGTAAAAAAACAGCGAATTGCTTTAAAAGCAGCATATTTGTGCACCAATATTTACTTCGGGAATGTCATGTTAAGATCCATAAATTGAAGCATCACAGGTAGTTTACAAGAATGAAAATGGAGTCGATTCGTGGCAAAACCAAGAACGTTGTCTGCTGCGTAAACGGCGGACATTGAAATGGCACAAACAATCCACCCGCAGTATGATCCCCCCGCCCCCCCCCCCCACACACACACAACACAGACACAGACACACACACACCTCCCCCATGCCCACCCAAAATAAAAAAGTCATATGTGCCGAGCGAAGAATCAGATTACGCCTTGTCTAAACAAAGACTTCCAATTTAGTATTAAGAAAGTAGACAGTAAAGTCTCATCAGACATGGCGAATGCAAATCGAAAATCACATTTGTTTGGGCCCCGGTCTTAAAAAAAAGAACAAAAAAAATTAAATAAATAGAAAATAAATAAATAAAATAAATTAAAAAACAGAAAACAGACATGTGTCCCCAGCGGAGCCTTAGATCAGAACAGAGATCAGACTGGGCAGATGCACTTAGAAATTGCTCATACAACAGAGCCCCAGCTTGTGTGCCCATGAAAGAATCAGACCAGCCTGGGTATCCGCACAGTCTAGTCAGGGTCGTTGCTGACCGCATGAAGAAAGCAGACAGCAAAAACTAACATCAGACGGCGGATGTCCAGGTTTTTCTTAGTCTTCGCTCGACACGTGTGTGTTATTTGTATGGTTTTGCTATGTACATTGAGGCTCAGTTGTGTGTGTTGTTTAATTTTGATGAAACTCAATATTTTCGTAGACCCGTAGCTCAAAAGAAATGATTACATGACAACTCCAATAATGTGTATCAATAATGACTTTACAAAAGTGACTGAACTTTACTAGGTCTGGAAAGATACCGGAACTACGTGTATTGTGCCCTTAAAGAATTACTGGTAACAGATTAGGAAATGTATGACGCACGTTAAACTTTCTCCCCTCCGTAACGAAAATAATTGTCGGAGAAAATGACAACAGAATGGTACACAGAGCAGATTATGATTAGGTACTATCTGTAGGTGTTAAAAATGCGGACAACATTGACCAGCTGTGGAGTTCATTTTCATATCTTATTACCTATGATGGAGGGTTATATTTCGAATTTGTTTCTCTTAATGATATATAATTTGCTTTAAATAACAGTCATTGACTGCGCAACTCAACCGATCTTTATTAAGACGAAAAAAATTGGAATTAAGTTGATACCTCCCCTTTTGAAGATTTTTATGCAAAAAAATAAACATTTTTTGCATATACTAAACACGCTCCCCTCCGTAACGAAAACGGTAGTTTGAGAAAATGTTCACAGTATCTTTCCAAATACCATATATCACTAAAAGTGTCATATTAAGTTACCATTGATAGGTTCATGAGCAGTTTCATTCATTGGCTGTTTTAACTTTTTGGCTAATTAGTCATTGCAAGGAAAGGAAATAGGGTGGTTTTATTCTATAGTTCATTTAAAGAAAGCCTTCTTTTTTCATTTTGATTAACTATTTAATATAGAATACTCAAAGTGGTCAATGTCATATACAAATGAGAGTTTTAGGTCAAAGCTACGAAATGAGCACTTATTCAGCAAACTACATACACTTTAGGCCTGCCAAATCTATGGCTATATGCATTGTGTGGTTATATCTCACCTCCGTAACGACGATTTTAACGCCAAATTTTTAACTGAAACCATTTTTTTTACTATTTACTTAGTGTGGGTAATTTTTTGCACACATGAACGAGGGACTCTATACTATCAAAAATTCATATCTCCGAAACGATACAAGGAAGTTCATTTTTTAGATTTTTTTCATCCACAATTGTACCCTTTTTTCAAGAATCACTGTTATGTAAAAATTGACCCAGATAATGCGGGACTACTTTATGGTTCCCGTCTTCTGCGCATCGATTCGGTCAGATTCCCGATAGAGAGACCGAGACAATATTTAATTAACTTAGTAACTTATTTTGTTTTAAGCTATCTTAAAACTATTTTAATTAGGCCAACGTACAATCTGCGGTTGTACGCGTATTGAACAAGTCATAAATATTCATGTTACCAACGTTTGCGTCTCCCGCGTCGAGACGCGTCAGGGCGCGTCTAGACGCGTCTGATGCGCGGTTCTAGGTGATACGCACGCAGCACGCGCATGCAACGCGGTACGAACGCGTTTTTGGTGTACAAATACGTTAGCGCCAGTGTATATCAGGTCATCTGCAGTGTCAGACTGAGCCATTATCCCAGGTATATGATGAATACATACTAAATACACCTAAAATATGAAGCACATCACTGAATGATAAAATTTATGTCAGAGTAACCTCAAATTCCCAAATATGATGTTAATCTACAAACAGCTTTGGAGACACAAGGCAAAATCACTGAACCATGAAATATAGGTCACAGTGATCTATAAATAATATGAGGTTATTCGGGATGTCAGACCGATCCACTATGCCAGATGTGATGTTAATCTATCAAACAGTGCTTGAAATATAAGACAAAATCACTGGACCATGAACAAAGGTCAAGGACACAAATGTCAGCAAGGTAGCTCTGCAGCT
Organism: Ctena decussata; assembly: GCA_963989385.1. Taxonomy (NCBI): domain Eukaryota; kingdom Metazoa; phylum Mollusca; class Bivalvia; order Lucinida; family Lucinidae; genus Ctena; species Ctena decussata. The sequence goes on along the minus strand of OZ022515.1, from coordinate 13,984,254 downwards.
GCTGCAATTATAGGAATATGCTATTTGACCAAGTATCAAGTCTCTTCTGTCAAAGGTTTCATCAAAACTAAAAATTTTGCCTTAAAAACAGTGCAAAACAGCAAAGTCAGTCAACCGTAACATATAGGTCAAGGACATACAATTGTGTCATGCAGCTGCTGCAGTCATATGGATGTATATATGTACCAAGTATGATGGTTGTAGCTGCTGTAGTTTGTAAGATACAGAGTTGAACATGGAGCTAAACGCAATTGTTAAGATTGGTTAACCTGATCACGGACGCCGACGAGGACGCTGACGGGTACGCTAACGCTGACGCTAACGCTAACGCTAACGCATACTCGGACTACGACGCCGGGGGTATAGCATAAGCTCTCCTTTGCTTCGCAAAGGCGCGCTAACAATACGAATGACACGGCACGCGTGAGTACCGTGTCGCAATAAATGAGTCATGACATGACAAAACAAACAAAGTGACATGTGCGACCAGCCAAGACTCAGGTCCGCCTGGACCTTCGCCCATTCTGATTAGAGTCTCCGCTATGCGCTTATAGGTATCTTAGGGTCTAAGCTACCTACATGCCGACAGCGAAGACTCATCATACTTGGCGAATACCCAGACTGACCTTAGTCTTCGCTTAGCGCACATGCCACTTTGTATATTGTGTTTTGTCGCGGTCAAATATATATTGTCTAAGGACGACGAAGGCAATTTGGGAAAAGACCTTTTTCACATTATTTCCGGCCATGCGCCTAACGCTCAAATAACGCGTCTTTCTCGATAAATGGCGAGATTTTACAAACATGGGGTAAATGAAACGAATGATAATTTACCTTTTATTTTCTTATTATTACATTAAAATTAATAGTGTGAATGGCTTGAGATTAATGTATTCATGTATAATACTCAAAACTATATGTAAGAGCGCGTAGAAAAAAATCATGAAATAACTGATGATGGATGGATGATTTGTGATTTTACGTCCTGTTCAACAGTATTTCAGTCATATCAAGACGACGGCAGAGTGATTATGAAAGGCTGTGTGCAATGGAACCCCTTTTACGGTAGAAAATATTCTCGCCTCAAGTGGGGCTCGAACACGGGTCAGCTTGATCAGTAAGCCAGCGCCTAACCCACTGAGCAAGAGGGACTACTCTGAAATAACTGTTTTAAGTTGACATGAAGAAATTAAAAACAGAGTTTTTATCTATTCACTTTGAAATTAAGACATCAAATATAGAACATTTATTTATTTCATTCATTAACCCATTTTTCCCCCAGTGGAATGTTCTATCCCTGTCAAATGAATTGGTCCATATGTCAGTTAAGGGGTGTCTGGTTTAGTTTATTCTTATCATTTCTATAGGAGAAATACCCATTTGTGTAATGCAAACAGTGTAGATTTAAAGAGTAACTACACTTCAGGAACTGACTGAATCAGATCCCAAACCCTATCCCCAACATCAAAGGGAAAGATTGACAAAGACATCCCAACAAACAATAAATTACAAGTGATAAGCCGAGTCAGCAGCTCTTTCCCAAATAGATGGCAACTCAGCTATCTTTATTGAACTAAATAATTTAGACCAACAGACGGGTTACAACGGACTAAGCAAATTATATGAAAAACATTTAACAATTATTTTTACCTATTTTCTATTTTTATGATAGAAGGATTAAACTGAGAACACAATAAATTAAACAGCACCGAACATAAAACAAATGCAACAGCAACAAAAGTACCGCCTTGGGACGGTCAGTAATAACTACTGGGGGGTTTAAACCGGTTTTACTGGGCCCAAACCTTCACCCTCACCCTCCGCTGCGATGCACACAATTAGTTGGTAGTTCGGTTCGTATGGAGGTCCCCTCACTCATCAGAGAGTCATCACGGTCAACAATTAAGATCAAGAAAAGACCGTGATGAAGCAAGGATGGGGACTCAACAGCCAAAACGTGTTGAGACACCCGGAGATCCCTGGGGCGTCAGCAACACCACTGGAGTACTGGAAAGTTAAGAGCCTGTTAAGACGCCGTGTTTTCCTGCGTCTGATCTTGGTCTGCACTGTTTGCCTATGCTCTATATATGGGACGCCAGGCATTAATGGGTTAATTTATTTATTACCTGGTTACTTTCATATACTCTTCGACTTATTTCTTTATTTATTTTTTCACCGAAGTACAAACTCAAAGAAATCATATTGTTTGTTTGTTCGGTCGGTTTGAAATTTCATATACGATACGAAATAGAGACTCAAATAATGAACTAATCCTTTAATAACAGTATATAAGTTGTCTTCTGTCGTATAGTTTTAGAATTATCTCCAAAAAAAAAAAAAAAAAAAAAAAAAAAGAAGTTGAGTTGTAAGACTGACTCATGTATTATACCTACTCATTCTACCGAAATTAGATTTTTCATCATTTGACTCGGGAATGAAATTCAGTTAAAGCCATAAAGTTCAAATTTTTATCTTGACGGAGATAAGAGTATTTAGCCTTAGGGATTAATTTGACACCTGCGATTATCGCCTGTTGTCGTCTAGTTTCGGAGAACTGCCGAAGGTTATCCGGAGATTCTACCTGTATAGCTGTAAGAAATCAATAGTCAGTATCAAATACGAATATTCTTCCAGATGATGACATATTCCTAAACATGTTTACACCTAAACATGTAACTACGCTAAACGCGATTTTTACAGTGTAGACTTCACTGTAAAAATCGCGCTTAGCTATAAAACACAAGTGGTTACATGTTCAGGTGTAAACATGTTTAGGAATATTATGTTTAGGAAGTCTGCTAAACACGTTTTATTCTGTTACGCGTTTCGGATGAATCCATTCTCTCTTTTCCCCGTTGAAGAACGAAAAAAGGAGACGAAAATGTTGACAGAGGAAATTTTCAAAATAAAAGGTAAATATAACCAGTTTTGTACATGCTTAATTTCTAAACATAAACCTAAACATGTAGCGAATTGAACATGTTACGATTTAAACACATAAAAAATCGTACTGCATTTTTTGCATTGATTCTAAACACATTTTTACAGGGTATTTTACTTACATAAAGCTCATCGTGAAGCAAAGGTGGCCGACAACAGAAACTCCTGAGGCAAAAAACCCACCTGTCCTTTCGCAACCATTACAAGGCTTTCTCACTTACGTGCCGGCTGAGGCTCGAACCTACCTTCAAGAATATTCCGCATATTTCGAGATGACTGTTAAGAAGAGGTTGAGAAAAACCACCTGTCATGCCACACTAACACCAATAGACAAAATGATTGAATCGGCATTTCGGATGCACATAACCAACCCCCTCCCTTGTATACATAACTGTTTATAATAATAGAATAGAGACCGTCGAAAGAAACGCCAAATTTGTCCATTAAATGTGCGTTAAAATTAAGAAATAGGACAGCTCTAGCAGCGAGTTTTAGTAATGTCGTTGTTTGGAGGTCAACAGTAAAGTAGATCATTTCCTGAGCGCGGAGCGCAAGTGATATGTCTAATAACAAATAACCGACAACAAGCGAACTTTTTACTCAACAATTCACTACGAGAACTGATCTGCTTCGATTCTGAAAATCAAAAGCGCTGAAAAAGTATTCTTTTCATTCAAATTCTCCTTATCTTTCTGCCAGCACCGTCATTATCCCGCAAACATTTTAAAGCGTCACAAAACAGGTCAAAAATTGACACTGACATCAGCAATACGACTCAGCCGCTCATTAATAATGCATTGTTGCAGAATCAAACACGGAAGTTTTCCATTAATTCAATAGGAGCTCTGTGTTATAATGTCAATTAGGCGTAAAGGAGAACGGAAGATGAAACGTCAAACATGGTCAAATATGTGTATTAAATGTACGTTATTATATTTTAGAAATTTTACGTATGACTTACGCAGGCGGCGACACAGTAACTCCACCAGACACAATAATGGGATCGGTATTTCGGTTACACATAAACTCTTTTGCAATATCCGTCCCTTGTATAACACCTTGGACGTCCGTAAGATAAACCTGGTAAGGAACGTCCTGAAATGGATAATTAATATTACTAATAGGCAATTAAGTATTCCTGTGTTAATGTCTATAGAGACAGCCCTTTTTCCCGCACTTTTTACAAAAAATTAAACATTTTCTAGCTTCCTATCAGCTTCCCTGGGTGGCAAAGCTTTTGAAAAATTGTGTCTACTCTTAAAGAAAATAATTTGCTCCTAATGGAGCAAATTATTTTCTTTAAGAGTTATCACCCATTTAGAAGCGAGGCATAAACAAAATAAGAGAAGAACTTCCCTTTATAGTATATCCAGTCACCTTAGGCTTAGGAAATACAATTTTCACATTTCAAGTGCTTGTTAGACTTCGTTTTTTATTGGTTTTACTGCCTGTATGATAGTTGTGGATTAAGTCGTCCTTTGAGGCAGTATTGCACAACCTGCAGGTTTGCACTATAATCACTGTGTGAGTCCGTCCGTCCGTCCGTCCGTTATCAGTTAGCGAAAACCGTTATCAGTTAGCAAAAACGCTTATAACTCTTGAACCGCATGGGATATTTTGACAAAATGTTGCATACTTATACATGTCAACATTGTCTAACGACTCGCATGCATAACAACCTTATTTGGTGGACGAGGCTTTGCTGAGCACAAGTTGAAAATTTATGGCCAACTACTGAAAATGCTCATAACTCTTGAACACCGTGGTAAATATTGTTCAAATTTTGTATGCTTATGTATTTTAACACAGTCCAGCCACCAGCATGCAAAACAGTGACGAGTCTTCACCGAGCATCAATTTTGCCGGTCGAGCTCTTTTATTGAAAATGCTCATAACTCTTGGACCGCATGGTATATTTGCTTCAAATTTTGTATACTTATGTAATTTAACATTGCCCAGCCACTGATATGCAAAACAGTGACAAGGCTTCACCGAGCATCAATTTGGCCGGTCGAGCTCTTTTATTGAAAATGCTCATAACTCTTTGACTGCTTGATATATTTGCTTCAAATTTCGTATACTTATATAATTTAACATTGCCCAGCCACTGGTATGCAAAACAGTGACGAGGCTTCACCGAGCATCAATTTGGCCGGTCGAGCTATTTTATTGAAAATGCTCATTACTCTTGGACCTCTTGGTATATTTGCTTCAAATTTTATATACTTATGTAATTTAACATTGCCAAGCCACTGGTATGCAAAACTTCTTATTGCACAACCCGCAGGTTTGCACTATAATCACTGTGTGAGTCCATCCGTCCGTCCGTTCGTTATCAGTTAGCGAAAACGCTTTTAACTCTTGAACCGCATTCTATATTTTGATAAAATTTTGCATAGTATTACTTATACATGTCAACATTATCTAACGACTCGCATGCATAACCGTCTTTTTTGATGGACGAGGCTTTGCTGAGCACAAGTTGAAAATTTACGGCCAAGTAGTGAAAATGCTCATAACTGTTATAACTCTGGTATATATGGTTCAAATTTTGTATACTTATGTATTTTAACATTGTCCAGCCACCGGCATGCAAAACGGTGACGAAAGTCTAAACAGTATTGCACGACCCACAGGTGTGCACTTTAATCGCTGTGCAAGTCCATCAGTCTGTTTGTCCTTCCGCTGTAGTCAGTGAGTGAAATTGCTCATAACTCTTAACCACATGGTGTAGTTTGATAAAAATATGCATCATTCTACAAGAAATGACCAATTTCATTTCCATACATTCCTTCTGGCACCAGAAACGGATTATTCTATATTCACCACGAGTTGTGCACATTACCATCAGTTGATTTCAGTCTTTATCGGTCCGTCTTTTGTTACCTCAAAGCCAAATGGACCAGAGACTGGCTTTGAACTATCGGTGGTTTGCGACAAGAGGAGTTTAAGTTTGTGTAAAGAGTATAAAGAAAGAATAACCAATTTAACCAATTTATGCCTAGCGTCGCGGCGTTGATCAGAATCTACAGTGTTTGCATAAAATATACAGCTATTGCAAATTCTCTAAAATGATAAAAGGTGAATGTACCAGACACCCGTGAAATGGCCAATCAAATACAATGTATGAGAACTGAAAAGACCACTAAGCATAAATGGGTTACTCAAAAGCTGACTTGACTTAAGCAAGTACTTTGAGATACATGTGTCCGTGATTGAGATAATAAGAGTAAGCTGAACATACCCACTCTATATTGCAGTCTCTAAAAATCATCACAAAGAGATAAGGCATAGGAATTCCAGCACCGTCAAATTCCCCTTCTCTTGAGGCACATCTTGATATGTAGACAAATTTTCCTGGTGCAATATTGATGTAAATAAAGAGTAATCCATCCACCAAGGGATCACACCCAACTTGTAGAACTGTAAGAAACATAACAGTATTTATAAACGGAAACAAATTCAAGAACCATATAAATGTACAGGGTGTTTCTTCGTTCGTTTGAGAAGGAAAATAGTACATTAGTCCAGGGGCATATGTCGTAAAAAAGGGGTCCCGTGAGCATGAATGTTAATTTTATGCCCTTATCATAGTCACTTAGGACAGTCTTTTAGAAGCTAAAATATGGTTGTTGCCATTTTTTCTTTCATCATTTTGTCTAGAAAATGGCCAATTTAGTTGGTGGGGTAACATTGACCCAATACAGCACCCAGTTGTAATGAATAAGTTGTAGAAAATGTTTTATGTCATAAATATGACTTTTTGAATGTTCTAATACATAGAAACAAAACGTAGTCCTAAAACATTTGTCAACTGTCATGATATATTTGTAACGTATATAACTGTAACCAAAAACTCGAATGAACTATGAGAATTATACCAAATCGGTAGAATGAAGTTCATACATGCGGTACTAAATGAGAATAAGATATCACTTGTCTTTGAATCATGCTCCTCTCATCTCTGGAATAATTTCTTGATATATCTTTAAATCAGTTAGGTTGCAGTTAGCAGTGGCAATATCAATTGAAGACAGAATATAACTTATTTCTTTAGAATTCCCAAAACAATAGTAAGAAGATCTAACGGCCGTTGAAGTCTGTATTATGTTTTAATGTGAAAAGTGTACGAGTAAGCATGAAAACGGAATTTTTACATTCACTATATTATAAAAACATTGGCGGTTTATTTAAAAGGCACCCAAATAGTAACATTACTTACATAACTGTAATCTGTCCGAGGAGTAATGATCCAGGAACATGTGCAATACAAGTGGGACCCTGTAGGCATAATTGTTAATTCAATGACTTTTTCATAGTCATCAAGGACAGGCTCTTTGAAGCTCAAAAATTGTTGTTGCCACATTATATTTCTGTATTTTACCTAGAAACTGGTCAAGGTAGCTTACGGGTAACACTAGCCTTTACAGCAGCCAGCTATTCACATATGAAATGGGGAGACCAATTAGATTTATAGATATAACTTTTTTACGTATCTTGATATATAAAATCAGAGTGAACCATCTTAAAAAGATTAGTCATCCATCACGCAATATCTGTAACGTATATCACTACAACTAAAAATAAATAATAAAATAAACAACCATGAACTGAATGAATCGCTGGAATAGATAAACGATGTGTTTTTTTTTTAATAAAGACATTCTGTCCCTTCTGATTGAATGATGCCAGTCTTTGAAAGAGCTGCTTCTATATTTTGAATTAGTTAAGTAGCAGTTAGCAGTGGCATTGCCAGCTGAAGAGAGAATGCAACTTCTTTTCTTAGGAATTTCCCCCAAATCGAAAAAAATGCTTACTGTAGATGATGTAGCCCGTCAGTGTATTCTTTTATGTCTTAAATTAATAGATGTATATCTAACCGTGAAGACTTCCCAATGTGATATGTCTCTAAACTATGATAATATAGGGTTGTCCGGTACGGTAAAGGCAATATAACAGTAACATTAAGTTACATGTTTGTAATCTATCATGGATGTGTTTTTTTTATTGAGACGCATATAGATCTTTTCATCTGAAGCATGTAGGTTTCCCTTAACATCTAATCTGATTTAAAGCAACATCCCAAAACTCACCATTTAAACTGGCATGCGACAAGGAAATATGTATAAGTTGATATTAGACGTAAATGATTCATGTCTAGGTTTAAAACTGTCACTGAGGTGATGCCTATTTGCCTGCCTATGCTGTCGACCGAGCCAATCAGACAACATACACGCAAAAGAGCCTGTCAGCCGAGGCAATTGACAAAGGTACCAGCTGAGTCAACGGTTAGTTACACCCTTATTGCTATGATATCATTGGCATTCTTATTCAACAGCCCCTTGCACAGTATTGCCTCATAAAAAAGTTTGTGTTAATCTCGTTGTAACTTGCATGCTGAATTGAAATCAATGTTACCCGTATGTGTTGCTCCCATCGGTTAAACTGCAACATATTACTATCACTGGGACAAAGTAACAATGAAAATTTATGTTTTATGAGACACAGAAGGTCTTAACGGCCTGTTCCTGACCTGTATTGCCAAATGTTACATTACACAAGATTTATTTGGTCTGGTAATTCTGTACACCCCCTGTCTGTGTTCCGATACATCATCAAAAACAACTTAATGTAACGCAAGACAAATTTTTATTTTGATCATTCAACTTTTAATATGTATATTTCTTCAGTTGTTGTATTGATATTACCGATGTCATAAAGCTTCATTTTCTTACTGTATTTAAAATACCTGGGCAAGGCAAATTCAGAATAGCAGAAAGATTTAATAAATAAGAAGTTAATTGCCGTGATTATTGCTAAGCAAAATGGCAATGATATGTTCAACGTCAATGAAATCATCAAAAAATCAGGTAATAAGGTTAGTACTTGATATGTACAGTATGTATTACTTGTATCATTTGCTTATTTTCTATTCAGAACTAATATGTAGCTGTTTGAGCATACAAGACTTGAGAAACTCATAAACTACTCAGTAACTTGTTGTATTCGTTACTCGTTCTGTTTTCCTTCTCCAGGTTTTGTTATCGTGCTGCAAAGTAAAATTATGATTCAATACATTATTAGGAACAACTGGGATTCGCCAAGATATAACAGGGCAGCAATATCCTACATCCAAATGCTCTGTCACCTTTACTTGCCATTTCATTATGTGGCTTAGAACTCTGTTGAACTTAGTCCTTTAAAAAAGTACTTAATCGTTTAATCAATAGTAAGCATAGGCTCCATGCTGAATCAGTTCTTTTAAGAGACTGTTGTATATAATCATATTAGTAAGAATAAGGAAAAATAGCATGGAAATAAACTTTAAGATAATCTTTAAACAAGTACATGTATACAAGTATTTCTATATTGCTGAGATAGCCCGTGACACGACTTCCTTTCTTCTTTTCCTTCTACTTATATTTATTGTCTTTGATGCTGTGCCCTTAAGGTCCCGGGTGAAACATTACCTATACGAACTTTATACGTAGATCAGATATAGCTATGTAATAAACTACTATGCCAGGTTTTAACCCGGTGTTTCTTTCTCGACTTAAACTGAACAATCGTGTTCCCATTGTTCACGTAAAATGCGCGATAGTCTTACGAACGTAAGTATCCTCTGTCAGCAAATGCTCGTGTTAGCTTTGTTAGATAACAGTGTAAGTTCACTCTTCAAGTGTCGGATTATATTTCTGGTTTAGAGTCTTGCAATTTGTACCTTCAGTGTACCAGACCTTTTTAATAATATTTAGAATTTCTGATTACTGGTAATGTTTAACTTTCCAGGACAATCGCAGACCAGGTTTCACCTTTATCAAACTCACTTTGTCACTTTTTTGGCGCCTTTATATATTTTTTCTTTAAAGTAATAAATCTATTTCAGCAGATTTTGATTTATATACAAAGATGTCACGTATGTTACTGTCTCTAGAATCATGAAATTAGATAGCTGGGCAATAGCATCAATAAAAGTTTGGTTTATGCTCTAACAAATAAGCAAACAACAAACCTGGTGTGCGTATTTAGAATTCGTCAAGTCTTTATTTATTACAATTTTGAAATATTCTTAGTTTCGTCACGTATAAAACACACCTCATGAAGGCCTGACACCACTTGGTGATAAGGCTGATAGCTCCAAGTAAACAGTATTCCATAACTACCAGGATATTATATTTATAATCGTTCTGTAAGAGACAGTGAAGTAATTCTGGCAATTGTATTAAAATGGACTAGTTTAAATTTTATTTATTTGTATAAACATAATACACTTATGTACAGACAATGGTTAACAGAACCTACGTTTATACAGAGGGATTCAGAAGGAAGTCTGTCGACTTTTGTAAATCTGTATCCCTAGAGATGAGTTCGTGCGTAAACCTCAAGATGACATACAGTATGTTTAGACAAAGGTATCAGCTAGTAGAAAAATCATGTAAAACAGTAAACATTAAGAAAAGAAGGTAACAATAGCTAGTATAAACTATACTAAGCTAAAGAAGGAACAACTTATCTATGGAGATAGGTTATTCATTTCTGGCAAGATAAACCAGCCTCCACGGGGAAAGGAGGAGTCAGTAAACTTGAAGACACATGCCACTCTAAGTAGGAGAAAACGTCTTTAATTTGGCATTTGGTGTCTATTAAAGTTAAAGACGGTGGAATGCTCAATGGGGTCATTAGCTATTGTGTGGTTCGAGGGGAGATTTCCTTAAACTAAACTCTCAGGGTGAAGAGCAAAATCGAGAAAAGAGCAAGTTATTTCCATTAGGAGTCGATCCCTATTGAGAAGACAGGCAAAAAAAAATGCCGGAGTTGCTGCCCCTGAAATTGTACCCGTTTCCGTAATAATCTATACTTACTGTCTGATTGTCCATTCACGGGCACTGTAGTGGTAAGTAGGTACAATATTACGTTTATACGGTAATCCCACATAGTCCTGGAAACAGAATAATAGGTGTGTATACTGATGAAAGGCCGGGTCCACTGAATTTAAGTAAGATTATTAGATTTAACCCATATTATTTTTGGAAAATAAGGTCAAGTTGGTCAACCTTTCGGGATGGCGACCGTCAGTTGAGGGCTCGATGCTTTTATAGAGATGTTTAGTAGCAGAGTTGCGCAAAATAAGGCAAAAAGGCGGTATGTGTACATGCTGTTGAATGATTGTAAAATGATGTACATATGCATTGTAAAAGCTACATTGTTGTGTCAAAGACAGATGTGTGTGTGTGTGTGTTCAACCTTCAACCCTGTGTGCTTCATAATTTGACAAACCAGTGGACATAGCCTACTTCTTTTTACCTGCTCGACCGGATAACGTGTTAAAAGTAATCTAAGTTTTGGATTAGGGTCAAGTAGGGTAACTTCGGACAGCGACACTGTTTGTTTTAATTCCAACCAACTGACACATACGGAAACAATGTCACTGTCCGAATTTGACCGCTGTCCGAATTTACCCGGCTTCACCCTAACAGTCTGAATTTAAGAAAAAAACATTCTTACCTCATGTTTTTGATGCAGACGAAAAACAAGCCATATCATCAATCAGTCAATCACTAGGATATGGTAAACGAACCTTTAACTAAATTCATAACCCGAGAAAACAAAAAGCATGTGTACCCTTGGGCTCCCTCTGTGTTCCGCATTAAGTTACAAATTGTTATCGCAAAAATTCTAAGCATTGGGTTAGTTAAGTGTCAGAAAACCGTGACAGACCGTCCTAAGAGAGCAGTCTGAGCAGAGTCTACGCTGTTTGTCATTTCATCTGTATCTTTATGAATTATTTCTGCATTGAAAAACCAAACTGTTTGAAATTTAGGACAGTTACTGTAATTTTTGTTGGTGCCCCAACTTTTAGACGGTTTTTGGTAATTGAGACAATAGAAAATGGCTCTTATAACGTGTACGAAGAGGGAAATCTCAAATCAGCCTCCGCATCCGCGCAGAAGCATCAGAGTGTGTCGGGCTCGCATTGACAATGACTGTATACAGCGTAGACTCGGATCGGTAAGCGCAAATACGCAGGCTATTCTGAGCACTGGTTCAATGTCTTATGACAGAGCTCATATTTAGTGCTTTAATTTAACAAGATGATAAAGATTTCTTGATACTCTACGCAATGGTCTGATGGCTTTGTAAACAATAACAATTTGAGCCACATCATGTTATTTCCAACATTGTGGCAATTTCAGCTCATTCTGCTGATTCACACAGGGTAACCAGAGACCTTGCTGTTGGATGTATGGCTTGGGACACTTCCATAGACGGGTGATCTGACAAGCCAAGGCTATGATCAGACTGCACTTATGTGCAGTCTGATCAAAGCCTTTGCTTGTCACTAATGCCATATTGTTGAAAATCACATGATTTGGCTCATTTGTTCGTATCCGGAATGTAAGTTATAAAATTATAAAGTACTTTATTTTTTTTTTCATATTTGACTCTAATAAACAAATAAACCATATTTGAGCCACACCATCGTGATAATGTGGCTTGTAACCAAATGGTATTGTAGACAAGCAATGGCTCTGGTCAAATTGCACATAAGTGATAAAAATGACCCAAACCATGGAGCAAACAGTGAAGTTTTTGATTACCCTGTATTAATGAGAAAAACATGACAAAATTGCCACATTATTGGAAGTCACATGGCGTGGCTTATTTCTTTCAGTACTGGTATGTTGTGCGGGACATTTGTTATGCATTTAAGACTGGGAACCAGCCAGTTATTGGCAATTAAACATACCTATATTAGCAGTACTTCGCATTACATAATGCTTTAGTTACAATATCTTATAGCATCTGTTGGTAATTAAGGTTAAGTTGACCCAGCGGGTACAGTGTTTTACTGTTTCGTTGTGTCAACGTTAATTCAAAGTCATGGCGTTGAAGCAACGTTGATACCACGGTGTTTTGCCCGCAGGGCGAGTTTGTCGTTTTGAGATAATCAACCTCTCCGCCAAAATTTTCTTTTCTTGCTGAAATTCTGATTATTTGGCATAGCATTGCGGGTATATGAATTAGTTTGCGTTATGTTAGTTGTATTGCCGGTCCATTGCACTGTCTGTCATAAATTGTTGTATATATATTGTATCCTCATGGGCCTATGGCCTACTGGATTTTTGAAATAAAAGATTTCATATCATCAGAGTTTTAATCAATTCATTCATTTTCACAACTGTTATCATTGTTCTGATGAAATATATATTTATTATTTCCGTTAATATTAGAAGTAGAAGTGGTTTTAGTAGTAGCACTGCTGTTTATTATTATTATTATTATTATTATTATTTAGATAATTTATATAGATAAGTGTTGCCAGTCGCGGGGCGCGAGTCATGTATTTTTTTACAAAAGAACCACATAATTCGAGCCGCGACACGACAAAACCAACAATGTGGTTGTGTGGACAGCCCAGCCTTGGCATCCGCCCAGTCTGATCAGAGTCTTCGCTTTCCGCATGGAGGTAGTTTAGACCCTTAGTTACCCTTTGAGCACTTAATGAAGAGTCTGCTCAAACTGGGCGGATGCCTAGGCTGATCTGAGTCTGCGCTGATGCGCACAACCACTTTGTTGGTTTATTCGTGTCGCGGCTCTACTTAAAATCCCACAAAGCAAATCGAAACCGTGAAGCGAAAAACCAGAAGGTTAGCTCTTTCTCAGCAGATGGATGCGGAACAATCTCAAAATAATGTACAAAAATTCAAAGACTAAGGGAAATATGTTCTGAAAAGTAAGATCCTTTGGGAGCAAGGAACGCACCAAAGAAAAGAAAATAACCGACTCGGTTTAATTGAGTCTGTTCATGACTAGTAATGAAATGTGCGACACCAGCCACGCCCCCTAGCACCGGCTTTAGCGGAACTCTATTTTCAAAATTACTCATTTGAACTCGATGATGCCAGGACCAGAAAATATAATTTGCACTATGATAATGTACGTGGAGACGTTTTACGGCCGCCACACGGCACAAACACCAGATGCAGTGAAGATAAATATGTTTTGAAAAGTAAGATCGTTTGGAAGCAAGGAACATACCAAAGAGTAGAAAATAGCAGACTCGGTTTAATTGAGCCTGTTCATGACTAGTAATGAAACGTGCGACACCAGCCACGACCCCTAGCAGCGGAAAAGCCTACAAACAATGACTAGTGACAATAAAAGTAAAAAAAAAAAGAAGAAAGAAAAAGACGCCTTGGAATGGTCAGTTTTACTGATGAACTTCTTAAAATCCCACAAAGCAAAACGAGACCGTGAAGCGAAAAACCAGAAGGTTAGCTCTTTCTCAGCAGATGGCTGCAAAACAATCTCTTAATAAGGTACAAAAAATTAAAGATAAGTGAAATATGTTCTAAAAAGTAAGATCCTTTGGGCGCATTGAACACACCAAAGAATAGAAAATAGCAGAATCGGTTTAATTGAGTCTGTTCATGACTAGTAATGAAACGTGCGACACCAGCCACGACCCCTAGCAGCGGAAAAGCCTACAAACAATGACTAGTGACAATAAAAGTAATAAAAAACACGCCTTGGAATGGTTATTTTTTCAAACAGAGATAGTATACTCAGGGTTGACCTACCACCACCAACAAGGTCATACGGAGACGGGACCACGGTTTAAAATCTCATCCGAAAGACCGGAGAAGCGAGGGATCGATCTTGTGACCCCTGGATCGGTAGTCCAGCGTATTATCCACTACACTACCGCCGCTCCCTTTTTAAACAGAAGTAGACTCAGATGCACTTGCTAATCTCAATAGTTTATCAATGAATTTGTACATGCTTTTTAGCTATAAGCCATGTACTATCTTGACACAGCCATGCTTCACTCGTTCATATCTGATTGCCTCCAAACTAGTTTTGTAAAGTGAAACGACGTAATTTATAGTTAATTATATGGGGGGCATACCATACGTGCATGCACTTAAATATTAGGTAAGCCTTCAATACCTGTTCAGTTAAGAACAACCAAAAATAGTTTATAACGACATACACGAATGCAAATCAAAATGACCATTTGATAAAATCATTCTTATTTTTATATTTGTTTGAAAATAATTATGAGAGTTAGAGTTAATGTTAATAAAATAATCATGAGTCTCAGTGTAATACTGTATAAATATTCGTATCGAACCTTGTTGTCAGGGTTGGTGCTTTTCGTAAGTCTGTTGTGTGGGCGGTTATTTTTTATGTAGGGCTAAACAGCTAAGTATCTGATCAACCAAGGCAAAAGGAAGGGCGAGGGTTGGTCAACCACAAACTGGGGTTAACCTCCCCCCATTCAGTAGTTTCATTACTGGCCGTCCTAAGGCGGCAGTTCTGTTTTGGTTCTTCTTAATTTTTTCATGTCTTGTTTGTTGCTGTGTCTGTTATGTGATGATAAAAGCTAGCCCGTTGATAAGCTACATGGGAAATGGCTGTTCACACGGCTGGCGCTAGTGATGTCTTTGGTGCAGGCCAATTTTGTGTTGTCTCTATTCCACATGGTGTTTTGAATGGAATCAATGAGATTGAACTGCGTCACTGCTTGAGGCTTTTCCTACTTACTTTTGTCACAAGCTGACTGTCCTCAATAATGTTGTGCAGTACAATAGCAAACTGCTCAAACAGACTCTCTTATAAATGAGCCGCGACATGAGAAAACCAACAAAGTGGTTGTGCGCCCAGCGCAGACTCAGATCAGCCTGGGCGATCGCCCAGTCTGATCAGTGTCTTCGTTGTCCGCATGGAGGTAGCTTAGACCCTTAGCTACCCTTTAAGCGCTTAGCAAAGAGTCTGATCGGACTAGGAGGATGCACAGGCTGATCTGAGTCTGATAAGCAGGTACACCACTTTGAATTAAATCAACGTTGATTCAACGTCATATAACTTCATATGACGTTAAATTAAGGTTATTCAATGTTGATTCTAATGCACGTACGTATGTTACGCGACGTCTGATTGGATAACGTCAAAAATTGCGACAGTATATCCTGCGCTATACAATCGGAACACCGCTCGGCCAATTCCGTGAATCAACCTCGGATGTATGACGTGGGACTACTTACGTCACACGACTGTTGTTAGGAACAACGACATAAACAAAGATGGCCGCACTGTCGCACCGAGTAAATAATAAAATGAGAAGAAACAAATGAATTATCTGTCTCGTCATTAATAATTGACTATTTTGTTTTAACAACAGCAAAGCATTAAATGGATGTACGTGAACAGCTGAAAAAGGTCGCAGTTCGAGAATTAATTATCATTCGTAGACATAGAGATCTACGGCTTCGGCGTATACTTTCGGCCGAACAACAAAATGTTGGATTTTGCTGCATATTGCTCCGCCTTACATACGCCCGAGGTCTGATTCACTGAATTGGCCGAGGAGTTCCGAATCCTGCGCTATACTGTCGGAAACCCGACGTCATTATATAACGTCGCTTGTCATTGGTTGACGTCTCGTTTTACGTCGCTGAAAGCGTTTGCTATGGGTGCAAAGTAGCACATTTTTTAAAGGTGAAAATGCGTAAAAGTGCATTAGAATGGGGATAACTGTATTAAAATTTGTCTTTTGGGGAGGTAAATCGTCGGTTCTATGGTCGCAAAATTGCGTTTTACGGCTCCGCTAGCGCGTCGCCGTAAAACGAAATATCAGACCATAAAACCGACGATTTACCTCCCCAAATGACAATTTTGAGTACAGTTATCCCCTAATTTAACGTTGTGTGCCTAGAGGAATAGAAAGCGGCCATGACTCATTGTATTGTACCATAACTATAAACATTCCAACTAGTAATTACGTCTGTAGACTTCCATCAGTAATATTAGGTGATTGGTGAATGACTAACGATTTTACGTCCTTGTTAACAGTATTTCAGTCATATCAGGACGATGGGTGAGTGATAATGAAAGGCTGTGTGCAATGGGACCCGTTTATAATTAAAATGATTCCCGCCTTCAGCGGGCCTTGAACCCGGTACGGCTAGATCAGCAGGCCAGCGCTTAACCTACGGAGCTACTGGGGCTCTGTAAGATTTGAAGCATACAAAATAATGGCTAAATGACAAAAACAAAAGCAAAAAAAAAAAAAAAAAAAAAAAAAAACTTCAGATTTCTTATTGAAAAATATTAGCTGGGTCTTCCATGTTTAATACACAGGTCTAATGCTGATCAAATATCGGTACATGTATCTTGCTATTTACTGTATTGAGCTGCGACACGAGAAAACCAACAAAGTGGTTGTGTGCCTAGTGCGCACTCAGATCAGCCTGGGGATCAGCCCAGTCTGATCAGACTCTTCGCTAAGCACTTAAAGGGTAGCTAAGAGTCTAAGCTAACTCCATGCTCACAGTAAAGACTCTGATCAGACTGGGCGGATGCCCAGGCTGATCTGAGTCTGCGCTGGGCGTACAACAACTTTGTTGGGTTTCTCGTGTCGCGGCTCATATTTAAATCTGAATATTTAAATTTCATTATATAATTGTACACATCCACGTGGCAAATTCTAAAATCCCACTGCTCCATTAAATTTTATTTCAATTTTAAAACAGTACGGCAGGATGTCGAAAATGGCTTGCGTAAGCGTTTGTGTTCTGATCAGCATTCTAGTGGTAAGTTTATCTGACATTTTTGCTGCACTGTAAAAGTTTTCCGTAGATTTTACGATAGAATACCTGGCAACCAGCTGCAAGTCCACTCCCCGTTATTTTTTACGGGCGCCCGTAAACATTGGCGGAATCATTACACAGAGTAAGGTAGAATAAGATAGGTATTGGTTTGGTATTTGAGCCCTTCAACATTTCGAGTGCGGTCATTTAGCAAAACTCTACCATATCGAGATTTCTAAAAATGTTTTACATGCAAACGCCCGTAAAAATAACGGAAAACATACTGGGTATTCTACACTGTAAAAAATACTGTAGATATTACGGTAGAATAACTGGAAACCAGCTGCCAGTCCTTTTCCCGTTATTTTTACGGGCGTTTGCCTGTAAGACATTGTTGGAAATCACGAAATGGAAGTTTTATGTTAACTGGACGCACTCGAAAATTACATTGTATTGTTGAAGAGCTATCTCACCAAAACGACATCTGCTCTGTTCTGCCTCACCCTGCTTGATGAGTCCTGCAATTTTTACGGGCGGCTGTAAAAATAACGGTAAAAGGACTGGCAGCTGGTTGCCAGTTATTTTACTGTAAAATCTACCGTTTTTTTAACAGTGTTCCGTAAATCTACGGAATGTTTCTACAGTGTAGTAAACTCATCAATATCTAGCATTCCATAAATAGGACATAAGCAAACAGTGCAGAATTAGATCAGATGCCGCAAATCGCGGCGTCTGATCAGGATCTTCACTATTTACATTAAGTTTAGAGCAAAATCTACAAGACTGATGAAAAGTAAATACGCCGGGCACCCAAAATGAAGAATGAAACCATCTTATGTACAAGGATAGAAGAATTCATTTGGCATATGGGTTGGTTTCAGTGATTATTTAAGAAATAATTTTGCCTTTCCATGAGTTGAATTTTGCTCAGTGTGAATTTAAAAAAGTTGATTTACCTTTCATAGAAACTTTGCGTATCTTACATTATATAATAAGAAACGCAAAGTTTCAATAATGTCCGTTAAGTTGCAATGTAATAAATGCAAATTTTGCCCTCCACTTTTCTGCAAATGGCCTATCACTTCTCCGAACTGATCAGAAACCTTCTTTGCACTTAAACACTAAGTCATTATTAAACTCTTATTCCCGGATAGTCTGATTTTCTATAGACTGGTTTTCAGTTCGGTTCAGTTCAATTCTCCTAACGACGTTTCCCAAGTGGCTCAGTGGTACGTAACCATAGTTGCACGCACTTGGCGCCGAGTGTCCGTCCAAAAGACTGATTTTCCAAGCTGATTTTCTATTTAAGTTCAGGGGTCAGTTTCATGAACATATCTTTGATTTATGCTTAAGTTATAATTTTGCATTCATATGCTAGAAATATGAATTTAAATAGAAACTGTGTAAAAAAGTAAGAATGACTTAAGTTCATACTTAAGCCGTTTCACAAATTTATCTTTGGAAAAACTTACCCTGTTTTGACTTAAGTCTTGTCTATTTTTAGGAGTCTATTTTTAGCCGTGTTAAAGGTACCAAATAATCTGATTATGTGAGGCGGTGGTGTAGTGGACAGCGTTTTGCGCTCTAGCACAGACAGTTAGGCCTATACGGTACTTTAATTCATTATAGTAGTGCTTTGAGGGTGTTCCCTAATTATTATGAATTCCAAAGTTAGTTTCCTGAAAACGATGCCTCTCCAACCTTTTAGAGATGGCCGTGGTCGGGAGATGGTATTGGGTAACTTTCAGTGCTGGAGGCCCTACTAATATGGAATATAGTAGGGCAAGAGCCCACTGTGTTTGCAGTAGGTTCGGGTGGATATTGTTTGGACTTTTTTCTCTCTCCTATCCATCTCTTTTCCTTCTCCCTCTCTCTGATAGACTGAAAGACTGTCTCAAAGAGCCGTGAAACCAATACCGACCAACCAACCATATATCCAACCTTTTATTCTTCGTTCAATTGCGGCAGACACAGTAAGTGCATCTGTGCGAAAGTGATAGAGTTGTCTGGTCGAAAACTTGATCAATGGAAAGGATATTGCTGGCATCAGAAATGTTTAGAACTGTTGAGACCGTTAGTCCTTGTCAGCAGTGTGTACAAAAGTCAGTGCCAAAAAGTAGGGTTCCTCTTTCAGTACTTCAGATAAGAAGGGGAAGCACGGATAATTTAGGAACAATATTCAATATTTCTCCAAAAAAGCATATGCTGTGATCGCTCATTAGAACCGTGTTGCCGAGACGGTTCGGTTCGAATGAGGGTCACAACATATGCTTTCCTTCAGAAATAAGGAAAAGTATCTCTGAATTATCCCTGTTACCCCTTCTTATCTGGAGCACTGCTGTTGCTTCCTAAAAAAGTCGACTATTTAGTGAAATATACCCTTATCGGATATGCACTTCCATACTTTACCCACTCTTGTATTCCATCGGAACATGGCTACAGGAGAATTTTGTGGGACTTTGGCATTTCCCACCCTCATCATAGCTGAATTATTCGATGTAGTACACTGCAAAAATAAACGGTAGATTTTACGGTAAAATAACTGGCAACCAGCTGCCAGTCCTTTTACCGTTATTTTTACGGGCGCCCGTAGAAATTGCAGGAATCATCAAGCAGAGTGGGACAGAAAAGAGCAGATGTCGTTTTGGTTAGATAGCCCTTCAACAATACAGCGTTATTTTCGAATGCGCCAAGTAAACATAAAACTTCCATTTCGTGATTTCCAACAATGTCTTACAGGCAAAAGCCCGTAAAAATAACGGGAAAAGGACTGGCAGCCGGTTTCCAGTTATTCTACCGTAAAATCTACAGACTTTTTTTACAGTGTATTTCAATTCTCCTATCGACGTTCACCCCGCACCTCAGCGGAGCAAATCCATAGCCGCAGTAACGGGGCGCCGATCGTCCGTCCATGTGAATTCTTCGATCTGAAAAGCACCGTTATGTGGGCACACGCGTAAAACAACATTTACGCCCGAATGATCATGCAGGCCATCCATAAATTCGCAAATAAGTATGACAAAGAGATCACGAACTTTCGACATTTGGAGACGACCCATGGTTGGGCAAGGACCTCCTACTTTTGCAGTAGGTGCAGTATTTAAAAATACTGTCTGAACGGGGCCATTAAGGTAAAAACAATCAATATCGCAGGCTGGGCGTCACTGTACATGGAGCCTGCATGCAGGTTTAGTTTATTATTTCTTCATTTGATAGAAAGAGGGGCAGGCTTACAAAAACACACACATATACGAATGCGTTCGTACGATGCTTTATAAACTTATTGGACGTGTCGTGAGAAAACGTCCTGAATATACAGACCTGGGGTGCCATGTACATACTGATTTCTTTTCTTACCTTATAAGCCCTCAGTGCCACAGGGGACGGGTCCGAAATCCGAGCCCTGTCTTCATCACCTTAAGTACTCGTCTGTATGACTCATGTTAATTGGTTTAGCCATGGCAGAGCTATGGATTTACCCAGAAATGGCCGCAATTACAGAACATAAGCCTTCCCGAAGCACGAACAATAGAAGACTGAAGGAAGACACAATCAAAGTACATGTACAGTGCCAACTAAATGAACAAAGACCAAATGACCTACATAATTCAAGATTAGCGGACATACCTGATTGCTCCTGAGATGCTGCCACCCGCCCCTCTCTCTCAACCCAGTGCTTCATTTTTTAGTAAGACTATTTTTTTTTTACGCATTTTTTTCTCTATTAGTTTACAGTATTTTATACATTATCCTATTTAATTGTTATGTTTTGTGGATTTCTCATTGGTCACTTGTACATGTATTTATCATTATTATGTGTATTTTTTTCTTGTACTCTAATTTGTCTAGCTTTATACCTCTTTTCTATATAATTCGCATTAAGTTACTAAGTTATTATATATTTTTTTCTTTTGATAAGCAGGGCTTCATTTGTTAATCCTTTTCTACCTAAATATAGAAACAAATTTGGTTTAATATTTGAAGTTATATACAAATATCCGCCATACTGCATACAGTTGTATTGTATTAGGGAGAAGAACTCTATAAGCACTCAACTTTCGTTCTAATCCCAAGATTGTATTGCATTACATTGTATGTATGTTACAATTTAAAAAAAACGAATAAAATATGTTTAAACCAAATGAACAAAGAGGAGCCGGAACAGAAACCACATTGGACGTGCAGTAGCAGATTTGCTGTTTTTCAAACCGCTAAATGGTTACAACATTAAATAACAGTTCGAATTCGAGACGCATAATGGATGAACCAAACAGTCTTCATTTATTCACGTATTTTGTGGTATCTCCTGAAATAGAAAGCCTAACATCAGCATATCCACCTTACACATTTTCAGTGAGAACCTAAGTCACCTTGCTAGTTGACTTAAGTTTGTAGCAAAATATAAGCAAAGAGTTTAAACTAAGATTTTTTTGTGAAACCGCATAAGTATAAACTTTTGACTTGTTATAACTTAAGTAAAAAGTTCTTGCTTAGATCGTTTGTGAAACTGGCCCCAGGCCTGTTCATTTGTGCAAGCATTTTACATGACTGACAAGTAGTCGGAAATCTATAGTGACATTTCATGCAATTTACATGACAGGTAATGGGTAGATTTGATAAAAATTAACCTCGTACTATGGGGATACAGAGATACACTATAGATTTTGTGGATTTTATGGATATATAAACGCCGGCGCATCACTCACAAACTGAATAAAGCCCGAAGCTCGAATGTGTAAATGTGGATGCGTGAAAACTCCACATTGTGGATCCACATCAGCCACAAAACATCCACATCAAATCCACATCATCCACATAAACTCCACACGACATCCACATCAAATCCACATCATCCACACTGCCGAATGTGTAGATGTGGTCGTGTCGAAACTCCACATTGTGGATCCACATCAGCCACAAAACATCCACATCAAATCCACATCATCCACATAAACTCCACACAACATCCAACAAACATCCACATCAAATCCACATCATCCACACTGTCGAATGTGTAGATGTGGTCGTGTGGAAACTCCACATTGTGGATCCACAAAACATCCACAAAACATCCACATCAAATCCACATCATCCACATAAACTCCACACAACATCCACATCAAATCCACATCATCCACATAAACTCCTCACAACATCCACAAAACATACACATCATCCACATTAAGTCCACACAACATCCACAAAACATCCAAATCATACACATTAACTCCACAATTTCATTGTGGATATGTGGATGTTGCTATTTTCCCTTGAAAATACACTAAGCGCAGCTTCTATGGCGGTCAATGTCTTGTTTACTTCGGCTAGAAATAAGTGATGTCATAAACGTTCAAACATAACGTCACAACTGTCCATAGAAATAACTGACGCCATAAACGTTCAAACATAACGTCACAACTGACCAAAGACGTCGCGTGATCCCGCAAAGAATTCTTGTGGGATCCTACAGATCCTACAACGTCCCGCAAAGTTGCGTGCATGATCACACGACTATTTTTTGTGGGAAAATGGCGCTGAATCGTCCTAAGAACAGCTCTGAAAGCCTAAGAACTTGACTTCTACGGCTTTGCAAGGGCCCATCGCGAGGCTCACTAGCCTGAGGAAGTTAACTCATGGATTGACATCTTTGGTTCCCGCCATGTATTTTTAGACTAGGCGACCGTGCGGACTTTTTACAGGTCAAAAGTCTATGTAAAAATACATGGGAAAGAACGGGGCCAAAGTGTCTGTCCTTACTACTGCCGGCGTTTACACATTGATAGGCGGCTAAATGCCTTGCGATTTTAGATCTTTTTTAACAGTATTTCAGTCATATCAGGACGATGTGCGGCCGTGTGGATTGGAACCCCGTTTAACGATAGAATGATTCCCGCCTACGGCAGGACCCGAGCATAGGACCGCTAGATCAGCAGGCCAGCGCTTTACTATCGAGCTACCGGGACCCCGCCGCCCCATTTTTAACTCACCTGGGCCGATTGAAGCCAAATTTCATACTGAGCCTTCAGGCAAAGTGGGGAACAAGTTTATATATTAAGTCCAGATCACATGCCCAAGATGGCCGCCATGCATATATATGGTATAAACCTTAAACAACCTTCTTCTGAAGAACCATTGGAGGATTGCCTTGAAACTTGTTATGTAGCATTCGGAACTCCAGTACTATATAGTTTATATATATGATGACCCTGGGTTGACCTTATCCTAGTCTGTGGCAAGGTCAAAATTGGTCTCTATGCTTATGAATAGGACAAACTGAAAAAGTGTATTTTTCTGTTGCTATTGTGCTCTGTGATATGGAAATGCAGCAACATTCAACACCTCTGAATTCTAGAGGTCACGGTCATTTGACCTTTGTCAAAGGTAACATGTATGTTGTCTGTTTATATTTTCAATGGACTTCTCCTCTAAACTACTAGGTCAATTTCATTTAGATTTCATATGCAGCCTTCAGGCAAAGTGGGAAAGAAAGTTCATATATTTGGTCCAGGTTACCTGACAATTATGGTCGCCATGCCCATATATGGTAAAAACCTTAAAAAATCTGCTTCTCCAGAACCACTATGACGATTGCCTTGAAACTTAATATATAGCAGCTGGGACTCTAGTACTACAGAGATTATTTAAATAATGACCTTGGGTTGACCTTGAAGTATTTTGTGGCACGGTCAAATTTGGTCCCTTATGCTTTTGAATTAAAAAACCGAAGAAGGGCATTTTCTGTTGCCTTTGAATACTAAGTTTTGCTCTGTAATATGGAAATGCAGCAAAATTCAACTTCTCTGAAATTTAGAGGTCAAGGTCATTTTTACCATGGCCAAACGTCACTCACCCGTCGTCTGTCAACTTTTTTAAAGGCTTTCTCCTCTGAAACGACTGAACCAATTTCATTTAGATTTCATATGCAGCCTTCTGTTGAAGGGAGAAAGAAAGAATATGAGCCGCGACACGAGAAACCACAAATGTGGTTTTGCGCTCAGCGCAGACTCAGATCAGCCTGGGCATCAGCCCAGACTGAACAGTCTTCGCTGTCCGCATAGAGGTAGATTAGACCCTTAGTTACCCTTTAAGCGCTTAGTGAAGATTCTCATCATACTGGAAGAATGCCCAGGCTGATCTGAGTCTGCGCTGGGTGCACAGCCACTTTGTTGGTTTTCTCGTTTCGCGGCTCATATATATTTGGTCCGAGGCACTAGACCAAGATGGCCGACATACCCATATATGGTAAAAACCTTTCAAATCATCTTCTCTTGAACCACTGGGCTGATTGCCTTGAAACTTGGTATATAGCATCTAAAGCTCTAGCACTAGAAAGTTAAAATAAATGATGTCCCTTGGTTGACCTTGACCTGTTTTGTGGCAAGGTCAAATTTAGTCCTTTAGGCTTTTGACTGTGAAAAGCTGAATGATTGCGTTTTTCCTTTGCTGTTGTGCACTGTGATATGGAAATGCAGTAGACTCCAACCCTTATCAATTCAAGGCGTCAAGGTTATTCAGTGACATTGGCCAAAGATCACTTCAGTTGGATATTTAATAATCCGTTCTTTCAGAAATGAATAGGCTAATGACAATTACATGATCAGACTTGCTAATAAACAGGATAGGCATAAACTTTCGTATGAATTCAAAATTTGGCTATTTTGTACATTTTGCCTTTGAGTTACTTGCCCTTGAGTGCATATATAGCCCATATTTGACATTGCACTGCACATAGCAACTTAAATTATTTACCGATAACTAAGATAAGCATATAAAATCTCAGACGCGTTCGAAATTCGAACATATTGTACAATTTGCCTTAGAGTTACTTACCCTTGTGTGTTGAGGCTGAATGGGCTCAGGTGACCTACAAGACCGATGATCCTCTTCTGTTTTTTTTTGTGTGTGTGTGTGTGTGTGGGGGGTGGGGGGGGGGGAGGGGGTATTTACAGCCTAGTCTATTTTTTCCCATTAAATAATTAAAACCTTTATGTCTACTTTATAGGCAGTTGTAGAGCTAAGATCACTTCCGACGGACATGGGATCGTTTGTAAGAGACTTCTTAGGAGTAGATAACGGTAAATATTAGTACTCAAAAGGTCAGTAAAAGTCAGTAAACGGACTCTTAATAACACAGTGAATGTGTTTTGCTTGTCACTGCTGCCGCCAAGGTTTTATACCCGCCTCTGACATGTGGCAGGCTGGTGGTTGCCCTTTTGAATAGGTGAACCACGACGGGCATCAGGGTGTTTAACGTATAAGCCAAAAGCAAAAGATCAGATCAGCCCGCGCATTCGCGCAGTCTTATCAGAGCCTTTGCTTTTCGCAAACATCTTGTGAAGACCTTTAGCAATCAACAAACACAGAAAAAAAGGCTCTATCTAGAAAAGAAAGATTAACTGACAGGCCTGAGTCGGGGCTGTCCAAAGATACATTCAGCCAACTGTTTGCGTTACGCGGCTCATTTGACGGTAGTTACATGTATATATGGGTAACGATACCTGTAGTTGGACGATACAAACATACGAGGGATGATCAAAAACTACGTGGACTTTTGCTGTAGAAATTGTATTATTAATAGTAGATCCATTTAATTTGATCACGTGATGTATTTAATTTACCGGTTAAACTTCGGAAAATAGTCTTCAGGGGTCGTCATAGTAACCGTATGATGGCACTGGGGAGCACAGTAAAAATTTGCCTTATTACATGTATTTCGAAGTGTTTGTTTTGTCTTTGGCTATGTCTAACATTTGCAGCAGAGTAAAATGCTTGACGTTTGATATGATACTGTCAAGAAAATTATTGCCGTCAACAATTGTTATACTTGCATAATAAGCGCTAATATATGGTATGTGGGTCATACAAGAGTGACAAAATGACGCCATACTTTATAACGGAATTTTATTTATATTGCACTTTTTGTGTTTATTTTGTTGAAAAAAAATCAAGGAAATGGATTAAATGTTGATCATTTGACCATTTTATGTTAGTTGCGTCTAACGTTGGAACTAATTAGAGGGTTGCAGACTTGCTGTCCTGGGTTGCCGACCAGTCTTCAGCATACTAATCTCCATTCGCTTGAGAGCAGCTCCTTTCAATGTTACCATCAAACAGGTTTATACACCAACATCTGGACATGAGGATAACGAGATCGACAAATTCTACCGGCAACTCCAGGAAATTATAGACCAAACACCTAAACAGGACATTTTGGTTGTACAAGGGAACTGGAATGCTAAAGTAAGAAAGGACGTACAGGCAGACTGGGGAAACGTATGCGGATCCTTATGCAATGCGGAGACGAAGAGAGAGGTTTCAGACTCCTAGAAATTGCTTTTCAACAACTTCGTACTTACACATACCATTGGCCCCTACAAACCATCCAGAAAGTGGACATAGCACAGCCAAGACAGGAAGCATCACAACCAGATTGACAGCATCTTGGTGAGGAAGAGGTTCCGATCAGGAGTTAGCATCCATAGGACAAGAAGTCTTCCTGGGGCAGACATAGGAAGTGACAATGACCTGATGATGACGACCTTCAGAGTTCGTCTAAGAAAGTTAGAAAGCCAACCCAGCCAAGACTGAGGTTTGATCTTTGGAAGTTATGAGACGCAGATGTGGCAGGCACGTTCCAAGCAGCATTTGAAATAATACAGGCATATATGATTATTAATTGGGTTATATAACTTACCATTGTTTGCTTATTCAATACCACTATATCAGCTTATAAGTGGTAACAGGAATTTTACTTATTTTTGCTTCTCCAACTTTACGAAAAAACACAATTTTTCTTTATTTGTCCAGATATATAAAGGAAACTTTGTAATTACGTTGATATGATAGTGTGCATTACAGAATTATGAGAAAACTATCCTAGACATATCAAAACCTGAATTATCTGCCCCTGATTCAAGAAAATATAAGTACTTCAATTGAAAATGTATGACAACGGATGCCCAGGCTGATCTGAGTCTTCGCTGGGCGCACAAGCACTTTATTGGTTTTCTCGCGTCGCGGCTCAATTATATCTGAAAGAGGACTTGCTGAGAAACATTTCTGTAAATCAAATAAACTTAAGTCCAGTTGGTGCCATATATTACATACGGTAACGGAGAGTACTTGTTTTATTTCAGATCCTTCATACTCAAGAGCTAAGCGATCGTGTTGCCTGGTACCGCCGAAACTCTGCTCTTGTTGTCCGACCCAAAGGGGATGTTCGGGAAAGAGAACTCTTTTCAGTCTGCCTTCTGTTCTAAACAATTCCCACAAGCCTTTGAAAGCAGGAGAAAAATATCACGAATAAGAAACAGTTTACCTTATTTCTTCAGTTATAGGACGGGTATTTCCCACTTGAAACAATCCCAAAATTCTAGATCTGTCTTAGAAGAGACGGATCTGGAAGATTTTTGGGATTGTTTTGGCAGGGAAATCCCCATCAGCCAAATAAATACAGTGTAGTAAACTTGGTTGTGAGTTAGAATAAAAGTCTCGTAAACGCATTCTTCTTTTCTTATTTTCTTATGTACGAGATTCGTGTTAAGCATTTATGCGCAGATTCACTGGAAGTGTCCTAGGCCCAGAACCTCGTATATGCATACATATAGCAATCTTATTATAGCATGCTAACGTACATTCTGAAATGTCATTAAAAATTGAAAAAAAAAAAAAAAAAAAAAAAAAACAGAACCTGTCTCCCAAACCGTAAAATATGAGTGGCGTCGCATGAAAGGGGAGCGGCTAGGGTCCCTACCTTTCACTTTAGATTTCCTAGGATTCATAGACCATGCATGCGAAAAACGACGACTTCAAAAATACTACGCCAACGCACAAGCTGATCCGAGTATTCGCAAATGTGCAAACACTATGCGGTACCACACGCGATGTCAATCAGTCAATTTAACTTTCAGCTGACTTTGATTGATTGATTGATTTGATGCCTAACGTCCACAGTAAACAGCTATGGTCATGTCGGGACGTTCAGTTAACATAACCACACTATTCCTGGGCAGGCTTAGACCTCCTAAGCGGTTAACCAGTACTAAGTGCACATACTTTCGCCAGTTAATGACAACTGCCCTTCTTGAATCAGCTGAATTACCCTGACTATGCAGTATAATTAGGGGATAACTGTACTCAAAATTGTCATTTGGGAGGTAAAATGTCGGTTTTATGGTCGGAAATTTCGTTTTACGGCGACGCGCCAGCAGAGCCGTAAAACGCAATTTGCGACCATAAAACCGTCCTCCCCAAATGACAATTTTCAATACAGTTATTCCCACTCTAATGCACTTAGTACATTTTCACCTTTAAAAGTGTGCTACTTTTCACCTTTGCACCTATAGCAAGCGCTTTCAGCTGCGTAAAACTCCAAGTCAGCCAAAGAGAAGCAACGTTTCTTAATGACGTTGTCCAATCAAACGTCGCGTTATATTTGTAAGTGCATTAGAATAAACGTTGGGGACCAGTATCACTGTCACGTTTTGATGGCTAGGTGGAATACGCTTTCCGCCCTACTATTGGCAAAGAAATGTACCCCGTTTAGTGTTACTACGTTTCTAGTACGTTTCCAATACGTTTTGCTACGATTTATTTCGTAGAACTCGGTTATCAAAAGTCTTAGTGCCACGCTTTCAGAAGGCATGAGAACAGTTTACTTATCTACTACGATTCCGTACGTTTTACTAGGGACTACAAGGTAGCAGGGGCGTAACTAGGGGCAATTTCATAATACGCACAACCATGTTTTATTCTCTACTTCTTAAAGGGAAAGCTAGTATTTCAGCCACTTTGGTAATTGGTATTGAAACATTGTCTAATTTATAAATTTTCAGCATGCAAATATGCAGGTGCGTTTTGAAATTTTGTCAATTTTGACAAAATTTCAATACGCACTTGCGTATTTACCGTATAGGTAGCTACGCCCTTGGGTAGTGTCCGAGATTACCTCCTAGTCAAAGAGACGTTTGCGTAGGTATCGCAAAACATACCAAATCGTAATAAAATGCAGAATAAAACGTCACAAAACGTACTAAGATTTGGGAAAGTGTATATAATGCGTAGTTGACCTTTACGTATGACTACGTTTTAAAACATTTGATCTACGTTCTAGTACGCTTCAGTACGCTTTTACTACGCATCCAGTAAGTATTTCGAAATGGTACGTTTAAGCTGATTTTTCAATTCAAACGTATCTAGGTCACGTATGTAGCTGTTAATATCCGTATGTAATACGTATTCACTAGGTTTTAATACGCTTATTCCCGTTTTCGAACGTTTTGAATACGTAGAAAAACCTAGTCCTCATCACGTGACAGTGAGACTGAGGCTGAGAGGATCTCTAGTTTATTTTTGTTTTGTTTTTGTACGCATTTATGCATTTCGGATACGTTTCAGTACGTTTTGACCGCGTTTTACTACGTGTTGGTACGTTTTACTACGTATATGCTACGTATATCAAAATGCCATGTTTGAGTTAAACATTCTAGATCAAACGCAACTAGGCCACGTATTTAGCTATATCTATTTACGTCTTCACAACGTTTTACAACGTATATTACCGTTTCGCCACGTTTTAAAAACGTAGCGAAACCTATGCCTAAGTACGGCACAGTGAGACTGTGGTTATATAGAAGCAAAACAAAATAAATAAATGATAATAATGAATATATATATATATATATATATATATATATATATATATATATATATATATATATATATATATATATATATATATATATATCAAAATGGCTAGTGACAGACGTCTGACACTAGCCAAATCGCGTGAATTTTGCTGGTGACAGACGTCTGTAAATAGCCGTTACTTGTAATATGAAAATAGGCACTGCCTATGGGCGAGCACATCGCTCTTTACAATGTGTGGGTGGTATGATAAAACCTCTCTATGGCCGCTACCATGTTAATTCTAAAGTTTCGGGCAAAAATGCGTGATCGAAGTGTAGACCCTGATCTGACCACTCATTGTAAGAGTCTGGGTTCAATTTCACAATGTTTTTTTTTGTCGCATGAAAGGACCTGGTATGATAAGGGCCCCCATTCCATTCTCTTAAAATTGCAGGGTTCCTATTGCTTATTACTTGTGCGCAAAGGAACAAGCAGAAATAATATGTTTCATCTTTCTTAATTCTCAGAATAACATGATTTCTGACATGCCTATGTTGTTTCAATAATATGAAGGAAAATTGCAAAAAAAATTGGGTTTAATACATTTTCCTTTAAATATATAAGTCATTTACAATAGCTTTTTAAAGCACTAAATAATAGACTTTTGATGAAATGCATAATACGTTTGATAGCACTGCTAATTACCTGTGCACAGCTCAAGGCTCTCCAGGCACCCCACCCACTCACGTTTGCAAGTTCAGAGACGCTTACCAAAAAATTCCAACAGATCAAAATGAAATGTATACCAAATTATTCCTTGTACTCTAACTAAGAAAATGAATACCACAACATATGTTTATTTTATCTATGAGCGGAGATATTGACATTTTTATGATGAGGAAACAGAGAAAATGTTCCAAACACTGCCAGTTGTCAGAAAACAAATTTCCCCCTAGTAATCTATCCCTTCGAAAAACGGGCTATACTTTTTGAGTTCCTTTTCTTTATTTCTTTTTAATTTCAGCCAACGCTCAGCCTCCTTGCATTTTGTGTGATCACAGAAGCGCTTAACGTTGACGCCATCTTGTTTTTCTCAAACGGAACGTTTGACTTCATTACGCAGCGTAGTGACAGCAAGACTGTATGCCCCGTATTTCTTAATTTTTCGTTGATTTCTATTCGAACCAGTCTAATTATAACTTCCGTGGGTGTCGTAACGAAAGAAATTCCATTGAAAGTAATGTATTTTACAGGTAAAAATATGCCTTACCAATCTTCTACAATAGAGCTCCCGCTCTTTCAAAGCTCCTTCGGAGTGCTCGCTAAAAATTGCTGATGACAGATGATTCTACCATCTCATTTCAAATCAAATGAGAAATTGCCTAATGTCTGACGTGCACGTAGAGACTATAAAGCACATCTCTGTCGACTCAAATATTGGTAAAATTAGGCTGAAGATAATTATTATCTGGATGTTAAAGTCTGTTACTCATGGATGCCCATGTGACATGTGAAATGGTTTACAAAATGTCACTTTAGCACACACATCTAGCTCAAACTCGCATAAAACAATGTTACACACCTGCAAAGTTTGAAACGTTGTGATTCTGCTGGGATTCCTGTTGGTGTTGCATGTTTTTGATGTTTTCTTTCCTGTTCGTCGGTATCAAGATTTTAGTTTTCGTGTTGGTGGGGAGATCGGACAAAGGAAACCTAAGTCAGGGGGTGGGTCATGTGTGGATCGTTGAAATATCCCCAACTTCTCGCACCCACCACCACCACTGCCATCCTGCCCAAGCTGATAAAAAATGACCACTCTCTTAGGTGCTGGCACTTTTGAAAGTAAGAACTGGTAGCAATAGCTATTTGAGCCGCGACACGAGAAAACCAACAATGTGGTTGTGCTCCCTGTGCAGATTCAGATCAGCCTGGACATTCGCCCAGTCTGGTCAGACTCTTCGCTAAGTGCTTAATGGGTAGCTGAGAGACTGAGCTACCTCCATGCGGACAGCGAAGATTCTGATCTGACTGGGCGTATGCCCAGGTTGATCTGAGTCTGCACTGGGGCACAACCATATTGTTAGTGTTCTCGTGTCATGGCTCATTTTACGATAATCTTCAATTTTATTAAATATAACACATAAAATTGTGTTTATATCAATGTTTATTCTAAAAGGCAAAATTTATGTTTGATATAAAGTTATCCTTCGACCATCCTCTTGTTTTTTTCATTGAAGGAAACAACACAAAAAATTTTGTTTACATCAACGTTTATGCTTAAAGCGAAACTTATCTTGGTAATAAAGTTATCCTTGGATTATTCTCCTGTTTTATAGGAGGAGACAACATCAGAAATCGTGTTTACGTCAACGTTTATTCTAATAGCACAATTCATGGTGGCAATAAGGTTAATATCCTTGGTATTATCCTCTTGTTTTCAAGGGAAACTACTCTCCTATACATCCGATAGCTGATGAATAGAGAATACCATGTTAGTGTCTTTTGATATCAAGTTTATCAGGCGAGACCAGAAACAGCGTAGGAATGGCGAGGCTTACCGAGCCAGTCCGACGTGTTTCTGGTCGAGCCTGATAAACTTGATATCAAAAGACACTTACATGTTTTTCTATTTATCATGCAACATTAGAAGATTTTACGGCGTAAAAAGCGGCAAACAAATGATAAGCAAACGCAGTTTTGTTCGAACTTGCTGACGTCGCGAATGCGTTATGACGTAATTCGGTGACGTCATTTAACCAATCGAACGTTGATGTCACAGCCAACGTCAGTATGTAACCAATCATCTTCAGAGATCGCTTCTTTAGTCATCGCCTGATAACATTCGCGCAAGCGCAGTTCTATAGAGACATGATATCACATCATGTTATCATACCCCTGTTATCAGGTGAATTTTGCAGCAGATGCATGATAAACAACAATAGCAAGCAAACGGTGGTCGGTCAGAACAAGAACTTCTTGGCAAAGGAACAGCAATAATTAAATTACGTTGTTGTTTACAGTTAAAGGTAGGTTCCTGTACTTTGGAATGAATCATACTTTTGATGATCTTTCATCCAAGTTGTTGGAAAGCACTTATAAAAAGGGAATAAATAAGTTTCACTAAAAAGTGTCAATCAAAAGATTTTTAGAAAAGTTGTTTTGAAAGGGATTTCCTAACTCTGCTTCGCACACCAGTTAGAACTATTTTTAGTTCGCGCCAAAAATAGATGACACAGCTGACGTCATGCTGCATTGCATTTTGGGTCAGTTTTAACCCATTTCCCATGCCGGGACCTCTGGGAGAGCTCACGGCAAGAGAAAATTGGCCTTTGGAGAATGGCATTAGAAATCGCACACTTATAGACATAATAAACATAGTTATTTTTAGAACTGGAATTCCAACGAAAGAAAATAAACCAAAAGGGAAAACGACTATTTTCTTCAACCTCTAACGATTTTGTCAGTAGCAACAAATTCAGAAAAATAAGAGAATTCAATACTACTCAGAAAAAGACGAAATTATTTTGTGAACATAGTTGTCATCGCTAGTCCAGGAACCTACCTTTAAGTCTCGGTATCGCACTGATAGCCTCAAAGTACCCTGTTTCATCAAAGAATATAGTTTGGACACATTTCCTATATTTCTTTACATATCGACTCCTTGCGCCAGAACATTTACTGTGTGACTTCAGTAGTTGACTTTTAACTAAACGTAAATTCAACATGGATGCATCGCTGTAGTTTGTTTCCATGTCCTTCAGGATTATTAATATAGTATGGCCTTTGAACCATTGATGCGAGTGGCTGATACGTTTCTGAACCATATGGGCCAGTGTTATGTGCGTGAAAAAAGTTTTAAGACACACACATGCACATCAGTGATTTATCGCTAAATATACCATAGCGGGGCTTCTGTAGTGGTATACTGTCATTTTCTTTGTTTGTCGGCTTTCTAATGCTATTTGTCTTTTTACAAAACGTCGTCCATGCTTCTTTAATATTTTTTGTTGTATTTACTCATCTGTCATGTATATATGACCTGAGATTTAATAAAGGTATGTTCTGTTCTGTTCTTCTTTTGTAAATGAGCCGCGACATGACAAAACCAACAATGTGGTTGTGCGCCCAGCGCAGACTCAGATTAGCATGGGCATCCGCCCAGTCTGATCAGAGTCTTCGCTGTCCGCCTGGCGGTAGCTTAGACCCTTAGCTACCCTTAAAGCGTAAAGCGAAGTCTCTGATCAGACTGGGCGAATGCTGTGCGCCCAACCACTTTGTTGGTTTTCTCGTGTTGCGGCTCGAATTGTTTAGGATAGCCTCGCGGGGACATGCTAGAAATACACTGACGTCTTGTTTTTTTACTTTTCTGGGTTCGAGGTTATAAAACATGAGAATAATTTCAAACTCAAAATAAATGTGCTCGGAAGCAGCCAATCAGTATGCTTTTTTGAGTTTGAGAACACACTCAAATTTATTAACCTCGGGTCCTGGTTTTGCCTTGAGTTCCGTCTTTACTGGTTTCCTTTCCTATTTTGTATTTGGGACAGAAAGCGAAAATCAATTGTATCGGTTTCTGATCATTGCCGTATCAGCTTCTTATTTTAAATATAGAGGATCTTAAACTCGTGGTTATTTCATATGAAATTTTTGAAACGAGCCTTTGTCGAGTTTCATAAATTTCATATGCAAGGACCACGAGTGTAAGATTCTATTTATCATATGACCCTTTAAAATGGGATTATAATGCCATAAAACTGAACTCTATTTCAATAAGAAAACGCATTGTTGACATGGACGTTGTCCATGACGTTACTGTACGCGCCAAAATGTTATTATACGTGTGGTCATACGACCTCTATGACACGACGTTTTCCACGGTTTAAGTTCTTATATAAACGGTATTTGTTTGTAATCTGCTCCTGATTATTATATATTGGCTTTTAATTTAATCGAGTCTTGTATTTTCGTTTATTTAGTGAGTTAGTTACATGATTCTCCCAAAGGGGAGATCTGGATTTCAAAATTTGTTTTCGTACGGCTTGCAGTGTTCATGTGTAGATAATGGATCTGATTTGACACAGAACTTGAGTAAATGTATCGGGGCACATGATCAAACAGCTCAACACAGTAAAGCATCCTTGGATTATCGAATTCTTCGATCAGAAAAGGGTTTTTCATCTCATATCTAAATCAGTGTTATACAATTTTCTATACGATTTCTATAAAAAAATTCCGTGACGATCTAAACATCTGGATCCGTCTTATAAGTCGGATTTAGATTTTTTGAGAATGTTTTGATAGGGAAAAACACGTCTAATGACCAAAAAATACGGTACAAAGGAGAAATGGGTGCTGTTTAAAGACACCTGGGCCGCGCGACACGACAAAACCAGCTGTCCGCGTGGAGGTAGCTTAGACCCTTAGCTACCCTTTAAGAGAAAAGAGAGGACTCTGATCAGACTGGGCGGATGCACAGTCTGACCTGAGTCTGCTCTGGGCACACATGTCACTTTTATGTTTTCTCATGTCGAGGCTCATATATTCTTGTTTACCGGGTGTCATAATCCTACTGAAAGGATATACATAGGATTTGAAAGAAATTTGATCTAAATAATTTGCAGACAGGCATCTAAATGATTATTATCATTCTTATAGTTTAAGTATAACTATATATTATACCTGCTCCGTGAAATTTATGATATCTGGTCATGTCAATTTGCTACCTAATTGTATGTATGTTTTCGAAACTTAAACACAATTTGTAATCAAGATCGCCGCACCTGCTGCATTAATAAGTTACTCCAGCAGTGCTTATAGCAACAAATACTGTAGCAGCAGGTTGATATTTTTGCTGATGTTGATCGCCCCGTTGGTAGAGGTGATAGAGGGGGTCAGCGATCGTCCCAAGGCGGTACTTTCGTTGCGGTTGCATTTGTGTTTTGTTCGGTGCTGTTTAATTTATTATGTTCTCATTGTAACCCTTCTATAATAAAAATAGAAAATATGTAAAAATAGTTGTTAAATGTTTATCGTATAATTTGCTTAGCTTGTTGTAACCATTCTGTTGGTCTAAATTATATATACTGGACAAAAAAAGTTAAGGATCAAACATTAGACTGAAATTTTGATATTGAAGAAAGTAATTTTCAAAAAATCATTTTCTCCTGTTGAATACATCTAACAATGCAGCACAAGACTTCATGACACATATTGGAATCTGATCATGTTACACACCAGCAGAAATGAATAAACAGGCATACCCCTAAAATCAAAGTGAAAACTTGCATTAACACAAAACTGAATGTCCATTATTTTGGCTTTATCCATGCAAAATCATTTTCACTTCTCATCGTGACCTCCAAGGGCCTGCATAACTGCTTGACAGCCACTCGGTATGTTTCTGGTAAATTCCGAGAGGCCCATTTAGGGACTCGTTTGCCATTTTTCACGAAAGACCTGAATGAGCTCTCCTTGAGTTTCAGGAAGCCTCTCGTGATCAGGATTGGCGGTGTAACATGTCCAAAGAATACTCAGTCAGATTTAAAACTTGTGATCAAATTGACGTGTAAATACGGGCGATTGTTTCTGTCGCTAGGTACTGGTCTACCACATTTGCCCTGTGATTCGATGATGCCATCGCCAAAAACTTCAGCAAACAGTCTCGTAATTGGATAAAACGTGTCATTCCTAAGTCGAACACCAATCAGGGCTTCGCTGTCTGGCATGCGCAAGTCCATGCAGCTGTCAATCCAATTGCCGTACCATACCATCACCCACCCTCCTCGAGACATGTCATATTCTTCAACACGATTTAATTCATAGTCTACACGACGTGTACCTGCCAGGCGTTATACCTTTCTCCCATCATCGTGGATATCTACATACAAATCTGGACTCATCTGTGAAAAGAACATGGGTCCAATGACCCAGCTGCCAATTTGTGTCATTTTTTGCCGACTGTCGTTTCGCATTTCTATGGAATTGCATTAATCCTTGCCTCACTACCAGCATGCATGTGCGCAAATCAGCTGTGTAAAGTCTGTTTGTAGCCGTTTTCCCTGAAATTGGCCGATTAAATCATTTAATGGACAGACAATGCGCGTCCTCACAGTGTTTTTGTGATGAACCAGTAGCTTGGGACAGAGAGTATCGGCTATATGGACAAGTCTAGTTAATCGCAAGTTTTAAATCTGATTGAACATGTTTGACAGATGTTACAAAACATCAATTCTACTCACCAGAGGCTTTAGGAAACTCCTGGAGGGCTAATTCAGGCCTGTCATGAAAAATGGCAAACGAGTTCCCAAATGAGCCTAAAGCGCTTTACCAAAAGAACAGCGAGTAGCTGTCATGCATTTTTCAGACCCCCAGAGATATCAGTGAGCTATGGCAATGGTTTTGCATGGATAAAGCCAAGAAGCACGGACATTTAATTTTGTGGTGATGCCAATTTTCACTTCAGTTTTAGGGGTATATCTGTTTATTCGTTTCTACTGGTGTGTCACGTGATCCGATGCCAATATTTTTCATGCAGTTCTGTGCCGTTTTGACAGCTGTATTGAACTGAAGAAAACTATTTTTGGATAATTTATTTTTTATGATTTAAGCTTCTGTCAAATACATGATCCCTAACTTTTTTTGTCCAGTAAAGTTCAGTAAAGATAGCTGAGTTGCCACCTATTTGGGAAAGAGCTGCTTACTCGGCTTATCACTTGTAATTTATTGTTTGTTGGGATGTCTTTGTCAATCTTTCCCTTTGATGTTGGGAATAGGGTTTGGGATCTGATTCAGTCAGTTCCTAAAGTGTAGTTACTCTTTAAATTTACATCGCCCATCACGGTCTAAGGTAGAGCCGTCCGTCAGTTCTTGGCTTCTTAATTCGCAACAACGATCGCAGTCTGAGTCTCGCCTCGATGACTTACCACCAGCGAGTAATGTCTCTACACGAAGTGATATGGAACTTACTATCCAAACCTCTGATTCTACCTTAGATGGCAACATAAACGAAACGGACACAACGTCGATTCTACTTGAGATAAGACGCGATGTTAAGAACTTAAACACAAATTTTGATCATGTAGAAAAATTGGTTCAGTCACTTAAAAGAGTCAATAAATTCCTGAAGGAAAAAAAAGGACTTGCACTGTTTCGCAATTAGAATCCCGTGTGCAAGAGGCTGAAATTAAAAATGAACGATTGGAAGCACAGTCACGTAGAGACAACTTGAGGCTTTACGGATTTGAAGATAAACAAGGCGAAACTTGGGAAAAATCTGAGAACACGGTCAGATCGTATATAAATAATTATGATCTCAATATTGACGACTCCTCTATTTAAATTGAGAGAGCACATCGTATACCAAGTATAACTTCACCAAGGCCAGTTATGAAGTTTTTGCTCTATAAAGATACGGACAGGGTTCTGAAAGCATATCGTGAGAAACGAAAACAGCAGAATCAGGAACCTTTACAAACTACAGGAGCTAGTGCAGCGGAGCAAACCGAGCAAACCATAACTTGTTACTGATAGATTTCGAGTTTGAAAAGATTTTCTTGAGCGAATTATTAAAGCACGCTCGAACCTCTTCTCGTTTTTACGTTCGAGTATCGACAGTGGCAGGAATGCATTTCTGAAATATGACGGCTTGAAAGTTGGCGGTCAACCGTATCAGTATAATTATGATCAAAAACGACCAGTACCAGTACGTCAATAGGGGGTGGGTCAACGCTCGAGAACAGCGCACAGAAATGATATTGACTACATCTATACTACGGTGACAAATAGTGACCATCAAAGTGAAAATTACATAAACTTGCATATTTGCTCGATGAATGTACAGGGCTTCAAGAAATTTGAAAACGATTTAGTATTCATGAATATTTGTAAAGGGTTTGACCTTGTCGGTATGTACGAGACATGGCAAAGACATTTGCATGATTTTATTGATTTCATGTACGGCTATTCGAAGTTTTATTCTATGAAATCCTACAGTTAACAAGCAACTTGTGGCGCATTTTTAGTAACCATTTTTAGTTAAAAACTGGTTGATAAATAATTGATTGATTCATTGATTGATTTGATGCTTAACGTCCTCGGTAAACAGCTATGGTCATGTCGGGACGGTCAGTTACCCTAACCATACTACTCCTGGGCAGGCTTAGACCTCCTAAGCGGT
Organism: Ctena decussata; assembly: GCA_963989385.1. Lineage (NCBI taxonomy): Eukaryota > Metazoa > Mollusca > Bivalvia > Lucinida > Lucinidae > Ctena > Ctena decussata. Next base: position 13,944,918 of record OZ022515.1, on the reverse strand, counting down.
TAACCAGTACTAAGTGCACATAGTTCCGCCAGTTACTGACAACTGCCCTTCATGAATCAGCGGAAGGAGAAACGAACGTATGTGGCCAGACCAGGTTTCGAACCCAGGACCTCTGACATATGAGTCAGGTGCCCTACCGATTGCGCTACGCGGCCCGGCGGTTGATAAATAAGGTAGTAGTTATACGAATTTTTCAGGAAATGGCGGCATGTGTTGTCCTTATGCTCAAGGTTGAACATTTTGATAATATCCACGACATTATAAGTATATAGCCAAACCTGCACATGGGGTCACATGTATTAAGGGATCACCTGTACTATGTGGCCACTCTAATGTCCTCGCGTGCGTTTTATCATATATTCAACCTGTATTAAGGGGTCATCTGCCGAACGCAGTCAGCGGTTATGATTTTCCCCCTTGATCCAATATCCCTCTTTTAAGCGGTTAGTAGAGCGTTACGGTCACTGTAAAGGTCCAATATGGTCCAGGCCACTGGCCAGGTGGTAACTATCGATCGATAAAGTCAGTAAGTGTGAATCACGTCGTTTGTGAAGGTACCTTATTGTAAATTATGCAACACGTAGATCGGCGCAGTATTTACACAGCCTTCACTTGTTACATACCGAGACTGTGTCTCTCAGTGAATAAGTTTGTATCTGATCGGTGTGCGAAGATCCAGCGGTTGAGGTGAGTATTTTTCAGCTATATTCAAAGCCCCTTTTTTTCATGCCATGACCGATTTTAAAAGGGCAAAGAAAGCCCTTATCTTTGATTATTAGTCCTGTCATTATAATTCTTATTTAACTCATTGATCCGAGACAAGATCAGGTGATGTTTGTTGTGTCTGGCAGTCACGCGATAATCTCTATCCAGCATGTCACTAAATACGTTGCATCTGTCATTACGCTGGTACAATTACACATGGCGGGACGATCAACGAATGTTTGTTACCTTATTAGCAATTTAACCATATTCATTTTAATCCAAGTCATCGTTGTTTAAACTTGTCGGAAACAGGTATGAACTTCGGAAATTTAGAGAGACTTGTAAAGAATTTCATCGTGAGAAAAAAAAAATGTTGTTTGTCCGATATCAAATCAAATTTCAAATGAAAACAGTTTTGCAACAAGTTACGCACGGTGCATAATATTGTTAAAATTAGACCCTTTAGTGCCACTACATACGCTTGTCAAAATAATATTTAAACTAAGATTTACTTTGATCAATGTCATATGACAATTCAATGCTATATGACATTAAATCAATGTCACTCAAGGTTTAGTCAATGTTGTGTGCCCAGTGGAATAAAAACGGCCATACGGCCATGACTCTTTGTATTGTACCATAAAGCTCATAAAGTTCTATAGACCTTTCTAACTAGTAACTATGTCTGTAGATTTCCATCAGTTAGATTAAAAAAATGCTGCTGCTTTACAAGGATATTTTGCCCCCTCCCCCTCCCCACGAAAAACGTGGCAAGAAAAGACCCTGTTCAGATTTCTTCCTGAACGATATTAGCTGGGTTTTCTATGTTAATTACACAGGTCTGATACTGATCTAATATCGGCACTTCGCTTGTTTACTGTATATTTAAATCTGAAAAGAAGGAAAAATAAGTACGAGGGGCGTTCGAAAAGTAATGCAAATGGCCTTATAACTTTGTTTAGGGGAAAACTGGGTACAAATGCTATGCATATGCTGAAAACGCTACATTTTGTCTTTACAATGATACCAAACGCTGTACAAAGACACCTTTCCATATTGTCTTACAACGCATTTTATTAGGCCCCTGTCATACCACTGGGCTATTTTCATATGTAAAATCATTTCAGTGTTGGGCATTCAAGTCAAATATCATTGCAAATACAAAATTAATCTTTGTCAGTTGGTTGTCCATTGTTGCCTACAATATTCATACAAAAGGTAGAAGGGTGGCAACTGTTATCGATTTATTCCTGGCAAAGCAATGCGCAATTCTTATGACGTTATTGAAATATACGTTAACGTCATTTTTAAAAGCTTGTAGAGGCTTCGTTTTTGGCATTAATTTGAATTTATTGACAGGTTTTCGTTGACCCATGTAAATGCTCTTGCTGACAAGATTTTGAATGCTAATACACTTGTTTTCCTTACGAAATCATTTAATTTTTGGTAGAAAGGGGGGATTTGCTACTATGGATTTGCTGCATAATCCATATTCCCGGGCCAGTATGGAACCCAGATTTAAAATAATTTCCGCGATATTTACAGGACAACATTGCCTGGGCATTGTCTTTAAGTAGCAAAAATAAAAACAAATCAAAGACTGACGATATATAAATTACGGCCTACTAAACTAAAATTCTGCAGTGTCTTAAGGGTATACCTCTTTCAAAGATGATAAAAATGCGCCCTTTTTAAAAAAATACACCGTGTTTGCAGACTTTCCTACGTATATCATAGCTTTATTAGTTTTTGCAATCAGAAGTTCTGTTTTTATATTGGTTACCGAAAAATTACGTCATTTGCATTACTTTTCGAACGCCCCTCGTATTTAAATTACATCATATTGTAGTATACATCTACGTGGTATACTATATATACTATAAAAGCCGCTATTACATTCATTACATCTCATTCCAGTTTTGAAACAGTACGGCAGGATGTCAAAAATGGCTTGCGTAAGCATTTGTCTTCTGATCAGCATTCTAGTGGTAAGTTTATCTGCATTATACATGTAGCTGGTAAACCCATAAATACCTAGCGTTTCATGAATAGGACATGAGCAAACAGTGCAGAATTAGACCAGACGCGGCGTCTGATCAGGATCTACACTATTTGCATTAAGTTTAGAGCTAATTCTACAAGACCGATGTAAAGTAAATACACCGGGCACCCAAAATGAAAAATAAAAATAAATCATCTTTTGATAAAGATAGAATAATCCATTTGGCATATGGGTTGGTTTCAGTGATTATTTAAAAATTTTGCCTTTCGTGTGAGTTGAAATAATTTGGCTCACTGTGAATTTAAATAGGTTGATTTGCCTTTCTATGAAATGAAATAACTTAGCTAACTTTAAATTGAAATTATTCTGCCTTATTGGGAATTGAAATAATTCTGCCTTATTGTGAATTGAAACAATTCTGCCTTATTGTGAATTGAAATAACTGCCTTATTGTGAATTGAAATAATTCTGCCTTATTGTGAATTGAAATAACTCTGCCTTATTGTGAATTGAAATAATTCTGCCTTATTGGGAATTGAAACAATTCTGCCTTATTGTGAATTGAAATAACTCTGCCTTATTGTGAATTGAAATAATTCTGCCTTATTGTGAATTGAAACAATTCTGCCTTATTTTGAATTGAAATAATTCTGCCTTATTGTGATTTGAAATAATTCTGCCTTACTAGGAACTGAAATAGTTTTGCCTTGCTATGAACTGAAGGACTAGATGAAATCATAAACTCCAGTTCAACCCGAAGGACTTCATATATATAGTCATAGAACATAAAGCATCTGTACGAGTACCTTTTTACTATGTTAAACCACAAAAACAGAATAGGTAGCGAAGTAAGCAGCTATATACAGAGGTTGGTTCTGGTCGAGCCATCAAGTGCTTTTTGACTAAACATTCATGCTTGGCAGAGCTGATTGATTTGGCTATTTAATAAGATAAGAAGTTACATGATCTTATTTTAAAGACATTTTTAACATTTTGGGCTAACCTCTTCCGCGTTAGTTTATTTACACATCTAGAATGTATGTTTTTGCTTTAGCATATAAAAGGTAAAGGTAAATGCTTTCTGTAGTCCAGTGGCCGTAGGTGCATTTGGAGCTAGATGCCACCGTGTCTAAACTCCATATATAAACCACACCAAATCTTTTCTTTTCAAGTTATAAAATTCTTATTCAGGGGTGATGACAATATAACAAACATACATTCAAGCTGTACTAATTTACCTTAAACATCAAGGTTCAACACTCCTTGGCCCAGTTGCTACAAAGCTTTAACTTTCATACGTATTTTGTACGCCAACACACTGCCATTTTGCCAAACAAACTGTGAAGAGCTTTTGCACTGCGAAAAATGAGCGAAAAATATAAGCACGTTTGAATTCACGTACATGTATACTGGAAGAATTCATTGAGTAACGACATCGTTACATTTTTAGGGAGTGTAATAATCAGCGACTGAGTCCATGGGGTAGGCTATTCTCCTGTTCTTCAGATACTGGCACAGATTCCTGTTAAAACATCAGTCATAGTCTCCCCGCCAGTTTGAATAAATTCTGCTGGTACATGATCAACTCCGGCACAGACTTCCCCTTCTTCAGTGGTGCTTCTGCAATCTCAACTTCATCAAGAAGGATCGGCTGTAAATCTTCTTCTGGGGCTAATTGCAGTCCAAAACTGAATTGTCACCTTCACTTTAATGGTTGTATAGCTCTGAGCAATGTTTTGTCCACCTGCTGAGAATCTCTTATTCTTCTGTAAGACATTTCCCAGGCCTGTCCTAAATGGCTGGGAACCTACACTGTTTCTCTGTAGGTAGGTCCTTTACCAGCTGACATGCTCTCTTGCTGTTGTTTTCGTTCAGGCAATTTTCGATCTTTTCGTACTTACTAGCTATCCAGCCCTCCTAAGCTTTCTTCATTGCATTCTGAATCTTCTTATTAGCTTCCCTGTTTTCGTTTGCTCCTTCATATTGCTTCTTTTTCAAATCTCTCCACTCAGCACAGGGGTCAAGAACATCACTTGTAACTCAGAGCTTTATTCTGCGACGTCATTTCCCAAGTATCTCACTGGCAGCATCAGTCACTACTGTATTGTAGGTGGTAATTATGGTATCTTTGTCCATAACATTATCCCTCAGACCAATGAGTGGTGCGAACTTCCCACCAATTGCTGCTTGAAAAGTGCATACCACATCTGGATCCCTTACATTCTCAAGGTCAAACTTCAGTTTTGGCTGGGTCGGCTTTCTCACCTTCTTTAGACGAACTCGGAAGGTCATCAGCAGCCGGTCATGGTCACTTCCCATGTCTGCTCTTGGTACTCCCTGTCCTGTGGATGTTCTCTCCTGGTCGAAAGCGCTTTATAACAAGATGTTATAAATCTGATTGTGGTCTTTACTATCTGGGCTGTGCCACGTCTATCCTCTGGATGGTTTTCGAGGGCTAAGGGTGTTTGTCAGTACTAGGCTGTTAAAGGTTGCAAACTTTTGGTCTAAAACCTCTCTCATTCGTCTCGGCATTGCAGTAGGGTCCACAAATGTCTTCCCAGTCTGCCTGTGTTTCCCTACCAACTGTAGCATTTCAATCCCCTTGTACAACCAGAATGTCCTGCTTTGGTGTTTGGTCTATGATTTCCTGAAGTAGCTGGTAGATTGTAGAAGTGGTCGACATCATTGTCATTATACCCAGATGTTGGTGTATAAACCTGTATGATAATGATGTTAAAAGGAGCTGCTCTCAAGCGGTTTGAGGTCAGTCTGCTAGAGACAGGTCGGCATCCCAAGACGTACCTACTTGGAAAGCATGTGACACAAACCTTCTTATCGTAGAGACATTTCTAGTGTGGATGATGTTTGATGATGATGATGTTTGACTTACAAATTAACATCCTTTTTAATAGCATATCAGTCATATTACGACGAAAGAGGGTTGATAATGAAAGGCTGTGTGCAATGGAACCCGTTTACTATTGAATAGATTCTCGCCTATAGCGGGGCTCGAACCAGGGACCGCTAGATCAGCAGGCCAGCGCTTAAACCACCGAGCTACCGGGGCTCCTATAACATTTCTAGTAAAGGATATTCTTGTCCGATTGGTAAGAATCTTTTTTTTCTCTCTCTCTCTCTTGATAGACGGACGCATGACTTGTGATTTTACATAATTTTAACAGTATTTCAGTCAGGACGATGTGTGGGAGATAATGAAATGCGGTATGCAATGGAACCCCGTTTTACAATAGAAACGATTCCCGCCTACAGCGGGACTCGAGCCTGGGACCGCAAGATCAGCAGGACAGCGCTTAACATATTAACATATTGAGCTACCGGGATCCCGCAGTCCACCTTTTTTTACCCCTTTTTTTTTTGGGGGGGGGGGGGGGATAATATACAGACTAGTCTATACTTCTATAATTTCCGTTTTTGATTTAAACCTTTATGTCTTCTTTATAGGCAGTTGTAGAGCTAAGGTTAGTTCAGACGGACATGGGGAAGTTTCCAAGACAAGTCTTAGAAAACAGTAAGTATTATTACTACTCAAAAAGGTCAGTAATATGACTTTGAATAACACGGGGAATGAGCCTCGTTTGTCACTGCCGCCAAGGTTCTATACCCGCTTCTGATATGTGGCAGGTTGGTGGTTGCCCTTTTGAATATGTGAACCACGACATGAAGACTGATTTCAGTCGAAGATGATGGAAATTCACTTAGCCATATTCATTTTTAACATATTTTCACGTCTCTCTAATATCTGCAATAGTCCTGATTCCAACATCAATATATTGGAGGGAGGTATAGAGGAATCGAAGAGGCAAATTAGATTTGATATGACTTTCTAACATCTTGGACTGACAAACGTCTACAAGACATGCATCAGGGTGGTTAACGTATATGCACAAAGCCAAAAAACAAAGATCGGCCTGCGCCTTCGCGCAGTCTGATAAGAGCCTTTGCTGTTCGCAAACATTTTGTGAAGACCTTGAGCAATCAACAGACACAGGAAAAAGGCTATATGAGCCGCGACATGACAAAACCAACAATGTGGTTGTGCGGACAGCGCAGACTCAGATCAGCCTGGGCATCCGCCCAGTCTGATCAGAGTCTTCGCTATCCGCATGGAGGTAGCTTAGACCCTTTGCTACCCTTTAAGCGCTTAGCAAAAGGTCTGATTAGACTGGGAGGATGCCCAGGCTGATCTGAGTCTGCGCTGGGCGCACAACTACATTGTTGGTTTTGTCGCGTCGCGGCTCATATCTAGAAAAACAGAATAACTGACAGGCTTGAGTCGGGGCTGTTCACAGATATATTCATCCTCCTGTTTCCATTACGCGGCTCATATTACGGTAGTTATATATGGGAAACAGCACTAGTAGCTGGACGATACAAACATACGAGGGATGATCCACAAACATACGTGGACCACTGGGTATAATCGATTCCGCTAATTTCCGCTTCCTGCAGAGACTGTACATCATATTTGGCTTCCGTCGAGACTTTCCGCTACATTTCACTTCCTGCCGAAACTTCTGTACATGATAAATGGCTTCCTGCAGAGACTGTCCGCGTGATTCTGCTTCCTGCCGAGGCTCTCGACAGGAAGCAGAGTCACGCGGACAGTCTCGGCAGGAAGCCAATTTTCGAGGACAGTAGTCCCTGCAGGAAGCAAGAGTTCGTGGACAGTCTCGGTGGAAGCCTAATATGATGTACAGTCTCTGCAGGAAGCGAAAATTAGCGGAATCGATTATACCCTGTGTGGACGTTTTCTATAGAATTTGTATTATTCATAGTTGATCCTTTAAATTCGATGTATTTAATTTACCGGTCAAACTTCGGGAAGTAGTCTACATGGGTCGTCATAGTAACCTTATGATGGCACTGGGGGGGGGGGGGGGGGGGCACAGTAAAACTTTGCATTGTTATTTCGAATTGTTTGTTTTGTCTTTGGCTATATTAAACATTTGCAGCAGAGTAAAATGCTTGACATTTGGTATGATAAGTTGTTGTAGTTTCTCCTTTCACTACTTTATGATGGGATTTTATGAATGTTGCAGTTTTTGCATCTATCTTTTGGAAACAAATGATCAAATAATGGATTAGATGATCAAATTTAAGGTTATTTTGGCCGCTTGTACAACGGGATAAGTAGGAGTTGAGTGGTGCTCAGGTGAGAATCTCCGTTGATCGGATTTACTAACTGATGTAAGGATCACGACTCCGATCAGGTTTGACTCTCGCTCACTTGGCTTTTGTATCGATAATGAAACGATGAGTGACGCTCAGAAAGTACGGATCACACAAACCTGCTTCGTAGCAGGTTTGGGTAACTCGTCCTTGATAGTTCTTCTCATTTCGGTCCTTTAAATCTTAAATATAGTAAGGTATAGGTAAGTATTATCAATTTAGAGCAGACATTTACGGAAATGGAATACATTTGGATATAAATGATGTTTTAGTACGGGTTTATGACAAAAAATAGGTAGCCGGCTTGATCCCGTCACGTTTTATGGTTGTACATTTGAACAGATACAAATGTACCATATAACGAAAAGTAGTGTTTTAAGTATATTTCCGCTTCACGGAAGCAAGGGCGTACAAGTCTTTACGCAAATACGCAGATGCGTGTTGACATTTTGTCAAAATAACAAAATTTCAATACGCACCTGCGTATTTGCCTGCTTAAATTTGATAAATTAGACAATGATTCAATAAATTAGCAAAACACATAGCGATATGAAGTAATCTTAGGTGTTTAACTTCTACACTTCCCCACAAAGAGTATAAACATTATTGTTTTCTTCTTAAGATAGCCCCTAGCTACACCCCTGTGGAAGGACTGCCTTCCTATATGCGTAGTATCGGATAAGCCTTTACATTGATGAATTGTGGTCAGCAGCTTTTACAATATATGTACGCAGGATAGTGAGCTAATTCAGCAGGGATATATGGAAAGTTGTCTAATAAAGATGATAACAACAACAATAATAATAATAATAATAATCAAAATAATAATAATACATGTACTGCCATGCGCTCGCACATGTTCACATATACCTACATATAGACAAGATAGAAAAATATATTATTTTTCCAAGTAATTTATAATTAGTAAAAAGCACTTTGAATACGCTTTAACATTCTGTTTATTTGGTTGAACGCTTAAATAGATGCCATAAATTATCACTGCTTTGTCTTACGATTATTTTGTATGTACCGTTTCGGTAACGCTCGACCGTTTAAATTTTCTAATTTTCCATTTTCTTTTCACCTTCCTTTTTTGTTGCAAAACATTTTTAAATCACATTCTTTTTTTTTTCTTTTCTTTAATATTTGCATCATAGAATTAACCACACGTAGATAAAGCCTCAGAATCTAAACAAATGATGCGGTCGCTTTACAGAATGCGCATGATTTTTCACTTATTTCTGCATCTATGAACACATTTTAAGGTGGACGATCCCGGAAGAACTCTGTGCTTGCTTGTTTAAAAAACAAACAGAGTTATTGTTCATCATCAAATCAACTAACTGTGGAGTAAATACAGTTATAATCTACACTTACAATATCTACCGTAAAGATCCTAAGTTTTCGGGCACATAGGCCTGTACAAACAGTGAAAACTGAGATCAGACTGTTCCTTAGGAACCAGAATGATCAAGATCTTTACAGTTTCCATTCCATCTGCGCATTTTTGTCGACATTACTCTATGGTAGAACCGAATAACAGGAAAATAAATAATAGGGCAAGGACCGGCTGTGCTTGCAGCAGGTGCAGAATTTGGGCAGTCTGTTTTGGGGATATTTTGAACTTAAACATTGTTTTTCTAGGAAACGAAACGGTGAAATGTTTGTTTTTTTGTTTTATTCTTTAACATACGACGTAAGTTTTACTAAAATAATACGCATAAGCATGCCCCATCGATTGATAATATTTTTCATGACGTTTTTCATGAAATTCAATTTTCTTGCATTTTTTCAAAGAATGTAAAAATATCCTTTTTAACAAGGAAACTGCAATTTTTTGTTATCAGTTTGTTTCAAATATCATATATTACAGATTATATGATTTGCTGAAATGAAAGTGCATTCATGTGCTAGAGATATGAATTTTAATGGAAAATGTTTAAAAATAATATGTAGAAATACAAAATATTGTTTTTTAGGAAAACAAAACGGTGAAAATTGTTTTTTTTCTTACCCAAATGTTTTATAGCTCTTTGGGTTATTTAGATGGTATAATGGTTTGAATGCCCCGCCAATATTTCTATTCAGTATTCGTCTACCTTAAGGAATGTGGACGCATCGCAGATACCAGAAACGCGCCATGTAATTTTGAATGGACAGTCACTGCAAAAATCAGCCTGCAAATTCACGCCATGAGGCTCAGACTTCTTGCTTTCTACACGGCTATGATATGATGACAGCCAGCAATGACGGCTAATATGAATAATATGACTGTAATAGTGCACATGCTGGTCATGGCTTTCTCTGTTTTTACATGAGCCAAGAGCTGGATCTTCCTATTACCGAGGGTCAGTTGCCTTTATTCTAATATTAGGTCAATTACAAACTTTTCGAACTGAGTTATATTGTTCAAGCACAACTTGATCGTTACTCAGATGAGTGTGACTTGATCTTCACGTTATAAAGCCGATCAAATGTGAGCTGATCGGCGCTTGAGCAAGAGTTAACTCGTAGTTATATGATCCGAAGATAATTGCATAAGTCCGAGTCAGACAAGCCGTTGTTGTACAAGTGACTCTTCTATATTAGTTTTCTGTAATGTTGGCAATAATTAGAGGGTTGCAGACCTGCTATCCTGGGTAGCAGACCTTTTTCCATCCGCTTGACAGCGGCTCCTTTGAATCAACATCTGGACATGAGGAAAAAGAGGTAAACAACTTCTACCAGCAACTCCAGGAAATCATAGACGAAACACTTAAGAAGGACATTCTGCTTGTACAAGGGGATTGGAATGCCAAAGTTGGAAAGGATGCACAGGCAGAATGGGGAAACGTATGCGTGCCCTACTGCAACGCGGAGACGAATAAGAGAGATGTTTACAACCTTTATTAACTTAGTTTCTACACATACCCTGGGCCCACACAAACTATCCAGAAGGTTTACATGGCACAGCCCAGACAGGAAGCAACTCAAACCAGATTGACTATATCTTGGTTCGGAAGAGGTTCCGATCAGGAGTTAAAAGCCAAAGGACAATACGTTTTCCTGGAGCAGACATAGGAAGTGACCATTACCTGGTGATGGCGACCTTCATAGTCAGTCTGAAGAAGGTCAGAAAGTCAACCCAGCCAAGACTGAGGGCTGACCTTAGGAAGTAAAGAAATGCAAACGTGGCAGGCACGTTCCAAGCAGCAATTGGTGGACATTTGCACTACTCATCAGTCTGAGAGATGATGGAATAGACATAGAGAGCATGATAACCACCTACAATAAAGCAGTGACCGACACATCCAGTGAGATACTTAGTTTAAACAAATTTTATTTTATGAACATGACAAAATACAACATTTCATAATTACAAGTTTAAGGATCAGAAGGAAAGCAATAATACTCATTCAGTTCTTTTCCCTGAGATATTTGAGAAGGAACGTCGTAAGAAAAAGCCATGAGTCATCAGAGATATTTTAGACCTCTGTGATGAGAGAAGGGACTTAAAAAATGAGGCGGTATCAAGCAGAAGGAGCGAAAAAATACAGAAAAGCTAGCAAAAAGTTCAGAAGGCAATGAAGAAAGGCTGGATAGGTTCTCATTGCGAGGCGATCGAAACTTGCCTGAACAAAAACAACAGCAAGAAAGCATATCAGCTGGTGAAGGATCTAACTTCAGGGAAGCAGGGTAGATCCACAACTATCCAGGACAAGTCTAGAAAGTGCTTAACAGACGAACAAGAGATTCTCAGCTGATGGACAGAATATTGCTCGGAGCTATACAACTTTGAGAGTTATATTGACAATACATTGCTAGACTGCACTCAGCACCCAGAAAAAGATCTACAACCGATCCTTCGGGAAGAAACTGAGATTGCTGTAGCTGCACTGCAAAAAGGGGAACACTGTTGAAATTGATATTATACCAGCAGAACTTGTCTAGCAGGTGGGGAGACCATGATTGGCGATTTGACATATTCTGTAACAAGATCTGGATAAAATGAAAATGGCCAACCCATGGACTCAGTCGCTGATCATTACACTCCCTAAAAAGGGCAACCTACAGCTCTGCTAGAACTACGGAAGCATTAGCCTCATCATCATCCGAGTACAGTCATGCGGAAAGTCTTCTTGGTAAGGCTCATATCCAAAGCTGAAGAAATTATTGCTGAACCCTGATCGGGTTTGTTGCTCTGAAAGAACAGGATGGAAAGGTTAGCATAGGTGGCAGAAATATTACCAATCTGCGGTTTGCCAATGAAATGGATGCTCTTGCTGAGGAACAACGGGAACTATAAGCCCTAGTCTAAAGTCTTGACAAAACTTGCTTAAGGTACAAAATGGAGATTAGTGCTGAGAAGACCATGTTAATGACAAACAGCACCAGTGGCATTCAGAGGGAGATCAAGGTTAAAGGGCAGAAGCTTGGAACACTTACATGCTTCAAGTACCTTGGAGCAATTGTCACAGATATAAAAAACGAGGGTTCTCTCAAGGATTTAACAAGCTATGCAGCTATTACAAATCTGAAGCCAATATGGAGAGATAACAACATATCTCTTGGATCAAAAGTGAAACTGATGCGGTCCCTTGTCATATCCATTTTCTGTATGCCTATGGTTCGTGGACCTTGACAGCAGATTTAGAGAAAAAAACGCAGACCTTTGAGATGAGATGCCACCGAAGGTTACTGGCCATTTCGGACAAGGACCATATAACATAAATGAGAGAGTTCGTAAAAGGATACAAAACGATAAGATAGGCAATGATCAGGAATTAATAAAATCAAATCGCACATCCCGCTTTCAAAAATCAATAGGGAAAGAAGCACACATACACCGAACAATTGATACATGCTCACGTAAAAAACGTACGGTAATCCGAAAGAGCAGCTCTTTCCCATACCGGTGGTCATTCAGCTACCCTAATCGAAAACATGATCAAAATCTATTTTAAATGATTTTATTTTTAACTTACAAATCAAAACAAAACGCAGATTGGGTAGCAAAATATGTGAAAAAAAAACACACCAAAGAACCTAATTAGACAAGCAGACATAGCACAGTGCAACATTAAGGAACCACAACAGCAAAAGATTATTGGTGGGGCTTAAGTATGTTAATCTGGATAAAAACCTCGCCCTTACCCTCCAAAATGATTCAACCAAACAACACCAATTTCAGTTCACTGAACCGACCAACGAATGCAACAATGTGGACAATCAGAACAAATAATAAAAAAAAATTAATTTTACTTATTTTCTATTTTTTACTATAAAGTACGACGGGAAGCAAAGTGGGCAGCTATATAGGTGGCCAGATTGCTAGCGGACCAGACAAATATTCACAACAGTGACGCCATTAGAGAATATGATGAGCTCCTGATCTTGGTCGAGAAACGTGAGTTTTGCTCACGTCTCAAGGTCTTCTGGTTTAGCAAAGACAACTCTGCGGGGCACAGTGAAAAGAAAAAAAAAAGAAAGAAAGGGAGGTACGAAGAAGAAGAGGTGGGAAGACAATATTAAGGAGTGGACAGGGATGGATTTTGCGGCTGAAGACAGGACTAGGTGGAAAGGAATTGTTGTTGAGTCATCTGTGTTGCCACAACGACCTTACAAGGTTATGAGATTGACTAGACTAGACTAGACTAGACTAGACCTACATTTAGACATACACCGCAAAAGCAATGTGCGCTGAAAAAATATTGAAAGCAAAAGTTCGCCTTGAATTAATGAATTAATGATTATGAGGAGAGACTGCTTAGATTGCATGCAGATGTATCTAAAACTGGCTATGATCACAAAATCCTGCAAAGAGAATGTTAGTTTGTGAAAACGCAGATCAAATATAACCACTGCACTGTTAAAACGGGACAAAATGTCAAACGTCATTAATGTGGTGCTCCGCTGTACTTTTACCTACATAATATAAAATAATAGAAAACATTTATTTTTCATTTAAAATTCTTCAAAATTTCAGATAGCATAGCTAAATTCCTGCGGTATGAGAAAAATTGCTATAACTGCATTTTCTTTACCCCCCACAGCAAAAGTCAACAGTATTTTGATCACCCCTCGTATAGAAAATTCAACTGCACTTTTTTCCGGTAGGTGGTCACTAGGGTAAGCAAATTAAGCACATAAAGCATATATTTGACCTGTTTTCTATTAGTATATGCGACAAACATTAATCACGGTGACAGAGAACAAGCAGCGAGAAACAGATTTTTCGAAGGCTACCGATTAGCTGGCAAATCGAACAACTACATAGATAATTCTCATAGGATGAACCACTTTTGAACGGTTTGTAACATAAAACTGGAGGTCTTAAACTGTGGTTAATTAACTGAAACCCCCTGTTGCAGTGATATTAACTGAAATACTTTATGTCCTTTGGTACCGCATAAATGGAACACTAGGCTCTGAAGGTATTGTAACGGGCAATGTATTGTATCAGCCTAAACATAAATTAAAGATACACTGTAAAAAACTGTAGATTTTTCGGTAGAATAACAGGCAACCAGCTGCCAGTCCTTTTCCCATCATTTATACGGACGTACCCGTAAGGCTTTATCGGAAAGCACGCTATGGTAGTGCTATGTTAAATGGCTGCACTCGAATATAACTTTATAGTGTCGAAGGGCTATATGACTAAAGCAACATCTGCTATTATCTATCCTACTGTGCGTGATGGTTTCTGCAATTTTTACGGACGCCCGTAAAAATAACGGGAAATGGTCTGGCAGCTGGTTCCCAGTTATTCTACAATAAAATCTAAGGATTTTTTTACAGTGTATGCATTCACATTTATTTTAATGTTGTTGATTTATTTCAGCTCTTCTTTTAAAAGTATATCAGAGCATGTGTAGTGGCAAACCAGATTATACTTGCGATTGCTGCTCAACAGCTCCTGGGTGTTAAGAAAAGAGAAATCTGTTAGTCTTTCTTCTGCTCTAAATAGAGGATCTTACATGAGTGCTCATGTACTATTGAATTTATCAAACGAGTTGGGGAAAAAAATAAGATACGAGGCTAGGCCGAGCATCTGATCGTTTTCCCCAACGAGTTTAATAAATTCAATGATACAAGAGCACGAATGCAAGATTCTATTTATCATTTGATACTAAAATCACATTTTATTTATTTTGCACTAAAACGTCACGATTTCGCTATTAGAAAACGCGACGTTTTGTGGACGTCAACGCATAACGTTTCGACGCAATTTGCATATTTAATCCACTAGTGGATTATCGTATTTAATGCATGGTTTTATTACACTCTCAGATGCGACGTCATATGATATACAGTGTTCATACACCGTCGAAAACAAGAAGGTAATACTAAGGATAATTTTATTAGCAACAAACATTTTGCTTTTAGAATAAACGTTGATGTAAATATAATTTCTTGTACTATTTATCATAATACTGAAGATTCATATGTAAAACGCTCATCATAATTCAGAAAATATTTAATACAGAATTAATTTACAAAATAAATAAATGAATGAACGAAAAAATAAATAAATAAATAGAGAAAAAAATAAGAATAAACAACACTGAAGAACTGATTACTAACTTGATGATATCCTTGGGAACAAATTGTCCACAAGCAATGATATCGCTCATTGGAAGATGCTCATGGTGAATGGTGCAGGCATGGTGAATAGAATTTATCAACCTGAACCGCAGTTAAACAAAGCTAATGCAGCCGATACTGAAGCCCCATTTTTGGATTTACATTTATCTATTTCAGAAGGATTTGTTTCAAAGACAATTTATAATAAAAGCGAATACTTTGATTTTGACATAGTGAATTTTCCATTTTTGGATGGTGATGTTCCCCGTTCTACCTCTTATGGGGTTACCATTTCTCAACTTATTCGGTTTGCTAGAATGCCTAGTCATGTGACTGACTTCAATGCCATTGATAAAAAGTTTACTGCTATGCTTCTCCTACACGGCTACAGATATCATAAACTTCGAAAAGCTTTTTTCAAAATTCTGTCAACGACACTATAAATTGATGTTTATATTCAAGATTAAAAAGTCTTTTGCAACAGGGCCTATAGGAACCAGAGTTTATGGTGTCTTAGTTTATAAATTCAAGAAAATTGTAGAAAGCTCTGACTTTTCTGATCATTTCAGAAAAATTGTCGTTCGTTACAAACGTACTGGATATACTATAAATGTAACGCTACAGTCTGCATGTTTAGTAATTAACCCAGTCATAGTTAATAACTTTGCCTCACTCTTTGATTGCACGCCGGTTGGTCAGGCATCAGACTCCGTGATGGGCCCGACAGAAAGCTACTTTAGTGGGTTTGGGCCGGACTTTGCCTTGTCTGCTGCGTACTTATTCGGGGTCTAACTGATGGTATTCTTTTGCTCCGGTATTCCAGTTGTTTGTTTGACATCCCAGGGGTTTCTTGGTGTTGCTATACGTAATTTCCGTCGAGTCCTCATCTCTGTTTCATCATAGGTCTTATACGTGATTTGTTTGTTTCCGATGATGTTTCATTGATGGGTTAAGAAAGCTTAATGTAGACCAAACACTAAACTAAATGTTTCGAACCACTGCAGAAGCAGAGGGCGAGGTTTTGCGCCAGTTAAACATGTTTAAGGTCGTAGTAATCTTTTGCTGACCGTTCCAAGGCGGTACTTCTGTTGTGGTTCCTTGATTTTTCATTGTGCTCTGTCCGCTTGTCTGTGTTCTTTGGCGATTTGGTCACCTGTTTTGCTACCCAATCTGCTTTTTATTTTGTTTTGTTTTGTAAGATAAAAATAAAACAGATAAAAAAGATATTGATGCTAATTTTGATTAGAGTAGCTGAATGACCACTTATCTGAGAAAGAGCTGCTCATTCGATTTACCCTGTGTGTGTTTCGTGAACATGTGTCAGTTTTTTCCATGTGTGTATGCGTGCTTCTTTCCCTATTGGTTTTGAGAGAGGGATGTGGGATTTGATTGTATTGATTCCTGATCATTGCCTATCTTTTACTTTTCCTTACTGATTCACAATTCTGCAGTGTAGCTAAGAAAACAATGAAATGGTCATTAAGGTCGCAGTGCTCCTTTGACACCAACAGGAAGAATTAAGACGTGAAACCAACTATTGTTGACTCAATACATTATATTGTGGACCGGTGGACAGGTCGGTAAAGTCAGTGATATTGTCATGGAGAAATATTTATATTATCCCTGCATTTATCGAAAAGCCCTTTGGTAAACCATAAGAGCGTAATGTAGTTTATACTTCAATCACTACATCGGATCACGCGACGTTACATGACGTTAAGTGACGTCAATATAAACCATAATTCTCTAATCTGATTGGACGTAGCCGACGCTATGATGTCGTTGTTACGTCGTTAACGCTGTTCCGCTTTAAGTAGACAAAATCCTTATAAATGTTTATCTGCTTCAAATTAAGCCGCTATCGCAAATTTGTGGTAAAATAATAGATAGAAAAGTATGTAAATATAAGCAATGAAATTAAGAAATGAATTTCATTTTTCTGATGTTTATTGAAGTATAAACTACATTGGGTCGCAAGCAAAGTTTACATGAACCCCTACGGGTTTCACTTTCTTTCTTGCACGCGGTCCAATGTAGTTTCTTAAGAGCTGTTAGATTGCGGTCACTTTCTTCCATGAGGCTCGCAACGTTGAAACAACGTCGACTGAACTATTCAGTGTTTTTTCAACGTTATGTACCAGTTGACAAGTATACTTTGTCCGAAATACTGCAGTAGAGTAATAAGATATAGTTGTAGTATGTTAATCACGAGGTCAGTTATTTCTGAACGAGGGGCAGAGCCCCGAGTTTGAAACAACTTGCAGAGTGATTTGCCCTCTACATGTATAACTAGCTTGTAGCATGACCGCCAAGTCTCAGGTATATAAAACAAAAACGTGACATGGTTATCATTTTTGACAGTCATGACAGGCGAAGAACAAACACACCCCTAATCAGCACCAATCGAATTGATCATTGTTTTCTTGCCTTTCCCAATAACCTTGAAACATATTTAAAGCTGGACGCTGGATTCTTTGGTCCTTATAATATAAGGAAATGAATAGAAAGTATTATTAAATGTTGGACCCTTCAGTCATTATAAAACAAGGGAATAAATGGCAAGGATTATCAAAGAAAGAAAAATATAACATTAATATATACATAAATTTGCAAAGGTTCACGGTCAACCTAATGACAGGTTGTCAGTAAGCTATTCCAGTTTAAAATAGCAGTAAAATCTATTTTACCTATTTGCTATAATTTTAATTACCTTACAAAACAGAAAGTGAAATGGGCAGATAATCAGTTGACCTTATTGCTAGATAACCATTGACAAGCGGACGTAAGAACATGTAACATTGAGGAACCACAACAATAGAACCGTATTTGAACGGAAGTAATAGATTACCTGAGTCTCAAACTACTTTTTTCTGGAAACTTACTCCTGTAAATTTCTATTTTAAGTTAGTACAGTTTCACTCCTGTCCTTTAATCATATTTGTCTTATTACATTGTTTTACAATCTAAATGGCTACTTAATAAGGGAGTTTCTATTGAATGATTAAAGTTTATCTTACATTTTAGCTTAAAGCTGCTTCACGCTAAGAAACTTGAAGCGTGCAACGCCCAGTTTCTGTAGAAAAATTGATTCACGCTAAGAATCATGAAACACACAGCGCCCAGTTTCTGTAGAAAAACTGATTTACGGTAAGAATCGTGAAGCACACAACGCCCAGTTTCTGTAGAAAAATTGATTCACGCTAAGAATCCTGACGCACGAAACGCCCAGTAAATTAAAATGATTCCCGCTAAGAATCTAGAAGCACACAGTGCCCAGTTTCTGTAAAAAAGCTGATTTACGCTAAGATTCATGAAGCACGCAATGCCCAGTTTATCTAGAAAAATTAATTCACGCTAAAAATCCTGACGCACGTACGCCCAGTCAATTAAAATGATTCCCGCTAAGAATCTAGAAGTACACAGCGCCCAGTTTCTGTAGATAAACTGATTCCCGCTAAGAATCGTGAAGCACGAAACGCCCAGTTTCTGTAGAAAAATTGATTCACGCTAAGAATCCTGACGCACGAAACGCCCAGTCAATTAAATGATTCCCGCTAAGAATCTAGAAGCACACAGTGCCCAGTTTCTGTAGAAAAACTGATTTACGCTAAGAGTCGTGAAGCACGCAACGTCCAGTTTCGTTAGAAAAATTGATTCACGCTAAGAATCCTGACGCACACAACGCCCAGTCAATTAAAATGATTCCCTCTAATAATTGTGTGGCACACAGCACCCAGTTTCTGTAGAAATACTGATTTACGGTAAGAATCGTGAAACATTCATCGTCCAGTTTCTGCAGAAAAATTGATTCACGCTAAGAATCCTGACGCACGAAACGCCCAGTCAATTCGAATTGTTCTCGCTAAAAATCGTGAAACACAGCGCCCAGTTTTTGTAGAAAAACTGATTGACGGAAAGAATCGTGAAGCACGCAACGCCCATTCAATTAAAATGATTCCCGCTAAGAATCGTGAAACACACAGCGCCCAGTTTCTGTAGAAAAACTGATTCCCGCTAAGAATCCTGAAGCACAAAACGCCCAGTCAATTAAAATGGTTCCCGCTAAGAATCGAGTAACACACAGCGCCCAGTTTCTGTAGAGAAATTGATTTACGGTAAGAATTTTGAAGCACGAAACGCCCAGTGTCTGTAGAAAAATTGATTCACGCTAAGAATCCTGACGCACGCAATGTCCAGTTTCGGTAGAAAAATTGATTCACGCTAAGAATCCTGACGCACGAAACGCCCAGTCAATTAAAATGATTCCCTCTAAGAATTGTGACGCACACAGCACCCAGTTTCTGTAGAAAAACTGATTTACGGTAAGAATCGTGAAACACACATCTTCAAGTTTCTGCAGGAAAATTGATTCACGCTAAGAATCCTGACGCACGAAACGCCCAGTCAATTAGAATGATTCCCGCTAAGAATCGTGAAACACAGCGCCCAGTTTCTGTAGAAAAACTGATTGACGGAAAGAATCGTGAAGCACGCCACGCCCATTCAATTAAAATGATTCCCGCTAAGAATCGAGAAACACACAGCGCCCAGTTTCTGTAAAAAAAATGATTCCCGCTAAGAATCCGGAAGCACAAAACGCCTAGTCAATTAAAATGATTCCCGCTAACATTCGAGTAACACACAGCGCCCAGTTTCTGTAGAAAAATTGATTTACGGTAAGAATTTGAGGCACGAAACGCCCGGATTCTGTAGAAAAATTAATTCACGGTAAGAAACCTGACGCACGAAACGCCCAGTCAATTAAATTGATTCCCGCTAAGAATTTAGAAGCAGACAGTGCCCAGTCCTGTAGAAAAACAGATTTACGCTAAGAGTCGTGAAGCACGCAATGCTCAGTTAATGTAGAAAAATTAATTCACGCTAAGAATCCTGACGCACGAAACGCCCAGTCAATTAAAATGATTCCCGCTAAGAATCTAGAAGCACACAGCGCCCAGTTTCTGTAGAAAAACTGATTTACGGTAAGAATCGTGAAGCACCCAACGCCCAGTTTCTGCAGATAAATTGATTCACGCTATGAATCCGGACGCACGAAACACCCAGTCAATTAAAATGATTCCCTCTAAGAATTGTGACGCACACTGCACCCAGTTTCTGTAGAAAAACTGATTAACGGTAAGAATCGTGAAACACTTATTGTCCAGTTTCTGCAGAAAAATTGATTCACGCTAAGAATCCTGACACACGAAACGCCCAGTCAATAAGAATGATTCCCGGTAAGAATCGTGAAACACAGCGCCCGGTTTCTGTAGTAAAACTGATTGACGGAAAGAATCGTGAAGCACGCAACGCCCAGTCAATTAAAATGATTCCCGGTAAGAATCCTGAAACACACAGCGCCCAGTTTCTGTAGAAAAACTGATTCCCGCTTAGAATCCTGAAGCACAAAACGCCCAGTCAATTAAAATGGTTCCCGCTAAGAATCGAGTAACACACAGCGCCCAGTTTCTGTAGAAAAATTGATTTACGGTAAGAATTTTGAAGGACGAAACGCCCAATCAATTCAAATAATTTCCCGCTAAGAATCTAGAGGCACACAACGCCCAGTTTCTGTAGAAAAACTGATTAACGGTAAGAATCGTGTAGCACACAACGCCCAGTTTCCGTAGAAAAATTGATTCACGCTAAGAATCCTGACGCACGAAACGCCCAGTCAATTAAAATGATACCCGCTAAGAATCTAGACGCACGCAGAGCCCAGATTCTGTATAAAAACTGATTTACGCTTAGAGTCGTGAAGCACGCAACGTCCAGGTTCTGTAGAAAAATTGATTCACGCTAAGAATCCTGACGCACGAAACGCCCATTCAATTTAAATTATTCCCGCTAAGAATTGTGAAGCACACAGCGCCCAGTTTCTGTAGAAAAACTGATTACCGGTATGAATCGTGAAGCACTCAACGTCCAGTTTCTGCAGAAAAATTGATTCACGCTAAGAATCCTGACGCACGAAACGCCCATTCAATTTAAATTAGTCCCGCTAAGAATTGTGAAGCACACAGCGCCCAGTTTCTGTAGAAAAACTGATTACCGGTAAGAATCGTGAAGCACTCAACGTCTAGTTTCTGCAGATAAATTGATTCACGCTAAGAATCCTGACGCACGAAACGCCCAGTCAATTAATATGATTCCCGCTAAGAATCGAGAAACATACAGCGCCCAGTGTCTGTAGAAAAACTGATTGACGGTAAGAATCGTGAAGCACGCAACGCCCAGTCAATTATAATGATTTACGCTAAGAATCGTGAAACACACAGCGCCCAGTTTCTGTAGAAAAACTGATTCACGCTTAGAATCCTGAAGCACGAAACGCCCAGTCAATTAAAATGATTCCCGCTAAGAATCAAGAAACACACAGCGCCCAGTTTTACGCTAAGACTCATGAAGCACGCAATGCCCAGTTAATGTAGAAAAATTAATTCACGCTAAAAATCCTGACGCACGAAAAGCCCAGTCAATTAAAATGATTAAAATTAAAACTGATTTACGGTAAGAATCGTGAAACACTCATCGTCCAGTTTCTTCAGAAATATTGATTCACGCTAAGAATCCTGACGCACGAAACGCCCAGTCAATTAGAATGATTCCCGCTAAGAATCGTGAAACACAGCGCCCAGTTTCTGTAGAAAAACTGACTGACTTAATGAATCGAGAAGCACGCAACGCCGATTCAATTAAAATGATTCCCGCTAAGAATCTAGAAACACACAGCGCCCAGTTTCTGTAGAAAAACTGATTCCCGCTAAGAATCCTGAAGCACAAAACGCCCAGTCAATCAAAATTGTTCCCGCTAAGAATCGAGTAACACACAGCGCCCAGTTTCTGTAGAAAAATTGATTTACGGTAAGAATTTTGAAGCACGAAACACCCAGTTTCTGTGGAAAAATTAATTCACGGTAAGAAACCTGACGCACGAAACGCCCAGTCAATTAAATTGATTCCCGCTAAGAATCTAGAAGCACACAATGCCCAGTTTCTGTAGAAAAACAGATTTACGCTAAGAGTCGTGAAGCACTCAATGCCCAGTTTATGTAGAAAAATTAATTCACGCTAAGAATCCTGACACACGAAACGCCCAGTCAATTAAAATGATTCCCGCCCAGTCAAGAGTCGTGAAGCACTCAATGCCCAGTTTATGTAGAAAAATTAATTCACGCGTAGAATCCTGACACACGAAACGCCCAGTCAATTAAAATGATTCCCGCTAAGAATCTAGAAGCACACAGTGCCCAGTTTCTGTAGAAAAACTGATTTACGCTTAGAGTCGTGAAGCACGCAACGTCCAGTTTTGTAGAAAAATTAATTCACGCTAAGAATCCTGACGCACGAAACGCCCATTCAATTTAAATTTAAAGAATTGTGAAGCACACAGCGCCCAGTTTTTGTTGAAAACTGATTAACGGTAAGAATCGTGAAGCACTCAACGTCCAGTTTCTGCAGAAAAATTGATTCACGCTAAGAATCCTGACGCACGAAACGCCCAGTCAATTAAAATGATTCCCGCTAAGAATCGAGAAACACACAGCGCCAAGTTTTTGCAGAAAAAATGATTGACGGTAAGAATCCTGAAGCACGAAACGCCCAGTCAATTAAAATGAATCCCGCTAAGAATCATGAAACACACAGCGCCCAGTTTCTGTAGAAAAATTGACTAACGGAAAGAATTGTGAAGCACGCAACGCCCAGTTTCTGTAGAAAAATTGATTCACCCTAAGAATCCTGACGCTCGAAACGCCCAGTCATTAAAATGATTCCCGCTAAGAATTATGAAGCACACAGCGCCCAGTTTCTGTAGAAAAACTGATTCACGCTAAGGATCCTGAAGCACGAAACGCCCAGTCAATTAAGATGATTCCCGCTTAGAATTGTGAAGCACACAGCGCCCAATTTCTGTATAAAAACTGATTCACGCTAAGAATTATGAAGCACGAAACGCCCAGTTTCTGCAGAAAAATTAATTCACGCTAAGAATCCTCACGCAAGAAACGTCCAGTCAGTTAGAATGATTCCCGCTATGACTCGAGAAACACACAGCGCCCATTTTTTTTAGAAAAACTGATTAACCGTTTGAATCGTGAAGCACGCAACGCCCAGTTTCTGTATAAAAATTATTTCACGCTTGGAATCCTGACGCACGAAACGCCCAGTCAGTTAGAATGATTCCCGCTTGGAATCGAGAAACACACAGCGCCCAGTTTCTGTAGGAAAACTGATTTACGGTAAGAATCGTGAAGCACGCAACGTCCAGTTTCTGTAGAAATATCAATTCACGCTAAGAATCCTGACGCACGAAACGCCCAGTCAATTAAAATGATTCCTGCTAAGAATTGTGAAACACACAACGCCCAGTTTCAGTAAAAAACTGATTTACGCTTAGAATCGTGAAGCACGAAACGCCCAGTTTCTGTAGAAAAATTGATTCACGCTAAGAATCCTGACGCACGAAACGCCCAGTCAATAAAATGATTCCCGCTAAGAATCTAGAAGCACACAGCTCCCAGTTTCTGTAGAAAAACTGATTTACGGTAAGAATCGTAAAGCACGCAACGCCCAGTTTCTGTAGAAAAATTGATTCACGCTAAGAATCCTGACGCACGAAACGCCCAGTCAATTAAAATGATTCCCGCTAAGAATCTAGAAGCACACAGTGCCCAGTTTCTCTGTAGAAAAACTGATTTACGCTAAGAGTCGCGAAGCACGCAACGCCCAGTTTCTTTAGAAAGACTGATTCACGTTAAGAATCCTGAAGCACGAAACGCCCAGTCAATTAAAATGATTCCCGCTAAGAATCTAGAAGCACACAGCGCCCAGTTTCTGTAGAAAAACTGATTTACGGTAAGAATCGTGAAGCACGAAACGCCCAGTTTCTGTAGAAAATTTGATTCACGCTAAGAATCCTGACGCGTGAAACGCCCAGTCAATGAAAATGATTCCCGCTAAGAATCTAGAAGCAGTCAGCGCACAGTTTCTGTAGAACAAAACTGATTTACGCTTAGAATCGTGAAGCACGCCACGCCCAGTCAAACGAAATGCTTTACGCTGAAAACCATGAAGCTTGAAATGCCCAGCCGAATACGGCTTATCTTAGTATAGCTGCAAAACAGAAAGAAGTACTTCGATTATATGCACCCGATGCCACCATCTGGAACTTAATTCCTTTCCTTGTAAATGTAGCATGCGTTGTATAAAATTAAATAGACTCAAAGTCAAATAAATTGGAAACGGAAAACTGCACGCAAAAGTGTTTAGTATGCAGAAAAAAAAAACGTGTTTTTCGCTTGCCGGTAGTTATTTACGTCCCTCCAGAAATTCTAGAGAGGTGATTGTTCAACCTCTAATGTTGCGATGGTATTAATTTGATAAGGTTTATAAATCTGATTAATTTATATCTCAGTATTACCTAAATACTTGTATTCTAAAAAATTAAAAAACATTAATTCTTAAAATAAAATATTTAAAGTTACAAACCTTAACTAGCAGTTTTAAAATTTTTTGTTCGGCGAAGAGAGATACTGCCTTACTGATTTTTTATAATGTTGTTATTATTATTATTTTCAATCATTTATTACAAATATACTTCTAGAAAATGTTTAGTACAAACTGCGATGCTGCGGTAAACTTTACTTTTGTTTTAAATTTCTGTTGTTTCTATGGTTTTCTGTAATAAACGATTTAACTGTGACATGCAGGCATTGTGCATGAGGGGATACGTTAACTTGGGGTTTGGCTTGTTTGGGACGTTTTATAAAGCATATATAGGCTTGCAAAACAGTGCAAGCAATTCGCATTTACCGCTCTGACAAAAATGGGACAGACATCCGAATGAGTGTATTTTTATACTTGGGGGATAACTGTCTTGAAAATTGTCATTTGGGGAGGTAAATCATCGGTTTTATGGTCGGAAATTTCGTTTTACGGCGACGCGCCAGCGGAGCCGTAAAATGCAATTTGCGACCATAAAACCGATGATTTACCTCCCCAAATGACAATTTTCAATACAGTTATCCCCATTCTAATGCACTTTTCTACATTTCACTCTTGATAATGTACTAGTTTGCACCCATTTTAAGCGCTGCCCGCAACGTAAAACCAAACGTCAGCCAATGAGAAGCGACGTTACTTAATGACGTCGGGTTTGCGACAGTATATCGCAGAATATACTGTCGCAAATTTTTGACGTTATCCAATCAGACGCCGCGTTTTATTCGTAAGTGCATTAGAATTAGCAATTATGTGTACGTGCTTGTAGATCATTTAGCTAATTTAAAATCAGATTGAATAAAAAATCATCCTTAATCTTATGCCACACGATGACCGATGTATTGCAGATTGCATCACTCTCACAAAAGACTCAATAAAACGGTTCATCCATCTTATTCCCATTCTTAGGGATAAATCTTATTTTTGAATTTGTTGAGGCGTTCCGAGACACTCGATCGCACAATACAATCCAAAGAACTCGGGACATTCTCATAAATATTTGTTTCCATTTTTTTACTGTTACGCTCATATGTAAGGTATAATGTATACACATCTGCATAATTCGGAATACAGTCTAATGATTGTTTACTGAGTCCCTTTTCTATAAGATTGTGTGTTATTTTTGACAACGATACTTGCTTTTTTGTATGTAAATACTACAATATAAATACAGTTTAAACAAAACCATTTAGTTCTAGTCTCTTACCTTCGTCTATTCTTAGGAATCACGACAAGTCTTTTTTTAATGTTCCAATGTCAGTCTGTGTTGGAATTGACTCTAAAACTGCCTAAAAATACATATTATATGTGTATATGTAAACGTTCATGTGAAGGAACTCTGTCATGCTGATCTTAAAGGACAGACTTTTTTGTCTTTGTCAATCTTTCCCTTTGATGTTGTGGATAGGGTTTGGGATCTGATTCAGTCAGTTCCTGAAGTGAAGTTACTCTTTAAATTTACGCCCGAATGAGCAAACTGTAGGGGAGAGTCGGGTTAATTCGGACAGCGGGTAAATTCGGACAGTGACATTGTTTCCTTTATATGTCAGTTGTTTTGAACTAAATCAAAAATAACTGGCCAAACAGTGAAAATCCTGATGAGACGGCTCATATGTCCGAATTGACTCCCTGTCCGAAGCTACCCAACACTCCCCTAATTAGGTGCAGACCACATATTCGAAGACTTTGCTTTTCATGGAAGGTAAGAGGAAAACATATTTAAACCTTGTCTCCCTTTGAAAAAAATGGCGTGAAAACATTAAAGTGTACGCATATTTGTAAAGGTTCAGGCCTCTAAACTAAACAAATAGTACCGTGAAAAACAACACACGTCATAGTCAGAATTGCAATACCTATTCTGTATATCCTCAACTATCCAGGACATCCACAACCATCCAGGACATCCACACAACTATCCAGGACATCCACAACTATCCAGGACATCCACAACTATCCAGGACATCCACAACTATCCAGGACATCCACAACTATCCAGGACAATTCTGAAAAATGCCTTATAGAGGAACAAGAGATTCTCAGCAGATGGACAGAATATTGCTCAGAACTAAACAACCACGAGACTGAGAAATATCACGCAAGACACGAACCTGAGTGGGAATCAGCTAACAATAAACATAAATTTGACAAACACTCGGACTGTTCTTGAATCCTCGTTGTGGAGGTATCTATCTTCAATAACGTCTTAACCCCCGAGGGGGGACATAGACGGTGTACTTGTGTACAATTTGGTGTTGCAGGAAGAAAGCCTACCTATAGCCATGTAGCTATAGTAGGGATCTTTAACCTACACAGGAGAAGACTTTTCTTGCACTGGGGGCCTCCAGTTAACGTTCCGATTCTAAGGACGGCAGACTTGTTAACATCATTCCTGCACATGATGCTAGAAAAACGCGTTTGGACATAGGAAGATTTCGCCCAGGGTGGGGATCGAATCCACGACCTCTGGCTTCAGAGTCAAGTGCACTAACCACTGAGCCACCACGCTTCTCTGAAACGTAAAGAATAGCTTTCGCTTTCTGTTCTGACCGGTCAAATGCAAATATATGAGTCAGGAATTTTCGATATTTAACGTTGGCTAGAACCTAGTTAAGATAGAGGCGGAAGTCTTAAAGCGAATATTTATAACGAATTGGAATTCTCTGCTGTAGGGTCATGTTCCTATCAGTTACATATCTTACCTGTACAGGTATAGGTGTAAAAATTTATTCGACCAATCAGCGGACCAGAATTACCAGTTATAAGATTGGAGGTGTTGACACTATGTGATCAAGAGACAGAACGACAATGTGGAAGTTAATCCTCCTTATATAGTCCACTCCTGCCTTTAAGCAGAGTGAAGTAACAAAATATTATTCACTATTGATAGTATTTCTTGTGTCACAAGCTCTCCTGCATCTTTGAAACATCGTCACTGGGTAAAGCCCCAGTCTCATTGTCACGCATTGACGACTAGGATTTACTACGTTTTGAAACAGCAAACACGCCAAATTAAGTAGCGAAGAGGATGCTACAGTATTTGTTTATATACGTTATAAGCACTGCTGGAGAAGGCTATTAATACAGCAGGTGCGGCGGCCTTGACTACATATTTGCTTAAGTTTCGAAAACATACATACAATTAGGTAGCAAATTGACGTGACCAGATATCATAATTTTAACGGAGCAGCTGTAATATGTATTTATGCTTAAACAATGAGAATGAAAATAACCATTCAGATGCATGTCTGCAAATTATCTAGAACAAGTTTCTTTCAAATCCTATGATTATCCTTTCAATAGGATTATGACACCCGGTAAACAAGAATATATGAGCCTCGACATGAGAAAACCAAAAAGTGACATGTGTGCCCAGCGCAGACTCAAATCAGCCTGTGCATCCGCCCAGTCTGATCAGAGTCTTTTTTTTTCTCTTAAAGGGTAGCTAAGGGTCTAAGGTACCTCCATGCGGACAGCTGGTTTTGTCGTGTCGCGGCTCAAGTGTATTTAAAGAGCAGACATTTCTCCTTTGTACAGTATTTCTTTGGTTATTAGACGTGTTCTTCCCTTTCAAAACAATCTCAAAAAATCTTAAACCGACATATAAGACGGATCCAGATATTTAGATCATCAGGGAAAACCCTTATAGAAATCGTATAGAAAATTGTATAACACTGATTTAGATATGAGATGAAAACCATTTTATGATCAAAGAAATTCAATAATCCAAGGACACTTTATTGTGTTGAGCTGTTTGATCATGTGCCTCGATACATTTACTCAACTTCTCTGTCAAATCAGATCCATTGTCTAGACATGAACACTGCATGCAAGCCGTACGAAATCAAATTTTGAAATCCATATCTCCCCTGTGGGAGAATCAAGTAACACACTCACTAAACAAACGAAAATACAAGACTCGATTAAATTAAAAGCCAATACAAAATAATCAGGCGCAGATTACAAACAAATACCATTTATATATTACCATGTCGCTGTTAAACCGTGGATAATGTTGTGTCATAGAAATCGCATGACCACACGTGTAATAACATTTTGGCGCGTAAAAAAACGTCATTGACAACGTCCATGTCAACAATGCGTTTTTTTTATTGAAATAGACTTCAGTGTGAAGGGTGATATAATAAATAGAATCTTACACTCAAGGTTTTTTCATATGGAATTTATGAAACTCGCCAAAGGCTCGTTTCAGATATTTCATATGAAATAACCACGAGTGTTAAATCCTCTATATTCAAAATAAGAAGTTGATAAGGCAATAATAAGGAACCGATACAACTGATTTCCGCTTCCTGTCCTAAATACCAGATATGAAAGGAAACTAGTAAAGACATAACTCAAGGCAAAACCAGACAAGCAAAAGCCAAGACGTCAGTGTCTTGCCAGCATGTCCCCGCGAGGCTATCCTAAACAAAGAGTATTAGAAAAATTTAAAGAGTAACTACACTTCAGGAACTGACTGAATCAGATCCCAAACTCTATCCCCAACATCAAAGGGAAAGATTGACAAAAGCCGACAAACAAAGAAAATGATAGTATACCACTACAGAAGCCCCGCAATGGAACATTAAGCGATAAATCACTGATAAGCGTGCGTGTGTGTGTCTAAAAATGTTTTTTTTTTTCACGCGCGTAATCCTGGCCCCTTAATGTGGTTCAGCAACATATAAACCAATTGCATCAATGGTTCAAAGGACATATAGAGGATCTTACATGAGTGCTCATGTATTATTGAATTTATTACACGAGTTGGGGAAAAAGATAAGATGCGAGGCTCTGCCGAGCATCTTATTGTTTTCACCAACGAGTTTAATAAATTCAATAATACAGGAGCACGAATGCAAGATTCTATTTATCATATTACATTAATATCACATTTTATTAGCAAATTTTGCATTGAAACGTCATGATTTCCCCATTGGAAAAAAGCGACGTTTTATGGACGTCAACGCATAAAGCTACGACGTTATTTGCATATTTAATCTACTGGTGGATTATCGATTTTAAAGCATGGCTTTATTACACTCTCAGATGCGACGTCATGTGATCAATTAGATTAATGATCCTTAAGGACATGGAAACAAACTAAAGCGATGCATTCATGTTAAATTTACGTTTAGTTAATAAAGTCAACTACTGAAGTCTGGCAGTAAATTTTCTGGCCCAAGGAGTCGATACGTAAAAAATATAGGAAATGTGTCCAAACTGTATTCCTTGATGAAATAGGGTACTTTGAGGCTATCAGTGCGATACCGAGACTTAACTGTAAACAATAACGAAATATAATTATTGCTGATTTATTTCAGATATTCCTTGGCCCAGAGGTTATTGTTGTTACCGACCACCTTATGTTTGCTCTTGTTGTGATTCAGCTGCCGAGTGTGTAGGAAGGTAATTTCTGTTGAAAACAAGAAGATAATACCAAGGATAACTTTATATCCAACATAAATTTTGCTTTTAAAATAAACGTTGATGTAAATACAATTTCTTGTGTTGTTTCCTTCATTAAACAAGAGGATAATCCAAGGATAACTTTATATCCAACGTACGTTTTGGTTTTAGAATAAACATTGATGTAAACACAATTTCTTGTGTTATATTTTATAAAATGAAGATTCCTATGTAAAACGATTGTCATTATTCGTAAAATAGGTATTGCAGCCAGTACTTACATACAAAAAAACCAGCACATAATAGAGCGGCCAGTTTTAACCAGCTTGGGCAGGATGGCAGTGGTGGTGGGGGCGAGCAGTTTGAGGGTTTTCAACGATCTATATATCTTTTCATGACCCACCCTATGACTTAGTTTTCCTTTGTCCGATCTCCCCACCTTCACGAAAACTAAAATCTTGACCCCGACACACAGGAAAAGAAAACATCAAAAACATGCAACACAAAAAGGAAAGAAAGAAAAAAAAAAGGAAATATATACCATCCTCCACCCTCACTCACCCAACCACACCACGCATTCATAGCAAATGGGAAAAGGAACCTTTTAACAGAAACACACAGAAAAGAATAGTTAGTGCATTGTATTATTACTAAGTCTATCAATAAAAACATGCAGACAAAGAATTTTCAAAGACCATTCTCTGGTGGACCGTAGTTGCAAAGAAGTTGTGCAATGGGTTCGTAATTTTAAGGATCCAACATTTGAATCCCATTAGACCCTTTGCACTGTGACCGTGAGCATATTAAACAGTGTGTGTGTGTGTGTTGGCGTGCGTGCGTGCGTGTGTATGTGTGTTTAAGGGTGTGTGTTGGGGGAGGGGCGTATATGAGTGTGCGATTTTTCTACGTTGCAAGCTATGCTTCACAAGGGACATGGGAGTAATTGTGAAAAACAGACGAAAGGTGTGGGGGGGGGGTCCAGCAGGCGAAGCCTCCAAGAGTCTAGACGGTATTGAAATATCAGAAGTACAAGAAAACATATCATTTCATGGCACTGCCTCCTCCCCAAGCATTAGTCCGGAAAAACACTGACACCCCCCCCCCCCTCGTCCCTAGCATAACAGAGTTTCAAATTGCAACGCCCCTTTATTTCTATGTTTACGCTAGAGATAAATTATGAATAAGTTATTTATACGTTAAATATAGGTTTAGGAACGCATACATAGCGTACTGAACGAATATATAACTTATATATTCGTTCGGTACGTTATGTATGCTTTCCAAAACAGGCTGCCTCTTGATTTTGTAATTTCTATTCAGGTTATGCCAGCGTATTGGATAAATTTTTCATACGTCGGAATTAGTCGTCTAAGGCCTTGTCACACTACAACGTTTTAGGCAACTTTTTCCGACGTTTGAAAATGTATCAAATACGCTACTGGTCGGCAGGTCGATGAGTCGACCTGTGTGCAGCCCCACTACCTCATATATGCTACTGTCGGCAGGTCGGCCACTGTGCAGGTCCACTACCTTATACTTGCTACTGTCTGCTTTTCTTGGTTGGCAGGTAAAAATAGACTTTCAATCATTCAGCCCAAGGATGCTACAGATGAAATTTGGGCAAATGGGAAAACTGTCTTTAGAGGAGATGTTATTTGAATGTGTTGACGACAACGACGACGACAGACGAGGACGGACAACTGCCTATCCTATAAGCTCTCCTGGAGCCTTCGGCTCTGGTGAGCTTAAACTTTTATTATCATTATTTTTATCATTTTCATTTTTTTGCGTTTTGTGTGTTTACGTTTTTGTAGTCGTTTATGAGCAGTTACTGTACCTATCACCATAACATGTAGCATGCATTGGTTAACGTATCTCCTTATACTTATGCTTTATGTTTAGTAGTAGCTAATAAGAAACATCCCTATTACAACCAATAATATAAAATTAATACTCTTGTACAATATGAACTCAACTGTGCAATCTGCGAATCGCGTATTAAGACTGAACCCTGCGTATTGATTTTACCAAAGCAATACAATGAATTGTATAATACCTTAATACGTACAATATAGTACATCACACCCTTATTGGGTAGGAGTACAGTCAAACCTGCTTATGTGGTCACCGGTATAAACACAGTAGCCGAACTCACTGTACCATCTCTTCCGGTTTTCATAGCATTGAATCGAGAGTACAGAGTTCGCTTATAATCAGCGGAAGGAGAAACGAAAGTATGTGGCCAGACCGGGATTCGAACCCAGGACCTCTGACTTACGAGTCAGGTGCCCTACCGATTGCGCTACCCGGCCCATGTATATATAGAGGTAAGTTTAATATAATTTGCTATTCGGTCTTTTACTTTATTGCCAAGTACAATGTCGTGTATGGGTGGATAGTAAACGGTACAGTATTCAAATCGCCCTTGGCATGATTCTAAAACCATTTTGAGCCTTTACTTACATGTTTTATAAAAATCTTTAAAATAAATGGAAGGCGTTATCAATTTATAGTTTGTTAGTTTTGACAATGGGATGATAGCTAGGTTTTGCACGACACAACTCGTGTTAAATTGAGCTGTTCGGAATAAAATTTCTGTGACGGCCATGAGGTTTTCATTGTACAGGGTAATAAAGTAAAAGACCGAAGAGCAAATTATATTAAACTTACCTCTTTACATTTCCGAAGCTGAATAACTATAAATGACGCAGCAGATTCCGGATAAAATCTCAAAACATAATGATTTCCGACTACTGGTTATAAGCGAATGTTTGTACTCTCGATTCGACGCTATGAATACCGGAAGAGCTAGTACAGAGCGTTCGGATACTGTGATTAAGGGGCCACCTGCCTCTAGCAGCCACCTCTTCAGGGTCCCATTGAACCAAACTACAGCGCAAATGAACCTGTATTAAGGGGGTACAGCCAATATTTGGCTTTACTTTGGATGACCCCTTAAGACAGGTTTGACTTTAGTTATGACACTTCTTGCTAAGTTAAATAAGTGTTTGATCACAGACAACGTATTGATAAAAGTCTCTGAGAAAAATTATGAACCTGTTATTATTTATGTCTCCACCCCCAATCCTCAAAACCCAGACTAATTCAATGTAATGAAATCTGATAATACCAATTCTACAAGAGGATCTAAAAATGAATGACATTTTACCAAACTTCAAAATCTTTAAAAGCAAACAGTAACCAAACAACTTAAAAATACTACTTACCATAACTTTGATCATGTAGTGAAACGGTGCAACAGAGCTAACTGCAATCTTTCTATACACCTACTAGAAGGCTCAGTAAGATTTAACTATGGAAGAGCATTTTATGTTCATGAAACAATTAAGTGAGAAGTGAGAAATGTTGCTTATTTTCTCAAATGTAGAGGCTGAAGTGAAGAGTATATCTATGAAACGGGAAACTATTTACGCTGTCGAGTCACCGTTTATTATCAGTAACATAGGGACCTGAAAACAAGGATGAGCCGCGACACGACAAAACCAACAATGTGGTTGTGCGCCCAGCGCAGACTCAGATCAGCCTGGACATCCACTCAGTACAATCAGACCCTTCGCTAAGCACTTAAAGGGTAGCTAAGGGTCTAAGCTACCTCCATGCGGACAGTGAAGACTCTGATCAGACTGGGCGAATGCCCAGGCTGATCTGAGTCTGCGCTGGGCGCACAACCACATTGTTGGTTTTGTCGTGTCGCGGCTCAGGATATTGTTTGTTAGTAAGCACTTGAGTATATGTACTCAGCAAATGAATCCGAAGTTTTTTTTCCATTTCCCGTTTTATAAAATGGATTCAGACAATACGTTATTAAGACGGGCGAAAGAAAATTACTTTATTAAACTTTTAAAACCCCAATTAGACAGGGTAACATAATCCGTGCCACCAGAGTACACTGTGATAAAACACTACTTTTAACTTAGCAAGAGTTGACTTAACTACTCATAATATCTAATGAGAGTGTGTTGTACTGTATTGTACATTGTACGTAGTAAGGCATTACCTAATTTATTGTATTGCTTCGTTCATAACATGATAGCGCATGCAACCAAACGTAACATTAATAATAACGTTGTATCTATGCAACGACTGTCATATTGTATTGTTCCTCATGATATGTATTGACAACAGTGAAACCAGTAGAAAAAAAATCATATGACGTCGCATCTGAGAGTGTAATAAAGCCATGCATTAAAATCGATAATCCACCAGTGGATTAAATATGCAAATTACGTCGTAACGTTATACGTTGACGTCCATAAAAACGTCACGTTTTCTAATGGCAAAATCTTGACGTTTTTTGTACAAATTTTGCTACTAAAATGTGATTTTAGTGTCGTATGATAAATAGAATCTAGCATTCGTGCTCCTGTATTATTGAATTTATTAAACGCGTTGGGGAAAACGATAAGATACTCGACAAAGCCTCGCATCTTATCATTTTCCGCAACTCGTTTAATAAATTCAATAATACATGAGCACTCATGTAAGATCCTGTATGTATCCTGGCACAACCTGTTTACGACCACTTAACCCTCTAGTGCCCGGTGTATCATATCTGCTACATGACTCTGTTTTGGTGCCGTGACCAGGATATTGACTTGTATGTTATGTTATACTGCTAGAAAATAAGTTAAGATATCGGGAAATTAGATTAATTCATTCCAGTTGTAATGATATGTCTAAAGTGCGTTTATCAGCCGTCAAAAGTCGCAAAAGTTCGAAAACACAAAATGTATCATATATGATACATCGGGCAATAAAATAAAAAAATGCGATATTGACTTTACATTTTCAGATATCCCTGGTACATATATGCCAATAGGTTATTTTTCATACATCCTTTTTTCATCCGAAAAGGTGCCCCGTAATTATTGTTAACACTTTAGTTATTCCCCCTGAAAAAAGCTACTTTTAAAAACTTAATGCCCAATGTAGCATATATGCTACATGTATATCTCAGCAACCTTGGACCTCAACACAAATTCAGACACTGTTTTCAATTTGACTTCCCAAAGCTAGTGGCTGGATGGAATATAAATGTTTTCTCATAGTGCATTCTATGTTTGGGCACTAGAGGGTTAAGCATTACTTTGTCCCCTTTCAGTTACCTTCAAGTCCAATTCTTTCTCTGTTGTCTTATATGATCCTACAGATAAGCGCAACAAACACAGGACATAAAGTTTTGAGTTGCCTCATTTGTGAGTAGCTAGGCCTTTCACAATGAAAGTTATCAGAGGTATGACATTCTGAAAATTAACAACCTCAATCCGACCGCCTGGGATGAATATTTTCTGACAAAACGAAATTACCCTGTAAACATTTCTGTTGTCACAGTACAACCTTACAAATGCAAAACAAATACAAACTAGTTCTACAAGCATGCAGACCAACACACTATGCCAATATACATCAGATACATTTGTATTTTATCTGAATGGAGAGTTGAATTACTGGGGGTTGTGCCTATGTTATTAGTATACAATATTTTTTGCACAATCCACAGAGACATAGCAAGTTATTTCAACAGAAGTGAACTTAAGCCTCACATCAGTACAAAAGATAATTGTTGAAGATGATGATGATGAGATATTTAGTGTATTTTCTTTTTAATTTCTGACGCTTACATAACTTAAAAAAGCAGAAAAAAAAGAAAACTGCCATAAGCACGGTAGACCAAACGTATACCTCAAAATAAATTTGTATGTTAAGCTTTTCAGTTTTGTTGGGAAACAAAGGTCACAGAAATCAATTTTAATCATGAAGATGTAGGCACAATGAATTTTGCTGAACACATGTGTAAATAATTGCCATAGAAATAAGCAGATAATTTGGTAATAAGATATGGATGATCTTACATGAGTGCTCATGTATTATTGAATTTATTAAACTCGTTGGTGAAAAAGATAAGATGCGAGGCTCTCTGCCAAGCATCTTATCGTTTTCACCAACGAGTTTAATAAATTCAATAATACATGAGACTGAATGCAAGATTCTATTTATCATATTACATTAATATCATATTTTATTAGAAAATTTTGCATTGAAACGTCATGATTTCCCCCATTAGAAAAAACGACGTTTTATGGACATCAACGCATAACGCTACGACGTAATTTGCATATTTAATCCACTAGTAGATTATCGATTTTAATGCATGGCTTTATTACACTCTCAGATGCGACGTCATATGATAAAAATATTAAGAAAACGGGGTACTTCTATACAATGCTTATTCATGGCTCACCCTCATCAACCAAATCTGAATGGAAATAACTGCATAATGTGCCTCTCCCTGCTGTAAGCAAAGATACCAATACACCTGCAAAATTAGCTTGTTAAGATTTTAATGGGTCAAGGTCCTAGGCGGTCGAAATAAGGCAGTGGTCAAAAATAGGTGCCCCAGCTACTTTGTAAATGGGCTTGTGACGTCACCAATACGCCACTCGCATCTGCAGTGGCATAAGCTGTCATGTTGTGTAGTATTAGTAAAGCATACAAACAAATGAACAAAAATCACAATAAAACATAAAATATGGCCAAGTTCAATATTTGCAAATTAAACCTACATAATGCTGTAATAAAAAATATAGAGAAAATGCGTTCGAGATGCCCTTATCGGAAGCATGGACTCACAAATATGCGGATGCGAGAGTGACGCCGCTATGGTCAGTCCTTATGTAACAAAATGCAACGACACCGCTACAAATCGAATTCAAGGGCGCATGGGACCAAACGTTTTGCAAACGAAAATATGGCCCTTATGAAACTTTGATTTTTCTGGCTTTTGTGGCCTGTCGGTACGTCCCTGTTGCTACAAAGCTTTATCACTTGATGATCAGTTTGTGTTTTTTTTTATTTTATTTATTTATTTATTTGTTACGGCCAGTATTGAGATGACCTCGTTGAGTTTTTAGTTTTTTAATGGTATTAGATGCTAGATAACAAATATACAAACCAAATTCATTAGATCCTTGAGGGATGGGACTTTGTTGAGGCTCTCCACTATAGTAATTTTACATTTTAACGTTGACAAATTCTTACCATGACACCCCTGCTCAAGGCGTTTATATGTTTTCAAGTGACGATTTAACAGATGAAGACATAGACGATATGATAGCAGAAGTAGACACCGATGGTAGCGGTACCGTAGATTACGAAGGTACTGTAGAACAATAAATATCTGCGGTATTAAAATTTTTGCGATTTAATAAAAACTAAATACTGGCGCAGATTAATGTTGGCGTTCATGATATACTTAAGCTGATGATGGCTGTTTTGGGTAATACCAAAGCGCCAGATGATAATTAAAATTTAGTAAAAATTAAAAAAAAAACTTACTTTTCTGCTAAACTATACATTTTGACATCTATTGGAATCGCCTCATCGAGGCGATTTTAACTGGATCCAATACGGTATAGCTAAGGGGAATGGTATAAAAATATATGAAATACTCCTGAAGTACTCCTTTTTATCTGAACCTCTGTTATGCTGTGCGAATGTAAATGAACTGAAAATCGATTTTGGCGGACTTATATTTTGTCTTTGTCTTAACCGTTATTATCGCCAAAATAAATTTGCCGCAAAACAAAGTGTTTTGAATTTACAATCTTCCAGAAACAATTTTTTATGCGCAGTTGAGGTCAAAATGAACAGAAGTACAAATTAAAATCGCACAAGCTAAAATATATTGGTACACCACCCCGTGTCATTAGCCAATTTTACACAGGGAGTGGAGTCGGGGTGGGGCAACTTTGTGACTTCCTCTTTGCTTCCGTCGGCAAGGTAGCTTTTTCCTAATGGGGTCTACTTTTAAAGAAAAGCATTGCGGCTTTATGACAGAAAAAATGAGCATATTTTTTCTGATTCTTTGGGATCATTGCGTTCATTTAGGTGCATGTTGAAAATAGAGTTCCGCTTAAGCCGGTGCTAGGGGGCATCGCTGGTGCTAGACATTTCAAAGCTGGTCATGAACAGACTAAATTAGACCGAATCTGCTATTTT
Source organism: Ctena decussata (assembly GCA_963989385.1). Lineage (NCBI taxonomy): Eukaryota > Metazoa > Mollusca > Bivalvia > Lucinida > Lucinidae > Ctena > Ctena decussata. Next base: position 13,906,529 of record OZ022515.1, on the reverse strand, counting down.
CGTTTATTTTGTGTATTTCGTGCTTCCAGTTATTACTTCTCTGTTTTCTCATAATATCAGAAAAAAGTATACATTTTTTCAGAGTAAAATTGATCTATTGTTCATGAATGAACACCAGAAGTAGTATTTTAACTAGTGGAGAAAATACCACTTTTGTTGTTCATAAGTGAAATAAGATTCGATCTTGCAATAAAAAAAGTCATATTTTCTCTTTCTTTTAAGTTTTCCTATTGCAAATAATTCAGTTTGTTTCAATATGTCAGCCATCCTGACAGAAACACGCTTGGCAATTTATGTCAACCCGGATAAGTTTTATAAAATTAATCACAACAATTAAATGCAACTATTTCACGAAAATACTATTTCCTTAATCGTGAAATCGTACAGAAAATTGTATGTTTGAAACGGTGAGAAAACCTGTGTCACCGAGATATCTCTATAAGTCATTGAAAATTTATTGTTTTAAAATGAAAACTGGCATACTAAAGGTTAAAAGAAATATATTTTCAGCGTCGATGCATATCTAATACAGAGGTAAATATTAAAGCAACCACACAACAGTGATTGAACCAGCAAAAATCTAAACATTGCTGCGTTTGGCATAATTACTTGAGTAAACTCGAATAAAACCCAACTGTCTCTCGGGCTGCTCGAAGATAATTGAACCACGACGCGAGAAAATCAACAAAGTGGCTGTGCGCACAGCTCAAACTCGGATCAGCCTGGGCATCCGCCCAGCCTGATGAGAGTCTTCGCAGTGCGCTTAAGGGTAGCCAAGGGTTTAATCCACCACCATGCAGACAGCGGAGACTCTGGTCAGCCTGGGTGGATGTCCAGGCTGGTCTGAGTCTGTGCTGGGCGCACAACCACTTTTTTGGGTCTCTCGTGTCGTGGCTCATATGCATACTGTAAAACACTTTGCGGCAGCAAAATCTGGCGATTAGGGCCCACTTGGACTCGAACTAAAGTTCCTACCTTAGTAGTATTTTTGGGCATGCGCATTCGCATTACCAGTCGAACGCCAAAGTTGCTACAATAGTAGATTGTCATGGAAACGGAAATAAAAACTGTGCATTTCATTGCCTTTTCCATGCATGTCGTCTTTAAAAACGATAATTTTATGGATTACATGATAAAATTTGCCCTAAAATAATGGACAAGAAACAACTCAGTAAAACAAATACTTGTTGTACACCCACAAAACGCGAGAGTCTTCAGCGGCCGCCACCTTGCAACTAGAGTAACGGCGGTCCAGACCTCGGTTGATCTTTAGTAAGTTCATGACGTCATTTAGTAGCTACCATCGCACTTTGATTGGAACTTTAGTTGATATAGTAGCTACTACAGTTCGAGTCGAAGTGGGCCACTGTATCCTCCTTTCGAATGGGTTCTCTGCTCTCGAAGGAAATCTTTAATATTTTTGTTTGACGTTAATGCAGCTGGTGTTGTGCCGTGTGGCAGCCGTAAAGCGCTCCTCGTACATCATCCATGGTGCAGATTATATTTTATATTTGTCCTTTGAGATCAGAGGATCTATTCAGATAAATCAGAATATTTTGATTGATTCAGACTCTTTAAAGATCATCGCCTTATAGTCGTTTAGACTTCTTTAGATACTAATCAGTCTTTCAACCGGCTGCTTTATTAAAATGGTAAAGAAAACTACAGTATGCTTTTCTCTGGTTTTCATCGCCAGGGTCACAAATGAGGCTCGAATATACGAAACTTCAAAACTTTAAAATATAGCACATGCTCCTTCTTTCGAATGTGTTTTCTGCTCTTGAAGTAAATCTTAAAAGGACCTTCATTCGGGTTTTTATTTTGGCGGATTTGTAGTTTCTGAAAATAAGTGATATCTGTTTACATCATATTCTACATCGTCATATAAATATTACAGTGAATACCATTACCTCTTTTGTCATGCTCAGAATTGCTCAAATGTCTGTTTACAGTAAATGGATTTGTGTCTGTTTTCTTTTTTTTTTGTCTGATTAATCACCTCGGCTGAGGTACTAATTAGTATGATATTTCTAATAAACATTTTCAAACCCCGTTTCCTCCTATTTGTTGTCCGTTTGGGTTTCGTCCTTTTGTTGTAATATATATGCTGTATGTCAACTTTGATAATATGAATCAAATAGGTGTTACCTATATACGTGCGTTCCCATCCACTTGATATGGCTGCTTCTTAAGATGGATGTATATACCGATGCTTAGGCCAAAATTTCAGTATTCATCATTATTTCTTATATTCTAGCATTGTCCCATATTACTGCATCAAAAAGGAAACTTTTACCTTGCCGTAAAAAGGTCAAAGTGAACACAATGTCATCCTTTGACCTACTTTTGTAGTACTGGAGTACCCAATGCTACATACCAACGCTCAAGGCGATCAAACTTTTTTTTATTCTGGAGACGTTTGAAAGAACTACATGCATGGATCATTCTGACACAAATTTGGACAAAGCCTGTTCAGTGATTATTGAATAAAATCTTCAAAGGGGCATAATTCCGTAAAAAATTTGGTGGAGTTACGGGTCTTGCTCTCTGCACGTCATCTGATGATGCTTTATATTTGTACTAAGTTTTGTGAAATTACATCAATCTGTTACAGAGTTATTGAGCGGACACGATTTCCATAATAAAATTTTTAAAGGGACATAATTCCGTAAAAAATGTAGGACGTGGAGTTACGGGTCTCGATCTCTGCACGTCGTCTGATGATGCTTTATATTTGTACTAAGTTTCGTGAAATTACCTCAATCGGTTACAGAGCAGACACGATTTGTGAAAGACGGACGGACAGTCAGACGACCAGGACAAAAACAATATGTCTCCGACCCCTTCTGGGGGAGACATAAAAAATAATTGTACATACCTTCCTATTAAAGCTTTATATCTAAGGCTTCCTTAACACCAGATACCTCAAACCAGTATGTAGCATTTTCATTTTTTCTTCTTGGTGCCTTTGTCGAAGTTGTTGAAATCTTGTATGGCAAGCTCTAAATAATATACAGAATTGATGATTGCTGAGTTAATCACAGACAAACACCAATGTGTATGAACCAGCCAATACAAATATCTAAGCCTTTTTAGGCCGTGACTTGTCTCCCAATCAGATGTGCCGGATTACAGTTAAAATCTCCTAAAATGTATAAAATGAACAAGAATTCCGCGGAATGCTATGTCGCACCTGCATTGCACTTCCACAGTAGCTGAGGTCATGGCCCAATGATGGTCCATGCAACATTTCAACCAGATATACCAAATGTTCCGAAAAAGCTGATTTTGTTGTTTTTGCCATTTAGAGTAAAGGCAGCCATCTTGGATTCTCGACCTGGCTGAATTTTATCATTCTGGAGAGTTGCAGTCTGTTCATGCTTTATATGAAATTTGAAAACTATGGGTGCAATGGCTTTGGAGAAATTAATTTAACAGACTTTAACACCAGGGTTAGCGACTGCGTAAATAAGAACGTTTTTTGTTGCAATGACAAGCATTTTGGATTCTCGACCCAGCTGAATTTTATCTATCTGAAGCATTGCAGTCTGGTCATGCTCCATATGAAATTTAAGAACCATGGATGCAGTGGATTTGGAGAAATTTATTAAATAGACTTTAACGCCAAGGTGAACGTAAATGTGAGTGCTTTTTTGTTGCAATCAGGCAGCCATCTTGGATTCTCAACCTGGCTGAATTTTACCATTCTGAAGTCTTGCAGTCTGGTCATGCTCCATATGAAATCTGAGAACAATGGGTGTATTGGTTTTTATAATTAAATAGAATTTAACGCCAGGATTAAGGTAAAATCAATGTGAACGGAAATTTGTTGCAATGGTGGCCATCTTGGATTCTTGACCTGGCTGATTTTTACTATTCTGAAGTCTTGCAGTCTGGTCATGCTCCATATGAAATTTGAGAACAATGGGTGCAGTGGTTTTCAATTAAATAGAATTTAACGCCAGGGTTAATGTAAAATTAATGTGAACAGAAATTTGTTGCAATGGCGGCCATCTTGGATTCTTGACCTGGCTGATTTTTACCATTCTAAAGTCTCGCAGTCTGGTCATGCTCCATATGAAATTTGAGAACCATGGGTGCAGTGGTTTTGGAGAAATTAATATTTAACGCCAGGGTTAACGTAAATGTGAATGGAATGACGGACGGAAAACCTGACGCCTATATCGCACCTTGCTAAAGCAGGTGCGACAAAAACAGGGATTTCGCTAAGAACTGAATGACTGGTGGTCCACAGGACCAACTTACCCACAATTTAAGTGGTCCGCCCGATGTTTCGGCAGTTCTTTGTTATCTGTGTTTTCATTTAATTTCAAAATCAGTTGGTCTGCAGGACCAGCTACCTAAGACATCAACTGGTCATGCCCGAAAATCACTGGTCCAGGACCAACAGACTAATGGTTAATAAAACCCCTGCAAAAATGATTTTTTTACAGTACATGCAAATGCATGTACATGTACCAAAAACACCAGAATAGCTCACCTAAGTAAAAAGGTCAAAGGTCAACCTAGGGTCACCATTTGAACAAACCCGAGAGTATATTAATTAAATTTCAAATGCTGTGAACATGTACCAAGTTTCAGTGTCATGGGTCATTTGATTGTGGAAGCTTTTTAACGATATGTACATGACAGCCATATTGGTTACCAGGAAAATTCGAAGTTGGTGAAATATGAGTGACCTTGATTAAACAACTGATCTATACTGACCTCTGTACTCAATAAACTTCATGTAGCCATTTATTTGACTGTTACTGTACATACAAACTTTTATACCAAAGGTTTCAACAAATTCAAAGATATCTCATTAAATAACAGAAATTTCTCAAGCATTAGAAAGAACACGTCTGACTTATGAGTTATCTTTAAAAAGGCAAAGATCAACTCAGGGTTATCGTTTGGAACCGGAAGTGCCATTTAAATAGAGACAAAATCTACGGTCCAGTGAGACTCGAATGATCTGTGAGTCTATGATCCAAGGTCTGAAGCACCTAACCACTTACATGTACTTACACTAGGTAACTGGGATGCAAACTGGGTTAACTGGGATATGCTTCATTCACACAGTTGGTACTTATCTGACTCACTTTACAGTGTAGAAAAATTGCCATCACAGGAGATGGCAAATCCCCCAACTGAAGACCCCATGGGCCTTGGTATAAAAGTTGCACTTCGAAACACATATACCGTAAGTAATATATTGTCATTCTTTTATGCTTTTATGTCATTCTTTTATGCTTCTGATTGACATTATCTGTTTAACAGATGCATTATTATCTTATACTCAGACTAAAACATTATGCTTGACTGCTAAAAAGAGGTGAAATCTCAAACTGACACCATTTGATTGTGTGAAGAATAATTTTTATTTAGCACAAAAGTAAAAAGTATGCAAAGACCAGGAACTGAAACAATCAAAATCCAAATCCAGCCCTCAAACCATAGTTGGAAACAACTAAGATTACAAATAATCAAGATACAGGGAACATATGGCCAACCGAGTGAGCAGCTTGTTCCCAAAAGGTGGCCACTCAGCAACCCAAACCGAACCAAAAATAATAATAACATACATAAGGTAAAACATCACAGAAACTCTGACACCAAAAACAGGCAACAAAGAACCACAACAGAACTACCGCCTTGGAACGGTCAGTAATGAATTACTGGGGGGCTTAAATCGATTTTACAGGCCCAACCTCACCCTCAGTTTCTGAAGTGGTACAAAACATTTAGTTGGTTGTTCGGTTCGCATGATAACCCTCTAACTCGTCAATGAATCATCACGGTAAACACATAAATCAAATTTCAACACCATGAAGAAGCAAAGACGAGGACTCAACAGATACAACGGGCCGTCTGACAGGTGGAGATCCCTGTCCTGCCAAACAACCCCACTGGAAATCTGAAGCAAAAGAAGGTCACCAGTTGAGCCCCGGTGGACCAAGCAACAGACAAAAAGGCTCCGGTCCCAACCAACTAAAATATATAGCTTTAGGTCGGGGCCATCATAGAGTCTGACGACCGATCCCCCGGTGTGCAATTAAAGAGTACAGCAAAGCTATCAACCGTGATTGGGTTAATCACTAAGCATGCAGACTGTCGCATAACATTTAAATTATAGCCAATACGTTTGTGACGTATTATTATTTTTCGGAATTGATCAGAAAAATCAGTCCTACCCTTAATCTTTTTGAATTTGTATACTAAGTCACCATAAAATTCTGGTTCCGATAGGCCTTGGTGTAAAAGAAATTTTAATCCGACATCAAATTTTGAAACCAATTCATGGTGTCTGCGATAGAATTTAGAAAAAGCCTTTCTAAGCTTATGATACCGATAGCCCTGTTGAAGAAGTTTAGCAGTTAAACATTTATTACGAGCATTAAAGTCATCTACATGACTACACACTCTAGCAAATCTTATAAGTTGAGAAACCCTACAAACCTAATTTTGAGCTCTCAGTCTCAAGTAGGTGAATTTGGACAATGAATCCAAATCTGAAAAAAAAATTGTTTTGGTTTTGTAGGGGGGGGGGGGGATTTTTTGACTGATTTAGTGCTTAACGTCCACGGTAAACAGCTATGGTCATGACGGGACGGTCAGTTAACCTAACATCACTATTCCTGGGCAGGCTTAGACCTCATAAGCCGTTAACCATTACCAAGTGCTCCTCTTTTACCAGTAACTGATAACTGCCCTTCTTGAATCAGCAGAAGGAGAAATGAAAGTAAGTGGCCGGAATGGGTATCAAACGCAGGAACTCTGGCTTATAAGTCACACACCCTACTGACTGCACTACCCGGCCCAGCTCAGCATAAAAGAAACAAATTTTAAGAAACTGGCCTCACCAGGAACAGGAACACTTCCACTTTGGCGGTCCCCATGAATTGGTAGTAAGTTTTGTTGGTATAGTTAATGTATTCTTTTTTCTTTTTTTTTTTACATTTCTTGATGGGGGCTTCTGCCTCCACACTCCCGCTACACAACTCAATTGCCCTGGGCTCACGTGCAATAGACGATGCGCAGTTGAAGATGTGCAAAGTTCCGGGGACTGCTAAAGTGGAATCTACACCCAGTAACACGTAGAGAAAACAACAAAGTGGTCGAGCAGGGGTAAAGACTAACAGGGGCCCATTTGCCCAAAGCCCCTAAATTTTGGGCTGGGCCCCTGAAATTTGGAAGAAAATGCCCAATCATGGAGTAGCGCAGACTTAAATCAGCATCTGCCCAGTCTTCAGGTCTCATCGGAGTCTTCGCTATGTGCCTAAATGGTAGCTAAAGGAGTAAGCAGGCCATGTAAGCAAGCTTCATGCGGAAAGCGAATCTGATCAGACCGGGCGAATGCCCAGGCTGATCTGAGTATCCGCTGGGCGCACATGTCCCTTTGTTGGCTTTGTCGTGTCGCGGCTCAAATCTGAAATCACAGTCATATCAAACGTACAGGGATTGGTATGAATGATCAGGGTACCATTCAGTTTGACCGAGGACTAGTTCAAGCGATTACACTATCTGTAACTGTAACTGTAACTGTAGCACATAGATTCTGCCGATTCCGGCACACCTCCTTTGGACTGAACAGCGGACCTCCTGGGGTACGAAATGGATAGGATACGTGCACCAGTACTGATACATTTTCCCCTTCGATTTCCTGAATATTTCATAAACAAGATAGCTTCGCACTCTCGACTGAGACTGCCTATAACGTACAGGCCTAGTTCAAATGATTTCTGTTCTTACCAGTTGATAAACAACCTATTTAAATCAATAAATCCTCTTTGATGCGACGAAATGGACAATTCCTTCAAGACTGTATAGGTCTTGTGGTGTCACATTCCTTGTATTGTACGGAGAGGGCCGTTCATAAAGTTTCGCAAGTTGAAATTGCTAAAAGTTATCAAATTTCAATTAAAAAAATAGTCGTTTTTCAGTATTATCTCATTATTTCTTAATACTTCAGCCCCAAAATAGGATCTAAACAAAGATGCTATAAACAGCCTCTGGATAATTCCTTCAGACCTGTATAGTGTATAGGTCTTGTGATGTCACATTTCTTGTATTGTACGGAGAGGGCTGTTCATAAAGTGTAACAAACTTCAAGTTCTAAGAGTTATTTCATCTGCGATTTCATACTTGCTTTTCTAAATACTTTATCCTAAAAGCAGGATCCAAAAACAACATTGCACTTTGAGAACCCTCTGGGTAACCACTATATTTGTAGTTTTGGTTTCACATTCCATGTATTGTATTAAGAGGGCCGTTCATAAAGTTTCACAAGTTGAAATCACTAAAAGTTAGTTTATCTACTGGTTTATCCAAACATTTCTTAATGCTCCAGCCTCAAGATAGGAACTACACAAAGACAGTTTTAGAAGCCTTTTAGCAACTACTTAAGAACTACATAGGTTTTATTATGTCATATTCCAAATATGGAACGCATAGGTCCGTTTATAAAGTTTTGCGATATGGATATCATAATCTATAATTTCAATTACAATTACAGCCCAACCTTTCTTTATACTTCAGCCCCAAGATACGAACAAGACAAAAGTGATATATGCAGCCTCTGGGTAACATCGTGAGAAATATACCGGTTCTGTGGTGTCTTATTCCACGTATATTGTATTGAGAGGGCCGTTCAAAAATTATAAAAGTTGAATTAAAAGCAGTTGTTTCACTGGGTTATTTCATTATATCTAAATACTTCAGCCCCAAGATAGGAACTAACTAAAGGTGCTATAAGCAGCCTCTGGATAATTCCTTCAAACCTGTATAGGTCTTGTGGTGTCACATTCCTTGTATTGTACGGAGAGGGCCGTTCATAAAGTTTCGCAAGATAAATTGCGAAAAGTTATTTCATCTACTGGTTTATCCAAACATTTCTTTACACTTCAGTCCCAAGATACGAACTAGACAAAGATGATGTCAGCAGCCTCTGGATACCCTCTTGAGAAATATACCTGTTCTGTGGTGTCACATTCCACGAGTTGTATCTAGAGGGCCGTTCAAAAAATATCAAATTTCAATAAAAAAATGTCGTTTTTCAGGGTTATCTCATTATTACTTAATACTTCAGCCCCAAGATAGGATCTAAACAAAGACGCTGTAAACAGCCTCTGGATAATTCCTTTAAACCTGTATAGGTCTTGTGATGTCACATTCCTTGTATTGTACGGAGAGGGCTGTTCATAAAGTGTAACAAACATCAAGTTCAAAAAGTTATTTTATCTGCTAGTTCATATTTGTTTTTCTAAATACTTTATCCCAAAAGCAGGATCCAAAAACAACATTGCACTTGGAGAAGCCTCTGGGTAACCACTTTATATGTCGTTATGGTTTCACATTCCATGTATCGTATTAAGAGGGCCGTTCATAAAGTTTCACAAGTTGAAATCACTTAAAGTTATTTCATCTACTGGTTTATCCAAACATTTCTCAATGCTTCAGCCCCAAGATAGGAACTAAACAAAGACAGTATCAGAGGCTTCTGGGAACTCACTTTAATAATACATAGGTTCTGTGGTGTCACATTCCATATACGGTGCACAGACGGTCGTTTATAAAGTGTCGCAATATAGATATCATAATATATAAATTCATTTACAATTACAGCCCAACATTTCTTTAAACTTCAGCCAAAGATACGAACAAGACAAAGTGATGTAAGCAGCCTCATGGTAACATCTTGAGAAATATACCGGTTCTGTGGTGTCTTATTCCACGTATTATAACGAGAGGGCCGTTCAAAAATTATAAAATTTCAATTAAAACAGTTGTTTCACTGGGTTATTTCATTATTTCTAAATACTTCAGCCCCAAGATAGGAACTAACTAAAGGTGCTATAAGCAGTCTCTGGACAATTCCTTCAAACCTGTATAGGTCTTATGGTGTCACATTACTTGTATTGTACGGAGAGGGCCGTTCATAAAGTTTCGCAAGTTGAAATTGCTAAAAGTTATTTTATCTACGGGTTTATCCTAACATTTCTTTACACTTCAGCCCCAAGATACGACCTAGAAAAAGATGATGTAAGCAGCCTCTGGGTTCCCTCTTGAGAAATATACCTGCTCTATGGTGTCACATTCCACGAGTTGTACCTAGAGGGCCATTCAAAAAATATCAAATTTCAAATAAAAAAATAGTCTTTTTTCAGGGTTATCTCATTATTTATTAATACTTCAGCCCCAAGATAGGATCTAAACAAAGACGCTGTAAACAGCATCTGGACAATTCCTTCAAACCTGTATAGGTCTTGTGGTGTCACATTCCTTGTATTGTATGAAGAGGGCTGTTCATAAAGTGTAAAAATCTTCTAATTCTAAAAGCTATTTCATCTGCTAGTTCATACTTCCTTTTCTAAATACTTTATCCCAAATGCAGGATCCAAAAACAACATTGCACTTGGAGAAGCCTCTGGGTAACCACTTTATATGTCGTTATGGTTTCACATTCCATGTGTTGTATTAAGAGGGCCGTTCATAAAGTTTCACAAGTTGAAATCACTAAACGTTATTTCATCTACTGGTTTATCCAAACATTTCTCAATGCTTCAACCCCAAGATAGGAACTAAACAAAGACAGTATCAGAGGCTTCTGGGAACTCACTTTAATACTACATAGGTTTTGTGGTGTCACATTCCATATACGATGCGCAGAGGGCCGTTCATAAAGTTTCGCAAGTTAAATCGTGAAACAAATATTTCATCTACTGGTTTATCCAAACATTTCTTTACACTTCAGCCCCAAGATACGAACAAGACAAAGATGATGTCAGCAGCCTCAGGGTACCCTTTTGAGAAATATACCTGCTCTGTGGTGTCACATTCCACGAGTTGTATCTAGAGGGCCGTTCAAAAAATATCAAATTTCAATTAAAAAAATAGTCGTTTTTCAGTGTTATCTCATTATTTCTTAATACTTCAGCCCCAAAATAGGATCTAAACAAAGATGCTATAAACAGCCTCTGGATAATTCCTTCAGACCTGTATAGTGTATAGGTCTTGTGATGTCACATTTCTTGTATTGTACGGAGAGGGCTGTTCATAAAGTGTAACAAACTTCAAGTTCTAAGAGTTATTTCATCTGCTAATTCATACTTGCTTTTCTAAATACTTTATCCTAAAAGCAGGATCCAAAAACAACATTGCACTTTGAGAACCCTCTGGGTAACCACTATATTTGTAGTTTTGGTTTCACATTCCATGTATTGTATTAAGAGGGCCGTTCATAAAGTTTCACAAGTTGAAATCACTAAAAGTTAGTTTATCTACTGGTTTATCCAAACATTTTTTAATGCTCCAGCCTCAAGATAGGAACTACACATTGAGTTTTAGAAGCCTTTTAGCAACTACTTAAGAACTACATAGGTTTTATTATGTCATATTCCAAATATGGAACGCATAGGTCCGTTTATAAAGTTTTGCGATATGGATATCATAATCTATAATTTCAATTACAATTACAGCCCAACCTTTCTTTATACTTCAGCCCCAAGATACGAACAAGACAAAAGTGATATATGCAGCCTCTGGGTAACATCGTGGGAAATATACCGGTTCTGTGGTGTCTTATTCCACGTATATCGTATTGAGAGGGCCGTTCAAAAATTATAAAAGTTCAATTAAAAACAGTTGTTTCACTGGGTTATTTCATTATATCTAAATACTTCAGCCCTAAGATAGGAACTAACTAAAGATGCTATAAGCAGCCTCTGGATAATTCCTTCAAACCTGTATAGGTCTTGTGGTGTCACATTCCTTGTATTGTACGGAGAGGGCCGTTCATAAAGTTTATCAAGTTAAATTGCGAAAAGTTATTTCATCTACTGGTTTATCCAAACATTTCTTTACACTTCAGTCCCAAGATACGAACTAGACAAAGATGATGTCAGCAGCCTCTGGATACCCTCTTGAGAAATATACCTGTTCTGTGGTGTCACATTCCACGAGTTGTATCTAGAGGGCCGTTCAAAAAATATCAAATTTCAATAAAAAAATGTCGTTTTTCAGGGTTATCTCATTATTACTTAATACTTCAGCCCCAAGATAGGATCTAAACAAAGACGCTGTAAACAGCCTCTGGATAATTCCTTCAAACCTGTATAGGTCTTGTGATGTCACAATCCTTGTATTGTACGGAGAGGGCTGTTCATAAAGTGTAACAAACATCAAGTTCAAAAAGTTATTTTATCTGCTAGTTCATATTTGCTTTTTTAAATACTTTATCCCAAAAGCAGGATCCAAAAACAACATTGCACTTGGAGAAGCCTCTGGGTAACCACTTTATATGTCGTTATGGTTTCACATTCCATGTATCGTATTAAGAGGGCCGTTCATAAAGTTTCACAAGTTGAAATCACTTAAAGTTATTTCATCTACTGGTTTATCCAAACATTTCTCAATGCTTCAGCCCCAAGATAGGAACTAAACAAAGACAGTATCAGAGGCTTCTGGGAACTCACTTTAATAATACATAGGTTCTGTGGTGTCACATTCCATATACGGTGCACAGACGGTCGTTTATAAAGTGTCGCAATATAGATATCATAATATATAAATTCATTTACAATTACAGCCCAACATTTCTTTAAACTTCAGCCAAAGATACGAACAAGACAAAGTGATGTAAGCAGCCTCATGGTAACATCTTGAGAAATATACCGGTTCTGTGGTGTCTTATTCCACGTATTATAACGAGAGGGCCGTTCAAAAATTATAAAATTTCAATTAAAACAGTTGTTTCACTGGGTTATTTCATTATTTCTAAATACTTCAGCCCCAAGATAGGAACTAACTAAAGGTGCTATAAGCATTCCTTGTATTGTATGAAGAGGGCTGTTCATAAAGTGTAAAAATCTTCAAATTCTAAAAGCTATTTCATCTGCTAGTTCATACTTCCGTTTCTTAATACTTTATCCCAAATGCAGGACCCAAAAACAATACACTTTGAGAAGCCTCTGGGTAACCACTTTATACTTCGTTATGGTTTTACATTCCATGTGTTGTATTAAGAGGGCCGTTCATAAAGTTTCACAAGTTGAAATCACTAAACGTTATTTCATCTACTGGTTTATCAAAACATTTCTCAATGCTTCAACCCCAAGATAGGAACTAAACAAAGACAGTATCAGAGGCTTCTGGGAACTCACTTTAATACTACATAGGTTTTGTGGTGTCACATTCCATATACGATGCGCAGAGGGCCGTTCATAAAGTTTCGCAAGTTAAATCGTGAAAAAAATATTTCATCTACTGGTTTATCCAAACATTTCTTTACACTTCAGCCCCAAGATACGAACAAGACAAAGATGATGTCAGCAGCCTCAGGGTACCCTTTTGAGAAATATACCTGCTCTGTGGTGTCACATTCCACGAGTTGTATCTAGAGGGCCGTTCAAAAAATATCAAATTTCAATTAAAACAAGTAGCCCAAAGGGCAACAATTGCTCACCTGAGAGACATTGTAAACCTATAGGGATATTTAAGATGCTCAAGGGCAGCTAACTCCACAGTCAGTGGTCCAATCAGGCTGAAAATTAAACTCATCCAAAACATTATGAATGCCCTCATTTAATATATGCAAGTTTAAAAAGTATCCGATCAAGAGCACAATAGACAGAGCTGTCAAGGGCAGCTAACTTCGTAGTGGTTGGCTTGATCTAGCCAAAATTTGAACTTGTTTAAGATATTATGCATTTCCTCATTACCTGCAAGTTTGTAAAGGATCGGATCAGTAGAAACCAAGAAAAAGTTGCGACATTGATTTTTTGGATGCTCAAGGCAGGTACTCCATAGTCAGTGGTGGGATCTAGCCGAAATGCTAACAAATCCAAGCTTTTATGCATATCCTCATTACCTGCAAGTATGAAGAGGATCCGATGAAAAATGAAAATTTGATGACGTTGTTTTCTCCATTATAAGACTATGGGATTTTTTTCAAACGCTCAAGGGCAGCTAACTCCGTAGTCTGTGCTCGAATCCGGCCAAACTTCGAACTCATCCAAGTTCTCATGTATGTCATCATTACCTGCAAGTATGATAAGGATCTAATCAAAAACAGTCGAGAAAACGTGATGACGCCATTTTCCCTATTATAACTCTATGGGGCCTATCTGTTGCCATGGAAACCAGAGTTCTCAGCTGATCGGCACCAAAACCTAATGCAGCCTTTCCCCCACCCAAATAATGCTTCAGATAAAATTTGATTGCGATCAGCCCACTGGTCTCTGAGATATTTATGTTTGAAAGTGTTGACGCACGCACCCACCCACGCACCCACGGACGGACGACGGCTTGACTCCCATCCTATAAGCTCACCTCTGAGCCTTCGGCTCTGGTGAGCTTATAAAACAAGTAGCCCAAAGGGCAACAATTGCTCACCTGAGAGACATTGTAAACCTATAGGGATATTTAAGATGCTCAAGGGCAGCTAACTCCACAGTCAGTGGTCCAATCAGGCTGAAAATTAAACTCATCCAAAACATTATGTATGCCCTCATTTAATATATGCATGTTTAAAAAGTATCCGATCAAGAGCACAATAGACAGAGCTGTCAAGGGCAGCTAACTTCGTAGCGGTTGGCCTGATCTGGCGAAAATTTGAAATGTTTAAGATATTATGCATTTCCTCATTACCTGCAAGTTTGAAAAGGATCGAATAAGTAGAAACCAAGAAAAAGTGGCGACATTGATTTTTTGGATGCTCAGGGCAGGTACTCCATAGTCAGTGGTGGGATCTAGCCGAAGTGCTAACTAATCCAAGCTTTTATGCATATCCTCATTACCTGCAAGTATGAAGAGGATCCGATGAAAAATGAAAATGTGATGACGTTGTTTTCTCCATTATAAGACTATGGGATTTTTTTCAAACGCTCAAAGGCAGCTAACTCCGTAGTCTGTGCTCAAATCCGGCCAAATTTCGAACTCATCCAAGCTCTTATGTATGTCATCATTACCTGCAAGTATGATAAGGATCTAATCAAAAACCTTGATTGCAGCACCCTGAAAGGCAAACTTGCTAGAGATATTGTCATGCCCTACATTTGTGTGAATTTATTTCAAAATCCGTTGAGAAATGTAGGTGCTAGAGCAATGACAAACTTTTTCTTAAAAATAGCCACAGTGACCTTGACCTTGGGCACAGCATCCTGAAAGTCGAACTTGCTCGAGCTATTGTCATACCCTACATTTGTGTCAAGTTATTTCAAAATCCATGGAGAAATGAAGGTGCTAGAGAGATGACAAAGTCTTTCTAAAAATAGCCACAGTGACCTTGACCTTGGGCACAGCACCCTGAAAGTCGAACTTGCTCGAGATACTGTCATGCCCTACATTTGTGTGAATTTATTTTAAAATCCATTGAAAAATGTAGGTGCTAGAGCGCTGACAAAGTTTTTCTAAAAATAGCCACAGTGACCTTGACCTTGGGCGCAGCACCCTGGAAGTCAAACTTGTTCGAGATATTGTCATGCCCTACATTTGTGTGAAGTTGATTTAAAATCCGTTGAGAAATGTAGGTGCTAGAGCGATGACCAAGTTTTTATAAAAATAGCCACAGTGACCTTGACCTTGGGTGCAGCACCCTGAAAGTCAAACTTGCTCGAGATATTGTCATGCCCTACATTTGTGTGAAGTTATTTTAAAATCCATTGAGAAATGTAGGTGCTAGAGCGCTGACAAAGTTTTTCTAAAAATAGCCACAGTGACCTTGACCTTGGGCGCAGCATCCTGAAAGTGGAACTTGCTTGAGATATTGTCATGCCCTACATTTGTGTGAAGTTATTTAAAAATCCGTTGAGAAATGTGGGCAATAGAGCGATGACAAAGTTTTTCTAAAAATATGTGATGACGTTGTTTTCTCCATTATAACACTATGGGATTTTTTTCAAACGCTCAAGGGCAGCTAACTCCGAAGTCTGTGCTCGAATCCGGCCAAATTTCGAACTCATCCAAGCTCTTATGTATGTCATCATTACCTGCAAGTATGATAAGGATCTAAGCAAAAACAGTTGAGAAAACCTGATGACGCCATTTTCCCCATTATAACCCTATGGGATTTTTTTCAACGCTCAAGGGCAGCTAACTCCGTAGTCTGTGCTCGAATCCGACCAAATATCGAACTCATCCAAGCTCTTGTGTATGTCATCATTACCTGCAAGTATGATAAGGATCTAATCAAAAACAGTCGAGAAAACGTGATGACGCCGTTTTCCCCATTATAACCCTATGGGGGCTATCTGTTGCCATGGAAACCAGAGTTCTGAGCTGATTGGCACCAAAACCTAATGCAGCCTTTCCCCCACCCAAATGATGCTTCAGATAAAATTTGATTGCGATCGGCCCACTGGTCTCTGAGATATTTATGTTTGAAAGTGTTGACGCACGCACCCACCCACGCACCCACGGACGGACGGACGACGGCTCGACTCCCATCCTATAAGCTCACCTCTGAGCCTTCGGCTCAGGTGAGCTAAAAATAGTCGTTTTTCAGTGTTATCTCATTATTTCTTAATACTTCAGCCCCAAAATAGGATCTAAACAAAGATGCTATAAACAGCCTCTGGATAATTCCTTCAGACCTGTATAGTGTATAGGTCTTGTGATGTCACATTTCTTGTATTGTACGGAGAGGGCTGTTCATAAAGTGTAACAAACTTCAAGTTCTAAGAGTTATTTCATCTGCTAATTCATACTTGCTTTTCTAAATACTTTATCCTAAAAGCAGGATCCAAAAACAACATTGCACTTTGAGAAGCCTCTGGGTAACCACTATATTTGTAGTTTTGGTTTCACATTCCATGTATTGTATTAAGAGGGCCGTTCATAAAGTTTCACAAGTTGAAATCACTAAAAGTTAGTTTATCTACTGGTTTATCCAAACATTTCTTAATGCTCCAGCCTCAAGATAGGAACTACACAAAGACAGTTTTAGAAGCCTTTTAGCAACTACTTAAGAACTACATAGGTTTTATTATGTCATATTCCAAATATGGAACGCATAGGTCCGTTTATAAAGTTTTGCGATTTGGATATCATAATCTATAATTTCAATTACAATTACAGCCCAACCTTTCTTTATACTTCAGCCCCAAGATACGAACAAGACAAAAGTGACATATGCAGCCTCTGGGTAACATCGTGGGAAATATACCGGTTCTGTGGTGTCTTATTCCACGTATATCGTATTGAGAGGGCCGTTCAAAAATTATAAAAGTTCAATTAAAAACAGTTGTTTCACTGGGTTATTTCATTATATCTAAATACTTCAGCCCCAAGATAGGAACTAACTAAAGATGCTATAAGCAGCCTCTGGATAATTCCTTCAAACCTGTATAGGTCTTGTGGTGTCACATTCCTTGTATTGTACGGAGAGGGCCGTTCATAAAGTTTCGCAAGTTAAATTGCGAAAAGTTATTTCATCTACTGGTTTATCCAAACATTTCTTTACACTTCAGCCCCAAGATACGAACTAGACAAAGATGATGTCAGCAGCCTCTGGGTACCCTCTTGAGAAATATACCTGTTCTGTGGTGTCACATTCCACGAGTTGTATCTAGAGGGCCGTTCAAAAATTATCAAATTTCAATAAAAAAATGTCGTTTTTCAGGGTTATCTCATTTTTACTTAATACTTCAGCCCCAAGATAGGATCTAAACAAAGACGCTGTAAACAGCCTCTGGATAATTCCTTCAAACCTGTATAGGTCTTGTGATGTCACATTCCTTGTGTTGTACGGAGAGGGCTGTTCATAAAGTGTAACAAACATCAAGTTCAAAAAGTTATTTTATCTGCTAGTTCATACTTGCTTTTCTAAATACTTTATCCCAAAAGCAGGATCCAAAAACTACATTGCACTTGGAGAAGCCTCTGGGTAACCACTTTATATGTCGTTATGGTTTCACATTCCATGTATCGTATTAAGAGGGCCGTTCATAAAGTTTCACAAGTTGAAATCACTTAAAGTTATTTCATCTACTGGTTTATCCAAACATTTCTCAATGCTTCAGCCCCAAGATAGGAACTAAACAAAGACAGTATCAGAGGCTTCTGGGAACTCACTTTAATAATACATAGGTTCTGTGGTGTCACATTCCATATACGGTGCACAGACGGTCGTTTATAAAGTGTCGCAATATAGATATCATAATATATAAATTCAGTTACAATTACAGCCCAACATTTCTTTAAACTTCAGCCAAAGATACGAACAAAACAAAGTGATGTAAGCAGCCTCATGGTAACATCTTGAGAAATATACCGGTTCTGTGGTGTCTTATTCCACGTATTATAACGAGAGGGCCGTTCAAAAATTATAAAATTTCAATTAAAACAGTTGTTTCACTGGGTTATTTCATTATTTCTAAATACTTCAGCCCCAAGATAGGAACTAACTAAAGGTGCTATAAGCAGTCTCTAGACAATTCCTTCAAACCTGTATAGGTCTTATGGTGTCACATTCCTTGTATTGTACGGAGAGGGCCGTTCATAAAGTTTCGCAAGTTGAAATTGCTAAAAGTTATTTCATCTACGGGTTTATCCTAACATTTCTTTACACTTCAGCCCCAAGATACGACCTAGACAAAGATGATGTAAGCAGCCTCTGGGTTCCCTCTTGAGAAATATACCTGCTCTATGGTGTCACATTCCACGAGTTGTACCTAGAGGGCCATTCAAAAAATATCAAATTTCAAATAAAAAAATAGTCTTTTTTCAGGGTTATCTCATTATTTATTAATACTTCAGCCCCAAGATAGGATCTAAACAAAGACGCTGTAAACAGCATCTGGACAATTCCTTCAAACCTGTATAGGTCTTGTGATGTCACATTCCTTGTATTGTATGAAGAGGGCTGTTCATAAAGTGTAACAATCTTCAAATTCTAAAAGCTATTTCATCTGCTAGTTCATACTTCCTTTTCTAAATACTTTATCCCAAATGCAGGACCAAAAAAAATACACTTTGAGAAGCCTCTGGGTAACCACTTTATACTTCGTTATGGTTTCACATTCCATGTGTTGTATTAAGAGGGCCGTTCATAAAGTTTCACAAGTTGAAATCACTAAACGTTATTTCATCTACTGGTTTATCCAAACATTTCTCAATGCTTCAACCCCAAGATAGGAACTAAACAAAGACAGTATCAGAGGCTTCTAGGAACTCACTTTAATACTACATAGGTTTTGTGGTGTCACATTCCATATACGATGCGCAGAGGGCCGTTCATAAAGTTTCGCAAGTTAAATCGTGAAAAAAATATTTCATCTACTGGTTTATCCAAACATTTCTTTACACTTCAGCCCCAAGATACGAACAAGACAAAGATGATGTCAGCAGCCTCAGGGTACCCTTTTGAGAAATATACCTGCTCTGTGGTGTCATATTCCACGAGTTGTATCTAGAGGGCCGTTCAAAAAATATCAAATTTCAATTAAAAAAATAGTCGTTTTTCAGTGTTATCTCATTATTTCTTAATACTTCAGCCCCAAAATAGGATCTAAACAAAGATGCTATAAACAGCCTCTGGATAATTCCTTCAGACCTGTATAGTGTATAGGTCTTGTGATGTCACATTTCTTGTATTGTACGGAGAGGGCTGTTCATAAAGTGTAACAAACTTCAAGTTCTAAGAGTTATTTCATCTGCTAATTCATACTTGCTTTTCTAAATACTTTATCCTAAAAGCAGGATCCAAAAACAACATTGCACTTTGAGAAGCCTCTGGGTAACCACTTTATATGTCGTTATGGTTTCACATTCCATGTATTGTATTAAGAGGGCCGTTCATAAAGTTTCACAAGTTCAAATCACTAAAAGTTAATTAATCTACTGGTTTATCCAAACATTTCTTAATGATCCAGCCTCAAGATAGGAACTACACAAAGACAGTTTTAGAAGCATCTTGGCAACTACTTTAGAACTACATAGGTTTTGTGGTGTCACATTCCATATATGGAACGCTGAGGGCCGTTTATAAAGTTTTGCAATATAGCTATCATAAACTATAAATTCAATTACAATTACAGCCCAACATTTCTTTATACTTCAGCCCCAAGATTTGAACAAGACAAAATTGATGTATGCAGCCTCTGGGTAACATCTTGAGAAATATACCGGTTCTGTGGTGTCTTATTCCACGTATTGTAACGAGAGGGCCGTTCAAAAATTATAAAATTTCAATTAAAAACAGTTGTTTCACTGGGTTATTTCATTATTTCTAAATACTTCAGCCCCAAGATAGGAACTAACTAAAGGAACTATAAGCAGCCTCTGGATAATTTCTTCAAATCTGTATAGGTCTTCTGGTGTCACATTCCTTGTATTGTACGGAGAGGGCCGTTCATAAAGTTTCGCAAGTTGAAATCGCTGAAAGTTATTTCATCTACTGGTTTATCCAAACATTTCTTTACACTTCAGCCCCAAGATACGAACAAGACAAAGATGATGTCAGCAGCCTTTTGGTACCCTCTTGAGAAATATACCTGTTCTGTGGTGTCACATTCCACGAGTTGTATCTAGAGGGCCGTTCAAAAAATATCAAATTTCAATTAAAAAAATAGTCGTTTTTCAGGGTTATCTCATTATTTCTTAATACTTTAGCTCCAAGATAGGATCTAAACAAAGATGATATAAACAGCCTCTGGATAATTCCTTCAAACCTGTATAGGTCTTGTGGTGTCACATTCCTTGTATTGTACGGAGAGGGCTGTTCATAAAGTGTAACAAACTTCAAGTTCTAAAAGTTATTTCATCTGCTAGTTAATACTTGCTTTTCTAAATACTTTATCCCAAAAGCAGGATCCAAAAACAGCATCGCTCTTTGAGAAGCCCCTGGGTAACCACTTTATATGTCGTTATGGTTTCACATTCCATGTATTGTATTAAGAGGGCCGTTCATAAAGTTTCTTAAGTTGAAATCACTAAAAATTAGTTAATCTACAGGTTTATCCAAACATTTCTTAATTCTCCAGCCTCAAGATAGGAACTACACAAAGACAGTTTTAGAAGCCTCTTGGCAACTACTTTAGAACTACATAGGTTTTGTGGTGTCACATTCCATATATGGTACGCATAGGGCCGTTTATAAAGTTTTGCAATATAGATATCATAATCTATAAATTCATCTTCAGTTACAGCCCAACATTTCTTTATACTTCAAACCTAAGATACGAACAAGACAAAAATGACGTAATCAGCCTCTGGGTAATATCTTGAGAAATATAACTGTTCTCTGGTGTCAACGAAATGTTACGAGAGGGCCTTTAAAAATATCAAATTTTAATAAGAAAAAAAATCAACAGTTGTTTCATTGGGTTGGTTAACTCATTATTTCTAAATACTTCAGCCCCAAGATAGGATCTAAACAAAGTTTCTTTAAACACCCTCAGGATAATTACTTCAAACCTGTATAGGTCTTGTGGTGTCACATTCCTTGTTTTGTACGGAGAGGGCTGTCCACAGTGTAACTAGCTTCAAATTATAAAAATCATTTCATATAACTGCAAATTCTAATAATCAATTCATCAACTGGTGCATACCGGCTTATCTCAATTCTTCAGCCCCAAAATTACACCTTAGGATGCCTCTGGGAAACAAGTTCAGAACTATATGCGTAGTTTTTATGGTGTCACATTCATTGTAATTTACGAAGAGGGCTGTTCATAAAGTTTTGCAGGTTAAAATCACTGATAGTTGTTTCATCTACTGGTTTATCAAAACATTTGTTAATTCTTCAGCCCCAAGATAGGTACTAAACAAATATATAATCAGAGGCCTCTGGGCAACCACCTTAGAACTTTATAGGTTCTGTGGTGTCACATTCCATATACAGTACGCAGAGGGCCGTTTATAAAGTTTCGCAAAATAGATATCATAATTTATACATCCTTTTACAGTTACAGCCCAACATTTCTTTATTCTTCAAACCCAAGATATGAACTCGACAAAGACAATGTAAGCAGGCTCTAGGTAACATCTTGAGAAATTTACCTGTTCTGTGGTGTCACACTCCACGTGTTGTTACGAGAGGGCCGTTCAAAAAATATCAAATTTCAATTAATAAAATAGTCGTTTCTCTGGGTTATCTCATTATTTATAAATACTTCAGCCCCAAGATAGGATCTAAACAAGGGTGCTATAAACAGCCTCTGGATAATTCCTTCATACATATATAGGTCTTGTGGTGTCACATTCCTTGTATTGTACGGAGAGGGCTGTTCGCAGTGTAACTAGCTTCAAATTATAAAAATCATTTCATATACACGTTCATCCCTGCCTTTCTAAGTACTTCATCCATAAAGCAGGAAATAACCATTACACTTTAAGAGGCCTCTGGGAAAACACTTTTGAACATCCTATGTAGGTTTTATCATGTCACATTCCATGTATTGTACGAAGGGGGCGTTCATTAAGTTTCGCAAAGAAAAATCACTGATAATTATTTCATCTACTGGTTTATCCAAACATTTCTTAATGTTTCAGCCCCAAGACAGGAACTAAACAAAGATGTTATCAGAACCCTCTGGGCAAGAATTTTAAAACTATATAGGGTTTGTGGTGTCACATTCCAAATATGGTACGCAGAGGGCCGTTTATAAAGTGTCGCAAAATAGATATCATAATTTATAAATTCATTTTTCTGTTACGGCCCAACATTTCTTTACACCTCAGCCCCAAGGTACGAAATATAGACAAAGCTTATGTTAGGAGGTCCTGGGTAACATCTTGAGAAAAATACCTGTTCTGTGGTATCACACTCCACGAGTTCCGAGTTCTATCTAGAGGGCCGTTAAAAAAATATCAAATTTCAATTAAATAAATAGTCGTTTCTCTGGGTTATCTCATTATTTATAAATACTTCAGCCCCAAGATAGGATCTAAACAAGGGTGCTATAAACAGCCTCTGGATAATTCCTTCATACATATATAGGTCGTGTGGTGTCACATTCCTTGTATTGTACGGAGAGGGCTGTTCACAGTGTAACTAGCTTCAAATTATAAAAATCATTTCATATACTCGTTCATCCCTGCCTTTCTAAGTACTTCATCCATAAAGCAGGAAATAACCATTACACTTTAAGAAGCCTCTGGGAAACCACTTTTGAACATCCTATGTAGGTTTATCATGTCACATTCCATGTATTGTACGAAGGGGGCGTTCATTAAGTTTCGCAAAGAAAAATCACTGATAATTATTTCATCTACTGGTTTATCCAAACATTTCTTAATGTTTCAGCCCCAAGATAGGAAATAAACAAAGATATTATCAGATATTACCTGTTCTGTGGTATCACATTCCACGAGTTCTATCTAGAGGGCCGTTCAAAAAATATCAAATTTCAATTAATAAAATAGTCGTTTCTCTGGGTTTTCTCATTATTTATAAATACTTCAGCCCCAAGATAGGATCTAAACAAGGGTGCTATAAACAGCCTCTGGATAATTCCTTCATACATATATAGGTCTTGTGGTGTCACATTCTTTGTATTGTACGGAGAGGGCTGTTCACAGTGTAACTAACTTCAAATTATAATAATCATTTCATCAACTCGTTCATCCCTGCTTTTCTAAATGCTTCATCCACAATGAAGGAAATAACCATTACACTTTAAGAAGCCTCTGGGAAACCACCTTTGAACTTCCTATATAGGTTTTATGGTGTCACATTCCATGTTTTGTACGAAGGGGGGCATTCATTCAGTTTCGCAAACTAAAATCACTGATAGTTATTTCATCTACTGGTTTATCTAAACATTGACCAATCAGAAACGGCTTGCATGATCAGTAACAATGTTTGTTCAGGGTATTCACTACTCTCACACTGTTTGGGTATTCCAGTAACATACGTTTTAGTGCTCATTTTTGTCGCACCTGCTTTAGCAAGGTGCGATATAGGCGTCCGGTTTTCCGTCCGTCATTCCGTCCGTCTGTCCGTCCGTCCGTCCGTCCGTCAGTCCGTTCACATTTACGTCAACCCTGGCGTTAAATATTAATTTCTCCCAAACCACTGCACCCATGGTTCTCAAATTTCATTTGGATCATGACCAGACTGCAAGACCTCAAAATGATAAAAATCAGCCAGGTCCAGAATCCAAGATGGCCGCCATTGCAACACATTTCCGTTCACATTAATTTTACGTTAACCCTGGCGTTAAATTCTATTACATTAAAAACCACTGTACTCATTGTTCTTAAATTTTACATGGAGCATGACCAGACTGCAAGACCTCAGAATGATAAAAATCAGCCAGGTCGAGAATCCAAGATGGCCGCTTTTGCAACAAAATTCTGTTCACATTAATTTTACGTTAACCCTGGCGTTAAATTTTATTGAATTAAAAACCACTGTACCCATTGTTCTTAAATTTTACATGGAGCATGACCAGACTGCAAGACCTCAGAATGATAAAAAGCAGCCAGGTCGAGAATCCATGATGGCCGCCATTGCAACAAATTTCAGTTCACATTAATTTTACGTTAACTCTGGCGTTAAATTCTATTTAATGAAAAAAAACACTGCACCTATTGTTCTCAAATTCCATATGGAGCATGACCAGACTGCAAGACTTCAGAATGGTAAAATTCAGCCAGGTTAAGAATCCAAGATGGCCACCATTGCAACAAAAAAGCGCTCACATTTACGTTAACCCTGGTGTTAAGGTCTATATTTAATTAATTTCTAAAAAAACCACTGCACCCATGGTTCTTAAATTTTATATGGAGCATGAACAGACTGCAATGCTTCAGAAAGATAAAATTCAAATCAGCTTCTATTTCAGAACCACTTGGTATATTTGGTTGAAATATTGCATGGAACATCAGTGGGCCATGACCTCTGCTACTGTGGGATTGCAATGCAGGTGCGACATAGCATTCCGCGGAATTCTTGTTTCATTTACCAGGTAGATCTATGTTGTGTATGTTCGATCAGAACCCATGACTTAGAGGCTTTGTTTCAACTAAGCCCGAAATAACCTCTTTGGTGGGCCGTTTAATATGAATAGCCAGCAAGTTTCAGTGGTCAATTTTAACATTTTTCTACTAAAACATATGTGAGCCGCGACACGAGAAAATCAACAATGTGGTTGTGCTCCCAGCGCAGACCCAGATCAGCCTGGGTGTCCGCCCAGTCCAATCAGACTCTTCGCTTAGGGCTTGAAGGGTAGCTAAGGGCCTAAGCTACCTCCATGCGGACAGCGAAGACTCTGACCAGACTTTTCGGATGCCCAGGCTGATCTGAGCCTGCGCTGGCCGCACAACCATATTGTTGGTTTTGTCGTGTCGTGGCTCATGTTGTGTGTACGAAGAGGGCTGTTCATAAAGTGCCACCAACTCAAATTACTTTTAAGCGTTTCATCCACTCGTTAATCCAAGCATTTCTAAATACCTCATACCCAAGACAGGAACTAACAAAAGACAGCTTAAGAAGCCTCTGGGTAACCAGTTTATAACGACTTAAGTTTTGTGGTGTCACATTCCAAGTATTGTACGGAGAGGGCCCTTCCTAAAGTTTCGCAAGGTGAAATCATAAATAGTTATTTCATCTACTGGTTTACCAAAACATTTTTCGAATAGTTCAGCCCCAAGATAGGAACTAATCAAAGACAGTGTTAGAAGCTCCAAGGAAACCACGTCAGAACTGCATAGTTTTTGTGGTGTCACATTCCCTGTATGGTACGAAAAGGGTCGTTCAAAAAGTTTCGCAAAATAGATATCACTATTAATACTTTATTTTCAGTTACAGTCCAACATTTCCTTATACTTCTGTCCCAAGATATGAGCTAGCCAAAAGTCATGTAAGCAGCCTCTGGGCAACTTCTTTAGAAATAGTCCTGTTCTGTGGTGTCACATTCCCTATGTTGTAATGAGAGGGCCGTTCAAAAATTATCGCAAATTTCAAAAACTTAAAAAACAAATACAAGTTATTTTACTGGTTTTATCTCAATATTTCTCAAAACTTTCTTCAGACCTGTATAGGTACATCTGGTGTCACATTCTTTGTATTGAACTAAGAGGGTTGTTCATAAAGTGATCAACTGCTCAACTTAAACTACGAAAGCTGCATTTTGTTATAATCATTTTTTCATCTATTGGTTTATCCAGACATTTTTAATAGCTCTACTCCAAGATAGGAACTAAATAGACACAGTGATAATAGTCTCTAGGTAACGACTTTTGAAGTACAGAGGTTTTGTGGAGTCACATTCCATGTATTACCGGTCTGACTTGAAACCGTGGCACGTAAACATTTATGCATAAATTCTGGTTGGACAGGACTAACCGACTGAGTAATTACAGACTAAATGACATTGGACTGACACAAGGCGCCAAGTGTGTGCAACTATGGTTACGTACCACTGAGCCACTTGGGGAACATCGTTAGGAGAACTGAACTAAACTGAAAATCCCTTGTATTGTATGAAGAGGGCCGTTCATTAAGTTTCGCAAAGACGTATCACAATCAATAAAAGAATAATTCTGTTATAGGCCCACATTTCTTAATACTTCAACCCCAAGACTGAACCTAGACTAAGCTGCTGTAAGCAAACTCTTGGTAACTTCTATAGAAATATTCTGCTTATGTGGTGTCACATTCCCTGTGTTATAATCAGAGGGCCGTTCAAAATTTTCACAAATTTTAATCACTAAAACAATTGTTTTCTAGGTTTATCTCATTATTTCTTAATACTTCAGCCCCAAGTTTGGACCTAACCAACGATGCTATAGGCAGCCTCTGGGAAACTACTTCATTTCTACATTGGTTTTATGGTGTCATACATCTCGTATTGTACGAAGAGGGCTATTCATAAAGTGCCACCAACTTAAATTACTTTTAAGCAGTTCGACCACTGGTTAATCCAAGCATTTCTAAATACTTCATACCCAAGATAAGAACTAACCAAGACAGTTTAAGAAGCCTCTAGGAACCCACTTCATAACTACTTAAGTTTTGTGGTGTCACATTCCCTGTATTGTTACTATTAGTTGTATGGAGAGGGCCCTTCATAAAGTTTTGAAAGGTGAAATCATAAATAGTTATTTCATCTACTGGTTTATCAAAACATTTTTGAGTAGTTCAGCCCCAAGATAGGAACTAAACAAAGACAAAGTTAGAAGCTTCAAGGTAACCACTTTAGAACTGCATAGGTTTTGTGGTGTCACATTCCCTGTATGTTAGGAAGAGGGCCGTTTATAAAGTTTCGTAAAGAGATCTTTTATGATAAGTTCATTTTAAGTTATAGCCCAACATCTCTTAATACTTCAGTCCCAAGATACGAACTACACAAAGATAATGTCTGCAGCCTCTGGTTAACTTTTAGAAATATACTGGTTCTGTGGTGTGACATTCCCTGTGTTGTAATGAGAGGGCCGGTCAAAAATTATCACCAATTTCAACTAAAAAGAAAAACACACACACACACAAAAAAAAAATACAGCTGTTTTGAAGGTTTAACTCATTATTTCTCAATACTTCAGCCCCTAGACAGAACCTTAACAAAGGTGCTTTAAGGTGAGGTGGGAGTAATTCAGCGCCGCCGTGCGGCAGTTTCTGTCGCAACGTTACGTAATGACGACAAACGTTCCATTTGATAAAAACAAGATGGCGTCAACGTTAGTCGCTTCTGTGATCACTACATGGTCTGCTCACAAAATTCAAGGAGGTTGAGCGCTGGATGAAATTTAAAGGAAATAGAAAGTGCCGTAGGGGAGAAACTGAAAAAATAAAGTTAGTTTTCCGTGCGGAAGACTGCTTGCGGGATAGGTGACAGTTTCTTATCGGCTTATAAGACGGAGTTCGCAGCTGCTGAGTTGCAATAATTTGATTACAAATTTTATACCAATAGAAATGCCGTAGAGAAGAAACTGAAAAAAATATATAGCTAGTTTTCCGAGGGGAAGAAGCTGTTTTCTGACAGTTTCTCGTCAGTTTGTTAGACTGAGTTTGCAGCTGTTTAGCTGCTATTATTGTATTACAAATTTTCATACGACAACAAAGCCTCGTGAAATTGAATCGAGAATCGAACAATGAGTAGTCAGATCACTGTCTACACTTCGACCACGCACTTTACAGTTAACATGGTAACAGCCATAGACAGTCGTTTTCATACCACCAACAATTAAAATACTAATCAGCAAAAGTTATGCCAACTTTCAGTTATATTAAAATTTCTTAGACTGTCCCTAGCTTTGAACAACCCCAGACAGCCGTATCAACGGCGATGCAATGTCGTCAGAATCTTTTATCGACGTTTATACGATAATTCAAGGATCTGTTTTGTCAATAAGCTAAAGACAATGTGGCGTTTCTTTTTCCTTGCCTTTCTTTCACTTTTCTGTCTTTCACTTCTTCTTTCTGTTTCAAGTGTATATAAAAGAGTCGTTTTATTATTTCTCCTAGACACTAAAGTGAATCCAAGCTGCCTATTACTTTTACAGAGAGAAAGTCGCCAAAGTCCAGTCGTTGGAGCGCTAGGTTATAGTGCAAAATATAATAGATCCTTTCTTGGGTCTAGTCAGGAATTGGAAAACTTGACTCGCTTCCACTGTACAAACGACAAGTGGACAAGGGAATTGTTCAAATGTAACAACACGCGGAAGCCTGTCCTAAAACCGTCGTTTCTGAGAGTTTGTCAACTCGGGTGCGCGTCAGCTGTATGGGAGGGCATAATGGCAATGTTTTCAATTTTTTTTTAAATTAAAAAATAGTTGGTTAAGACGGCTTATGCAGAGATTGAGAGAAAAGTATTACATCTGCCTTCATCTTGCACTTTCCCGACGATGACAATCATGAGTGATGAAAGTCCCAGACAAATTTGCCAACAGCCTAAAAAAGCGATAGTTGATATGTGGCGCAAAAAGTTAAGTTACGTTAACGTCACTATGCGCAACGTTAAGATTTCAGTCTAAAGAGACGGCAAGCCGGGCATTTCATGCACATTAGCTCGAAAGTTAAGTCGGCGACCTACTGTTTTTATAGCTTTAATGTAAACTTACATCATCGGGCCATACTTTGTTAGTTTTTTAAGAAAAAAATGTGTTTTGTTTTCTCAGAATGCAGGTTTTTATCCGAAAGTGACGAGCAAAAAAGTGCGTTTTCCATAGAACGTCATTATAACGTCGGCTCGAAAAGTGGAAAATTTGACGTTTTCGAGGTCAGATATCTTAAAAACGACATCGGCGACCCCCCCTTTTTTATTACATTTTCTGAAAGAGGGACTCAAAATGTACAATATAAGGAAGTATGAATAAAATCATATGTTTTGTCAATTACTCCCACCTCACCTTAAGCAGCCTCTGCTTAATTCCTTCAAACTTGTAGAGGTTTTGTGGTGTCACATTCCTTGTATTGTACAGAGAGGGCCGTTCAAAAGTGCGCCAAGTTATATTTACATTTGATTTACTGGTTCATCTCGACATTTCTTAATACTTCAGCCTATTGATAGGAACTAACCAAAGTCAGTTTAAGAAGCCACTGGGTAACCGCTTTAGATCTATATAGGTTTTGTTGTGTCACATTCCATGTACTGTATGAAGAGGGACATTCATAAAGTTTAGCAAGGTAAAGTCACTAATAGTTATTTCATCTACTGGTTTATCCAAACATTTCTTCATACTTCAGCCCCAAGATAGAATTTAAACAAAAGTGCTAGAAGAGGTTTCTGGATAACTTCTTCAGACCTCAATCGGTTTTGTGTTGTCACATTCCTTGTATTGTATGGAGAGGGCTCTTCATAAATTGTCAGCAACTGCAATTCCTATTAACCATTTAACCACTGGTTTATCCCAGCATAACTTAAAACTTCAGTCCTAAGATAGGAACTGCAGAAAGTCGGTTTAAGAAGCCTCTGGGAAAGCCTTTTTCAACTTGATAAGTTTTGTGGTGTCACATTCCATGTGCTGGATGTAGAGGGCCGTTCATAAAGTTTCTAAAAGTGAAATCACTGATAGCCATTTCATCAACTGGTTTATCCAAACATATATAAATACTACAGCACCAAGTTAGGATCTAAAGAAAGGTACTACAAACAGCCTTTGGATAACTCCTTTAAAACTGAATAGATTTTGTTGTGTCACATTCCTTGTGTTGTAAGGAGAGGGCTGTTCATAAAGTGTCGCCAACGCCAATTACTATTATTTTACCAACTGGTTCTTCCCACAATTTCCAGATACTTCAGCCCCAAGATAGGAACTAACCAAAGTCAGTTTAAGAAGCCTCTGGGTATCTACTTTAGAGCTACATTGGTTTTGTGGTGTCACATTCCATGCATTGTACGAAGAGGGCTGTTCATAAAGTTTCACAAAGAGATATCACCACTGATAAATTCATTTTCAGTTATAGACCAACATTTCTTAATACTTCGTCTCCAAGAGATGAACTAAACAAAAGTGTTGTAAGCAGCCTCTGGATAACTTCCTTAGAAATATACCAGTTCTGTGGTGTCACATTACCTGTGTTGTAATTAGAGGGCCGTTAAAAAATTATCACAAATTTCAGTTACTCAAAAAAGTTATTTTAATGTTAAATCTCATTTTTCTTACTACTTCAGACCCAAGATAGGATCTTCACAAAGGTGCTAAAAGCGGCCTCTGAGTAACTCCTTCAAGCCTAAATAGGTTTTGTGGTGTCACACTCATTGTATTGTACAGAGAGGGCTGCTCATAAAGTGACACCAACTGCAATTTCTCTTAATCATTTTTTTCCACTGGTTAATCCTATCACTTCTAAATACTTCAAGCCCAAGACAGAAACTTAGAAACTAACCAAAGACAGTTTAAGACGCCTCAGGGTAACCACTTTAGAACTACATAGGTATTGTGATGTCATTTTCCCTGTTCAAAGAGTTTCGTTCATAAAGGTTTGCAAAGTGAAATCGCCAATAATTCATTTTCAGTCGAAGCCCAACATTTCTTAATATCTTATCCCCAAGATAGGAACTAAACAAAGATGCTGTTAGCAGCCTCTGGGTAACTACTTTAAAACTATACAGGTTAGGTGGTGTCACATTCCTTGTGTCGTAATTGGAGGGCCGTTCATAAATTATTACAAATTGCAATTACTAAAAAAACAGATTTGTGGTTTATTTATCATACTTAGCCCAAGGATTCTTTTACAGTGTATGACAATCAATGAGGGACTAGTATGTGCATCCATCATATTATAACACAAACATATCCCAGCGGCATACCCACTCCGCAAAGTACAGTGTAAGCCCCCCACCCCCCACCCCCCACCCCTCGACCCAGCCTTCACACACACAGACACACACATCAAGAAGCAGAGCTGTATTGTGCAGTAAAATCCTGCAGTCAAACACACGCACTGTAAAAATATTCCGTAGATTTTACCATTTCCCGTCATTTTTACAAGCGCCCGTAAACATTGGCGGAATAATAACGCAGAGTAGGGTAGAATAAGACAGGTATTGTTTTGTTCATATAGCTCTTCAACACTTTAAAGGTATTTTCGAGTGCAGTCAGTTAGCATAACTCTGACCATATCGAGATCTCTAAAAATGTTTTACAGGCAGACGGCCGTAAAAATAACGGGAAATGGACGGGCGGCTGGTTGCTAGGTATTCTACCGTAAAATCTACAGATTTTTTTTTACAGTGCGAGAGAAATAAAACAGCAGCATGATCCTTTTAAATATTTTTATAAAGTTACCAGGAGGCAAGCAAGATTCGAGCCATGGGCCCATGCCTTGTTTAGCTCTTCAGAAGAGACACGTTTTAACAACCAGCTTTCTAGAAGCGGGGCGGGAAGGTGTGTTTGTAGGAAGGGGAGTGGGGTGTAATCAGGCTTTCGAGAAGTGGGGCGGCCGGTGTCCCGTACAGGGTGTGTACCCAGCAGGCACATGACGTCGAAATAACGTCGTACTGACGTCGATGCGACGTGATGACGTCAAAATCGACGTCATTTCGACGTCATGTTCCCGCTGGGTAGGGTGGCCGGGTGGGGGCGGAGTGCTGGTCGGTGAATTTACTACTTGTTCTGCCTCATGAACGGGAGACATGCCTGAAAGGAATGAATCTTGCTGTATTAATAATTTATCAAATCAGTAGCGGATCCAGAGGGGGTTGGGGGGGGGGGGGGTCAAACGAACCCCCTTTTCAGCCCAAATTATCTTATTTTCATGGGGAATTTCGGGAAAAATGGTCAAACTGCATAAATCGAATCCCCTCAGCTTATTTGAACCCCATATCCCAAATTCCTGGATCCGCCACTGTAAATAGGCCTACACGACCAGTCTGAACGCTTACATGCACGGACCTGTACCCATTCATACATACAACGTAGAAATAACGTCGTATTGACGTCTCTTGCAACTCCGTTTGTCGTTATGACGTCCGTCACCGATTTCATATTTTCCCTTCGTTTCAACGATGTGTGTCCTCTTGGACAGATAGATCTAGTCACTTCAAAAACATAAAAGTCAGAAGCAGAATTACAATATTTTGTCAATAAAAGGAATTATTTCATTCTCATAGGCTCAAACTAACGCAAATACGGCAGAAGGGCCGTAAAGAAATAACCAAGTATGGTGCTGTCTATTACCCGAATATTCTCAAGGGAAGCAACCCAACAAGCCTTATCCATATCGCTCGCGGTTCTGCTAACGCTCGCAATTTTTATCGCTCGCTGTCTTGATTTTAGCGTTCCCATGGCCGATTGTAAATAGCCGCGTATCATGTGATCAACTTGGCCAATGAAAATCCTTCCTGACGTCGCCAAGGTAGATTGGTTCTCTACCTGATAAGTAGTCATATCTATTGATTATTGGCCAACTTGGGACCAGTTTATCGCTAAAGGTAGCCGAGGTGGACTGAATGACCGAAATCTGAGGCGCGCTTCTTGCTTGATCATCGCAAAAGCATTGAAATGCAAGCGTTGTCTCGATCGTGCGCCTATGGGGACACGACAAACGAACTAACAACCTCAGTCTATAGTCGTGCGTTCCGCACGACGACGCTTCGCGTCGTCGGGAACGCACGTATTATGGTAAAGGGAATACCTGATGTGCTCAACGGGTTTATTTTTTCTGTCTTTCACGATTGTAAGTAGGAGTTTTGACGCACTTTGATTTTCCGATGTTTTCTATCCGACAATATCGCCAAAATAAAGTGACAGCCAAATATAAAGGGTTTTTTAAAGTATACAGTTCGATGAATCCTTTCTTCCTTACAGGTGTGTGAATTAAATATATGTACATGTCTGCCTGGTGTCTAACATTGCTTTAATTAGGACACATATTTTGAAGAAGCAGGGTATACCATGCCATGACGAGCGTACCAAGCGTCACCAGTAGCACAATATCTAAAATCACGATCCCATAATGATCCCCAAACAGGTAACACGTCAGCCAAATCTGAAAAACTTCGGAGTCTGTATAGGAAAACTCAATTCGATATAATTTGTTTCAAAATGATACCCAAGGCACGTGGAAATGATGTCATAGGGTATATTTGAAATGTTATTGAGCTTCAGACGCTATGACACTACAGTGTTCTCTGAATCGGTCAATCGGTTAACGCTCATGGTCGATATGAGCCGCGACGAGAGAAAACCAACAAAGTGGCATGTGCGCCCAGCGAAGACTCGGATTTTTCTGGGCCTCCAACCAAAGTGATCATAGTCTTCGCTTTGCGTTTGAAGGGTAGCTAAGGATCTAAGCTAGCCCCATACGGACAGAGAAGACTCTTATCACACTGGGCGGATGTCGAGGCTTATCTGAGTCTTCGCTGGACACTGATGCCTCTTTGTTGATTTTGTCGTGTCGCCGCTCATTTATATTAGCGCTACATTTAAATGTGATTTCAGCTTTTAAAATGGTTCTAATCCGGACATTAAATTTGGTTACATAAATAGAGAATCTTAGGATCTTACATGAGTGCTCATGTATTATTGAATTTATTAAACGAGTTGGGGAAAAAGATAAAATGCGAGGCCTAGCCGAGCGTCTTATCGGTTTTCCCCAACGAGTTTAATAAATTCAATAATACAGGAGCACGATGCAAGATTCTGTTTATTATATGGCACTAAAACCGCATTTTATTAGGAAAATTTGCACTAAAACGTCACGATTGCTATTAGAAAACTCGACGTTTTTTATGGACGTCAACCTATAACGGTTCGACGCAATTTGCATATTAAATCCACTAGTGGATTATCGTTTTTAATGCATGGCTTTATTACACTCTCAGATGCGACGTCATATGATAATACTAAATATTCAAATGAGCAACAGTGACACTGATAAGATAAATTAGATAATATACAATTATTTGCTATGGAGGAATTGGATAAGATGTGATATTCACCAGAAAATACCAATATTGATCTTGGCTGTCGCTTCGGTCAATATTGGTATTTTCTGGTGAATATCACATCATATCCAATGACTCCATAGTCAACTATTGTTTTATTATATTATATAACAACAACAATTTTTTTTTCAGTTAGGCTTGCAAATCTGTTTTTGTTGCTTGGCTTGCTCTCAGAATATGCGTCATCCGCCATGTTTGTTATAGGCAACAGATACTGGTACCCATTTTACAATTTTATAGTGTTTAAACATACCGCAAAAATTTGAAACCAGTCTACTCTGGTTTTCCAATACTGATTGCTTCAGCACGTGATCTAAATTTAGAAACCAATTTTCAATGAGGAAAACCCCAGGCCAGTGAATATAACAAAATATTGAATGGGTTGAAACCAGCTCTGAGCTAATGAATATTGCTTTTTTTATAGGTTATATAATAAATTTAAAAGATTAGAACACCAGTGTCTCTTACCAACATGCCTTGCAGATAGTCACCAAATAATTTCGAAAAAATTATAAAACAAAACAACAACTTTTTTCCAGGCAAACTGACGTATGCTTTACGCCATCAGCTATTTTACTGACAAGTGGTATCCGGATTCATTGATATTTACTGTTATCCTTCAAAAACTTGTTTTGTTAAATGCTCACGGTCGTAATTTAGAAATAAATATCACCGTTTTTTTTCTATAAGCTTTTCAATATTGTGACAATTTTCCAGTTGTTTAAAATATAAAGTTCATGTCAATTAGAAGATTTATGGTGATGAGTGCAGGCAAGTACAGAGATAAAAATTATACACTAGATTTGATTGTGAAATACCCTTTATTTTTAATGTTGCAGAATTCGAATGTTTGATGTCGCAGCGATCCATGGCTAACTTTTTGCTGCACTTTCATTCAAAATGGCCACTGATATTTTATAAGTCATGTTGGGACTTTTGTCAGTGAATAGATAATAGTGAAAGTTTTATAAAATCCATTTTCCATCCTCTCATTATTAATCAACCAATTTAAATATAAGTACTGATGGCTTTAAAAGTATAGATCATTTTCTAAGACAGTTTAGTGGCTCATCTCCCCTGTTTCTCTGTTGACATGCGCACTCACTAACTGGTTGATTCTGCTCTAACGTTCAAACGTTCGCTTTGCACTTGTTTCTGCGAGATGCAATCGGCTAAAATGTTCTCGTCTAATTGTGCTACACCATTGTCTAACTAATATGTTTGTTTTTTTTATTCTCAGGGTTTCGTATGTTGATGATGGAATGAACAGCGCTGTGAAGTCAGAAAACAACTCGTTGGTTGGTCGGTTGCTATTTCCGATCCAAAACCTTTCCCTTGGCTTACCGGAACGTTAGTTTTTAGATATCTTGTAAGAAAAAGTATTATTTGTTACAATGATATGGTTGTTGAATAAAGGTTCTGTTACTCTATTTATGAAATGTTTTATCTTGACATATCTCACTATTGTTTTGTAATTATAAAGAACCTCTATTGGCCACCTTCAAACAATTGAAATATCCTTGATTTTAACAATAACAGGTTTTGAGAAACAATTTGGCTTATTTTAGTTGGAAACTAAATTGATCCACTTTCAATGTTCTCGCGAAGAAAATATTAAAAAATGCAATGTTTAGGCCGCTGACCCCATTCATTATCCGGCTGTTGTGTAAATTTAATCGCTCGTCTGTAAACCAGATGAGGACTCTATTTTGTTGATCGATTTGTCATTTTTCAAAAACATATTCCCACTAAACCGTGCCAGTCATGTGCCTCAGTAAATGCGTATCAGCAAACATTTAATCACCCAACTTGACGATTGAAATGCTTATCATAATTCCTGTGTTAAGGCGTTAACCACTGCGTGGACTAGGCCGGGCCGTGTAGCGCATTTGGTAGGACGTCTGACTTCTAACCTAGAGGTCCTGGGTTTGATACCCGGTCCGGCCACTTACTCACCTTTATTTCTCATTCCGCTGAATAAAGAAAGGCAGTTGTCAGTTACTGGTGAAAGTAAGTGCACTTAGCACTGGTTAACCGCTTAGGAGGTCTAAGCCTGCCCAGGAATAGTGTGATTAGGGTAATTGACCGTTCCAACATGATCATAGATGTTTACCGTGGAAGTTAAACACTAACACAACACAAAAACTGTGAAGACTATGGAGACTTTAAGGGAAATGATATTTCGCTGCAGTGGAACCGGAAATGATATAAAAAGGGAATAAAACAATTTGAGAGTACATTATAGGTTTGAAAAAAAATCACACTTTCATTATATGAATTTCAAGTGGCACCTTACACGGTATTCCATGCTCCTCTCGATTTGTGAGCGGTTGACGCAATAGATTTGTTACCATAGCCACTGTGGATTTACCATCTGTTTTGCTTAATACCTTGGCATATGACGTCTCGAAGACCCACTTATACATCAATATAAACTTTTAGTTGCTATGGCAACAGATATATGACGTCTTTGGTTCTATAGCATGCAAAGTCATGTATAGTATGCTCCGCCAATTGTTCAACTTATAACAAACAGAATTTCTTTTAAAGGAAACTTCACATTCACGGGGGTAAATCTATACGTGAAGGGACACCCTAGTCTTGCAAAATTACGTTAATTTTCTGAAAGTATTGCCACAGTTTTGCGACTCACGGAGTAAAAATCTCCTTTTTTTTAAAAAAAAAACATATTTGCAATGGTGTTGTCAATGAGCGCACGCTATTTGGTAATAATTTGGTTCGAGATATATGCAATAGAAACGGCACTTCCGAGTAAATCATGCGAGTTAATTCGGTCACAAATGCCGTTCTGTCTGTTGATTTCAAGTACATGTGACTTTGGAACAAATTTAGAAAGGAATCAAAGAAGATGCGAAGTTTGGTTTATATTTTGCATGTTAATTTAAGCTTCGGTTTAATATTCTTTCTGGTCGTAATAAAATTATTTTTCATCGTTTTAAGGAAGAGAACAACTACGCATTTTATTGACCGTTTTGCTTAATGTACGATAAATTTTACAGTTTATGCTGTGACATTCAATTTGACATAGTCAGAGTTCTTCATGTTTTAACCCATGTGTATGGCGGATTCACAAATGTTTGAGTCAGAGTATACATTCTATATTAGAAATACGTTGAGTCGAGAATTTTAACGAAAAATGTCCATACGAGAGTAATGCCCCAGTCACACACACACATTACGGATTGGGCGGATAGTAGCGGACTTTAAATCCACACAATTTGTGGGCGTGGTCTCTGTCCATATCGAATCCGTATCGTATCCATATGGTATCCGCAAGGTCCGCAGGATATGCCACCAAATTTTGAAAAGTTCAAATATTCAGGCGCGGACGAGCTAACCATAATGATCCGTAACTGAAGGCATTTATCCGCATTTATGCGTATCTAATCCGTATCTAATCCGTATCTCGACCTATCGTTCCGCGGTCCACCCAAAATTTGTGGACAAATACGGTTTCATGCGGATTGTTACGGTTAGTTACGGGTCTGGTTCTGCGTATTGTTACGGATTAATGCCCCAGTCAGATTAGCTGTTCGCAATAATCCTTACCAATACGTATCTATCAGCATTGAAGTGTAAGTTATCCGTATAGAAACGTATCTGAAGGTAAAAGTCCGTAAAAAAAACTCCGAACGAGACCCGTAACTAACCGTAATTGAAGGTAACGATCTGCGCGAAACCGTATCAGTCCACAACTTGGGGTTGGGCTGCGGAATGATAGGTTTATATACGGATTAGATACGGATAAGATGCGGATTAGATACGGATTATATATGGATAAATGCGAATGAATGCCTTCAGTTACCTTTTGTTACGGATCAATACGGTTAACTCGTCCGCGCCTGAATTTTGAAAATTTTCAAAATTTGGAATCGGATCCTGCGGACCCAACGGATACGATACGGACAGTTACAGACTCTGCGGATGCGATACGGACCTTTACGAATAACACCGGACAGATACGGATGGGCCATCCGCAGATGCGATACGGACCATTGCGAATAAAACCGGACATATCCGAACGGGCCATCCGTAGCATTAACAACATCTTTCCGCATCTAGAAGTAACAGAAGGTAATGGAAGGTAAGTAGTACGTATACATTCGTATCATCTCTCGTCGTATTGATTCAAAGGGAAACTATCTGACCGCAGACATCCGCATTTATCCTTAATGGCACGCATCTATAGGTAACTGTATCCGTAATTTAATCAAGAAAATAAGCCACGCCCACAAATTCTGCGGATTATTGTGGATTTTTATCCACAACTATCCGCCTAGTCCGTAATGTGTGTGTGTGACTGGGGCATTAACCCGAAGCAGAACCAAATGTTTTTTGTTTTTTTTCTGACAACCATTGTCACAAACGATCGGCAATTGTAATGAAGTGGATAAGATTCTGCAACTACCCTTCATTTCTATGTCTGGTGGCTTAACCTGAAAGTGGATAATAAGCCATTATTCCACGTGCCAAAAATGAGAGTCCATACGAGGTATCTTTTGACTCATGTACGAATGGTGTTGTCCCATTTTTCCTTTTTATGCCCCCGTGAGTGTATTCAAGGCCCTTAATATTAGTTCCTATCCGTCCGTCTGTCTGTCAATTCGTCTATACGTCACACTTTAAATTATAGCGCATCTATAAGCGGCTCTTCTCATATTTTATGGTATGCTTTTCAAACTTTGTACATATGTTGCAGAAATAATGAAAATGGACATGTGTGTTTTAAAGGAAGTAAAATTAGTTTTGACAGAATTAAAGCCTTTGGGGCTTGTCATTTTGGACAGATTTTTGTACTATACGAAGGGTATGGAATTTGTGTAATCAACTCTTCCTACAGTTTTCAATGGATTCTTATCAAACATTGTACGCATAATTAGAGTTTAATGAAAATTTGTAAGTTGTATTTTGACAGGGATAAAAAGAGGATCTTAAACGAGTGGTCATCTCATGTGAAATTAATGAAATGAGCCTGGCAAGTTTCATAAATTTCACATGAAATGCCCGCGAGTGTAAGATTCTGTTTATCATATGACCCTTTAAATTGAGATTTTAACGCCTTCAAACTGAACATTATTTCAATAAGAAAACGCATTGTTGACATGGACGTTGTCAAAGACGCTACGTTACGCGCCAAAGTGTTATTACACGTGTGGTCATATGATATTTATTACACGACGTTATTCACTGAATAACAGCGACGTCATACGATAATATAAGAATCTATCATGAGTGTGAGTTACGTATAGAAAATCTATCATAATGGTCATTGTTTAGCAGGACGAGGCTAGCCGAGTGATGCCAAACAGTGACCCAAGGGACAGATTAATCCATCCGTACCTTACACTCGTGGAAGATCCTTTTTCTTGCATACTTTTATGTGCTGAAGCTTTAATTACATCAAAGATTCCTCTAGACGCTGCGTTGCGACGTCCGCCATTTTGACAAATGTTGTGATGCCTGACGTCGTTATGACGTCAGCTAGCGACGAAGTTTTGTGACGTCCAATACAACCAATGCAAAAAGAAGTCATGCAAAAACTTTTTTTATCCTACCCACGGGTCAGATAACCAGGGTAAGATAAGAATTTCTATCCCTAGCAAAAACACGGATATCGTTATCTGGGATG
Source organism: Ctena decussata (assembly GCA_963989385.1). Taxonomy (NCBI): domain Eukaryota; kingdom Metazoa; phylum Mollusca; class Bivalvia; order Lucinida; family Lucinidae; genus Ctena; species Ctena decussata. The sequence continues at coordinate 13,866,545 of OZ022515.1, read as the reverse complement.
CAAGAAAATGAATTCTGACAGAATAAAAGCCATTTGAACGTCTTCATTTCTGGCAGATATTCTGCACAACATGGCTCTGACTTTGTGTATTCAACTCCTCTCTTAACGGATTTTCGTTAAACTTTGTGCACATGTTTTGGGCGTTTCGAAGGAGATAAAATCTGTTTTACCAGAAGTACGACATCTTGCCCGGCCTGGCCACATACTTTCGTTTCTCCTTCCGCTGATTCAAGAAGGGCAGTTGTCAGTTACTGGCGAAAGTATGTGCACTTAGTACTGGTTAACCGCTTAGGAGGTCTAAGCCTGCCCAGGAATAGTGTGGTTAGGTTAACTGACCGTCCCGACATGACCTTAGTTGTTTACCGTGGACGTTAAGCATCAAATCAACCAACCAAATCAACGACATCTTGAACTTAGTCAGTATGGGAATTGTTCTGCATTATAGGGGTTTGCGTTGGCGTAGTCAACTCCTTTCACAGATTTTAATACTCTGCTCGAAATATTTAAAGGAGCACGTTAAATTCATTCATAGACAACAGTGCAATGCATCCCCAACTTTGGAGACATTTACCTCCGGTCGACAAAGACACGGAATTTCAAATAATTTTGCCAATTTTTTTTTTAAAGACGGTCGATGTTACCTACTCCACAAGTTTCAATTCAATATTAACCCTGCCCATACTGGCTGGCGACCAGTGATGGCCGTTTTTTGTTACTCTTTTTATCTTGTAAGGGACTTGTAGTGATTAGTGATTCTATATTTTGGTTTAATAAACTAGGAGTAACTGTCGTTAAAATACTGATTTATTTTTTGAAATAGACTATAACTTGTGCCTGTGACAGATCCTCAAACTAGGTCACCAAAACGCATTGAAATACGAGCGTGGCGTACCAGTGATGGCCGTCACGAATGCCATGCGTTGAATGATGCATTTTTCAAAACCTTGTTGTGGATTTAAACTTTGATGATATGTCATTGTACGTCTATGGTCTTTGTCAGAGTTAAATAGTTTTAGCGCGTTCAGCACAGACAGAATATAAGCAACAATCAGAAACGGACTTTAAAACTCTGACGTAGTCATTTCGTAGGCGCACGCTACATTACGTCGAAAACAAACATAAATAATGGTTACACGTGTGCTGTCATTTACAAGAATTTAGATGCTTTTTTGCAGACTGGTTGCAAGTTAGAGCTTTTTCGTCATAGGTAATCATTTATAAAGCAATTTGTTCATGTTTATTTCTGTATTTAATTATGTGTTCATCAAGGGTTGTGATCTCCGGCAAGGCGATAATGTTGGTATGAGGGTAGTTTTGGGAAATTGTTAACCTTTTGCCTTCCGGGGAGATAATTTAACCAGTCTTTTTTGTGGGAGTTCCTTTTGTTTCCTTTTACAAAATGGCCAAACCTGAGACGGATCAAATACGTAATTGCGCGCGCAAAATGCAAACGGCCACCACTGGTACGCGGCCACCACTGGTACGCGGCCACCACTGGTCGCACGCCAGTATCCATGGACCGTTTTTGTTTTTTTTTTGTAAAAATGCAATTTTGGTTGAATATTGCATTTTTCAGAACAGGTGAAAGCATGAAAATTTCAACCCAAACCCAAACGACCATTTTGTCAATGATACTGGATGTCTAACAAGGTGACTCGTTTGAAAGAATTACTTTGAACTCAAGTTTATGAGAGTTTGTAGACTTCCGGAAAAATGCCTCAATTTCGGAAAGTTCGAAAGTTACTAAATTTAGTCCATAGAGATGGGCAGAGCATCAGTTGTAATGAAATTCTTGTTGTGGTAACCCCTATCCTTCTTCAACATTCTGCAAAGAATAGGAAATTCTTGGTCACTGGGGGTCAGATTTATGGGCCTTTGAACTGGGTATGTGTTACCGTTATGTCTTTGGGAAAATACCGGTTGCTCCGTTAAATAGTTTGAACAGTGTATATGTTTGAGCGTTTGTATAATCATAATGCAAATATCGTAACCGACGGATTACAAATGTAATTACGACTGTTTGAGCGCCTGTGCGCTAGGCGTTTTTGAAACGGAGGCAAATACTTGTAGCAATCTTTCTGTCTTATAAGCGCACGTCGAATTAATACATTTTCAAGAGAGCAAATCTAAAGTTGAAACATAGGAGAAAAGCTACTTATATCATAGAATAGAATATCTTAACGAATGAAAACTGAAAGAGTCAACAGCATTTTCAGGTCTTGTAAACAAACAAACGAAATGGTAAACCAGTAAAATATGTACGCTTATAGTAATATGCCTCAGAAATTATCATGATGTGCACTTGAAGAGGCATGTGCGGTAATTGAATGGAATGAGGTATGCATGTGACGCGATAATGTTTGCTGTTAATGGATATTTTAGTGATGTACACAGCCCTGTGACAGGCATCACACGGCGGCATCGTGCGTGTCTTACACATTTTTTTAGCTTTTTTTTTCTTTTAAATGTCGGTACTGCCACTACCATTTTACACGCCTCATCCCACCAAATTAAGCCAAAATAAATACCTTGCGTCACCATCGAGTATAATGTAACTCGTATGATGTGGATGCGGTCAACATTTCGAATATCTATACTGAACATAAAAAATGCAGTAACATGCGCAGGTTTTAACATGAGAGGTGTCCACCGCATCCTTAGGCAAACGTAAATCAGCTTGTGCGGTGGGCCGGGCGGTGGCACGGTCCCATCACAGACATTCTGTTTGCATGAACGACCCATTAGACCTGTGGAATCAATACAGTGAAATGCCAATTTTCTGATTTGCTGTATGGACAACTATAAAATTTAGAAGGGACCTGAGGGCATTTACCTCCTCGATGAGCAAAGTCTTTCCTTTAATAGTTGATCTCATTGAAAGAGAATGCAGTTATTAAAAGCAGAGTTGCTTCCCTTGAAAGTGTAATCATCCACCTTTTAAAAAGAATGGTAAACTTTTCTTATAGCCTTCACTGTATCTTGGTACAGAATATGCTAAGCTCATTTTTTATAAGGCAAGTGCTGTCGAGTTGGTTAATGTCAATATTTCTAAAGCATTCATATGGTAAAGTGTATCAGTAAGCAGCCAGCTGTAGCAGAATAGGCCGTGTGGCGGCCGTAAAACGTCTCCCCGTACATCATCATAGTGCAGATTATATTTTCTGGTCCTTTGGGATCTTTGAGTTCATTTGAGTTATCTTAGAAAATAGAGTTCCGCTTAAACCTGTGCTAGGGGGCGTGGCTGGTGTCGCACAAGTCATTACTAGTCATGGACAGACTCAATTAAACCGAGTCTGCTATTTTCTGTTCTTTGATGTATTCCTTGCTTCCAAAGGATCTTACTATTCAGAACTTATTTATACTGTGGTGACCGAATGGGCAATCAACCTTTGTGAAAAGTGGACTTGTCGGTTAGCATCGGAACTTTTTTTTTCTTTCAAATTTGTATACATGCACCACTATAGTATAGCCAAACCTGTCTTAAAGGGTCACCCAAGGAAAGGACAAATTGAGGCTGCTAGAGACACGTAGCCCCTTTATACAGGTTCAGTTGCGCTGTATTTTGGCTAGTGGGACCCTGAAAATGTGTAGTCAGAAATCGGGTGATCCCTTAGTAGAGGTGGGTACATGAGCCGGTTTGACAGAGTTACGGCTCCTTGAGAGTTCTGGCCTTTTGCACAAACCATTCCCTTTAGTGGCGTGTCCTTTTAGGGCCAGGCGCAAGGCTTGGGGCACAGTGTTTTACAAACACATTTCTTGTCACTATTTTGTCACTAGTGATATGGAGAATACAGGTTTATGATACGCTCGTATTGTGTGATAACGCAGTACACGTGCAGTACTTATCTGCTTATTTATCCCTTATTATTTAAATAGGTTTTAGTTTGGTGAAATGTACATGTAAACTTGGAGAGAGACAAACAAAATTATACCTATAACAATTACTCTGGTAATATAACACTTGTGATATTTTCGAAAAAAAAAATGGATATTGTAATTTCTGTAATGGATTATTCACGGAAAGTGTGGTATTACTCCCAAAAGTTTTGGATTTTGAGAGTGGGGCTAATTATTGCACGTGCTGTAGAAACTGAGTAAGTGAATTTGAGTTGAACGTCACACCAACAACTAGGTCATACGGAGACAGGACATCGGTTTGAAGTCTCATCCGAAAGGACGGGAGAAGATGGGAATCGATCTTACGACTCCTGGATTGGTAGTCCAGCGCGTCATCCACTACACTGCTGTCGCTCCTTACAAAAGAACTGACAATTTCATCTGTGCACAGATAAGATTGATGATTTGGTTTAAACAATATTGTATTAATATAAACTACATGGTTACATAACAGTACAATAGACAACAATCTGGTGCAGTTTCTTACGGTAAGCAAAACGTTTGTATTATAGTAATTTTCTAAAGATTTAGTTTGTACACAATACCGTTCCAACACAACAATTGTTCTCTCAGTGGGCACCCTGTCCGGACTGATCCGGGTCTATACCGTTTGACCTGACATATCGATGATAGAGTTGTCCGAAAACTCCTGCCGGATGCCGTATAGACATGACATGACCTACCACTTAGACAACAAATATTAGGACATTGTTATCTAAAGGCATGACAAATGCAAAATGACTATTGATTTCCTAAAGTCTTACAACCTCTTTGATTTTGCTGTGAGGCGATGTTGTCAAGATTTCTGGCAATGTGGCCAGCAGTGCGGACCCCAATCAGACTGTTCCGGAAAAAAGTCTATCTTGGGTTTACACCGTTTGCTGAGTAAGTGAATTTGGGTTGAACGTCACACCAACAACTAGGTCATACGGAGACAGGACATCGGTTTGAAGTCCCATCCAAAAGGACCGAAGAAGATGGGAATCGATCTTACGACTCCTGGATTGGTAGTCCAGCGCGTTATCCACTCACTACACTGCTGTCGCTCCTTACAAAAGAATTGACAATTTCATCTGTGCAATGATAAGATTGATGATTTGGTTTAAACAATATTGTATTGATATAAACTACATGGTTACATAACATAAAGCAAGGCGCAACGCATTCTTACATTACACAAGAGCCTATAAGTCGGTCACATTGATTCAGAGGAAAGAAAATTCTAACCTTCAGACTGCCAGTTTCCAAAGTTTCGAGCAAGTATATATTAAGTACTCATTTGTAATGAAAAGTAATCATTGGAGCAATACTAGTATTTGCACTTATTAACAATGGACATATACAGGTCTATACTAGGAAATCATATGCGTTCACCGTTGTTTTTATGCATGGAAACGCATCCTGCAACACGTTCTTAGAGTGTATCATATAAACAATCACAGAGGAAGCTAATTTTGTCAGAAAAAGAGACGAAAAAGTTTAGATTGATTCACAAAGAAAGAAAATTCCTACCTTCAACCAGCCAGCCTCAAAAATGTACACTACCTTGACAAACTAGAACCGAATTGACACGTTAACTACTGCATCTCACGTAAAACATTTTTAATGAATAGTAACTTTAAAGAATCCTCCAAAGCGTGACCAGTTCACTTTTTCTATAAATGTCCCGTCATGCTTATGATTGGTTCTAATTTTACCAAAACACTCGTGTTGACATAATGTTTCATCAAAAACGAAAGTACACCGTGGCAAGACTTTTACCGAATACGCCCGGAAACGCAAGACTAGGTTGTCTCTTCACGTATTGCTTTACCCCCTTGACATTGTCTCAAAACAAATAATTATTCTCAAGTCATTCAATTCCGTGATATAAATGTACGATGTAATGCAACAGATAATATGTTTATGGTCAACCCTCTATAAGGTAAGCAACAGTTTTTTTTCAGACTGTTCCTCCAGAGCAAATTTCATAGTTGTAGGAAATCTCCTTCATAGAAATTCAGCCTTAGCAACAGCATAGCAACGACTTAAGTCGCTTTATAAAAATGGCCCCAGCAGCCGCACAAACAATGATTGTAAGGACATGGAGCAGATTCCATAGGCAAAGTAAATTATTTTTATAACGACAAGCCTTGGCCCGGTCAAAAACGCAAATGGCGGTCAGTAAGTGTCAGTTTTTTTCATATATTCTTTCGCGCTATTCTGAAAAGGCTCCTGGATGAATCCCGGAAAACTTAGAACAGATTGATGTAGCCTTGAAATGTGAGACATGCGAGTGTACAATACAGTTTATTGAATCGTCTCATTTAAATAAGGGCTTCATAAACCTCGGGAGGTATAAACATCCAATGAAGAAACTCGACATTCGAGCTCGTTTCTTTACCTGACCTATAAACCTCCCTCGGCTTATAAATCCAATATTTTAACGGGACGATTAAAAAACTGTATTTATCATCATTTCTTGAATAGGAAAAGGAAACAACACACACACATACACAGAGAGAGAGAGAGAGAGAGAGAGAGAGTACCAATAGGTGGGATCATTCATTATATCTTCAGTAATTTAATTGTGAAACAAAATGACAAACAAGTAAAACAAACAGGCATTGAAGAGATTGTGACTGTCCGTTTCTAACCATCTTAGTTATTTATCTATATTTCATCCTTCCAAGTTCCCCAGCTACCAAAATTAAGTATTTGCGATTGGCCGACGTAACGTTTGATACGTCATGTCATAGTGACGGCTGTTGAACGTCATTACCAAACACGTTGGTAAATAAGTATTCTTGGTCCTTTCCTTGGCATTAAATTAACCAGAACTTCACAAATAAGTAATAAAATTGATGTAACAAAACATATTATAAATATAAGAGATAAATTTCATTTTTCGGAAGTTCATGGAAGTATGAACGCATTGGGTTCCGTGGTTTGTTGGTCCCAAATGTAAAGCAAGGTATTATCTCAGAGTGTCAAAATGTACTTCTAGTCACTGTCACTGAAGCTACTAAAACCAAAAGTTATAGTTCAGTGAATAATAAATTGTTGTCTTCTTTTGATGACAAGTTCAGATGGGCCAAGATTCCATAGACATTGGTTTGAAACAGTCTTTCCTAAAATTTTGATTAAAACTAAATGTGTCTTAGCAGCCATATAGAAAAGACTTGAAATAGGTCCATATAGTAATTTTCCTTGAGACATGCATAACAGCCAAAACGTTGGAAAAATCTGTGTGTGTGTGTGTGTGTGTGTGTGTTTCCTCAATCCGTTTCTTTTTTATTTCAAATAAATTCTACACTTGTTTTTACATCGCACCTGTAGATAATTGCGCCATTCAATAATTTAAGAAATTAATTACTTTGCTAAATAAAAATTAGCAACAGAAAGTGCATTAACAATTGGATTCACTTGAATAAACAACTCATGGACATTTCACTGTCTTAGCTGGGCAAGCCTTCCTTTCAAAAGGAAATTTTATCTGTTTTAATTTTCCGAGCATGTGAGTCGAACGGCATTGTGGATTGGTTGAAACATATAACGTAACAAAACATAGCTTTCTATACGCTTAATAAAAAACAGGAAAATACTACACAAAGATCACCCAAAAGGCCAATGAAATAACTTTACTTGGTCGAATAAATAAAACTTTTTTTTTATTATATCCAATCCTAATCATCGTCTCATTTTCTCCTATCCAGACAACTTCCGACCGGAATTTCACTGATTGAAAAAAAAGGCCTTCAGGCTATGAGACAGACTGGAATAGAACAGAAATACATTTAATACCGTGAAGCAACCCGAAGTAATGATTTGCCGCCTTCAATAAGATAGCTACTTGGTATTACTGACCGATCTAAGGCGGCGCTTTTTAGTGGTTTATAATATGTGTAATTGATTATCAGTCTTTAATAAGACTTTGATTGTTTGCTTATCTCTATGATAAATGCAAAGGATTTTAGAAGATAACAAAAGTAAGCAGGAATATTCTCAGGAACTGACACATTTTAATCTCTGATCGTACCAAAGACACACATTTTAATCTCTGATCCTACCCAAGACACAATCTGGAGAATAGACAACACAAAATAGTCACCACCAAAGGCATCACAAGCGGCAGCCATGAAAACAGCCATTTCCCATGTATATGGTCACCGGACTACCCTTCACAGCACAAACAATATATCAATAACCGACAAAGCAACAAACAACACACAAAACAATATAGAAGATCCAAAACAGAAGTGCAGCCTTGGAACGGCCAGTAATTAAATTTGTGGGCTTAACCTTTTGTAGCGACCAACCCTCGCCCTTGGTTCTACCGTGGTCCATCAGAAACTTAGTTGTTCAACCCAATCAAAACAATTACCACTCTCACTACATACCATCGACCTACGTCCCTTTGCTTGCCAACTCATTTCTGAAAGGATATGAAGCGGAGTTTAAACGGGGCTCTGAAAAGTAAGTAAAACGCCTTTACAACAATTTAACTTCACCTATAGATATATAGATGATGCTTCATCTCTGAATAATTCGATTATTTCAAATATTGATAAAATCTACCCATGTTTACTAGAAATTAAGGGAACTACAATGGCTAGTTAATTAGTCTCATTCTAGATTGTTATCTCTATATTGACAATTGAAAGCTTGTTACTAGGGTTACGTCATGGAAGTGGTCACAAGGAAAATAGAAGTAAACCAAATACATACATACTTGTTTAAACCTCAACAAAATGTATATACATGTACATAAGTCTCATTCTAGATTGTTATCTCTATATTGACAATTGAAAGCTTGTTACTAGGGTTACGACATGGAAGTGGTCACAAGAAAAATAGGAGTAAACCAAAAACATACTTGTTTTAAACCTCAACAAAATTTATATACATGTACATAAGACGCAAACAGTCAATAATATATAAAAGAAAATATGTTAGTACCTTGTTTTATCCTAAATGTTCCTCAGATTATTTTTTAAACATATCCAAATTAATTTACATGTACATCAAAATAAAATAATCAATGAAATCATAAGAAAGTAAGTTACAGTTCCTTGTTTTTTATCCTTAATTTCTCTCAAATTGGTTTACACACCGGCCCTTTAACAAGTCTGATCCCAGAAAAAACAAGTCAGTTCAACGAGAACAAAGATCCAATCCAAGAATGAAAGCCTCTTTATGATCCAATATAGCTAAAATCAATTTAGATATTATTACTATTAACCGGTGAAAGTTTACAAAGATACCTTTATGCAAATTTGGTCTTTTGATTTATTATCTATGAATATTCAGGAACTATATACAGACTGATTTTACTGGAGAATTCTTAGTTTTGACACAATTTTAGACCGAGAGATTCTAAATGTCTACAATTGAAAGTTCTACCTTTTTCCTCAGTACCATTAAAAGTTATTCTAGAAAAAATCTTTATATATCTGAAAGGTTTTATAAATTTCCGGAACCTTGTTTTGACCATGAAAAGCAAATATTTTAAACATCCAGTCATTTTTTTCTATTTCTGGAACTCTAAATTTTGATCCAATTTACTAGAAAATCCTAACGTACAATGTAAAGTACTTGCTTATTTTTAACATATAAAACATCTAGAAACTTCCAAATAATGCTAAAAGAGGATATTTTCAGCAGTGAACTCACAACACTACGCTTTATGAAAGGAGGGACGAATTCAATTGTCCCATAGTAAATATGACAGATTTTAGCACAAATAGTCTTTCGGCACCTGTATACGAAGTTGATGTCTTGAGAGTTTATTGTTATATAAATTTTAGCTTGTATTGGGTTGTTGGACGCTGAACCAGCCACGTTTTGCTTTTCTAGCAAGTATATACAGCTCCTGAAAGGTTCCTCTGGCCAGTGACCTGACCCTGAAGTTCATTTCAGGACATGCTAATCTATTTTGGTGAAGCAGTGTTGTTTGTTGGCTGTTACTGGATGGCCGCAGAAATTCTGTCTCGGCTTAACGTTTTACGGATCAGCATGTTCCAAAGTTGATAAATTATATACATTTTTATTACTATTGTGTTTGGAACATTCTTTTTGCGTTATCTGGAATAATATATACATTTTATTACTATTGTGTTTGCAATATGCCGTCTAAACGCAAGAGATATCAACCGTATAATCGGGACAACCCAGCTAACTGGACATCTAAAAAATTAAAATGTGAACTTGTGAAGTGTGGAATAACATTAAATTCAACTGTGCCAAAATCTGCTTTATTGGAACTTTATCAACAAGTGTCAATTAAAAATTGTGCAGAAGTGTCACCTGTAGACAATGAACCCATTGTTTCTAATGCAGTTGACAATGACAATACATAGTGTTAAAGGAAACGATTCCAACATCTAACTCAGAACTAACAGGAAAAACGGCTGGGGAACCAGGAACAGCCACTGTATTAAACAGCACTCTGGGAATGATTTCAGCCATGCAGAACACAATTGCCTCACTGCAGTCAACAGTAAACAAACTCATGGAGAAACAAACCTCCTCTCCCACATGCGGTACGAATATGCTGAAACAAGTGTACCAAGATCAAAGTTCGCAGCAGCCAGTCCTAGCAAACACTACTGGGAACAATGGGGTGTCGGCCGACGAGCTTCCACATATAGATGTTGTCTCTGAATCCCTACGCCGAAATATTACAGAGGGTAAATACATAAATCTAGCTTGCCTGTTGATACCCGAATTTGACACTCCAAACTTTACTACCAATGACATTAGTGGGCTAGAGCTTTTGAGACAAGGTCGTAGAGATCATCGTCTTGATAGAGTTTTATCCATCACTCAATTCTTTAAGGCCTTCGGTATATATAAAAGGGTTATGTGTGAGACTTTTCCGCAACGGAGGCAGGAGCTAGATCTTTATGAGGCTGACATAGGTAACATATTTGATCATTTTGGCGACATATTTTATCAATATCATGTCCAGTTCACTAAAAAGGCTGCAGCTTACCTTGAAAAGGGGATTAAGATTGACTGGTCTAAAAGAGACAAGGATCTCTTTCAATTGTTAATTGGCGGTGCAAAAACTAAATTGTGCGAGCACTGTTCCCAAAGTGACCACAAGTCTCCGTTCTGCCCCTCTCAATTCAGTGTCCCAGGACTGACATCTGGCAAAAAATCTGAGTCAAAAGTAACTGCAAAGTCTGACCCAAAATGTGACAAAAATGGCCGAACAAAAGTTATGCATCAGGGGAAAGAAATTTGTAATAATTATAATACCAAAGGTTGCTCATACATTGCCTGTCCGTTCGCTCATGTTTGCAAAAGGTGTAAATCATCAGGCCATAATGAAGTTAAATGTGAGGCTCAGAAAGCATCAACTTCATCCGCACCACCTAGTGTTGATGTTGAGAAAAATAAAAAAGCTTCTGTCTGACTAGATTTGTTTCAATCTAAAACTCCAACTACCATTTTGTGTATTGACCGTTTTGAATTGGAATTGAGAAGTTATCCGGATAAATCTTTTTCTGAATATCTTTGTAAAGGTATGTTGGAAGGTTTGGATACTTTAATCCCGGACATTATTACCAAATAAAGAATGTGTGAACTTGCTTTCTGCGCGACAAAATGTTCAAGATGTGCAGAAATTGATTGATATAGAACGTCATAAAGGCTATTTGTATGGGCCTTTTGAGAAGCCACTTTTTAAATCTTACAGAGTAAGTCCTTTGGGTTTAGCAGTAGGAAAATATTCTGGTAAAAAGAGGCTTATTGTAGACTTGTCCTCTCCTCATGAAGATCCTCACCATGTAAGTGTTAATGAGCTTATAGATAAGGACTTATGCTCTTTGACATACACACGGATAGATGATGCAACCAAAGCTATATGTGAATACGGCAGGGGGGGGGGCTCTTTTGTGTAAGGTTGACATTGCTGATGCTTTCAAACAGCTACCCATCAAACCATCTCAGTGGCCTTACTTTTGTGTTAAATGGAACAAATTATACTATGTTTTTGTACGGCTTGTGTTTGGTTGCCGTTCCTCGCCCCGTATTTTTGACACTGTGTCCCAAGCAGTATGCTGGATTGCTACGCATAATTATGGTATCCAGACAATTTTTCACCTACTGGATGATTTTCTTACCGTTGACAAACCAGATATCTGTGCTGGTAGGAGAATTTTGGCTATCCTAACCTTGTTGTTTGCCCGTTTGTGCATTCCCCTAGCCCTTCGCAAATGTATAGGGCCAACATGTAGCTTGGAATATCTTGGAATAATTTTGGATAGTGAAAATATGGTTGCTAAACTGCCTATGGATAAATTCGGAGAATCACCCAGTTTATTGACAGTATGTTAGATAAGACGAAGTGTACAAAAAGAGAGCTTCTCCAATTATTAGGGCATCTGAACTTTGCATCAAGGGTCATTTTACCCGGACGTGCATTTGTTTCCTACTTGATACAGCTGACTAAAAAAGTAAAAAATTTACAGCATTTTGTTTATCTTGACATTCATTGTCAACAAGATTTGCAAATGTGGCACAGGTTTTTGAAGGACTGGAATGGGGTGTCACTATTTTATGACTCTCACTTCACAGTAGCGCCTGATATGGAATTGTACACAGATGCTTCATTAATCGGTTTTGGTGGAATTTTCCAAAATCAGTGGTTTTGTTCTGAATGGCCCATGGTACTTCCATCTATCACTGACGGTGATCTCTCTATGGCTTTCCGCGAGCTCTACCCCATAGTAGCAGCAGCTATAATCTGGGGCAAATGTTGGACTTCAAAACGAATTTTGTTCCTGTCGGATAACATGGCTACAGTATTCATCATACAGAAGGGACGTTCTAAGTGTCTACCAATTATGAAACTCATGCGAACACTGACTTGGACTGCGTTTGTTCACAATTTTCACTTTAGTTCCAAGCACGTTTTAGGGAGAAGAAACACTTCTGCTGACAGCTTGTCACGCTTATCGTTCCAGAAAATTCGGTAAAGTGCTCCACATGCAGTGCAGCATCTGCAAATATGTCCATTACCAGAACAGATAATATGGGAGTAACCAACCTGAACAGTGAAGTGTCTGCCCTGTGGGACAATGCCCTGAGTGGACAAACACAGACTACTTAAAACACAGCAGTGAAGAGCTTCAAGACATTTTTGTTATTAAATAACATTAAAAGTAATGTTTCAATACTTCCAGAAGTGAAGGAAGATGTTTTTCTTCTGTATATAGCATACTGTTACAAAACTTTAAAAATCAAATACAGCACAATCAAATTGTATTTGAGCGGAATACGTTTCGAATATTTAAAAACAGGAATTAATTGTCCATTATACAGAACAGACAGTTGCAGTTCTTTGCGGCTTACTACCCTATTAAATTCAGTGAAACGCATTCAAGGTCAGTCTACACGTCCTAGACATCCAATTACAGCCAAGGTTTTAAATCAGATATGTTCTGTGTTACGCAATGGATATACGTCAAATTATGTTGACTGCTTGTTGCAGGCTGTCTATATTACATGTTTCTTTGGATTCTTACGCTGTGGGGAAATAACCATTTCGCGCGGGAACTTTGACCCATCAAGGAATGTATGCTTAAGTGACGTTGTATATTTGGAGACGCATGTTATACTTAAGCTAAGATCTTCTAAAACTGATCCGTACAGGCATGGGATTTCGATTCCATTATTCAAGAACAATTCAAGCTCTGGTTTAAAGAAATCAAAGTGTCCAAATCACAAGTCAGAACTCGTAAGTCATTTAACATTGGCAATTCCGGAAAATTCTAGAAAAACAGATATGGACTCCATAGTTGATGTGTGATCAGGTACGCGCGAGTAGTAAGCATTACCTGTCTATTATAGTACACCCGCAATATCTGTGTATCAGTGGAAAATGATAGTGAAAATGAAAGTCAGTGAAAATAAAAGTCCGGTATTTGAAAGCTTAACTAAGCTTTGGCTGAGGCCATCAGATCGGAAATTAGTTCAGAAACGGCAACATTGTAGGGATCAAGGAGGTCATGGTGTCTCCCATAAAAACGTTTTAACTGTCGACATAAGCTTTTCTTTATGATAACCCTGTGTCAACAGTTAACGGGTGAGTAGCTTCCCTCTTTCAACAAAGTCTTGATATTTGAAACAGGCTATAGCATAGCTGAGAAACATAAACTCCGTATGCAGGTGCAGAAGGAATATTACTACTCAAAAATAGAAAGTTAACTATGAAAAAAATTGAAGTCATCCCTCTTGTCATAAAGCCCAGCAAATGACCTCAAGAAGCCAAATTACTAATTTAACCTGAATTGGATGTTTGGTAATATACAAACAATTGCTTCCCTTACGTAAATAAAAATAAATGTTAGCAAGTAGTAGCTTTAGTCAAAAGCTCACACTACCACAATGCAATCAGAATAATGATGATAATGATTATAATAAATATAAATGTGTAGAGATAAACAGATGTCTACTCCCCACACCACTCTCATCACCCCTCCCTCGAGCAAATTCCCGTCCCGAGTTTTATCTGTATGTGTGCTTTCTCACTACTCGGTCCATTATCATAAACCTTTGCTATGTTGATGTTATCAGTCACGTACGTTCTAAAGATGTCAGCACAATCTAGGGCATTTAAAATCCTACTTTTACCTTGACAATGGAGTGTAGCTCACCAAAATCTCGCCATCTGTTCTGCTTGTAATAATTATATACCTCTTAAAGTTTGATTACAGTCTGACGACCGGTTCAAGAAATATATGCTTAGTGAAAATTACATACTGCTACTATGATCCTGAAAACAGGACAAGGTCATTTGAATTTTATCTGCTCACAGGTGGTCGGTCTTTCAGAGTGTGTTACGATGGAAGTTGTTCGGTTTATGCTATTTAGCCTTGACCGCATAAAAGGTCAAATCTTTACGACGTTTTACAAACTAATAGTCAGTTGCTACTTATTAAACACGTGCGGGTTGTTTTGATTACAAATTGTTTTTGCGTTACGGAACTCGTTATATGGTAAGATACCAATTAACTCCCATCAGGATTTTTAATGATCGGATATGAATATTTGATTATTTGATAAAATTTCGCAAAAATATATATAAAATGACCTTATGCGAAATCATTTGAGCCGCGACACGAGAAAACCAACAAAGTGGTTGTGCGACCAGCGCAGACTTGGATCAGCCTGGGCATTCGCCCAGTCTGATCAGACTCTTTTGCCAAGCGCTTAAATGGTAGCTAAGGGTTTCAGCTACCTCCATGCGGACAGCGAAGACTCTGATCAGACTGGGTGGATGCCCAGGCTGATCTAAGTCTACTCTGAGGGCATAACCACATTGTTGGTTTTGTCGTGTCGTGGACCGAATCTTAAATAGCGAGGGTTGGTCGACCACAAACGGTTAAGGCATCCAGTGATTTCATTACTCTCCGTCGCAAGACGGCACTTCTGCTTTGGTTATTCTTGGTGTTTAACGTCCCTGAGTCGAAGGCTCAGGGGTAATTTATAGGATAGGCATTCCAAATTCAAGGTGGTCATAAATGGTGAGAAAACATTCAAACGACTTCTACAGAACCACGAGACTGATTTTGCTGATATTTTGCAGAATACATATGCATATGAGGCACCTCCCTATATGAAGTAACTAAAATCTTTCCGGTCAGTTCGTAAACAGACCTTGATATGGAAAAAATGACGCAAAATTGCAGATACATGAACCCTTAGAGCAAGAAAGCTAATTTTTCATAGGGTGATTGAAGACAATGTTCTGATAACATATATAAAGTTTTATGAAAGTTACATGGCAACTTTGGTTTCCATGGCAAGAGTTCATGAAACAATCAAATGACGGCCATAATAATTTTTGACTTATGACCATTTTAGGTATTTTCGTACAACCACCATACTATTGCTAAATATGAAATCCGATTAAAGTTGACTTCGTAATTTCAAAGGAAATGTCATTTGATTGTTTCATGAACTCTTGCCATATGTATTCTGCAAAATATCAGCAAAATCAGTCTCGTGTTCTGTAGAAGTCGTTTGAATGTTTTGTCACCATTTATGACCACCTTGAATTTCGAATCATGCCATTAAACCTATTGTTCGTTCCCCCAACCCATGAACACTCCAAGTAGTTGACAGACAACAGACGGACGGACAGATGATGGACGGAGGATGCCTATCCTATAAATTACCCCTGAGCCTTCGACTCAGGGAAGCTAAACACCAAGAATAACCAAAGCAGAAGTGCCGTCTTGCGACGGAGAGTAATGAAATCACGGGATGCCTTAACCGGTTTGTGGTCGACCAACCCTCGCTATTTAAGATTCGCTAGTTAAATGTTTAAAGAAATGAAATAATGATACCCAGGCTTATATTGACTTTGCAGCTCCAATGTTAATCATGCTGACACCAGTTACCACTGTACTATGAGAAGAAAAGTCTGTAAGGGAAGTGGGTGATTGAGCTCGCAACCCCAAGATTACAAAGCGAGCACACAACCACAACACAGTTCCGAGCCACACCCAGAATGTCACACAAAATCACATGATATCGTATACCTGGCCGATGCAACGACAACTTAGCACGTGACATAGTCTCACAAACAAATCGCACGTGGTCAATACCAACATAAGTCCGTGATTTTACCTTTCAGTTAATGAAGGGATGTATACCTGTTTAAAGAAAACAAACTAACACCACTTTTAATAAATTTACCCTGCTTTGCAAGAACAGAACGCATCGGAAATGCATGATGTGCCAACTGCCATGTGTAGGCCATTAGGAGGCTGATTCTTCGCCATAGATCGCCAACATTTAGCAGGCACTTGCATCTGTCATTTGTTTTTCCGCCATCTTTGTGTAAGCTTGTGAGACGTAGTAACAGTAACTAAGCAGGCGGAGCTTATCAGCTATTCTCGGAACTGTGTCTTGGCTTAAAGGGCCGGACCAGTAAGACTGGCATTTGTATTCTCTATATACCTTCTTTATATATATTCTACTAAACGTTTGTTAAGCACCAAGAATATTTCAGTACATAGTTTATGTTATAGTTGAAATAATCTACATGATTATTTTATACATTTTAATCAGTGATTTTATAAATAAAGTAGACAAATGTGCTTACGATTTTACCGTGTCAACACGGCTTTTGGGCCCGATTTCACGCCAAACTTAGTACTCGGATTAGCACTCGGAACACCAAATTTTTACATTGCGTCTAACGATAAAATAAACCACTGACTTGTTAAAATGAGTTATAACTGCGACGTGAAATCAGGCCATAGAGTTTGAGTAGGATGACCATTTGAAAAAAAAGGAATCTTGATAAGTAGTTTTCAAAATATGCAAAAAAAGCTAACGATGCAAGCTGGACTGATATCGACTTTGTGACCCATAGCTGTAAATGACAGCTTGGTATCGGCTCCTCATGCTCCCTATCTGGTGCCTGATTATCATTTGTGGAATGTGCTTCCATTCTTAGATAAGCATAGCATCAATTTACTGGATACTTCTTGGTTGGACCTGACAGGCTGAAATTCGAAGCTGCATCTCACTCCGCATATGCTCGATGGGATCGAGGCTAGGGGATCGGGCTGGGCAATCCAGACTCTCTGTTTGCTGGTACTCGTTCACAACATGTGCTGTATGGGGACGAACATTATCTACCATTAAAACAAATGCCTCACCTACTGCACTAACATACAATCTCACCTCTTACCAGGTCATCCAGAAGCTCATCTCAATACCGCTGGGCAGTCAGTGTGCCCTGCTCAAGGACAAGACGGTTTGTCCGCCTATCCTAGCTGATTCCACCACAGACCATGATAGAGCCGCCTCCATGGCAGTCATGTTCAGCAACGTTGCTGTTCAGGCTGCCTGGAATATCTTCCCTGGCCTTCGCCATACCCTAGCACGCATGTCTGTGCAGTCTAGACAATACCTTGACTAATCTGCAAAGAGGACTTCTTGTCAGTTCATCCTGGTCCCACCAACATGGTCCATAACCCACTAAACTGTTGCTGGAAGTGGTTCCGATGAAGCGAAAAGCGTATTCACGGTCGTTTAGACCAAAAATCAATTTCGTGCAGCCTTGTGCGGATGGTTTGCGTGAATACATTGACCACAGACAGATTCTGAAGGTCGTTGCGAAGCTGGATTGCAGTCGTAAGACAGTTTCTACTAGGCACAGCCTGGATGAGGAAAACGTACGATCTTCAGCTGGAGAGGTTGCCTTTTCTCTGCCACCACCATGACTCCTGACAGGTGTGCTTTGCTATTGAATCCTCGCCTAGATACTGGTGATAACAGCACGGTGCACGTCAAGGGTCTCGCTAACATCACGATGGGTAGCCCCTTGCTCCACCAGCCAAACTGCCCGCTATATTTCTGCGTCCGACAAATGTCTTCTTACATTTGCATTGGCCATATTTCATTCATAAAATACCAGCCTTTCATGTTGAAGTAAAGATTGAATAGCCTACACTACACATGTCTTGTGTATGACTTTGAATGCAGTCCACCACAACACCATGAAATTCGAGGGGTACATCGTTTCCATGACTTGCTGGAAGATTTCGTTTGTTACAAAAGATTATGTGTACACTGGGGACCATCTCAGTACATCACCGAGCCATATTCAATAAAAAAAGATCACAAATGTATCTCGTGCAGACTTTACAATGCCGTGTGAGATATTTGGTGCTTATTTAACTTTGAGTAGAATGTATATATACACATCATATATTTGCCATACTGCTACAGTTTAGGGCCCCGCGAGACGAAGTCTGCGGAGGCCCTGTAGTAATCACCTTGTCTGTCCTTGCGTCTGCCCGTCCGTCTGTCCGTCCGTCAGCTTTTCGTGTCCGCTCCATAACTCTGAACGGTTTGAGATTTTTTGACGAAATTTTGTACAAATATTAAACGTCATCAGATGATGTGCAGAGAAAAAAATCGCAACTCCATCTATGTTTTTACGGAATTATACATCTTTGTAATTTTTAGTAAGGAAATCGTGTTCGCTCTTTAATTCTGACACCGTTCAAGATATTTTCATGCAAATTTGTTACAAATATATAATAGCATAATATGCAAAGAACAACAACGTTTACTCCACCTTCCTTTTTACGGAATTATGCCCCTTTGTAATTTCAAGCTTGAAAACCGTGTCCGGTCCATAGCTCTGAAACTATTTGGGATTGTTTGAAGAAACTGTGTACAAATATGAAGCAGCACCAAACAGTGTGCAGAGAATACGAACAGTAACTCCATCTATGTTTTTAGGGAATCATGCCCATTTGTAATTTTGGTAAGGAAATCGTGTCCACTCCATCACTCTGACACCTTTCAAGATATTTTCAGGAAACTTGGAACAAATACAAAACATCATCAGATAATGTGCGGCGAACAAGCACCTTAACTTCACCCTCATTTCTTAACGGAATTATGCCACTTTGTAACTTTCGTATGAAAATCGTGTTTGCACTATAACTTTAAAACCCTCAAAGATAGTTTCATGAAACTGAGTACAAATGTAAAACATCATCAGGTAATGTGCAGAAAATAAGAACCATTACTCCATCCCCATCTTTTACAGAATTATACCCCTTTGTTATTTTAGTAAAGAAATCAGTTCTGCTCTATATATTTAAAACAGTCTAAGATATTTTAATGAAATTTTGTACAAATATAAGGCATCATTAAACGATGTGCAGAAAATATGCAAAAATTGAATCTCCATCTATATTTTTGACAGAATTATACCTCTTTGTAATTTTAGTAAAGATAGAATGTCCGCTCCATAGCTTTAAAACTGTAGAAAATACTTTCACAAAACATGGTACAACTATAAAGCATTATCTGACTATGCCCCTTTGTAATTTTGGGTATGGAAATTGATTGGAAACTGGGCATTCGCCCAGTGTGATCAGAGCCTTCGCTGTCCGAATGGAGGTAGCTTGGACCCTTAGCTACCCTTTCAGCACTTAACAAAGAGTCTGACAAACTGGACAGGTGCCCAAGCTGATCTGAGTCTGCGCTTGGCGCACAACCACTTTGTTGGTTTTCTCATGTCGCGGCTCATTTTACTGTAACAGCAGGACTGGTTGTATCTTAAAATCAATAGACCATAGAGCTTTCTTTAAAATTTCAATCGTCGTCAATATGTCCTAAACTTAAAAATTAACATGGGACTCCATTGTTTCTTAAGTACATGTAATGCTTACCCGAATATTACTTTTCTGCAGGTGCTGTCAGCCAATCATTTGTTTAAAAACTAGGTTGAGAATAGGTTGTCTGAATTATTCAGGCATAAACAGTAAATCTTTTTAGTCTATATGGTAAACAACCACGTAAAACACTGAACTTTATTGTTATTTAGTTCTGGCAGAGTGAAACAAGATGATGAGTCCTGCTTATGTTAGAATTAGTGTTCTGATCAACATTATACTCATAGCAGTAAGTAGAAATCACACTTAGCTAGGACATAATTGTAACTGTGAATGACACATGAGACTGGCGATGAGATATGATATAATGGAGAGGCAAAAGGCGTTTTCAGCTGACCGATAAATCAGTAGCGAAACATTTATATTACAATGAGAAAAAAAAACTTACTCCGTAACTCGAACACGTCTCATTGGATGCGTAGGCAATGCTTTCATGGTCTTATTCACATTTTGCGCGTGAAACACACATTTTACCACTATTATTGCGCTTGTCATTTTACTGATTATTGTCACATGATAACACTGCCCATGGGATCCGTATAGCACCGCCGTTTGAATACACATCCACATCAAGATTTTTGATTATATCTTTGTTTATTTATTGGGTTTTTTTCGGCTTAAGTTTGGTAATCATTATTTTCTTGTTATTTGCCTGTTAACACTGAAAATGGCACAGTTACGTAAGTGTTTACAACAGGACAAACCGAAAGTCAGTCGTTGAAAGGATCGAATTCTCGAAAATTGAATCGATTAGGAGAGTCGATTAGGAACACTTCTTTGATAGGGCATAGAGTGGTTTTGCTAGGCAGTGTCTACAGCTGCTGCATACATACTCTTGCTTTTCACCTATTTTTCTTCTCTCCATTCTGGAAGTCATAAACAATGACCACTGCAGAAAGTAGAATGCATATCTTTTTTTTCGTGTTTTTTTTTTTTCGTTCACTAAGTTTTCAACAGCAGCCGACTTGACATTGTCAGTACATCAAATCACCTGTGAAAACTGCTTTGACGTCGCGTCGGATGTTGATGCTAATTTCAAAAAGTATTGGCAGGTCTTCATATGGAATGTTCGCCCCTTCACTTATTCCTTGACACATTTCTACAAACTAAACATCATTCAAAAGGTATTTAATTATATTTTAAATTGGAGAGAAAAAATGACCAATTTAGACATATAGTAAAAGTTATTGTTCACATAATTATTAAGTAAAAACGACGAATTTTGCATGTAGAAACGTAACAGAAGGCGTTTAGTGGGGTGATTCAAAATATAAAAGTTACAAGTAATAATGTATGAAATCGTGTAAATTTTGGCACACAATTACGTTTTGCGCCAAATCATCACGACGTTATGCGTGCAACTGACGTCACTAAGCAAAGAAACAAGTAATGGCCGGCAAGGCAAATAAAATGGCAGTGTAGAGATCTAAAGAAAATGGGGAAAATGTGGAGGGTATGTATATATTTTAGTGTATTACTTTTTAGTGTTTCGTCGGTTTGTAAATTGAAGTATTTTTCGAAAATGCGTTTTGAGGATAAAACAAAATAATTAATTTATTCGTGATTTTTTTCTCTATTCTACGAAATATTATCGATATTTTGCGATGTCTAGAGAAAATGTCCCATTCACAAAAATGACGTCATCATAAATACGAGGCATTATTTCTTAACTAAATAGAAAAAATATCTCTTCGAATCTCTCTTTCTAAATAAAATATGTAAATACGTTTTTTACATACTCCAGGCTGTTTTTTTAATCAAACGAAATGGTTGAATATTGATTAAAATATCTTTGAAATGTTTTGTCTAGGTAAAATGTCACAAACACCGTCGGATGTCCTTTATTTATCGCGCCGTAAAAACGCCGTTAAACGTTTACATTAGAATTGTGGCTTATCTGTAACTTAAACATGCTTAATCCATGCTTTTAGCAGAAATAAGAAACAAAGCAATTTCATCTGATTATTTTCATTTTACAGCAATAAATTGAATTAGTGCATAGGATTAACGTAATGAACATCGCCACTCTGTGAAAAACGCGACATTTTACGTCGCTTTAGACGACAAGTTATCACCAACATCTGACGCAACGTCAATGGAAATAAGCAGACATTTTTTCTTAGGACACACTGTCGTGTGAATTTTTAAGAAAGTAAATGCCAGTGGAATAATTGTTTTTCACTATGAAAAGACAAAAAAGGCTTGTAAAGCCTTTTCGTTAGGGACTAACTAAGGAATGTATAGACATACCTTTGGGACTGGATATCATTATCTCAGAGAGGCATGTTGTGAGTGTACTGTTTTCCAAACGTTTGCTCTTTAGCGGCAATAAGGAAATTCATATCTGACCAGAGACACGACAAAACCAACACAGTGGCATGAGCGCCAAAATCCAACAAAGTGGCATTAGCGCACAGCCAACACTCAGATCAGCCTGGGCATCTGCCCAATCTGACCAAAATCTTTGTTGTACGTATGGACCAAGCTTAGACCCTCCGCTACACTTACAGCACACAGCGCAGACTCTAGTCAGACTCTGGCTTATCTGAGTCCTCGCTTGGCGCACATGCCACTTTGTTGGTTTTGTCGTGTCGCGGCACACCTAATGCACTAAAAGTAATGGTAACGCTTCTATTGCCTAACCGTATGTATCAAGCTACATACAAGTATAAAAAGACTGAGTAGTCTGTAAAATAATTGAAATAAATGAGCCATGACACGACAAAACCAACAATGTGGTTATGCCCTCAGAGCAGACTTAGATCAGCCTGGGCATCCACCCAGTCTGATCAGAGTCTTCGCTGTCCGCATGGAGGTAGCTGAAACCCTTAGCTACCATTTAAGCGCTTAGCAAAAGAGTCTGATCAGACTGGGCGAATGCCCAGGCTGATCCGAGTCTGCGCTGGTCGCACAACCACTTTGTTGATTTTCTCGTGTCGCGGCTCAAATGATTTCGCATAAGGTCATTTTATATATATTTTTGCGAAATTTTATCAAATAATCAAATTTTCATATCCGATCATTAAAAATCCTGATGGGAGTTAATTGGTATCTTACCATATAACGAATTCCGTAACGCAGAAACAATTTGTAATCAAAACAACCCGCACGTGTTTAATAAGTAGCAACTGACTATTAGTTTGTAAAACGTCGTAAAGATTTGACCTTTTATGCGGTCAAGGCTAAATAGCATAAACCGAACAACTTCCATCGTAACACACTCTGAATGACCGACCACCTGTGAGCAGATAAAATTCAAATGACCTTGTCCTGTTTTCAGGATCATAGTAGCAGTATGTAATTTTCACTAAGCATATATTTCTTGAACCGGTCGTCAGACTGTAATCAAACTTTAAGAAGTATATAATTATTACAATCAGAACAGATGGCGAGATTTTGGTGAGCTACTCTCCATTGTCAAGGTAAAAGTAGGATTTTAAATGCCCTAGATTGTGCTGACATCTTTAGAACGTACGTGACTGATAACATCAACATAGCACAGTTTTATGATAATGGACCGAGTAGTGAGAAAGCACACATACAGATAAAACTCGGGACGGGAATTTGCTCGAGGGAGGGGTGATGAGAGTGGTGTGGGGAGTAGACATCTGTTTATCTCTACACATTTATATTTATTATAATCATTATCATCATTATTCTGATTGCATTGTGGTAGTGTGAGCTTTTGACTAAAGCTACTACTTGCTAACATTTATTTTTATTTACGTAAGGGAAGCAATTGTTTGTATATTACCAAACATCCAATTCAGGTTAAATTAGTAATTTGGCTACTGGAGGTCATTTACTGGGCTTTATGACAAGAGGGATGACTTCAATTTTTTTCAAAGTTAACTTTCTATTTTTGAGTAGTAATATCCTTTCGGCACCTGCATACGGAGTTTATGTTTCTCAGCTATGCTATAGCCTGTTTCAAATATCAAGACTCTGTTGAAAGAGGGAAGCTACTCACCCGTTAACTGTTGACACTGGGTTATCATAAAGAAAAGCTTATGTCGACAGTTAAAACGTTTTTATGGGAGACACCATGACCTCCTTGATCCCTACAATGTTGCCGTTTCTGAACTAATTTCCGATCTGATGGCCTCAGCCAAAGCTTAGTTAAGCTTTCAAATACCGGACCTTTATTTTCACTGACTTTCATTTTCACTGTCATTTTCCTCTGATACACAGATATTGCGGGTGTACTATAATAGACAGGTAATGCTTACTACTCGCGCGCACCTGATCACACATCAACTATGGGGTCCATATCTGTTTTTCTAGAATTTTCCGGATTTGCCAATGTTAAATGACTCACGAGTTCTGACTTGTGATTTGGACACTTTGACTTCTTTCATTGATAATAAACAATGAAAATTAATGTAATTGATTTTTTCTGTTTATTGGAAAGTTAAGTAAACTTTGAGGGGAAGCACAAAAGATATTAAACACTTTGATATACCATCAGTTCATAAGTTACATTACTTTGAAAAAGATCATAATATTATCAGAAGCTTTTCACTTCAGTGACACTCAGCTGAGAGATCAGTTGATCTCTAAGTTTCACAGCTGCCAACAACTGCCCTCACAAACATCTAGCAGTTATGCAAATGAATTACAGGCTCTTGCAAGAGAAAAGTTCACACTTAGCACCATTTTTGAAATAAATGATTTAGTGTTGGATTAGTTCATTATAGGCTGGTTGGACCCTGAAAAAAACACTACTTGTGATATTGTACACCCAGATCAGTTGAAGTGGCAACTAATATGGCAGAAGAATACATTGCCATGAGAATGCTTAGAATAGAAATACATATAAACACCAACAAAAGAGTTTACAATGACACTGACCCGGCGATGAACACAGAATCCAGTCTCAGAGACTTGGAGAAACTATGCAATGTACTGCAAGAAGAGCAGAAAACAAATACAAAGGCAATACCCGGTCATAAAGATGTTTTCCTTATAGTAGGAGCAAAGCCCCCCTGCATCAAGCTCATGTCATGAGATTAAGGCACAGTATAAAGCCTTCTAATAAAGACTATAATAAATAATCATAACAGCTCCAAAAATTGAACCGAAATAAGTTCACCAGAGGAAGCAAAGTTAACACAAAAAGCCCTAACAGTGACCAAATGTAAGTGGTCAAAGTACACAAATCATAAGTCCGAACTCATAGGTCATTTAAACATGGACAATTCCGGAATATTTTAGATACACAGACATGGACCCAAAAAAGAGGTGTGATCAGGTGCCCGTGGGTAGTAAGTATCACCTGCATATTATACTACACCCGCCATATCTATGTATCTGTGGAAAAAGTCAGTGAAAATGAAAGTCCGGTATTTGTGAGCTATTAACTAAAGCTACACTTTGTTAAAATTTATTTTTATTTACGTAAGAGAAGCAATTATTTGGATATAACCAAAATGTCCATTTCCAGTTAAATCAGTAATTTGGATTCTAAAAGGTGATAACTTTCTTTTGAAAGTTATTTGATAAATAAAGAAGAAAATGTATGGTTGGTACTCAAGTACTAAAATATAATTTTCCCGTTTAGGCTCGTTCTTTATTCTTGTAAATTGATCCTTCTGAAAAGGAAACACTTTGGGTTCATCTCATATTTTCATTACTATCTAGCTGATATTAATTCAATTCCCTTTATTTTAGGATATCTTTGATTTAAGATGAAATTGTATTTTGTTTTCAAAATACATACTTGCTCATTTTGTTATTATTCAAACTGAAATTACTTTGTAAGTAAATTCCTAGAATACAATATTAAAAAAAATATTTTTAGTTCACTGTGCAGATGCAGACATATATCTAGTGATCGATACTTCCTCTATATGACTCACTGTGGGTGTAACCGATTCATTGGGTAAACGTAGAACCGTAAGCACCCGAGGTGCCGTATGTTAGTATATCCATCTGTCTGTTTATAGGTTTGGCTGACTTATACATACACACTTGAAGGCAAATCGACTGTTCACTTTTATACACAGTTAGAGCTCTGCAGAACAAGATTTTTGAATGTCTTTCTATATATTTTTGTTATTCAAACTTACGACCCTTGCCGTTGAGCCATTTTGAAAAATGGGGCCCACATCTGGAGTTTTGTAAAGGAGCACTAGGCAATGCTACTTATCAAATTTCATGCTTCTAAGCCTAGTGGTTCTGAAGAAGAAGATTTATGAGTATTTGCCTATGTATTTCTACGGTTCAATCACAGGACCCCCTGTCGCGGGGCCATTTTAGACATTAGGCCACCAATGAAAGAAACATGATGAAGGACTATCAAGAAATGCTACATGCCAAATTTCAAGCATCTGAGCTAAGAAATTCTCGAGAAGAACATTTTTAAATATATTATATTTTCGAACCAAAGGCCCTCCTGCCGTAGGGCCATTTTGGACCCCAGAGCCACTGTTTGAACAAACTTGGTAGAGTGTCTGCTTTTCAGAAGGATCAATTTACACTCAGATGAGCATACATAAAGCCACAATAATCCAAAAAGAATGGAAGCCAAAATCCGCATAATTTTCTGTTGCAATAACAAAAACAAGGAGAAATGTCTCAGGATCTGATACAATTCAATTCCAGATCCAACCTCAGACAACTTGTGGGAATGAGACAACACAAAACTAGTCATCACGAAAGACAACACCAGCGGCAGCCATGTGAACAGTCTTTTCCCATGTAGGTGGTCAAAGACTAGCCTGAACATCACAAGCTATGTATAAATAATAAACATAGCAACTAACAACACGTAAAACAACCAAGAAGAAGCAAAACAGAACTGCCGCCTTTGGACTGCTAGTAATGAAATTACTGGGGGTGAGGGGGGGGGGGGGGCTTAAGCGGTATGTGGTCGGCCAACCCTCGCCCTTTGTTCTGCTTTGGTTCATTAGATACTTAGTTGTAAAACCCAACAAAAACAACCACCGCCCACACAACAGTCTTGTAAAACGCACCAACCCTGACAATAAGAACAAAATATACCTAATACGTTAAAAATCTGCTTTTACCTATTTTAAATTTTATAACGTCAGGGCTAGCCTTTACATAACAAACCATGTACATGTATTAAAACAGTCAAAATGCCAAAAAAACACATTAAACAACTAAGAGGAACCAAAACAGAATGCCGCCTTGGAACGGCCAGCGATGAAATTAGTGGGGAACTTTACCGGTTTGCGGTCGAGTTTTTGGTCCTGATTTGGTTCATCAATCGCTTAGTTGTTCGGTTTGCGTGGAAAATTCCTAACTCATAAGTGTAATATCTCAGGAATATAGAAATCAAAATTAAAACTAAGGTAAAACAAACGTGAGGACTTACAGAAATAGCAACACTGAAATTCTGTAGTAGAAGAAACCAGCCAGTTAAACCATGGTGGGCCTGACCAAAGACGTTCCGGAACGGGTGTTAGGCGCCAACCGTCTATGTAACCATTAGGTTTAAGTTGGCGACTTCATAAAATCTGAGGCCCGACCCACCGTCGTGCAATCGAAGAAGTAGGCACAGCTGTTAACCTTAATTGAGTTAACCACAAAGCATGCAGTTTGTCAAGGCAGTCTCAGTTTCAGAATTATTAAGAAATTTTACACGTATTTTTATCACCGCTTGTATAAACGTACCTTTACCAAATTAAATGAGATAGACGCGCGTTTCCGTATTTAACTACTTCATCGTCGCTAAAACCTCAAATGTTGAAAGAAAATTATTGGCGATTGGCTGGTCTAGGCCGGCAGCGAGCAGCTCTCTCCGAGCCACACTAACTAGAGCATTTTGCGAGACAAAAAACGGCAAACATCCGGTAAGAGACGTCTTCGTAATCTTTACTTGCGAACGCAGGCGTCCCCTACCGAGCCACCTCAACACCTGCGTCTCGAGAGACGAGACAGACAAAACAGCAGAAAGGAGATCACAAATGCAGCGAGAACCTAGAAAGAGCCAAAATAATTGTTAAAGAATGGAGCCAAGTTCCATTAAGATGAATGCCGCTTTGACAAGTCAGTCTTAGTTTAGAAATTTTACCTGATTTAAGTTCACTAGGTTACTTTTAACCAGCATTTAAGAAGTAACGCCGTTGCTAAAGAACAACAATCAACACTGAAAAATGACTCACTTGGTTGATGATATCTTCGGGCACAAATTGTAAAAGTTTGAAAGTAAAATGGAGATGGTTAAGAACGAAGAAACGAAATAACACCTCTCGAAAAGACGAAAAAACGGTATAACCCCACGACAAAAGACAAAAAGACAAAACCCTTCCTTGCAAAAAGGCAAAGTAACGCCACGACGCAAAAGGACAAAAAGACAAAATAACGCCATGTGAAATGACGAAAAGGCGGAAGACGCCAAGTGAAAAAAAAAAGTTTTATATCACGTCTTCTCGCATGGCGATTTTTGGTCTGCTTACGCTTAATTCCTTCTTTTCAGAGAAGTATCGTATGTGGGTATCGTCTGTGCGCATGAGTCTATTTCAATCCTACGTCTTCTCGCATGGCTGTTTGTCGTCTTTTCGTCGTTTCGCATGACGTCATTTCGTCATTTTGTCTTTTCGCCTGGCCTAATTTTGTGTTTTCGCCTTTTTTGAGGCGTTTCCCCTCCTTTTAGCAAGGCTCTTTGTCGTCTTATCGTCTTTTCGCGTGGTGTTATATCTTCTTATTGTCTTTTCGCATGGCTTTATCTCGTCTATTTGTGTGACGTTAATTCGTCTTCTGGCATGGCGTATCTCTGCCGCAAAAGGTTGAAAAGATAAAATGGTACAAAACACCTACCATAGCAAACAGCAAAAGCGACCTCCGTACGGATTTTCATTGCTTGAAATCGTAAGCATTTCTAGCAAGGGGTGATTTGAATATTTGTCTGAAATAGATTTTACGTTTGCGTTTTTGACTGTATTTTATGATTAGTTTGTGCATTTCGTTAAAGGTCTCTTTTACTTGTATGCTTGTTAAACGAGGCCACGGTCCTGGAGAATAGAACAATATTAGGCAAAGTAGCGCATTGTGAGTGGTGTTCAACGTTCTGATGTACAGCTTTTCTGGTTTGATAAGGCGGAAGCCAACGCTGACGTTCATTTACACTGGACACCCTATCCACTAGTACAGGGGTTCAGCTGTCAAAATTTTGAAACGTTTATGCGTCTTTTATAGGCAGTTGCAGAGCCAAGACCAGAGAAGATGAACATGGAGAAAATCACAAAAAACTCGTTGGGGATAGATGAAGGTAAATAGTAGTACAAAAATTGTCATTTTTAGGGCTGCGATTGTCACATGGATGGGTGCAACTCTGGTTACGTACCGCTGAGCCACTTCCTGAACGTCGTTAGGAGAATCAAACTGAACTGAACTGAAGCATGAATGGATATGTCTCTTGCTTGTCCAGGCTACTGCCAGAGTTCAAGCCCGATGCCGCGATCCGCCAGGCTGGTGGTCGCCACTTTAACGCAGTTTCTAAGTAACCAAAAGGGATAGTCTTCAATCTTACTCCGTAGGTATATCTTGGGAAGACTAACTGAAGGCAGTGATGCATATCGGGCCATGACATACATTTTAAATATCACGAATGATTGAACATAGAAAAATTCTCACCTGTTGCGTTTTGCTTGGTTTCTAAGTAACAAAAAGGGATAAAATATTTAAAATTGTACACTGAATCATCTGAGAAAGATATACTTGTAATGAAGACAATGGTGCATATCGGGCAATGAGATATATTTCATTGTCCAGAGAATTATCTTATACCTCGAACACTATTTGATGTATAAGCATGATAGCTTGGGATTATGAGTTCAAACAACGCGATGTTTGACCTCAAACTATACGTAGGCTACAGTGAATACACTTTGTGGTTAAGTGATTTTGCATTATAGAGTGATGACTGTTTGATGTAGGTACATGATATCTTGTGAGAATAAGTCCGACTGACCAGATGTTTTACCTGAAACTAAGTCACTGTGACTAATATTTCATGGACCATTGATTCTGCCTTATATCTTGAAGACATTTTAATGCTTGTGAAACTGACTCAATATGACCTGATGTTTGATATGACATTAACAGTAGGTCACAGTGGTTGATATTTCATGGTCTACTGATTTTCTTATATATTGAAGACTACTAGATGTACGAACATGAATGCTGCGGATGATGACTCAGTATAACAGGTGTTTGACCTCAAACTAGTAGCTGGTCTAGTGACCTATATTTTTAGGTCTAGTGATTTCTACTTCATATTTCTGACACTTTTGCATGGATTTAACTTATTGTTTGGTAAATGGTAAGGGCTTAGTCTGTGAGTGACCACATACTGAGTGTTGGTCAGTTTGATCTATATTTCATGATCTAGCGATTTTGTCTCAAATTTTTATCACTATTCCAAGGGTTTGCATCATACTTTATTTAAATGTTTTGGACTAACACAATTAATATTCTCATCTTAGCAAAAAGGCAGTTTTTCATGGTCCGTTGATTTCACCTCATACTTTTGACACTATTTCATGGTTTTGCATTATATTTAAGTTAATGGATGACACTGTGTGTTATCTCATACAAATTAAATGTCACTGTGACCTTCATTTCATTGTCCAGTGATTTTACCTTACATTTCTAACACAATTTTATGGATTTGAATTATATTGGGTTAAGGATTTGGGCTGAGAGTGTGATTGACCTCATACTACTTGTAAGCATAGAACCCTAAACAGTATCGGAAGCCAATAGTGCAACTGACAACCACTGGCACCACTGGTAATACCGCCATGTCATTATTGACAATTCTCTTCATATGGCCAGTGGCGAGAATGTATCACTGCAGAGCCAATATTTTTCTGAAATTAGAAGTTTTTAGTTTTTCTAATTTGCTTTCATCACTGTTGAAACAATATTTATTCTCCTGCCTGAGCTCGGGCGTTATTGATAGGTTCACTGAATTGCCAAATTGTATGACACAATTTGCCCGATATGGCAATTTTTCCAATGCCCTAAGTTTCTGCAATATTGGCAGCCAATGGTCGGCATTATTGGTACCACTGGTAGCAATGGTAGAGCCATCGGTACCAATGGTGTAACTGAACTATATTGGCTTGCCATTGGTGACACTGGAAGAACCCCGAACGCATCAATTATCGGTTTCGACGTCATGCAAAAAGATAACAACGTCACACTGAAGCTGCAGCAAATAGATTACTAGATTATTTACATACTGAGGGAAAACAGGTAGTGGAAGCCACAAGCCATTTTGCAGAAAGGTACCGTTTCTCCGTTAGCCCATGACGTTTCTAGAAACTTTAAGTTGTAAAGTTGCCGGCCTTATCCAGTATGCACCTGCCTGCTGTATACCCAGATATAATGAAAGTATCACCAATATGCAGGTGCAGTGAAGGCGCAGAAAAGGGGTAACGGTTATTTTTTTTCTCGAGCAGGTAAGGCCTTCTAGCCGAATTCTTTCCGTCGTCATTGGAGAATTTGTTTTAACAAAATACGTTCGCGTGTTGCCAGGGAAGTGAAGACGGAAGTTAGGGAATTCATTTTCTGTTTTTGTATTCTGAGCATGCGAGTCTAGTGGTATTTTGGATAGGTTCAAATAATTTACGAAGCAAAAGTTCAGTCTCTATGATGAAAACAGAGAAAAAGCAAACCGAGTTTATTCAAAAGATCAATCGAAATGATAAAACATAGAACAATAGAACTTACTTTCGGTGATCCAGTGCTTATGGCAGCGTCAGTATTTCACCTACCAAACAAATCTTTACCTCTGTACATGTCTCGTCTCGTGAAAGTATGAGTATTTTAGCAAGCAAATATTTATTTTTGATTTGCACTGTTTGTACGTGAAATCTTCAAACTCAATGCATACTTTAGTTTACTCAAAATTCTGTTGTCTTCCGATTGCCATGCCCTTTCATTTTAATAATAATGTAACAGCAGGCTTAGTATTGTAGAATACTAGTTATACCGCAGTATTATACCAAAACGGACAGGGCATTTGGGGTTGTCACTTAACTTTTGCAGTTGTCGCTTGATTTAATTCCTCCAAACGACACAATGCTCATAACATCAATAGTTGTATTTTCTCGGACGCGATATCTATCTATCTATCTATCTATCTATCTATCTATCTATCTATCTATCTAATCTATCTATCTATCTATCTATCTATCTATCTATCTATCTATCTATCCGTTTGCCTGCTTCTTTCTATATATAATATTGCCTTATATGTTTCAATTTCACGTATGTTGGTGTCATGAGAAAGGGTAGAAAAAAAGTTGATTAACTGTAAAATCCGTGGACTGAAAAGTGTTGAGCTATGATACAAAATGAAAAACTACAACAAAACAGATTCTTTGTTCAGTATATGTCAAGTCTTTTAATACACTTCAAGTCTGTAAAGTTTGATATTTGTTTTTTCACGTAAACATCGCAGCCTTCGAGACCCTTCAACTGCATCGTCAAAGTGGCTAGATACCTCCATCAAAAACTTTATTTTTTTGTCTGAATACCGAATTTATGAGATTATCATGGGATTTCATGTTGAAGGGTGAAAAGCAAAATTGTAATTGAATACATTTTAATTTTTGTTTTCTACGTTACTTTCAGTACTAGCATATGCTTATGATAGCAAATTAAACGGCTGCAATAACTCTAACATTTAAAGATGATTTTAAGGAATATGCTATTAAAAGAAAACAAACTCATTCAGCCTTGAAATTATTTAAATTTAGGGACTGAACCCATAGGTAAATTCTATAACTGAACGACAAACATGCTTAAAGCGATGTTGTTAAAAAGCTAATGACTATCAATCGTTAGCAGTATATTAAGTCTTGGGAATTAAGAAATTCTAATTGCTTGGAAACTCTATCAAATGTACATAAACACGGCGAGAAAGATATTTGAGCAATTTTTAGGTGTTTGGGGGTATCCAGTTATCCCCCTTGATTGCAACATCTGCACCCATTTTTCAGAACCAAATCATAACTGAAGTTGAAGTTGGGATAATGAACTTGAATAATATAATAAATTCAGCCTTTTGAATCTCCGGGGCGTCAAACCCGAAAAATAGGCCCTTCTGAATTTCAGGCTTTGAACAATTAAGTGGCGGTTTCTGGACATTTTTATTTTCACTGAACACGTTTAGCACAATGGCTTTGGTAAATCCGAGCAATACCCATTTGTTTCCTCGGGCTATTCGAAGATCGATATTATACATATCTTTTCTTGCACACCGGATAGAAAATGCCATTCTTTTCACCTGGGATAGAAAATCTCATCTTACCCTGGTGTTCTGACCCAGGACCGGAAAAAAATCACGAACTGTCAATGCATTGGTTGTATAGGAGCTCACGTACCTGCGTCGTCAAGGTACGTTGGCATTTTAGATGATAACGTCACGAAGACGGAAAAAATGACATCAGTTTATGCAGGCAAGTCGTTGACGTAAAGAGACGAATGGCGGACGTTGAAAGCGGCGCCGTCTTTCAAAATAAAATTGAAACCTCTCAAGCACTAGAATTACGCATTTTAAGGAGTTCTGAAGTTACAAAACGTGATGTGCAAGAAAAAGTATCTATCATTGGTGTGAGGTGCGGATAGAAAAATCCGTCACTCGGGATCACTGTTCGGCATCACTCGGCAAGCCTCGTGATTCTGAACAGTGACCCTCGTGACGGCTTTTTCTATCCACACCTCACACTCATGACAGATCCTTATAATCTTATACGGCAAGTAAACTTAGGACTATCTGGGTATTGCTCAAGTTTTACGCAAGTAATCATGCTCAAAGTGAACACTGTTGATGTATTTCAGGTATTCCGTTATTACGAGGTAAGCGACAGTGCTGCGACGAACCACCGTATCTTTGTTTTTGTTGTGATCTGCCTCCATGTTATCGAAAGAGAGCCATGTACCCCCTGTCTGCTGTTTTAGGCAGTGTCCATTCTCTGAAGGAAGCGGAGGAATAGTACCGCGAACAAAGACAGAATTTAGGTGTCATCAGACTGATAGAATAAACGGTTCTCAGATCGCATCAACTTATTTTGTTTCTTGTAATCTTTGATGTTTATTTTAAAAAGGACCATTAATAGTCACACAATAATGAGATGAATGACTTGTGATTTTACGCCTTGGCAGAGTTTCAGTCATATCGGCACGATTTAATAATAAGCAAATATATTCTAAGGTCCTGGCTTTACAAACCGAGTTTTTTGTTCTCTGTAAGTTAGTATTTCCTGTACGAACTCGCGGACGGATGGTGAAGGAACAACCTTTCTTCATTGAGACGATTAATTCTGTTTAGCACATGCAAAGCAAATACAGAATTGGGCCGATACACGCACAAAGGGAACAAACATTTATAAAAGCTTTCGTCTACTCAAATCCGTCTGCGATCCAACAACCTTCATTTTTGCATAAAGAATTCGCAAAATAGGTTCTTTCTGAATTTCAGTTTCTTGGCTATCACGTTTTCTCTTCCTCTTTGCATCTTTAGTTGGCTTTTATCAATTATGTGGTGGTTTCTGGACATTTTTTATCTTACTTTGAGCGCAATGGCCTTGGTAAATCCAAACAATACCCATTTTTTTTCTTCGGGTTATTCGAAGATCGGTATTATACATATCTTATAAGTAAACCGACCCCTATCTGGGAATTGCTCGAGATTACGCAAGTAATCATGCCCGAAGTATACACTGTTGATGTATTTCAGGTATTCCTTTATCTAGTGTTAAGCGACAGTGCTGTGACGTTCCACCGTTTCTTTGTTTTTGTTGTAATCTGCCTTTATGTTATCGAAATAGGGCTATGTACACCCTGCCTGCTGTTTTAAACAATGTCCATTCACTGAAGGAAGCAGAGGAATAGTACCGCGACCAGGAACAGAATTTTAGGTGTCATCAGTATGGTGTACCAAAAGGGTCAAAACTACCGATACCGGTCCACCTGTAAAATTATACAGGTGCACCGCTAAATTTTAGCGGTGCACCTGTAAATTTTAGCGGTCGACCGATAAATTTTATCGGTCCACCGTTAATTTACAGGTCCACCGATATTTCATCGGTCGACCGATATTTAGCATATGTCGGTGGACCGATAAAATATACAGGTGCAGCGATAAAATTACAGGTGAAACCATAAAAGTATCGGTGGACCGATAATTTTTATCGGTCCACCGATAAATTTATAGGTCTACCGATAAATTAGCGGTCCACGTAATCATATTTTTCATGACCCGTTTTGGTGCTGATCTTACATCTAAAACAGCCAATCAGATGTCCTCTCTAGCTGATTGTAACGCCTAATTGGTCTAGCTGTATCGCTGCTCTTATAATATGTACGAGCAGCGATAATGTCGGTCCACCGCTGAAATTTATCGGTCCACCGATATTTTTACAGGTGCACCTGTAATTTTATCGATGCACCTATAAGTTCTAAGTATCGGTGGACCGATAAAATATCGGTGGACCTGTAAATTGACGGTGCACCGACAAAATTTATCGGTCCACCGCTAAAATTTACAGGTGCACCGCTAAATTAAGCGGTGAACCTATACTTTATCATAGGTGGACCGGTATGGGAAGTTTTGACCTTTTGGTACACCATACATCAGACTGATAGGTTAATCGGTTCTCGGAATGCATTATCTTCTTTTATTTTTTGGTAATCTTTGATTTTATTTTAAAATGGACCATTGATAGTCAGACAATAATGAGATGAATGACTCGTGTTTTTACGCCCTGACAAAATTTCAGTCATATCAGGACGATCCAATTATAAGCCGATATATTCTAAGGTCCTGGCTTTACAAACCGAGTCTTTTGTTCTCTGTAAGTTAGTAATTCCTGTACGAACTCGCGGACGGATGGTGAGGGAATAATCTGGAACGTGGCTGGAACGTTGTAATGAAAGGCCGTGTGCATTGGAACTTGTTGACGGTTGACAAAGTTTCCGACACAAGCGTGAATTGAACCTGGAAATGCTTGATCAGGAGGACAGCCCTTAACGCACTGACCTAACGGGGCTCCTCAACTTGCAACTGATCAGTGAGGCCCTGCGACCGAACTGACCTAAACATGTAATTATTTTACATTTAAGCATTGACACGACAAAACCAACAATGTGGTCGTGCACCCAGCGCAGACTCAGATCATCCTGGGTATCCGCCTACTCCGATCAGACTCTTTGCTAAGGACTTAACGGTAGCTTAGGGTCTAAACTACCTCCATGCGGACAGCGAAGACACTTATCCAACTGATCAGGCCATTACGCGCACGATAATAAGACAAATACGAATGCATTCATATTTAAGCCATGTACCTAGCTGCTTTGGCTATAGAATACAGGAATAACATTGGAAAGTACAAGGTCTCATTTTTAAGTTTTGTAATGCATCCTTATTCAAAAAGACATTTGGTAATGCCGATTAAGCATGCACCCAGTTGTTATATTGATTTTCCTCAACCCTTCTGCATCAGCATCCAAGAGGTATTACAGCAACGTGCCTTTACGAGTACTGACAGACAAACGCACATCTTTTTTTAATTACTATTGTTGGTTATACGACTAGGTGTAGACTGACCTTTCTCATAATAGTGTTGCAGATTTTAGCAATACATCTACACAATACACAAAGGTAGTTTTGTGGATATATTAAACCTATACAGGCAAGTTAAAGAGACGGGAAGTCTTTTAAAAACATCTACTTAATGTAATAGCTTTAGTCTTCTTTACAAAAAAAAGCTTTTCAAAAAGTCGGCATAGCGTTTAAATAAACATGGATAAATGTCAATAAATTTACCCTTTGTAACGTCGCAGCTTCTTATTCTATGACGCCT
Organism: Ctena decussata; assembly: GCA_963989385.1. Taxonomy (NCBI): domain Eukaryota; kingdom Metazoa; phylum Mollusca; class Bivalvia; order Lucinida; family Lucinidae; genus Ctena; species Ctena decussata. Next base: position 13,829,608 of record OZ022515.1, on the reverse strand, counting down.
AATGTCGCAAGCAAAACAAGGCTGCCGCTGTTTACTCACCCAAATAGTCAACTCCCGATATCTCAAACACTGATATCTCAAAGTATCTTCTTATTTCAAAGAATATATTTTCTATATTTATTTTTATTTCAACTCCTGTTATCTCAAACTTCTGACATCTCAGTAAATTTTCTGGTACCAGAAAATTAACTTTGAGGTATCAGTAGTTTGGGCTGAAGTTAGCCCTCGAGATATCGAGAGTTGACTGTGATTGTTTGGTTAAGCTCTTATGTTCAAATAAATCCTTCAGGAATAGATCTAATGCCTTTTTTCACAATAAAACAGAATTATGAAGACGATGACATGCTGTGGCATTACTGCTGAAGACGCTTGAGACTTTCTAATATCTTCACCATTGATGTCCCAGCACTGCTGTATTTTTCTGTATTAACAGCAAATTGCCTCACACAAACTGGTTTTCTCCATGCTGACTGTTGGTCTTACAGAAGTATTACAGTTTAAAATGTCCTGTCAGAATTGCTGTGGTACCATACTAAGCCATAGGGACCACAGACATGTTGGGCCTACAACCTTTTGGTGTGCATGTCTCATTTCAGCACTGGATTTCCAGTTTTAGCTGGCATATCCCCTTATAAAAAAACTGGTTATATGAGGTGTCTCAAAAAAACGTGGACCCTTTCCTTTTAATCGATGTAACTCATTTATTAGATGGAGGAAACTTTTCAAAATTTCCTATCATAGTAGCAAGTTAATACCCATTTGAACTCATGACGTTTTACTATCAGGTGGTGCTGCTAACAGAAAGTCATGTCATAATGTTTCAGGCTAACACTTAACGTCATTTCCTGTTTTCTGCACTGTTGAAGCTGCAAACTGGCTTCAAGTGAAAAAGAAACTAAGTTTCAGAGCGTTCCAAGCACTATATTCTATGAAAGAAAGATCTCAGATAATAAGGTTTCTGAATAGTTTAAACAACTAAATAATGGTATGGTATGTTCCTAGTGAAAATGGAGGGCTTAGCAGGAAAGTTGCAGGCAAACACAAAGTTATTTATCAAGTTATATAAGTTTGAACTAAAATATTGTCAAAGTATGGAAGTCGTTCACCTATAAGGAAAATTGGAAAAATAAGGGAAAATTGCAAAGTGTTATGCAGTACTTTGCCATTTCCATATTTTTAATGTTTTCAGATTAACTTTGTGTGACTTCCAATTGCATTTTCTCTGCTTCACTCTCAGGTTTAGCCACAGGCAGCCCATTTCTAACCATAACATAACAGCCCATTTAACCATCCGGTTCTTTTTCCATTACTTGACATATTTTAAGATTTGTTTCCTTAAAATGCCCACCTAAGAATGTCCGGAAACTGTGTTCTTTTCACCTAATGTCATTATGTGTTTCTAGAAATGCGAGTTGGCAGAAAAAATTGCCATTAATACAATTCGACGTTATAATGACGTCACTTCCTGTTTAAGGAATTCTTTTAAAAGGATCTTCAGCAGACGAAAGAAGTATAATTTTCCTACAACAATACAAACATTTGAAACGATTCTCGATAAATAAAAGAGTTACAGCAATTTCAAAACAGGTCCACGTTTTCTGAGACACCCTGTAGTTGCGTTGAAACAAATTTAACTATAACTGACACCAAAATGACAGCATAATAGATTGTTAACATAATAACACCAATATTGTATGTCTTTGGTAAAAGTAAGACTTTAAAGTAAATAGACATGAAATAAATGCTCTACAGCCTTGTAACAGATTAATTGGCAATTGGAAAATCTTTATGCTGATTATGAAATGATTTCTATTTGTTTATGTACAGACGAACAAAACGGCAAATAACTACAAAATGTCCCGCTGCGTATTCATTACCAAGATTAAAGTAGCCGATAATTGTACGAAAGTAGACAATTTTGTCATTTAAATATGAAATTACAATATTCATGGACGTTTCCTATCGTTATAACGAAAACGAAAACGCCTTTTTGAAAATAAAGTAATACTGTTAGTAGTTTATGTGGCAACCTATGCACAGTCAGATATATAAGAGACTTCCTCAGTTAAGCTGGGCCATTGGCGGACATAAATGGTCATACATATAAATGGTCATACATATAACCATGCCAGAAGTCGGGAAAAATACATGACAATGATGCTCAATATATCTGCTGCAAAAGTGTGACATATTTTTTAAATAGTAGTTTAGATCAATTTTAGTACCATCGCGTATTTTATGACATCATTTAGATACGCCTAAGGGTAATTTTACATAGGATTTCATGGACATGAGTAACTTTGAACGTTTCTTTATATTTACTGATATATGATTATTTAAAATGTTTTTTTTTTGTTTTGTTTTGTTTTGTTTTGCTGCTTTAAGAAGAATGTATTATCTGTGCAGCGCTGCTAAATCAAATAACGTCACTGTTTTCACGGCGTGGTCTTACCACAGGCGTTTGCCAAAAAAAGAAAAACCTCAAATCCCATTAAACTTTACGCAGTCCACAGGCCATAAGAAATGGCCAGGTTTGCAAGCAAAAATGTCTTGATTATTTGGAAAGCTAAAACTGCCAGATAGAAACACCCAAACAAACGCAAGCTTCTTACCTGTAAACATCGTTTCAAAATGTATCTATAAAGATGATAAATTTGTTTAGTCATGGTCTATGCGGCGCTGTAATCCTGAATTCAAAATTTGCCACAAAACCTCGTCGTCATTTTGGTGTCCAATTTCCGGTTTACTGTGCTGCGCCAAAGTTGAGCATTTGTTTATACGTTTTGAAAATCACACATCAGCGAAATCGTTCAATTACACTTTTAGGTATGACCAATGTCTTTGAATCGCTGTTTCTTTGTATTTACAATATTTTGTTTTTTTATTATTTCGGTCAAAACGTTTCTTACAAGTAAACTTGAAACAAACACGATGACAATGATGTCATGACGTTCTTAACAACGTCAAAACTACACAGTAATGTTGGCGTAAAATTTTCGTTTGTTGACTGAGGCCTACATGTTCTGATTTTCTGAACAACAAAGATGCAGATAAGCTTGCGCATCCGCACAGTCTGATCGGCGATTTTGTTTTTAGACGAAGTCTAATAAAATCATCGTTGCCGCCAAAACTTGACTTGATCTCTGTATGGAAGAGCGCATATGTCATGGAATTGTTATTCACCTGTCAGAAGATTTAGTTACATTAAAAATGTTATTATTTGCACTTTGCATTTAGTTTTAAATATGTTTTTCACTTTAACGCTGTAATGATTGATAGAGTTTAGCAGAACGCGAGAAACGCAAATGCCGATGGCTTGAGAAAAAAAGATTCTATGGTGCGAAAAGTCTTTCGTAATAAAAAAGTAGTTCTTTTCCTTCCAAAGGCTGTACTCGGTGCGTAAATTTACCGGAACGGACCTAATTACCGGGTCGGACCGGAACGGACCCTTATTATTCATATTTCCAGCCGATTTTTGAGATATTTTGATACAATCTACACGCGCAGATTAATTCAAGGCCCTACCTATGACTAACATGTATTATCTTAACTTGCAACCCCTGATTTTGATTTGACAATATCTGATAAGGACTATTGGCGAAACAAAGTCTGGCTACAGACCCTAGGCTCAATATATCTCTTGCAAAGGAACATAGGGTCTGGTCACTTACATTTGAGATTTTTCCTAAATCTTGGTTAGCAAACTTAACTGACCTTTTGTCCAGCCCTTTATGATGCTGCAGTGGCAGAATTTTATGTAGGAAGCAATTTGAAGACGTAAACACAGCTGGTCAATGGTGGCGCACTACCATTGACGTCAGAGTGTTTTGGTACGCTGTAAAATAGTTCCTAAGAAACATGAAAGAGCCTGATTTGAGTGTATGGCATGTGAGAGTTATAAGATATATGAATGATTTGTCTGTTTCAGGTGGAGCTGGAGCTAAGGGACTACAATCCATGATGTTTGAACCTAATAAAAGTGGACCTATTTTGTATGCCAGAACGAGGCAACAACCTAGGGGTTTCCCAAGACTGGCAGCCTTGAAAGTACACCAAATGACCCCTGACCTCAAATGTTTACATGTCATGCAGAAAGATGGTGGTGAGGACATGGTCAAAGCACCCAGGATCAGTTCGAGTTTGCTTGCCGTAAAGACTGAGACAGAAGGCGACGATGGATTTGGGATATGCTCCATTTTGTAAGTATCTTAAGTTATTGGAATTAACACTGAAGTCTATGGGGCATTTTAATGGTGGTACGCAACCTACTTGTGAGGCTATGAGAACTCACAAAATTGAGTGGTATTCTGAAATTATGCAAGGTATTGCCTTGATATTTGGCACAAATCGTTTCATGCATTTCTTCTCCTGATCAAACCCATTTTCATTGTTTGTTTTTATATCAGGGAAGAGTTACAGGTGATAGAAATCGGGGACCCCTATAGAAATTTTGGTCCTTTGAGAAAATCTGTATTACCTCCCTTTGACTGGTACTAAGTTAAAATTTACAGCGTAAGGATACAGGTTGTATGTCAGGGATAATGTGCATTATGATTTGTATCAATCAGCAAAGAGTCAGTGCAAGCAGGATATTTGGTACAGCCTGATCATTGTCTTCGGTAATATACCCAGAATGCATGGATTTGACTTATGAAACCTGAACATAGTGGACTTTGTGCATCGGTCAGATTGCATAAGGTACGATTTCTCTTGATTTCCTTGTTTGAAGTTAAAATGGAGGGTTTTTATGAAAACATGCGAAAAAGGATTCTGAATAAGGTCCACATTTCTGCAAACAGTGACTGTTGGATTTGGGCATGTGGACTCGATTCCGATAAGAAATATGGCAGAATTGGCTATGTCCACCCAGTCTCTGGGGACTCCAAGAGGAAGAACGTTAGTCGTGTGGCCTACATGGTTTTCTTCGAAGAATGGGGTGCAGATCCAGGCTTGGACTGTTCACACTTGTGTCATGACACATTGTGTTGCTATCCGCATCATTTGGTTCTGGAACCTCGGTCCATTAATAACAATCGAAAACATTGCAAAAATGAAGGACGCTGTTTCGGTCATGACACGCATAGGAAGTGCCTGATTTGAGGTTTGTTCATAATATGAATCTATGCCTTTTCTTTCTTTCAATTTTGGCCCCAAAGAGGAGCAAATTCATTTCAATTCTGACCAAAGAGGAGCAAATTCATTTCTGAAAAAGTTGATCCATATTGCTTGGGGGCGGGATGTCTGGAAATAGAGGGGGTGTGCAATTCTGGTCCAAAGGGAAGCAAATTCATTTCAATTTTGACCAATGGGGAGCAGTTTATATGGGGAGCAAATTCTTTCTGAAGGAGTTGATCAATCTCAATGCAAAAGGGGGGGAGCTGTGACTTGGAGAAGGTTGCAATGCTGGCCTGAAAGCAACTTTGTATTAGTTGTGATCAAAAGGGGGTCAAATTCATATATATGGGGAGCAAATTCTTTCTTTAAATTTCATCCTATAGATGCGGGTGGTTGGGCCGGTACTTGAGCATAAACTTTTTACTTACTTACCTACTAACTTACCAACTTAAAGACAGTTTCGACCCTCTTTGCATTATGCTGTTTCCACAAGACAACTTGAATTGCTGTAGATTCAAGGGTGTCCTGTGAAAATAGCTATGCTGGTCTCATCAGAACAGTAAGCCTTTATTTGTAACTTAATGTTTACAAATAAACGATATTCCCTGTTGACTGTCTTGTCTTCAGCCACTGCTTGGCTTTTGTGCGTAGATTTGGTCTCTTGCTCCGCCATGTTCACGTCTGACTGTGGTTATTCTATTGTGACTTGCTGGCATATGCATGATCCAGCTTACCCTTCTGGTAATCAGCTGTTAGCCTGTCTCTCTTTTGCATGTACAGTTTGTGTTCATATCGTAGGTTACCCAAGCGGTCAATTCGTCTCCTTTTTACATAAAACAGTTTCTGTGGTCTAGTGAGTTTAACACAATTTTGACATCAGGTGATACACTTGCACCAAGTTTTTCTATCTTCATCTGTAGGGCTGTGCCTTGAGCGTTGTTTATCCGCAGAACAGCTGATGCTGTTCTTTGTTCAAAATTTCGAGGCAGATTCACATTTTTGGGTACCGAAACACTTAGACCTCTGTTTGATGCCTCTAGCTTTTGAGTGGAGGTGTTAAGCTTCAGGCTTTCAGCTGCAGATTCACTTAGTCTCATCATTAGTATTTCTTTAAGAAGAATTAAGTCACTCTCCTCCATTTGCAGGTTACAGATGCCGGCTGGACCGAGAGCTGCAGAGCGAGTCCACCAGTCTGAATGAACATTTCCATCACAGACAAGACTGTGTCGACGGCACATTGAGCAGTCACTGTTGTAACACTTCAACGTTGCTTCCAGGACCTTGGGCAGTCTGGATTTGATGGTAACTATATTTCCGCCACTTTCTTCGTAAAGCTTCTGGTAGACAAGGCTGCATCTGTGCTTCACATCCAGACTTAAAGATTTCTGAGCTTCTTTCTTTGCAGCCCTTGTGTTGCAGCCAGGAAACATCTGTGGACTAAAGTTGGCGCTGTTACATTTTCTGAACTGGCTCCTACCTAGGTGAATTGGATCTGCTTGGCGTATTACTGTCCATTCTGGAAATAAGGTCTTGTAGGTGTCCTGTATGCCTCTAGCAGCACTGGAATCTCCATCAGTAGTTACATGCTCTACTAGTATATCATCTTTAGCTAGCTCTTCAGCAATACATTTGGCAAGCTCGTATTCTGAGTGCGGTGCCACATAGGGAATATTTGCCGTGCAATCCACATGTCCTTCAGGGCAGTCTACATCATACCCTCTTGATTTTAGGTATAATCCAGTTGAACAGAGCTTGTTTTGAATGGCAGTCCCAATGATATACTGGTTTTCTGTCATGGTTTCACAAGCTAATGTCACAGCTTGAGAGCTACTTGTTCCTGGTTTGTTGTAGCTTACAGTCCGTGTTGAGTTGTATCGTGTATCCAGTGCGATATTCATTACTCCCGGGCTGTTACGTTGCACATTTTCCCGTTTCTCTTTCATATCCTCTGAATTTACTTTGATAATTGTTTTTCCAACTTTGTTTGAAGTTTTCTGCATTGCTGCTAGTGTTGGTGGCACAACATTTAATGAGGTTAGCAAAACTCTAGCCTTGCTATTTCCAATTGGCATATCACTTAAGCCAGTCAGTAAAGTCAAATTGATGGCAGCTGGGTTTGGTCCTGGTTTTGCAGTTTGAATCTCTTGGTAGAGCTTGAATTTTCTGGATTTGAATTTGCACGCCTCACATCCCCATACATACTTCCAGCCTAAACCCCATTTCTCAGTCTTGACTATTCTCAAGCTGGCAGCTTTGCACTGATTGTCTCCCTTTACATGCAGTAAAAGTTCATTGAACATAGCTTCCATTTTCTGATTGTCAACAAAGTTCATACTGCTGACTCTTTCACAAGTTTCATGGCTTTGCTGGGCCACAGTAAGGTGTTCCAGCCGTCTCGGTCTCAGGGTCATTGGTGGTTCTGTTGATGGTCCTGCAGTTGCAGGTGGAGTTACCTCCCCTGATATGTCATCAGGTTCACTGCTACTTCCTGCTGCAATACTTTGTGTCTCGGTTTCAGATGCTGTCCTTGGAGGGAAATATGGATGTCCAGCTCTAAATCTTGAGCGCCTTCTGGCCTGAATGCCCTTTTGTTTTGGGCCATATACATAGCCCATAATGGAGTCCCTTCTTTGGTCACCTTGAAATTCCTGATACTGATGCTTCTGTTGGTTGTCCAATGCATATATATATAGACATTTAAGATAATCCCTGTTTACTTAAGGACAAGTGCTACCATAATTGCCTGCCAGACAATTCGCTTGACATATGTCTTCTGTAAGTGCCCTTTTCTCTGATATTACCACATTTACCCTTAATATTTGGACACATTGTCTTAGCAGACTGTGTAGACCCAGATCAGTCTGCCTCTAAGAAGCAGTATGATCTGGGTCTACATTGTTGGCACATAATTGTTTAACAGTATGACCAGTGGACCAACAAACAAATTTGACAAATTCAAAGGTGAACAAGGCAATTTCTGTATTTCTGTTAAAGATGAAAGGTTCCATTTTCAAAAAAAAAAATGCTGGGTGTCCAAATATTTAGAGTAAAAATGGTAAAATAGATTGTGGTTCTCATTAGAATCCTTTTTAATCTTTGTTGAAATAAGATTTTTTTTTCTTTTTTGTCCTGTTTAGCTTATCTCGAGCTCTTTGGGGGCTGCAGGTTAAAGACTCTGACCTTGACCTTGACCTTGAGGCTTGACTTTGATGATGAATGGGCCATATCGATCAAAAAGATGACGCAGGCTTATCCGCCCATATACAACAGTTTACTTTTTTCCATTTTCTATAGTTATCTGCTTGATATTTCAGTTTTGGAACTGTCACTATGGTAAATTGTGAAAACGGAAAATCGGCCAAAAAAGCATGAAATCCCATGCTGATATAATATATAATTTCTTCTAAGTCCATGGATGGATTTTAATGAAACTTGGTTTTGTAATTCCAGTTAAGGTCTACTTTGATTTCAGGTAATATTTGACAGGCTGACCAGCCTAATTGAAATAAATAGGTGGCGCACTACCATTGACGTCAGAGGGTTTTGGTACGGTGTAAAATAGTTCCTAAGAAACATGAAAGAGCCTGATTTGAGTGTATGGCATGTGAGAGTTATAAGATATATGAATGTTCTGTCTGTTTCAGGTGGAGCTGGAGCTAAGGGACTACAATCCATGATGTTTGAACCTAATAAAAGTGGACCTATTTTGTATGCCAGAACGAGGCAACAACCTAGGGGTTTCCCAAGACTGGCAGCCTTGAAAGTACACCAAATGACCCCTGACCTCAAATGTTTACATGTCATGCAGAAAGATGGTGGTGAAGACATGGTCAAAGCACCCAGGATCAGTTCGAGTTTGCTTGCCGTAAAGACTGAGACAGAAGGCGACGATGGATTTGGGATATGCTCCATTTTGTAAGTATCTTAAGTTATTGGAATTAACACTGAAGTCTATGGGGCATTTTAATGGTGGTACGCAACCCAATCTGATAAAACAAATGTTCTGTGGCAATTTGTTTTTATAACTCAGTAGGTTTTGTGACCAGGAAACTAAATACAATAAACCCTGAACCTACTGATTTTCTGTAATGGATAATTCTACCTTTTGATTTTGGACTGGTCCATTTTATAGCTGAGGGGGTATTTAATAAGTAATACAGAAAAAATAAGTAAAAGCAAAAGGGTGGTCACACTTTTCCAGAGCAGTCTGATCTGGGTCTCCACTGTTCACAGAAACAGCTTTGTCCGATTTAAGAGTGTTGTGCAATACATTAGCATGTTAACGAAACCGCGTCCCTTAATATTCAATATATATAATTGATTTGTTCAAATTAGAATATGTTTTGAGGAAGATTCCATTGCACTTAGATAACTGTTGGTCAAAGAATTTAAAATAATTTAAATCAGCAAAGACCTCTAGAGAATGCAAAATAAGTCTTTAAAGAATTATTAGACACACTGGCTTTTTACATGAAATACATTTACATTCAAATGTATAAAACATATTTGATCTGATCAGCACCAGTCAAGATTCAATGCATACAAGTATGTTTTAAGAAATGTCCTTTATACACTTGATGCCAGTGCAATGATTGGACTGGCACTAATCAGATTTACTATGTAGCGGATTGTTCAAAAATAGTCTGCCATGAATCATATCATGACTAGTGAGGATAAAATTTGTTTAAATTGGAATGAGCAGTGCAATACAGCTGATTGCCTGTTATTGGTTCAAGACAGTTTGTCCTAATGTGCCGACTGTTAAACAATATAATTTGGCATGGTTTTAATTGTGGAATTGAAAGGAGTGGAATGGAATGGTCTTGTCTGCTTTTTTCCATTGATTTGGAATGGCACTCTTAGTCTCTTACAGGAAAGAATTTGCTCCCTCTGAGGGAGCAATTTCTTCCTGTAAGAAAACCACTGTCCCACGCTCTTGGAGCAACTTGTAACAAATTCACCGTAAATTATGACATCTGTTCCATTCCAGGTTTTAAACTATGCTTTAAAATTCATATACAGGTTGAGAGGTTATTTGGAGAAACCAAAACTAATTGATTTCTTAGAGTGATGGAGATTGAGATCTTTGTTAGTCTAATGGGCACTTTATGGCACTTGTAATGGTGCTATTATTAACTCAAGAATTTGTGAGAAGAGTTATCAAATTGCAGAGCCTCTTCTGAAAGTTACCAGGCGAATCTGACCACCAGAATAATATACAGATTCGACTGGGGCCAGGCTAGAAACAAATGTGTGTCCGTCAGATAAATTGACGACTTATTGAAACATGATAATGGTGCTAACTGTACAATCGATATACAAAGTTTCCCTTTATACATTTAGACCACTGTAATGTTTCAATTTAAAGCTGAAACACAAAAGCTCTACATATTTTCTATGGCTGAAATGTTGGTCATGATACTATGGAACGAAAATTCGGGAATTTTTGTGTTTTTCATTCGCTCCAAGTCTTGGAAGAAAGATAACAAGATTTTTGTATAGAATTATATGATTTTAAAATGAAACGCATATGCGTGGGGTATTAAGAGGCCTACCCATGGCGCAAAATACTCAAAGAGTATTTTGACTAATATCTCTAATTGATTTGCGCTAGCTGGCATACAGAATATGTTTTAATATCAAATAAGAGTTATTTAATAAAAATATTACAAATATCTACTGGGTCCGTTCCGGTGTCCGTTCCGGTAATTCAGTCCATTCCGGTCCGTTCCGGTAAATTTACGCACCCGGCTGTACTGAACCGGGTAAACGACTGTACCGTATCATCGGAAGCATATCGGAATGTACCGAAGAATGTCAATAATTAACGGACCAGTCTGGTTTCTCGCCATAGTGGATAACCCCAACGTAAGGATACTGCTATTCAATGATAATATCAGACATATTTACAGCATTTTGAACTTAGCCAATTTTTATTTTGTTATTATGACATAGCGACAGGGTTTTGAACTTGGAATTTTTTCAATCACAGTAAAAATTTCTCATAGATACCCCATTAGATTTTGGTCCTTTTTTACATTTTAATTATTAAAGGCGTATAGTGTATTTAAAACATTGAGTGCAGATAATTTTGCGGGACGTATTCTGAAACCTTGCTTGCAGCCAATTTCTTATCTCAACAGAAATAAAAAAAAATTATTATATGTTTCAAATATGTCTTCTTTCACTTCGTCTTATATCTTTTTTTAAAGATATTTCTTGTTTGATGATTGAACTGAGTAGGAATCGTATATTTAAGAGGATCGTCATCCGCAAAATCACTTCATTTTCCCCGTCATAGAACCTGTTGACGTTGCTGTGCGACGTTGATACACCGGAAACTTGAACCGTAATGGAGTCCGAACACGAGCTTGCACACCTGACCATTTTTTTTCAAAATGGTTCATAGCCTGGATGTTTAGCGACATTATTGAAATATTTTAATAGCGTAAAAATTCAAGCGCCTGTGTTCTTACATACGTTGTGACGTAGGTTTTGCGTGACGTTGGTTACATTTCCTACATCTTAACGTTTCAGTCCCATTAAAAGTTTCAGCGCACGAAATTTAAGCATCTAATTTTGTAGCAGCTACTAGGCAGCATTTTGGACCTGATTTTCTGAGCAACTGCTTGTCTCGGGTTGAAGAAAAGCACTGGCATAAGGTTACATTCTTACAGAAAATTCCTAGGGTACGCATTTTAAGCCAAGTAGAAGATACAATGTCAAACAGTTTTGAACAGTGGAACTCGGTTTGAGCTGTGGATATATAATTTTAGATATGCCGCATTGATATCTCTGCAACAGAAATAGTACAGCATTCAAAAACGTAGCCTCTTCATCCCAGAGTGTCAAAATTTAGATCAGGGTAAAAAATGACAACACAACGCTTGTATGAAAACTTGTACGTTAATTTATTAAGATCAGGCAATTTGTTAAAAGGGAACGGTGGCAATTATATGTAATGTAAGAAAAGAAAAGACGAGAGGCAAAACTAATAGCAAATGGCCCAGCTCACCGGAAAACGTGTCATAAGAAAAATTTACAACCATTCTAAGGCGGAACATAATACAATATACGTCGGACTGCATTGTGTAACTGTTATTTAAAAGTTTGAGGTAAACTCTGACGTTTCACAGAACTACACAGATCCGATAGGTCCCGTGACTGACTTTTATTATGCCGAGTATTGCAGTATTGATCAAGCCTGGGTCCGTATTCATAAAACGACTGAAGTGGTTGCTATGCTGTTGCTAAGGCTAAATTTCTTTGAAGGAGATTCCCTACAACTATGAAATTTGCTCTGGAGGAACATTCTTACAAAGACTGTTCCTCCAGACCAATTTCGTAGTTGTAGGGAATCTCCTTTATAGATATTTAGCCTTAGCAACCGCATACCAACGATTTAAGTGGCTTTATGAATACGGCCACAGATCAAATTAAAATGACGTAAAAGGGGTGAGGAGTGCGATCATTCATTTATAAAACATATGCAAATGTGAGTCCGTTTCAGGGGATTGATGATGCTTGATCGCGCGTGCGAAAGGTTGAGGATGTGTAGGATATGTCTATCAGAATTGCAGTTTCATTTCGGCTTCTATTCTTGTGAGGTGGCTAACATACTGTTGAAGTTTGTTAAATCTTAAATTGAATCATATGACTTTTCCAAGCTTCTGTATATTCCATGAATATACCTGATGGCGTTCGCATATCTTAATCGAGTAGCCCTATCCGACAGGTCATTCAGAGAATTCAAGCTTAAAATTGGTTCATGAAACTCCTTTATTAAGCAGGTTGTGGTGCAAATGGTGACGCGGATGTGTCTGAATGCCTAGGCTGGGTTGTCGTAGTCGACGTTGTTCGAATACTGGCCGCACAGTAGATACTTCTTTATTTCTCACCTATACATTTTTCATTTCGGATGTTCTTGCATCAGTGAACTGATCCTGGGCAAGAATATCTTTTTTTGTTATATCTTAAATTAAATCATAATAAGCTTCGGTTTCGTATGATCCAGATATTCCATGTATATCTGATTGTGTTCGCAGAATTCAATTGAGAAGCCTTATCCGACGGGTCATTCAGAGAAATGAAGCTAAACGATTATTCCATGAAACTCCTTTATTCAGGAGCGTATTGTCGCAAATGGTTAAGCGGGTGTTTCTGAATGGACAGGCGGATTTGTCGCAGTCGGCAAGGGTTCGGCTCCTGGCCGGCCAGCGGGTACTTTTTTATATGTCATTTGCAATATACCAAAAATATCTTATTAAAATCATCGTTTTGTTATTAAACAAAAACCTGAAATAGTTTCGTGCTATTATTGCACAACTCATGAAGTCTTCACCAAACCTCAATTTAGCTTAAACATATTTATTGTATAATAAACTGTATATGAATACAATATAAACATGAAACAAACAATAGAATCAGAATGGAATCATAAATGCTGATTTAGTTATCATTTTTAATGGAAGTCATTCCCTTTATTTGATGGTAAGTATTTTAGGCTTCGCTCGAACATGCCTTTACGATTCGCCTTCCTTGTCAAGTTTATTTTTGAAAGGTAAGTTTGTAGAGAGCTATTGTTGATGAGTATAAACCTAATAATCCACAATTATTACGTGCTACAATTAAACTATTGGTACGTCCGTTTGGGCACATAGAACGCTCTTCATAAGTATTCTTTTCCTCGAGCAGTGTTCGTCCGCAAACACCCTTAGAACTGATAACGTGTATGCCTTTCTTGTCACACAACAAAAAATTACCTTCTCCATCCGGAACAACGCTGTTTGGATAGCTAAAGCTTGAACTTGTAATCGAGAATATACCGTGTCCGTCCTTCGTCACACAATTTACAAACGGCCTATTTCCTGAACTGCCCGAATAGAATATTCTATTGTTATTACTCACACACAAGTATCGGGGCGCCCCGGCCTCAAGGTGAGGTATAAAAGACAAATTATCACCTTCAAGCGTAAGGACTTTCACACCTTTAACAGACCAGTTATCAACACAGACAAAGAGGTTATTATTTTGCACACCAACGCCCAGGCATTTCAGATTTAGATTTTTCGTGTCTTTGAATTTAAATCCCGGCTTGATGGATATATACTGGAGTGATTTAGCAGCCGGCAGGGTCATAACCAAAGAATTATCATCAATACAGTCAACATCCCAAGGAGCAGATGAGCATGGCGCAGTGACCTTGATGCTCATATCCTGATCTATTATCTTTACATTTTTGTTATAATTATCACAAAGTACCGCATGGCCATCGGGTAAATAACAGCAACCGGTTATGCATGGTGTGTATGTATCTCCACGAACTCTAACATCAATTTCCTTGATTTCGGAGCAGTTGCTGAGCTTTTGAAAAGACTCTTCTTGGTTATTTCGAAAATATGTTCTTGGTGCCTCGTCAACAACTTCTTCCCAATCCGTAACTGCTGGTTGTACCAGAGTGCAAAGCTGAGCGAACAAAGATTTCTGGTCATGATCTTCCTCGATATTTGTATTGCAGTTTAATCGCTTTCCTTGAATCTCTGTGAGCTGGCTTATAAACTTTTTGCTTAATTCTTTAGCGTATACTAGTTTTTGAAATAGCCTTTGTTTGTCAATTTTTTTCAGCTTCGTCTTCCATAGATGAGCCGCGACACGACAAAACCAACAATGTGGTTGTGCGCCCAACGCAGACTCAAATCAGCCTGGGCATCCGCCCAGTCTGATCAGAGTCTTCGCTGTCCGCATGGAGGTAGCTTAGACCCTTAGCTACCCTTTAAGCACTTAACGAAGGGTCTGATCAAACTGGGCGGATGCCTATGCTGGTCCGAGTCTGCGCTGGGCGCACAACCACATTGTTGGTTTTGTCGTGTCGCGGCTCAGATTTAGTATGTTCCTGCAACTGATCAGAAATACCGGCGCAAGTACGTATGGAAGAAGATACACCGCTTACGAATAATGCACCCTGTGATTGTAATTGTGCGTCATATCTGTCAAACAAACAATTGAACTTTCTTCTTAAACTGTTCATGTTGTCTTTAGCCTCGTCAAGATCTGACTGATATTTGTTAAGAATCCTTTGCTTATCGAGTTTCGTTTCGTCGGCTGTTTCCTTTAACTTGAACATTTGTTCAGTGGTGTTACGTACATCTTGACCGATTTGAACTCCTCGACAATAGGACGGAATGCATTCAAAATCACATTCGCCGTGTTCCAAGAATATACATTCCTTGCTGGTAACTATGTTATGGTCTTGACAATAATAATCACCATCCGCACTGTGTGCAGAACATTTAGCTTCAGCCATGATGTCCAGCCAAATCGAAAATAGTCTATTCAACTAAAACGAAAATGCAAAAATGTCAATGTAAATGTAAGACTTTGTTCTGTAGTACTTATATGTGCATTCAAATTTACAATGAAAAGCCCCAACTAAGATTTAACTACCGATAAAAATCTGTAAATTTGAACACCTAGAGTAATATCGGTAATTGTCCTAGAATTAAACAACTGAGTTTTACAATGCAGTTATGCGTAAAAAGGTGCACGGGAGGTAGATTACAATGTAGATCCTGATCGTTTTCAGCATAGATTAATCTCGCTCAGCATGCTGAAAAATAGGAGCCTTGACATGTCAAAACCAACGAAGTGATTGTGCGCCCAGCGCAGACTCAGCTCAGACTGTACGTCCGCCCAGTCTGATCAGACCCTTCGCTAAGTTTAAATGGTACCTTAGGATCTAAGCTACCTCCATGCGGACAGCGAAGCCTCTGATCAGACAGGGTGGATACCCAGGCTGATCTGTTTAAACTGGGTGCACATGCCACTTGGTTGATTTTCTCGTGTCAAAGCTAATATATGTCCCTGTACTTAGATTTTTACCGTCATATGTCAGTATGATACTTGTTTATAATACAAAACGCAAACACTTCATTCTTTGCCTGTCTGGTTACTATACAAATATTTCAAGCGTAATAGGGTAAAAGGGAGTTTATACCAGCAGAAGAGACAGACCGGTCTGTGTGTTCTAAAAGTCTTTTGAGTGTCCTTCCTGTTGGCAAACACTCACTCTGTTTTGATTCCAGTGGGAATTTAGAAGAATGGCTAGGGCTCTAAGTAGACTTCGAATGAGCATAGGCTGTCTAAAGACTTTGTGTTAACGCTGTAGACTTTCATGTGGATCACGGCTCATTCATAATGCTTTGAATGCTTTATGTCTGCACAATATACAGGTAAAATGTAAAGATACGAATCTGGAGTCAAATTTCGCGAAACAGATTTTAAGTTCATTTCACACACAGCATTCTATTGTAAATTTTGCGAACGTAAGTGCCGGGTTCCGATCTTAAAGTTTATCTTTAAGCTACAGTCTCACTGTCACGTTTTAAGGGCTAGGTTTTACTACGTTTTCAAACGTAGCAAAGCGGCAGTATACGTAGTAAAACGTAGTGATTACGTATATTGATGTAGCTAAATACGTGGCCTTGTTACGTTTTATTTACAATGTTAAATCTCAAAAATGGCATTTTGATATACGTAGCGTTTACCCAGTAAAACGTAGCAGCATGTTGTTAAACGTGTTCAAAACGTACTAAAACGTAGCTGAAACGCATTAAATACGTACAAAACGTAACAAGAATAACCTAGGGGTCCTCTAAGCCTCAGTCTCACTGTCACGTATTGTGGACAAGGTTTTTCTACGTATTCTAAACGTACAAAAACGGGAATATGCGTATAAAAAAGTAGTGAATACGTATCATATGCGGATATATACGGCTACCTACTTAAACCTCACTTTGACTAGGCGGTTATACCGGACACTACCTAATAGTCCTTAGTAAAACGTACGGAATCGTAGTAGGTAAAGTAATATGTTCTCATCCCTTCTGAAAGCGTGGCACTAAGCCGTTTGGTAACCGGATAATACGAAGTAAATCGTAGTTAACCGTATTAGAAACGTACTAGACACGTAGTAACACCTAAATACGTGCAAAACGGGGTAAAACGAAGGGCGGGAGACGCAAAACAACCTAGCCCTCAAAACGTGAAAGTGAGACTGGGCCCTTATGAAGAAACCAAAGTGTCAGTTTAACGTCTAGTTTCTGGAAACATGGAAATGAGATGTGTCTAATGTATCTTTAATATTTCTATATAATTATCATTTCATAATATTCATAATTGTAATCATATTTCTTTCTGTTTCCAACATGGATAAACGAATGCAAATGTTGCCCGCCCTCTATGCAACGTAGCTTAAACTATCAGTCCTCACATACCAGTATGTCAACCCTTCAGATGATAGTAGAAATAGAGGATCTTACACGAGTGCTCATATATTATTGAATTTTTTAAACGAGTTTGGGGAAGGGATAAGACGGAGGTTAAGGTTCTGCAGTACACTTCGGCCATTTTGGAGAAGATTTCTGCATAAAATCACATCTAATCACAGCCCAAATTAAGCAAAATTTTGAAATAAAAGCAGTTCTTTCTCCTATGTATAATAAAACTGTTTCTCTAAATGTACAGAATGCTATTGTAAAAGGTACCTTTAAAGAGTTCTCATTTTTTTTGTTTTTCTCTCACATGGTCAAAATTTGTCTAAGTCCATTTTATACAAGAAAGTGTTGAAATTATCCCTGTGAAGTCACATGATATTATTCAAGCATTACTGAGTTTGTCCTCCTGAACACACTGTTCACCCAGATGCAACAAATTGGTGCCCATGCCAAAACATGCTCATATAAGTTTATGGGAACTTGCACTTTGTGAAGTGCATGCTACTTTTTTGTCTGTGTATTGTTGCAGAAGTGCTAGGAATTCGCCATCAGTGTTGAATGCAGCAAGTTCCAGAAGCTAAGCCTGGGCAAGTAATTGAAACTGCAGGGGCTTCGAGCCTACTGTGACGCCATATATCAGTTCTGAATCATTCCTTCTATTCTGTAATGTTTAGCTATTTTGTAAGTCTTTCACAACAATGTTCTGTATCATCAGTTCAATATAATGATTAAAACCGTTCGATCTCTGTGATTTACTTGTCTTTTAAAAATCATATCATAACAAGTGATAAACAGCCCAGACTTCTTATTTACTCCTTACTTGGAGCCCTTTACTCCATTTGTTTGGCTCGGCACTCCTTTTTTCGGAGAATAGTCAACTCTTGATATCTGAAAGTCAAAGTTCATCTCTAACTACTGGTAGCTCAAAGTCAAATTTTTGATCCCGGAAAATCTATCTTAAGATACCAGTAGTTTGAGATAAAAGGAGATGAAATATGTCCAAACCATAATATTTGATTCAAGAGGGTACTTTGAAATATCAGTGTTTGAGATAACAAGAGTTAAATCAACTTAATTGTATTGTAAAAACTGCATTATGGGACATCTAAGTTTTCTCAAGATATCTGTAAGCGACTCTAATTTTAACATCCTACTGAAAACCCTGGAGGAATTTTCTTTCGGTTCACAAGGGCCGAATATGCCGGGTCCTATTGTCGATGGAAATATCATTAAAATCAGGCAGAATTGACAATGTTTAAAGAAAATCCAAGGTTTGGGAAAAAGGCAACATTTTTAAAATACTTGGAAAAGCCCTGGCACATACAAGTACTACTTTAACCAATATAAAAGCTTAATCTTGCCATGCATTTTGCAAATTTAAAGCCTTTTGTATTTCTTCCAATAAATTCCCCCTCCCTAACAAACACTCCTTCCCTTCTTTTTCTGTAAAGATTGACATAATAACAAAGAGATTGGCTCCAGACCACCATTTTTTATTCATTTACATATTTTTGTCTAAAGAGTTTCATATAAACCCTAGGACTAGCCCTGCCATTTATTTAGACACATACAGTAGTATATTTCTCAGTAAGGTGCCATTTTGGATAGCTAATTATGGAAGTTCTTTGCGCTGAGATAATTGTTTGTTTTTCGTATAAAACTGTATAGTCTCTCATACCTGCAGAGAGTTTTGTATGGCCCTACCAAACATTTATCACACAATGCAGCGAGACTAAAAAAATCTGATGGGTGAGCTTCTGGAATCAAAGAATGAAATTAGCAGAATCTGTTCATGTGCAGTTATTTAAATTTGCAACTTTACTGGCCACATACCCCTGCCCAGAAAGATTGGATAGAAAAAGAAAATGAATTGGATTAGACACTCAGCTACAAACAATCCCCATAAAGCACCTACTGCAAGAACAGCAGGGCCTTGCCCCAACAATGGTCAGTATCAGCAATACTCCCCAATGCTAAAGGCTGTCTTGGCATCTTCACACTCCAAATTATCTCCAAGTTTTAGAATTAATGCTATATTTGTGACGTGAAATTAAAACTGCCCATAGAATGAATGTTTTATATATTCTACCCTGTTTCAATTGTTTTGTGGTACAACTGGATATCGGGAGTGTTTGACAGCTATGCTGCGATACAAATATTTGCTTGTAGACATTTACAGCCTTGCATTTGTGATATTGAGTCAGAAACTTGATTCATGAAAAATCTCCTGCTATAATTTAGATACAGAGTTTAAACAAGAATTCCGCAGAATGCTATGTCGCACCTGCCTTGCTCTTCAACAGTAGCAGAGATCATGGTTAGATTAGGTTTGATGAATTCCTGTATAAAAATTTGAGCGAACTGGACTTGCAAGCTAAGAAGGATGCAATTCTGGACATAAAATTCAACAGTCAACAGAGTATGAAATAATCATTAAATGTATAAAGTAATTAAACAATGAGACCAGCTTAAGAAAACATTTCATGCCATGTCTGATGATTGTAAGTGGGTTAGTTTGTGAGAAATGTACTTTAATGCTAGAGTACATACAAATATGGATGCCAGGTTGACCTACAAATTTCCAAAACCAATATAGCATGACATATATATCAAGCATAAGGTTTGATGCTTAATGACCCTGGTTTGATGCTGTGTTTAAAGAGAAATGACTTCAATGCTAGGGTCAGTGCAATGTTGGACATAAAATGTTAGAAAGTCAGCAGCCCTTGAAATATAGGTAAAGGGCTGAAGGAAAAGCAATATCCCTTGAGACCGTTCTTAAAGGAACTTTTTGCCAGGTTTGATAATTCTAGGCACCAAAGTTTGAGAGAAATGGACTACAAGACCCGGCTCGATGTAAGTTTTGATTGTAGGTATCATAGTTTTAGAGAAATGGACTTAAACACTAGGGTTGAGGTAATTTTTGGCATTAGATTTTATGAGGTAAGCAGAGCGTGAAATATAGGTCAAGGGTAGAAAAAAAGTGCAACATACCTCGAGAGAATTCTAAGAAGAAACTTTATATCAGGTTTGATTATTGTAGGTATCATAGCTTGAGAGAAATGGACTTAAACACTAGGGTCAAGGTAATTTTGGGCATTGCATTTTACGAGGTCAGCAGAGCCTGAAAATAGGTCAAGAGTAGAAAAAAGTGCTACATACCTTGAGAACATTCTAAGAAATAACTTTATACATGTACCAGGTTTGATGATTGTAGGTATCATAGTTTGAGAGAAATGGACTTAAACACTAGGGTCGAGGTAATTGTTGACGGACGGACGGACGGACGAACGGACGGACGGACTGACGGATGGACGGACGGAAAAGTGAACTCCTATATCGCATCTTGCTAAAGCAGGTGCGACAAAAATAACTTTCAAGGCTGAAACAGAATATGTTAGTATCATGCATCTAAACATCAAAATCCATTTGATTAGACAGTTCTATATATTTTGGATTGTTTTTTAAGAGAGCACTCCCCCCCTCCCCCCCCCGCCCGATTCCCTCCCCCATCTTGAAGCTGAAAAAAATAGTGATATCACTCATTCAGTGTCACATCAACGTATAAATTTATACAGTCAGAGAAGGGCTGCAACAGGCAAACTTATGCAGCCATTAAAAACGATGGTAATACCATTTTACATTTTAGCTACCTATACAAAGTGGCTGTTGACCGAGAACATGGTAGCAAACATTTACAGTAATTATGAATGATACTATTGTTAGTGGCTGTCGACCGAGCTGAAAGTGCTTTTTAATTATCTCAGTCAACAGCCACATTATGGCTAATGAATGTTTCGGTCGACAGCGCCGGTAGCAAAGGACTTCTATGCTTAAGGCGTGAATTTTCCCCATGATTTAAAAGTTATACGGATCACTGACTTTTGCTTTGCATTTATGACTATGACATGTAACTTGCATGGAAAATGAATTTTCAAGTGGTTTTGTCTATGTAAAGTACGTTAAACATACGTTGACGTTGACGTCATTGTTGAGATAAATTGTAAATTATCCTCAAACTGATCATTGAAATAATGATTTATTGTATACATTTCACCCTTTTTTGACTTACATTACTTACATAACAGACAACACTGGATAGTTTTGACAATATGTATGTGACCTTGACCTCATTTCAAGGTCATGGTACACAATAAAATCCTTGAAGATCACAGTGCTACTGTTGACCATTCTTCTTCTTTGGCTTATTGAGTATCGTTCCCCCCCGTGACCCAGCTTCCCACTCATATATATTACGTACTTGCATCGCATAAGTCTGCTGCATGAAGGAAATGCTGGGTCACGGGGGGAAAGTACTTGTATCTTTGTTATAGTGAAGCGTTCTCTTTTGGCCGCTTTGACCGGAAGTATAACTGTGGTTTTGCATGTTTAAATGCCAGTCAGGCGTAACAAGAAGAAAATCATTGCTTTGTATTATGATATGCATGTATTTAGCATGCATTTATGACAAAAATATATGAAATGAATGACTGATTTCAATATTTTTATTACCTCCAAAATTGAGGTATGCGAAAACCTTGAATTAAGGGTAGGTAGGGTCAGACTGGATTATCTCCCCATGTCTTTGGGTCTGAATCACAAATGATCTGATTTCATACGGCTTACATATTTGTGGAAGCTCCGCTAAGAAAAATTTGCACACTTTATACTTTTGAAAATTCGGACCTGTCGCGCCGGTCTAATGGGGAAAATCCTCGCCTTAATCGAATAAGTCCTTGGTATTACCCACCTTTAAATGTGGAATATTCAACCTGCATATCAAAGATATTTTCAGGGTTATTCCACAACATATGTTTAAGGGACGAGTCATTTATTATCAGGTGGGGGGCCGGGTACATTTTCATATGGTTCACAAAATTTTTTCCGACCCCTCCAGTCTCAACAGAATTATTTTTCCGACCCCCCCAGATAGGTGACAAAAATTTTTATGACCCCCCCTATCCCCAGTGCCAGCTAGCTACCCTTCACACATATACCATATTACCTATTTTATGTCAGATTGACCTCAATCAAAACCTAGCTGTATGAAACACAAAGAACATTTCTTATTCTAACAGGTTAATTACATGTAATCATGGTCTGTTTAAATTTTGTCTGCATTTATAGCACTTTTTCTTCTGCTAATGGCCATCCAGAAATCTTTTTGTCGAATGCTTAATAATTATAACTGTAAATAATATTAATTGGGCCTCTGGGTGGTGGGGGTCTGGGGGCTGTGTTTTTGCTGATGAAAAGGCACGTGGAGAGCTGATATCACAAATGCTGGCATTAAATTTAATTGAGCACAAAATCATCTACTTTACATGATTTTATAGACACTTTCGTACTGTTCTAGCAAATCAATGAAAAGTTGTTTTTTTATATGAAGCTGCCCATTCTTTTTGAGTCATTTCCATAAAGACTTTTAAGTTTTAAATTGTGAGTTTGAAAGAAAAGAGTCTGAAATTTTATGAGTAATGGGGGGTCTGGGGGCGAAGCCCCCCAGAAGCTGAGACATTTTTAAAAATGAAGACTGATGGAAGAATTCTGACCCCCCCAATATGCCAAATAAAATATATGACCCCCCCCCTGCTCCAAGGCTTTTTATTTCCGACCCCCCCCCCCCAGTACATCACCAAAAAAATTCCGACCCCCCCCCCTAAATGTACCCGGCCCCCCCAGCTGACAATAAATGACTCGTCCCTAAACAAACACACAACCAAATCCACATACCCACCCACACCAAATTTTTGACAGAGACATGATGCATACTGACATACGAAGCCGGAGGAAACAATGCTGTTTGCAATAGGACTTTATAAGAGTGTAAATATGGCAACAATTTCACAGCTAAATAGGTATTAAATATAAGGCCAATAAAATGATACTTGTGTGTTTTCAGTTACATTTGATTTCAAAAATAGTCGGTATATCAGACTCGTTTTATATAAAAAAAAGTATATTGGGACAACAGGGAGCCAATATGGATGGTTAACGGAATACCCAAGAAATCTTTCAAAACATGTCGGTGTTGCAGTGGAAAAACTCTAGACATCACTGACTTGCCTGAAACATGCAACTTTAATGTAAGCCTGAAACATGCAACTTTAATGTAAGCCTAAGTAGGGTATATGTCAACACTTTCTTGTATAAAATGGATTTAGACAAATTTTGACCATGTGAGAGAAAAACGAAAAAAATGAGAACTTTTCAAAGGTACCTTTTACAATAGCATTCTGTACATTTAGAGATACAGTTTCATTATATCTAGGAGAAAGAACTGCTTTTATTTCAAAATTTTGCTTTATTTGGGCTGTGATTAGATGTGATTTTATGCAGAAATCTTGTCCAAAATGGCCGAAGTGTACTGCGGAACCTTAAGCCGAGCATCTTATTTGATTTCCCCTACGATATTAATTAATTAGATAATACAGAAGCATGAATGCAAGTTATATTTAGCAAAATGACACTAAAATCGTATTTTATTAGCAAATATTGCATTAGAACGTCACGATTTTGCCGTAAGAAAACGCGACGCTTTATGGAAGTCAACGCATAACGTTAAGACGAAATTTGTATATTTTCAATCCACTAGCTGACTACATGATTAGATGGCTTTGTTACTATCTCAGATGCGACGTCATATGATTAGTAGTTTGTACAGAGCAATTTACATTGTGCGTACACCAACAGTACTTGCATATTCCTCGGGCTGCTAGAATAGATGTACAGTCAACCCTCTTTATGACCACATTTACTACAACAGCAAAATTATCTATAAGGTCTATTTGAGCCGCGACTTGAGAAAACCAACAAAGTGGTTGTGCGCCCAGCCCAGACTCAGATAAACCTGGGCATCCACAAAGTCTGATCAGGCTCTTTGTGAGCAGCTTAAAGGGTAGCTGAGGGTCTCAGCTACGTCCATGCGGACAGCGAAGACTCTGATCAGACTGGGCGAATGCCCAGGCTGATCTGAGTCTGCGCTGGGCGCACAACCACTTTGTTGGTTTTGTCGTGTCGCGGCTCATTTGATATACGCAGAATGGCTTTATTGTTCAAAATTTGTGGGGTTTTGTTTCAGGTAAACGTCGAATGTTTGGAAACTAATGCTGTCATTGCAAAGAGGGTATGCTGTATGTAAATATATTTTTAGTAGCCGGGATACCGGGATGTTGCTCGGGTTCACCCAAGTAGCTATTCCGAACGTGCCCGTTTATACATATGTGGCGCATGTTGATCTTAAGGGGCATGGGTACACTTACAAAGGCAGCAACTCTGCCATTTACATTTTGCCTGCCTTCTCAATGAGTTTTCAATTCTTGAAGAAAATAATTTGCTCCCCAGGTAGAACATCCGTTTATTTAAGGTCAAGAATACGTAAATGGCACATACATAGATCTTTTTTAAAGGACAAGGGTGCGCTAGTTTATTGCTAGCTGCCTAAAATTTCGGGAAAAATGAAACTCGACACAGCAAATTACCACCACCGTCCCTGAACATAACAACATAAGGACTATCGCGTGCGCACACAAAAATTACGTCATGACGTTACGTGACGTCATTTTACAACGTCAAAGACGCCATTTTTGCGGTTTTTTGCAAGAAAAAGAACAAATTCAGGTACGTTTTGCAAAATAAAATTAATATGTCCGCATGGCTGTACCAACTCGATTTTTTGTACAGATTGTCGAAAGAGAGTGACCGACCGATTGTCAAAATGTCTCTTTGGTACACGCATGCGATCATTCTTTAATTTTACTTTTTTCTGTCTGTAGCTGCTGTGAAATTGCAGGTTTAACCGTTTGATTCTACCATTTTAATCCATATTTGGTTCAAACCATGCCAAAAAAATGATGGAAACATGTATATTTAACATCAGTTTTGTTGTTTGAGCATCATCATGTCTGAGGAATTTAATGAAAACAACAACAACAGCAACAGAAATTAGCAAAGAGCAAGGTGTCTTCATCAAGTCCATATGTCATGCCCAGTCAAGCCATCAAGTATCATTTCACATCCTTTACTTGCCTCGTAGAAACGTTATGAGTGTATATACGAAGCAAACGCGGTATTCGTAAACACCAAGAGCTAAAAAGCTTCGCAGATATCATGACCAGACTGCATAATGAACACAACGGTGATACTTCATGTGTGCATGTACATGTACCATTATTTTAAGGTAGTGTGTTTTGAGTGGATAGATGGATGATTTGCGATTTTACGTTCCTTTCAACGGTATTGCAGTCATATTAGAACAGTGGTAGGGTGAAAACGAATGCTGAGTGCAGAGGAATCTCGCTTACGATACGAAATATTTCCGCCTCCAGCAGGGCTCAAAGCCGGGACGGCTAGATCAGTAGGCCAGCGCTTAACCTAGCTACCGGGTCTCCTCTGAGAGAATGTGCGAGTTTGGGCGAGGGGGGTGGGGAAGTGGGGAAAAAAAGAGAGGAGCGAGAGAGATGGAGATCGGCTTTGAAGGTTAGATTGAACAATTTTTACAGCTCTATTCACAACGCGAATCTTTGAGGCTGAATATGGACCTTAAAAGATGGATACACAGAAATCAGACTACGCTTTTGTGCAAACTGGTCAGAATATTTAGTTGTCGCAAGATTCAACGACCATTTATTCAAAAAGAGAACGTACTGCCCAAATTGCGCGGATGCGCAGGCTAATCAGGTTATTTCCAGTTTGTACATGCAGTGAGATTTATTTTCATACGATAAAAATTATTAGGTTCGAAAGAAGTCAGTGCATTTCGGTATCAAAAATTGCCCATATAACCATTACCTTTTGCAGCATTTGTATAATAAATGATTCGTTTAGACAGAGATGTAATCCAGAGGTCGTCGAATTCAGACCCATGCCGCCTAATCTCTGCGTTGAGTCATCCCCGTCATCATGCGCCCATTCAACCATCGGCTTGATATGACTTAAAACTGTTGAAGTGTTTAGGACGAAACACAATTTATCTATCCAATCATTCATCTGTTGAATTATGACCAGATTTATAGTATAATTTCTGCAACGTTGTTGTTGTTTACTGTCTGAATCGCCATATGACCGGCGTCGAGTGAAAAGGTACGTGATAGCATGCACAGTCAGAATAGATTCAGATCATCAGATCAACCTGTCGCAAATCTGCGTATCTCTAAGATATGGTGGCTGGTTTGTGCCATTTCGTCTTTTCGTCTTTTCGCCGCGAAAAGACGCCACGCGAAAAGACGAAAAGACGAAAAGACGCCATGCGAAAAGACGAAAAGACGAAAAAACGCCAGGCGAAAAGACGAAAAGACGAAATAACGCCATGCGAAAAGACGAAAAGACGAAACCCGCCACGCGAAAAGACGAAATTTCAGCGCGAAAAGACGAAAAAACGCCATGCGAAAAGACGCCATTTGAAACTCTTAATTTGTCGTCTTTTCGCGTGGCGTCTTTTCGTCTTTTCGTCTTTTCGCCTGGCGTCTTTTCGTCTTTTCGTCTTTTCGCATGGCGTTATTTCGTCTTTTCGCATGGCGTTATTTCGTCTTTTCGTCTTTTCGCATGGCGTTATTTCGTCTTTTCGTCTTTTCGCGTGGCGTTATTTCGTCTTTTCGTCTTTTCGCGTGGCGTTATTTCGTCTTTTCGTCTTTTCGCATGGCGTCTTTTCGTCTTTTCGGCGCGAAAAGACGAAATAACGAAATGCGAAAAGACGAAAAGACGAAATAACGCCACGCGAAAAAAAGAAATAACGCCATGCGAAAAGACGAAAAGACGAAAAGACGCCAGGCGAAAAGACGAAAAGACGAAATAACGACACACAAATACCCTTCTATTGATAACTGTATTGATTCCTATATCGATTCCTAATACTAAGACAGTTTGTCTGAGTAACCAATATAGACTCATATCAGACTACTGCAAACGCAGCTACAGAAGCAGTCTGATCACAGAATTTACCACTGAAATGCTTTTTTTAATATATAAAATATATCTTTTTGACAGCTAAAAATTGTAAGGATAGACTATAAAATTAACGTGCACTGGGGTCGGCAACATTTTCGGTCAGTATGGTACCGTTTAGATTGAATAACAAATTTGTGCCTTGTTGACTGAGATCAAAGACAGATATAATCAAGATAATCAGTAAAGTCAAGCAGCAGTCTTATGAAAATTAGAAGGGATTTGCCACTGAAACTCTATTTTATCCGACAGAAAAATAAAACTTGTTAAAAGTGAAAAGGATAGCTATAAGTATTAGTATGGGGTCGGAAATAATTACAGTTATTGATTAAAAAATCTGGGCCATGTTGACTTAAAAATTAGCAGACGCAAATTTGCGCATTGAGGAGCATAGGCAGACCTAGTACATTGTTGTCGCAAGCATTTTTGAGAAATACCGTCAAACCTGTCTTAAGGGGTCACCCAAGGGAAGGACAAAAAGTGGCTACTTAAGACAGTTGACCCCTTAATACATTTCATTTGCACTGTATTTTGGTTGAAAGGACCAAGAAAAGGTGGCTGCTTAAGCGAGGTGATCCCTTAATAGAGGTGACCACATAAGCAGGTTTGACTGTATAGCTGACCATAAGCAGGTTTGACTGTATAGCTGAATGTATGCCGGGCCGCGTAGAGCAATCGGTAGGGCACCTGACTCATATGTCAGAGGTTCTGGGTTCGTTCTGGGTTCGATACCTGGTCTGGCCACATACTTTCGTTTCTCCTTCCGCTGATTCAAGAAGGGCAGTTGTCAGTTACTGGCGAAAGTATGTGCACTTAGTACTGGTTAACCGCTTAGGAGGTCTAAGCCTGCCCAGGAATAGTGTGGTTAGGTTAACTGACCGTCCCGACATGACCATAGATGTTTACTGCGGACGTTAAGCAATAAATCAAGCAATCAATCAATAGCTGAATGTATACACCTCCAAGAAAGATCTCTCTAATATTGAACATTTTGACCCCTTCTGTCATTTTTACAAAGAGGAACAACTTTTGTGACATTCTCTTTGCTTCCCAAGATAGGAAAGTGAAGCAAACAGAAAGTTAGATTCTTAAATAGGTCTACTCTTCAAGGAAAGAATTTGCTCCTAGAGGACCAAATTCTACTTTCAAGAGCTGACCCTCCTTAAGAAAGGAGGCAAAAATGCAAAATTGCTTCCCATTGAGAGTGGTCCCGTTCACCTTTAGCACAGATACAAATATGTTGAAGCCTGTGTCTCCATGCATCCTACGTAAAAATAACCCTTTTTCTTTTCTTTTCTTTTTTTTTTAAATTTGAACAAGTAGATTTTAATACCTCGAGCTGTATCATAACATACGCAGAATGGTTACCAATGCAGAGCCTGACCAGACCACTGTTTTCCTAGGACACATATGTCCTAGGATTTAGGATCATAATGGTAACATGGTCCAAATTTATTACTTAATGCTAGCACCTAATCTAATACGTAATGTATTTTCTGAGTATATTATTGTTCAAACTGAGAGATCGAGAGAATTGGGTAAAATGTCCCACCAATGCTAAGGTCATATGAAGACATGACCTCGCGGTTTAGAGTCACATCTGAAGGACCACTGAGGCGAGTGTGTGTGTGTGTGTGTGTGTGTGTGTGTGTGTGTGTGTGTGTGTGTGTGTGTGTGTGTGTAGAGGGGGCGGGGGGTCGAACTGACTGCAACCGCTAGTCTAGTCTAGTCTAGTCTATCCCATAATCTTGTGAGGTCGTTGGGGCACCACAGATGACTCTACAACACTCCTTTTCCACCTAGTCCTGTCTTCAGCTGGCCTAGTTGAGCTAGCAAAATCCATCCCTGTCGTTTAAAGAAGACTTGTAGAGGAAGTAACGGTAGTTGTGCCCCTTTGTAAAAATGGCGGAAGGGGGCACATTTTCAATATAAAATTCTTATATATTGGGGCACATATGCGAAAGGCAAAGAGAAGTCTAATCAGACTCTGCTCTGTCTGCGATTGGCACGTCTTTAGAAAACTATAAACTTGTTCAAATTTTGGGTTAGCTGCAGTTAAATGTATGTCAAATTAGGGAAAATACTGTATCATTATTTTTTCATATCATAACACTTACAGCGAAGTGCATGTTTGTATAGACACCTTCGTCTTCCATAGTTTGAGAGAGATTACATGGTCAACAAGTGGTTAATCTTTTAGGCAGTTTAAGATCAAAATTAAGATATGTTGAAACTTGTTTGGAGTATTTTACTCCAAAACATTAGGACGGCTCATTTTCTTTTCTGCCCGTTCAGTAGAAATACCATAATGACTTCTTTCCTCATATTTTTGGTAATGTTTTTAAAAGAACAGTTTATGGGCAAAAACTGCAAACCGTGATTAGTACACTTCTTTACAGATTGCATTCTGATCAGGGTCTACACAGTTTAAAAAAGAAACACCTGTCTAATTTTTCAAAGTATTAACTGCATTTAGAATAGGATTTATTGATACATCTTAATGCAAAACACGTGATGCGAAAAGACGAAAAGACGCCATGCGAAAAGACGAAAAGACGAAATAACGCCACGCGAAAAGACGAAAAGACGAAATAACGCCACGCGAAAAGACGAAAAGACGAAATAACGCCACGCGAAAAGACGAAAAGACGAAATAACGCCATGCGAAAAGACGAAATAACGCCATGCGAAAAGACGAAAAGACGAAAAGACGCCAGGCGAAAAGACGAAAAGACGAAAAGACGCCACGCGAAAAGACGACAAATTAAGAGTTTCAAATGGCGTCTTTTCGCATGGCGTTTTTTCGTCTTTTCGCGCTGAAATTTCGTCTTTTCGCGTGGCGGGTTTCGTCTTTTCGTCTTTTCGCATGGCGTTATTTCGTCTTTTCGTCTTTTCGCCTGGCGTTTTTTCGTCTTTTCGTCTTTTCGCATGGCGTCTTTTCGTCTTTTCGTCTTTTCGCGTGGCGTCTTTTCGCGGCGAAAAGACGAAAAGACGAAATGGCACAAACCAGCCACCATACTAAGAATACTCGGGAATCTAAAAGTTGATAAGTGCAAACAGATACGTAAGTACTGATGCGCAAGCTAATTCACTGGTCGCAAATCGCCTAGTATCCGTTTTCACTCGGCGCAAACAGAAACAAAATATATGAACACTGTGTCTACAGAAGACACTCTGTAAGAAACTGGAAATCATTCGTGATTTAAATATTCGTGGTTTCTAAGTGACCGCGAATTACGCGAAAAATGGAACACCGCAAAAATTACCTTATATACGGTATATCTTAGCTGTAGATGGAAGGGAGTGTTAAGTGATGGTTGTGGACGGTTCTGTTAGATCTTTTGGAAGCATATATTGTGGCCCCTCATCTGAGCCACCTCGACGAGGCAGTTCGGATGAGGGGTTACAATCTATGTTTTCCATGGAAAGTGGGGAATATAGCCCCTAATTGATGTCAAGTAGCCCCTAATTGTTTTCAACTACTCTCTCTTGTCTGGACCACACAATCATTATATTTTTATTTTATGGAAAGTTGTTTAAATTAGTGTACGATGTACAGCTTCTATTTAGTTTAAACATATTTATTGTATCATAAATTGTACATGATTACAATATAAGCATGATACAGACAATGGGATCAGAACGAAAGCATAAATGCTTATTTAGTTCTTCTCCTGAAAATATAATTCTATTTTTGCATGGTACTGCTTATGATCATGCATCATTATTAATGTATATCTATGTATATTTATGTACCTTGATTACGACGGTAATACCAAATTCCTTACCCGTGCTTTCAATCAAGCCAGTCAATTACCATACATGCAAAAGTGGCTGTCGACCGAGACAATCGACAACAGTATCAGCTCGGTCGACAGCCATTTACAAAAGTATCATTTACTGTTGTTGGTAATGCTTACCACTGAATTCTCGGTCGACAGCCATTTTGTACAGTACCGTAGCGGTCAACAACATAGGTAGCAAAATTATTAATACCGCCATGATGATGAGACTGAAATAAACTAATAATAATAATAATAATAATAATAATAATAATAATAAGTAATCTGGAATATTGCTTTCACCATTTGCACTCGTATTGCTTGGTGACATACTTGGTCATAATAGCGAATTCAAATTGGTTTGCGTAATCATGCATTTCGCTTAGAGTCTTCGTTAATCTCTAAGCCAAGCCTGCTGAATGATCATGGGAACCGCAAAGAAGTGGTCAGACTACGAGAATGCGCAAGCTGACTTGAGTCCGCAATGCCTCTTACTGGAATTCCATTAGTTCATACAGATTTAGTGGCGGAGGTCATATAGTTTCTTTGGCAAGCATTGTGCGTTGACACGGAGCAAAAACGTGCGACACAGAATCTTTGTAACATTAACTTTTTTAACGTTTCTACTTTCGCTTTCATGAAACGTGAATATGCATTTTTAACGTTTGAAACAGGTTAAAACAACTTCCACACCATCAATCAATGTGTTTACCCATGAAGTATCAATACCTCTCTCTCTGTCTCTGTCTCTCTCTCTCTCTCTCTCTCTCTCTCTCTAGTATACGTATTAGTTTTTCATTTAGTGCAAATTTTTTACAGATGTGGTCAGTGTCTGCTCTGCTTGCCCAGTGCTTGCAGCGAACTTTGTAATTATTGCAAGTTGTATATCTTCTAATTTATCCGATAATTTTATGCACTTGGTATTCGGACACAATATGTAACCAGACAATATGGAATTTGATCGTGCCTCTCTGATCCGGATCTGCTATGCTTGTCAGCTGACTGTCCAGATAGCGGCTGTGTCATGCTGTCCATCTTTGTGTTAGAAACGTCCATACACTGTAAAATATTCTCTAGATTTTACGGTAGAATAACTGGAAACTAGCTGCCAGTCCTTTCCCCGTTATTTTTACGGGCGTTTGCCTGTAAGACATTGTTGGAAATAACGAAATGGAAGTTTTATGTTGAAAGGTGCACTCGAAAATGACTTTGTATTGTTGAAGGGCTGTCTGACCAAAACGACACCTGCCCTATTCTGTCCCACTCTGCTTGATGACTCCTGCAATTTTTACGGGCGCCCGTAAAAATAACGGTAAAAGGACTGGCAGCTGGTTGACAGTTATTTTACCGTAAAATCTACGGATTTTTACAGTGTATGCAGTAACTTATTGTACTTTATTTGCAACAGAAACCCAAAAGAAGCTTTTCTTGTGAAACAATCTGATCCGAGTCTGTAAAGTTTGCATATTATCTGGTTAAACACTGGAAGTCCTGATCAAGCTGCTGTCGTGATTATTCGAATTCCATATGTTTCCCTAGTGCAGGGCAAGTGTGTTATTCTTTGCTGTTACATTTAAGCCGTATCGCACATACACTGTAAAAAATAACTGTAGATTTTAGTGTAGAATAACTGGAAACCAGATGCCAGTCATTTTCCCGTTATTTTTACGGGCGTTTTCCTGTAAGACATTGTTGAAAATGACGAAATGAACTTTTTATATTAACTGGCCGCACTCGAAAATAACTTTGTATTGTTGAAGGGCTATCTGACCAAAACGACACCTGCTCTATTCTGTCCCACTCTGCTTGATGATTCCTGCAATTTTTACGGGCGCCCATAAAAATAACGGGCGCCCGTAAAATTAACGGTAAAATGACTGGCAGCTGGTTGCCAGTTATTTTACCGTAAAATTTACGGATTTTTTTTACAGTGTACGAGATATTATAGCTGCGTTCGCATGGCCAGACACGCATGTGCAAGCTGTTCACTGTTCAAAATTACAAATTATGCTTAACAGTAAAGTGCATGCCCTGACTGGACGAGCATGTAAGCAGGCTGGCCTAGGCATGCGTAGTCTGCATGTCTCGTAAGATTATTTTTAGCGACGCGGCTCATTTTGTTCATGAAGTGTACATGTATCCTTATTAAAATGAAATATGTATATATATTGCTTTGCAAACGTTTTCTATTTTGTCTTCTGCTGTGTAATGATACATGTAGCGGCGGCCTAGCCTACATCCAATCCTTAGACATTTATATATATGTTTGTTCTCACAAATGTATGTATTTTGTCGGAAATTTGTAATAAATGTAGCGGCGGCAAAGATCTTGGAACGAGCTGTCCGGTCATCACCTCTCTTGTTCTTTCAACTGGAGGCAACAATATTGGTGTCTTGCAACCTGAATCACACACACTGCAACACATTGTGTCTGATCAGTTCTCGCCATTGAAACTGAGTCAAAAACTGGAACAGTTAATTCGGTGCCGGGTTTAAAAAGAACAGCCTAATAGTACCGGCCGCAACGGAAAGAGCTATAAATGGCAGCTTGCGTGCATAGGAATTAAAAGCCTTATGGTGACGTGATAAAAATTATATCCTGACCAGCTGTAATTCTCTCTGAAAACAAGTGATAAAATGCGTTATATATATATATATATACACTGTACAAAAGATCTGTAGATTTTACGGTAGAATGACTGGAAACCAGCTGCCAGTCCTTTTACCGTTATTTTTACGGGCGTTTGCCTGTAAGACATTTTTGGAAATCACGAAATGAAAGTTTTGTGTTAACTGGCCGCACTCGAAAATAACTTTATATTGTTGAAGGGCTATCTGACCGAAGCGACGTCTGCTCTATTCTGTCCCACCCTGCTTGATAATTCCTGCAATTTTTACGGGCGCCCATAAAAATAACGGTAAAAGGACTGGCAGCTGGTTGCCACACTGTAAAAAAAATCCGTAGATTTTACGGTAAAATAACTGGCAACCAGCTGCCAGTCCTTTTACAGCTGATGTTGGCTTTCTTAGCTTTTCTCGTCATTTTGTAGGTTAAATTCTTCAAAAATAAGTCCACATTTAATATATCCACTGCTAACTGCTGCCTAACTTATCTAAGTTGGGCATGAATCAAAGAAGATTGATGGAGCACGTATAAACTTCAGTCCACCGATTAAGCGATTTAGTCTGGTTGTTTTTTTTCCCGAATTTTGTTGTGGTTATATACGTTACATATTTATCGTGTTTGCTGACGAGTTTTGTAAGACTTTAGTTTGTTTGCTTTTTTACAAGACTATTGAAACAGTCATATATATGACAATTACTTTTCTCTTCACTTCAGTTCTTACAATTTGCTCCTTATATTACATGTATTTAGGCACTGAAGGGGAAAAATGTCAAATACAATGTAAACTACGTTATACGGGTTAGTCAACTTATCCTTGACAATGTCAATTACCTTGAAACAGCAATTTATGTACTAGCAGACAAAACCAAACATTATTTAGGGCGAATACTAACATGTGTATACCAATGTGTATTTTCTATTATAACGTGATTATGTAAATTTGGGTAGTGTAAATAACGTTGACGTTACACGTTAACGCCCCAACGTACAGAGGGCTAACATGCGTCATTTTGTTTCGTATATAATGTAGTTTCAGAAAATCATAGTGTTCAAAATTTCCCCTGGGGGGGGGGGGTGGGGGTGGAGGGGGGTCTATGGGCAGCTCAAGATCTATTTCCTTTTGAGGCCTTTAAAATCATTACGTAGAGCTTACGTAGAGATCGGCTCGATGCCATGTATTATGATATTTGCAAATCTAATATGTTAACAAGTTCACAAGTAACCAGTTTTGTCTTTGGTTGTTTTAAAGAAAAAAAAGAGAAATTTGTGGTAATTTAACTATTTTGCCCAGTTTTGGAGCCTCTGAATTCAATGCAAATAGGACTCTAAAACGCAAACATTTGAGCCGCGACCCGAGAAAACAAACAAAGTGGTTGTGCGCCCAGCGCAGACTCAGATCAGCCTGGTCATCCACCCAGTCTTATCAGAGTCTTTGCTAAGCGCTAAAATGGTAGCTAAGGGTCTAAGCTACCTTCATGCGGACAGCAAAGACTCTGATCAGACCGGTGGATGCCCGGGCTGATCTGAGTCTGCGCTGGGCGCACAACTACTGTGTTTGTTTTCTCGGGTCGCGGCTCAAATGTTTGCGTTTTAGAGTCCTATTTGCATTGAATTCAGAGGCTCCAAAACTGGGCAAAATAGTTAAATTACTTTGGTTGCAACTGTGTTCAGATTTTACTTTCGTAAATGCGGTATCCACTTTCTTCCAGATTTAAGCACGTGTTCAAAATCTAGTCTCTTCTAGAACATATGAAAGTACAAAACATGCAAAGTTCAGGCAAAACCCATTACACGGAATAACCATGTCAAGGAAATCGTAAATGAACAGACGAGATGCAGTATATTTGAGCGACACGACAAAACAAACAAAGTGGAGAGTCAGATCAGCCTGGGCATCAGTCTTTGCTGTCCGCATGGAGCTAGCTTAAACTCTGAGCTACGCTTTTAATGCAAATGAGGCCTCTCCTCATACTTGGCGGATGCCCAGTTTGATCTGAATCTTGGCTGTACGGACGTTTCTTTGTTGGTTTTATCGTGTCGCGGCGCAATTTTGTTTTTGTGCGACTACATCCAAACTGGATTATTTTGAAAAAAGTCTAAGACCATGTGTTTCCAGACCCTTATGGAGAAAAGTTTTGTGCATACAGACAATTGGTATTACTTAAACACGTGCGACCTGCACGTCTTGATTACAAATTCTACTTTAGTTCCAAAACGAACATACTATTAGATAGGAAATAGGCAAGATATGCTTCTAGGTTTTCAATATAGGTAAAGAAAACATGTAATTTCAGGTGAGGGATTGCAGTAAGAATCAATCTTCCAGGTGTCTGTCTGCAAATCATTCAGACTAACTTTCTTTCAAATTGTTTTAGTTTTTTCATATAGCTTTATTTTTCTTCGTTATCCTATGTAAGATATTTGTATTAATTACAACATATGGCTCATTAAATAAGCATGTAAACACCCCACTTAAAAATGCTAAGTCAAATAAAATTTCCTTTTAAAAGGAAGGCTTGCCCAGCTAAGACAGTGAAATTTTCATGAGTTGTTTATTCAAGTGAACCCAATTGTTAGTGCATTTTCTGTTGCTAATTTTTATTTAGCAAAGTATTTGATTTCTTAACTTCTTGAATGGCGGCATTATCTACAGGTGTGAGGTAAAAACAAGTGTAGAATTTATTTGAAAATCAGATCGAGGAAATATTTAAACACACACATACGCACGCTCGCACGCACGCTCGCACGCACACACGCTCGCACGCACGCACACACAGTTTTCCAACGTTTTGGCTGTTAGGCATGTCTCAAGGAAAATTACTATATGGGCCTATTTCAAGTTTTTTCTATATGGCTGCTAAGTCACATTTAGTTTGAATCAAAATTTTAGGAAAGACTGTTTCAAACCAATGTCTATGGAATCTTGGCACATCTGGACTTCGCATCAAAAGAAGACAACAAATTTATATTCACTGAACTGTATTTTTGATTTTAGTAGCACCAGTGACAGCGAGTAGAAGAAAATTTTGCATGCTGCTGTTGTTTGAGATAATAACTTGCTTTACACCTTTTGGGAACAATAAAGCACAGAACTCATTGTGTTCATATTTCCATGAACTTCCGAAAAATGAAATTTATCTTATATTTATACGATGTTATCACATCAATTATGTTACTTATTTGTGACGTTCTGGCTAATTTAACAAGGCAAGGACGAAGAATAGTTATTTACCAACGTGTTTGGTAATGACGTTCAACAGCCGTCACAATGACATGACGTATATCAAACGTTACGTCGGCCAATCAACTTATCGAATTATCCGTGACGTCGCTTACGCGTAACATTGCATGAATGCGTGTTGTTCATGGATGTATATACCAAACAAAAAAAAAGAAACGCATATAGTAAGATTTCCCATTTAATTTACCTTTTATAGCATGATTAGAAAATGTCTAAAAATCGGTAGTTCTGCTCAAATCTTGCTCAGACTTCATCATGGCGTAGATGAGTATCTGTAGCTTCCATACGCATAAAAATACGCATTAATGAAATCGCTGACAATGGCCTCTTATTGAAGACTGTGACATTGAAAACTGACCCCTGCCTTGTTTTGAGACGCGTCACAAAGTACTGAATTGACACAAATGAAATTTTCTGGTTGAACTGTCC
The DNA here is from genome assembly GCA_963989385.1 of Ctena decussata. Taxonomy (NCBI): domain Eukaryota; kingdom Metazoa; phylum Mollusca; class Bivalvia; order Lucinida; family Lucinidae; genus Ctena; species Ctena decussata. The sequence goes on along the minus strand of OZ022515.1, from coordinate 13,792,201 downwards.
GATTGTCTATCTATAATACTGTGCGAATTATTGTTTTAAAATATCTGTTATTCCCGAGAAAATACCAAAACATTACTGTGTGCGTTTCTTTTTTTTTTTTCTTTTTTTTTCTTGTTTGGTATATATGAACATCGTCAGTCCAGTTAAGGTTCACTAAGGAAATCGTCGACACGTGTAAATATGTCTCTGTACATTTGTTAAAAAGGCAACGTTAGAGAGTGTTACAATAAAACATTAATGCAGAACATCAATACGCAGTGACAGTCAGTCACATTTAGCTTCTGTGCACATATAAAGGAATCTCGACACTAGCAAAGGTAACCTAATATAGAGTTACGCGGTGCTGTCAAGCTGATTATAGTTTATTGGTTTTCTTCTACTACTGTATACGTCATAAGCATGTGGGCAGGTTCTTGACAAACATGCATCATAATGATGGATGCCTGAGCTGCTCGGATTTATTTTCTATTCAGACAATATTTTAGTTTCGCCTGCTACTAGCAGAAACTAGGTAGATTTACATGTGTATTACTGAACTGTTCCTGCATCTGCGGCATTATCACCGTCGGTGGCGTATACTTAACGTTTTTGGTTGTGCGGTTTTTGTGACAATGCGCAAACAGGCGAAAAATAGCACGTCCTAATGTATTATTGGAAGTAGACTTAAACTCTTAAGGTTTCATCATATTTTTACTCCATGTAACAGGAATTAACATGGTTATTTTTTGCCCATAAAATGATAGAGAAAGTTGGCGCAGTAATTCGGCATAGAAGTTAACGTGTTTGTTGAACCATTTTGTATTCCATTTTTTTTTTATTAAATTTATTTATTTTTATTAGTGAAAGGTGCTGGATGATACAGTAATACGTCAAGCTTTCAAAAATATATGTATTCTGCTGGCTATCACTCAGGCGTGTAATTATTTGCGTTCAAATTTGTATATTTATCATGTTCTTAAATAATCATCTTTATTTTTTAAGACATTTGTCTACTGAGTAATACAAACTTAACGAAGACTTGTTGCAAATTATATAAGTATTACCTCCCTTGAAACATGCTATATTGGCGATTTATAGGAAAATCCTGTTTTATGCCATATGCGACCAACAAAGGTACCTATCAGATTGCATTTTGCGCAGTCTGATCAATACCATGTGGGCGATCGTATACATTTACCTGTTGTCGGATGTGGCTAAAAATATTGCATCGAGGCAAAGCAGCGGGCGAAATTGTATGTATTTTGTGACGTACGCGAAGGTACAGTTTTTTTTATATAGTTGAGAACGAACTCTCCGGCATATACTAAAATATAGAGTGGAGTCAACCTTTGCAGTGGAGCCTTAGAGTGGAGTGTTTCTCCTTTCTTTAATTCGCAGGATGTTAGATGATGACATCTCCTTGACTCAGAGACTATCGGAATTAAAACCAGATCTATTGCTCATTAGTCCATTGTCAGTGTACAAATAAGCTGGCTGTGTAAACGGAAATACATACCCAGTAATCAAGTAAGCCCACCACACCAGCCAGCTAGTAAGCCAGTAAGTAAGTTCTTATACTTCTCTTCAAACAGTCAGATGGTACAATTTGATTTGGTAGGAATTTGACATGATTTATGTACCTTTTAAGTTCAGCCGGCAAACCTATTTCAAACTGCCAAAACTTAATGCTGCTGACTCGGATAAATACATGTATACAGTATGACCATAATGTTTAATTATTGTTCCCAAAAGTATACTTGGCCTGGCCTTGCTTAGTTCATGGTATTATGCTTTCAAGCAAGCTATTATGTGATTTCAGATAATCTGGCTAGTCCAGAAGATAAATCAGAAAATGCCCCCTTTGCATTTTGCAACTGGTCATTGCCCGAAAATGGTGCGGCAAGGTTTCTTGTCCAGACATTTGAAGTCAGATAAGTTCACGCAAAATCTCCACTCCAAAAATACCACTCAAAAAAACAACAACAAAAAAATACGCCACTCCATAGATTGACTCCACTCCATATTTTAGTATATGCCAACACTCCTGGTATTTTCCGAATGAGCGTGACGTATCGTTTCTTCTAAAAATAACTCGGTATCACTAAACGACATGAATACTGGCTTGCGGTCGAAACCGCAAGCCAATAAACTGAGACATTCTGCTGGACACAAAAATATCGATATGTAATATCGCGAGATTATTTAATTTATGAGCCGCGACACGAGAAAACCAACAAAGTGGTTGTGCGCCCAGCGCAGACTCGGATCAGCCTGGGCATCCGCCGAGTCTGATCAGAGTCTTCGCTGTCCGGATGAAGGTAGCTTCGACCCTTAGCTACCTTTTAAGCGCTTAGGGAAGAGTCTGATGAAACTGGGCGGATGCCCAGGCTGATCTGAGTATGCACTGGGCGCACAACCACATTGTTGGTTTTGTTGTGTCGCGACTCATATTGGGTTTTGTAAAACACCTGGACTCTACTAAATGATACAGGCGCTGACTTAATATAATGGTGATGTGTGGCGAAAACTTAGTATTACATCCACCTAAAATGCTAAAAATGATAATGATAAAATAAACAAATAAAAAAAGAATACAAACCGCAGACCTATCTTCAAAGAAGTACAACATATGATTTGAAAAGGGGTTCACAAGGGCGTTAATATCTCTACGCAAAATGCTCATGAGCGTTTCGAAATTTTGACAATCTCACAACATTTTTAACGCTCTTCCGCATTTGCAAGCTGAAAGGACTTAGTATGTTTTGGCCTGTTTTTGACCACCATTCCAATTTACTTAAAATTGCATGATTTTTATTGCCTATCATCTGCGTAAAAGGGTTCATACATACATAATATGTTTCTTCTTTGTGAATTCCCAGAATAAACTGATTTCAGACATACCTGTTTTGTTACAATAATTTTAAAGTAAACTGTAAATTTAAAGATTTACTACACTTCAGGAACTGACTGAATCAGATCCCAAACCCTATCCAACATCAAAGGGAAAGATTAACAAAGACATCCCAACAAACAATAACTTACAAGTGATAAGCCGAGTCAGCAGCTCTTTCCCAAATAGGTGGCAACTCAGCTATCTTTACTGAACTAAATAATTTAGACCAACAGAAGGGTTACAACAGACTAAGCAAATTAAACGAAAAACATTTAACAACAATTTAACCTATTTTCTATTTTGGTCATAGAAAGGTTAAAATGAAAACACAATAAACTAAACAGCACCGAACATAAAACGTATGCAACCGCAACGAAAGTACCGCCTCGGGTCGGTCAGTAATAACTACTGGGGGTTAAACCGGTTTTACTGTGCCCAAACCTTCACCTTCACCCTCCGCCGCAGTGCACACAATTAGTTGGTAGTTCGGTTCGTATGGCGGTCCCCTAACTCATCAGCTTCTAAGTTGAATGACTCAGATGTTGAGAAATGCCGAAGTCAAACAAGGTAGATAACTGATCGACCATGTAAACAGAGCTACCGCTCTTGATCTAAATACATTCCCTTTACAATATACACATTACCATTTAGTTTGATTAAAATAGATTACATGGTTTTGGAGTTACAGAGTGAACAGAAATCTTATGCAAGGGCAGATAATTCGTAAAGTAAGTAAACCAGAGTTGTGGAACTTGCTCAAGATACACTGCCCTATTATCATATACATTCCTGCAAAGTTTCGTAAAAATATTTCAAAGAGTTAAAGAGACATGTTGAGATTGGGAATAGCCTTTAAGTCTAATCTAAAGGAAGTTACTCCAAAAGTAAATAAAAGAGAGCAGCCATACTTATGTGAAATACACCGTCTTGAGATCATGCACATTGCCATAGAGTTAATCAGATATTCCGAAATTACCAAGTTATTGCATGCACAAGATTATTATACACAAAACAGCCTGAAAAACTAATCAAAGGGGCGTAACTCCAAAATGAAGTAAGGGAGGGCAACCATTTTATATGTGACATGTTGCTAAGGCTTATTGCACTTTGCTTTGAAGTTTCATTAAGATATCTTAAACGGTTATCTCGTTATGGCACGCACAAGACCAGTATGGTGAAAGATAAGCAAAGGGGCATATCTCGGAAACTAAGTGAAGGTGAGCAATCATTCTTGTAGCGACATATTGCCCCGACCTAATACATATTCTATAAAATTTCATGAAAATATCCCAAACGGTTACTGAGTATGGTGCGCACAATTGTTTACGGACGGACTGACGTACAGCGCCATAACACAATACGTCCGTTTTTGTTTGTTTGTTTTTTAAAGTCGTATAAAAAAGGGTGAAAGAAGGGTGATATGTGTAAATATTTTCCGATGAACGTCGAAAAGTACAATCTAATTCTTTAAACATGTATTTAAACTTTATTTTAAAGCCGAATCTGCTCAATACAACAATTGACAATTCGAAAAATACACAAAGTTACTGGTACAGATTTTTTTGGTTTTTACGTCGAATATCGGCAACCAGATCTGGATGCCATTCGAACGTTATGACGTAAAATCAATGGATGGATGGACGACTTGCTTTTACGTCCCTTTTCACAGCATTTCAGTCATATCAGGACGACGAGAGGGTGATTCTGAAAAGTTGTGTGCAATGGAACCCCATTTACCGTTGGAAAGATATCCACGTCCAGCGGGTCTCGAATCTGGGATTGTTAGATCAACAGGCCGCCAGCGCTTAACCTACTGAGCTACAGAGGCTGATTTGTAATCAGGGGCCGTATTCACAAAACGACTTAAGTGGTTGCTACGCTATTACTAAGGCTAAATTTCTTTGAAGGAGATTCATAGATATTTAGCCTTAACAACCGCATAGCAACGACTTAAGTGGCTTTATGAGGTTGGGCCTGTAAAATCGATTTAAGCCCCCCAGTAATTCATTACTGACCGTTCCAAGGCGGTAGTTCTGTTGTGGTTCTTTGTTGCCTGTTTTTGGTGTCAGAGTTTCTGTGATGTTTTACCTTATGTATGTTATTATTATTTTTGGTTCGGTTTGGGTTGCTGAGTGGCCACCTTTTGGGAACAAGCTGCTCACTCGGTTGGCCATATGTTCTCTGTATCTTGATTATTTGTAATCTTAGTTGTTTCCAACTATGGTTTGAGGGCTGGATTTGGATTTTGATTGTTTCAGTTCCTGGTCTTTGCATACTTTTTACTTTTATGAATACGGCCCCAGAAGGCGAATTGACGTCATGCCACGCGGACATCTGACTTTCATTGGAAAATGAAATCAATAGCTCCTAAATGGTCCAATTAAAGAACGTCATAAGCAAATATAATTATTTCATATTAAGCTACTGATAATTAGTTACAATATGATTTCTACTTACCATTGCTATGTAGATCAGAACACAAATGCTAACGCAAGCTAGTTTCAGCATCTTGTAGCACTGTTTAAAAGCTAAAATGATGCGAACTTTAGACTGTACCACGTAGCTGTTTACTACGATAGAGTGGAGTTACCATTTTATATTAAAAATATACCATATGAAGACTAAACATTCGGTCAGAGAAGTCGGAATAATTCCATTCCTACGATTTTAAAAATACTAATTGGGCGAAATTTGATAGGTCAAGCGCAAAATGAAAACTGCGTTTGTACTTCTATATCGCCTGTACCACAAAGCTGAAACTTCTTTGAACGATTTTGTTGTCGGTGTTTTCTAAGATATTCAGTACACACTGTAGCTGTGAATGTTTAGATGACGAAAACTGAGTTGCAATTATAAGAAACGAATTTGATTCTGTGGATTTTATGGTTGCGTAAACGCCGGCGAATCACGCACAAGATTAACATGTGAATGATTCGACGGCGTCTACACATCTATAATCATATCTATAATACTAAATAAACGAAGTAACGCATAAACTGCAAAATTGGTGGCATTTTCAAGCGTAATTTCTATACTGGTTCTTTCGCATATTGCTATCATTGATAATTTCGGTTAGCGTGTGTTTTAGTTTCACGTAGATTTAAAGAATTTGGGAATTAAATTCGTCTTTCATTTTAAATTCTCCCAAGTATTTTTCTAGAAACTTCGACTATTGGTTGCATTTTTTTGTCAACAATGGGTGCGTTCGAGTGAAATTATCGTGTACTCGAATACATGTTTTAAATTAATCCGGTCGTTTCGGTTCTGCGTCGTTATATCGGCGCGCTGCATAGCAAGTCCAAATTTAGCAGGTTCTAATGCAAAAATCCGACCCATGAACGTACGTCATTCCCCATAAATAACGATTTGTTTTTGTATTTTTGCTCATATGTCTAAACGGATAAAGAACTAAATGGTCATAGTCCCGACGGCCCTGGCTCGAAACGACCAATTTTCTTCCAGAACGATAGTCAATACAAGTAGCCAATCGAACTCGCCCATCGAAAAATAAAGCTCAACGCACATGGTCTTTCGAAAAGTTGGACGGACACACGAGGCCAAGTGTGTGCGGCTATGGTTACGTACCGCTGAGCCACTTGGGGAACGTCGTTAGGAGAATTCAAACTGAACTGAACTTTCGAAAAGACAAAAATTAAAAATGTCTAAGGTTAACACACATGCGCCAGGTAAGAAAGGGCATTTTTTCCAGCGAAGCAGACAAATAAATTTCAATGATTCAACAAAGCTAAATAAGCCTTTAGTCTTCAGAGGGCTTGAATATTTTCCCCCAAAACGTTCCATGACCCAATTTTTCCAGAAAAAAAATACCCAGGACAGGTCACATAACCAAGATGGCAAACATTTATTATGGTAAAAAATTTCAAAAATCTTCTCCCCCAGAACCACGCCGGGCCGCGTAGCGCAATCGGTAGGGCACCTGACTCATAAGTCAGAGGTCCTGGGTTCGAAACCCGGTCTGGCCACATACTTTCGTTTCTCCTTCCGCTGATTCAAGAAGGGCAGTTGTCAGTTACTGGCGAAAGTATGTGCACTTAGTACTGGTTAACCGCTTAGGAGGTCTAAGCCTGCCCAGGAATAGTGTGGTTAGGTTAACTGACCGTCCCGACATGATCTTAGCTGTTTACCGTGGACGTTAAGCATCAAATCAACCAATTTTCCCCCAGAACCACAAATCCTATGATCTTGAGACTTAGCATGTCGCATCAAGGACTCAAAAGCTCAACAAAATTTATATAAATGATGACCCTGGGATGACCTTGATCTGTTTGACGGCAAGGTCAACTTTGAGTCACTTAGGTTTTTCTATAGGAAAAAGTGAAAAAAGTTTATTTTTTTAGAAACAATGCAGTCTGCTACCTGAAAGTTTGTAGATGCAGACAGCTAATTAGGTAAATGAAGCTTTAGTGAGTATTCATCGTAAAGGTCATATCTTCACCTGGGCCTTAGGCCATTTACATTGAAAAATTAAAACTCGCTTTTTTATTTTATATAAACTTGACCATCATGAAATATTTCCGCGCTTGCGCGGGCTCTTTTCTAGTATGATATAAAAGTCGTCCCTACATCAAACAAAGTATTTCCATATAGGTACTCTTGTCTTAAAACTGCATTTTCTATTTTGTCCGAAACCTTAAAAAATAGCAAAAGCATGTTTCCAAATTCGCAGGTAAGAACTCCATCAGTGAAATGCGAAACTTCCTTGCTGCCACATTAACGCTTAATGGTCTCTTTTACTTCAGAGGTTGTACATCTGCATCTCTTATATCAAGATGTCCGAATTATTCCTTTTATATATTTTTGCTTCAGACCCTAATAATCTAATTTTTACCGATTTTATGCTTTTGCATTAAAAAGTAAAAAAGAAATCAAAAGGGTGGCTATACAAATTCCTACAAGAGCACAGACCAGCGCACATAAGAATGCTTATCTTCGAGGACCCTCAATAGAAATAACGCATTTGAACGGTCAGTAAGAGATAACTGCTGGGAGGGGGTGAAGCGGGGCGGTGCGGCGTGTAAATTAATTTTACTGGATCCAAAACCAACGCCCTCTGCTTCTGTGGTGATTCGAAACATTAAGTTAGCTGTTTGGCCCGCATGAAGTTTTTCTAGCCCATCCATCAATGAATCATCACTGAAAATATAAAACACGTGAAAAAAACTTTGATAAATCAAACATGAGAACTCGACAGAAACAACGTGCTGCGACACTCGGAGATCCCTGGGGTCCCAGACAACACCACTGAAATACCGTAAACGCGGTAGTGTTCGCGGGTTCAAATTTTGGCGGTTAAGGGTAAAAATTATAAACATTAATTTCCGCGATTTTTAATTTTCGCGGTTAGCAACATGCACGAACAGCAAAACTACTTCTTTTTTTACTCGAACAAGTTCTTTCATTAACCTGCGGCAGGGCTACCGCAGGTTAATGAAATAACTGGTTCAAGTGGAAAGTCCAGCATTTACCGAAGCAAACAGAAGCAAAATATATGAACACTGTGTCTACAGAAAATACTTTGTAAGAAACAGGAAATTATTCCGCGATTTTAATATTCGCGGTTTCTAAGTGACCGTGAAATACCGCGATAAATGGAACACCGCGAAAATTATCTTGTATACGGTACTGCAGCAAAAGAAAACAATCAGTGGATGTCCGAATGTCCAAGCAAGAGACAAGACAAACTTCAGCCCCAACTAATATAAAAGGCTTTATGTTGGGTCCGTCATTGAGTCTGATGCCTGAACCACCGGCATGTTATTAAAGAGGGAAGCAAAGTTATTAACCATGATTGGGTTAACCACCTAGCATGCAGAAATAAACATTAAGCTGACGTAATATGCATGTAGCTGTAAGATCCCTGCGTTTAGGGGATGAAATGTTCTGAAATGTACGATCCTGTGGGAGAAAGGAGAGTCCGTTGTCCTATTCGCGCAACCAATCAATGCTCTAAGTTAAAAATGGAACGCTGTGTTTGATGAAGACCTACAGTATGCTCATAAATGGACCATTTTTTCAATGCTCTTGTTTCTTTATCTTTTGGAAACATCCCTATATAGAGGATCTTACATGAGTGCTCATGTATTATTGAATTTATTAAGCGAGTTGGGGAAAAAGATAAGATGCAAGGCTCTGCCGAGCACCTTATCGTTTTCACCAACGAGTTTAATAAATTCAATAATACAGGAGCACAAATGCAAGATTCTATTTATCATATGATACTAAAATCACATTTTATTAGCAAAATTTGCACTAGAACGTCACGATTTCGCCATTAGAAAACGCAACGTTTTTATGGATGTCAACGTATAACGTTACGACGTAATTTGCATATTTAATCCACTAGTGGATTATGGTTTTTAATGCATGGCTTTATTACACTCTCAGATGCGACGTCATATGACGAAAAAAAAACGTTAAACTATAAAAAATTGTGACACATATAAAAGGTATTAATTCCGTCTGAAACGTTAGTGTCAATGATAGAGATTTTTTCGGCACTCTGCATAAAAACCCGTGTCGATGTGTCCAGTCATCTGATTTTTTTTTAATTTATTTAATACTTTATTTAAAGAGGGTGACATAGTTAGTAAAACTAATCTTCCCTATGGCCCTCAGTACAAACATAGAACATTATAATACAAGTTAATTGAGAGAAGGAAGCATGCAAGTAATAATAATTATTGATTTGCATGCTTTATGATTTAGACTGGCTGGTACTCGTCAGTTAACAAAATGAAAACTGGTTTTACTAACTGTTTCGTCAAATTAAGGCACACAAGTCAAAAACGTCTAAATTTTTGGTGAATCGTCATACGTGTTAGACATTTGTCATGTGCGTATCCTCTCAAAGTGGCAGTTTTGAACACAAAGAAAAAGTCGAAACATACAAAACTTGAAAAGTACTAAATTCTTAGCTTGGATGAATGACTTGTACTTCGGCGATGTAAAAGTTTGGTCTTAACCTCCATTCTTATATAAACTGTACGCAGAATACCTTTCAGGATATATCATCTAACATTTTATGCAAAACTTTTTTACAAATATCTTTACCGTTGTATATAAATTCCATCCTGTTTCTTAAATGCGGCCAATTTTAACACCTAAATATCCATTTTTGTAAACTGTATATTTTCACACAATTACCAGCTTTTTTTTGAAAACTTCGCCACTTCAGAGCCATATGCTGTTCTGTTCTGTTCTGTAGTAGAAATTCTGCCTTCTTATGCACATTCTTCCAGAGGTTGGTAATATAAGCGATAATATTAATTTAGAATTAAAATGGATCAAGACTGATTATAAGAATAAAAATATCCAGCACCATAAATCCGTCACCAGAACAGTTTATATACATTAAGTCATATCGTAAAGTATATACTTAAGGTCAATAGGACTAAACCCTCGTCAGAGAATAACAATACAGTATCTCAGGTGGATAGTCGTACCTTCTTCTTTTTATTAGTTTTAGAGGACAGTTCGAGTTTTTTGTATCTTGCAGTATGCAAGACAAACAATAGCCGACGGCATATTGTTCTAACTGACTTAACAGCTCAAATGGGTATTGCATATCATTGGATACAAACTTCAATTTGCTGTTGTAGTTTGTTCTGCTAGGGAACGTGACCGGTGTTGCATATTTCGTTACTGAACAGACTCCATATATAGAGGATCTTACATGAGTGCTCATGTATTATTGAATTTATTAAACGAGTTCGGTAAAAAGATAAGATGCGAGGTTGTGCCGAGCATCGTATCGTTTTCTCCAACGAGTTTAATAAATTCAATAATACATGAGCACGAACGCAAGATTCTATTTATCGTATGACACGAAAATCTCCTTTTATTAGCAAATTTTGCTCTGAAACGTCACGATTTTGCAATAAGAAAACGCGACGTTTTATGGACGTCAACGTATAACGTTACGACGTAATTTGCATATTTAATCCACTAGTGGATTATCGCATTTAATGCATGGCTTTATTACACTCTCAGATGCGACGTCATATGATAAATTTATTTCTTTGGTGTCAGACTTGTTTCAAAGGATCTAACTATTCAAGGGCTTATTTGTTTTAGTGATATACTATTTCATCCGTTTCCATAGCGAGTGAGCCCAAATAATATATACCCTAGACCCGGTTTGCTCTTTGTTCTGTAATGTTGTATTTCGAAAAAATACTTCTCTTTAAACCAGCCAGTAAGCTTAAATCTAAGGCTTTTTCTTATTATTAAATTTGTTGTGGTATAAAAGGGTTTTATTGGGATGCAAACAATCAATGTTAAATGCGAAAGCTCTAATGTTGGATTAGGTTACTTAACAAAATAATCAGGGATTAGAGTACAATACAACAGTTTTTGAGACACCCGGTATTTTAAGAAATTTGACTCCACATTTACTTCTTTTAGGCGAGAGTCGGGTAACTCCGGACAGGCGGGTAAATTCGGACATACCATTGCTAACAGTGAAAATCCAGATGAGACGGCTCATAATGAGCCGTCTCATCAGGATTTTCACTGTTTGGCCAGATATTTGTTTGTTTAGTTCCAGACATATATAGGAAACAATGTCACTGTCCAAATTTACCTGCTGTCCGAAGTTACCCGACTCTCCCCTACGGTTATTGTCAGTTTAAGTTTATGTCTTCGTTTTTTACAGACATGGAAGATTGGTCACAGGTAATTATGAATGAGCCGTGATTCGCATAAAAGACCTACAGCGTAAAACCGGAGACTCTAACCGATGCTTATTTAGCGCCATTGTTGTTCTTCAAAATATCCATTGCAACCAATACAGAGTGTTTGCAGATAACGAAGGCACTAATAAGACTTGAAACTTAGTATAGCCCCTGTGCCTTCTTTTGAATGTGTTTTCTGATCTTGAAGGAACTGTCTTAGATGTTGATTGTGTTACACACAAGCTCGTCCGTTTTTCTGCTGGCATAGTAAGAGCCCTTTTAGCACGTTACTATAAAACACTTTATAATATGATATTTGTGTATTTTGTATTATCAGCAGATACACTGACACTTTACCATCAAAGTTAAAGGTAATGGGACAGATAGGTCTCAATAAACATAGGATTTTAATTCAATGCTGATCCTGACCTGACCATACTGCTCCGGATCAGGATGTGCACTATATGCTATTATGTCTGCATCTTTTGACGCAATACCGCATTTTAAAATCAAACTTCCATTGCTAGGATAAAAACGGTTATGATCAAAGATGTTCCATTGATTTTTGTTTTTTCGGTAGCCAAAAACTCGTAGTCCAAGGACTTTACACTGTTAATCTGATTGCGAATACCATAACTAGAGACGGAAGTCGTTATATCTATATTGATATATTTTTATAAACGCTTTTACTTGAAAAAAATATTTTTTGGATTGTCAGGACAACATGGCCAAAGTGAAATGTTCTGAACACAACATGAATGCGGAAAATGTCTCGTCGTATTGCGAAGGACTTAATATCTGTCAAGATGTACGTGAAACAGCTGAACAACTGGTACAATTAAAAGAAACAGCCGATGAAACGAAACGTGATAAACAACTGATTCTTAACAAATACCAGTCCGAGCTTGACGAAGCTAAAGACAACATGAACAGTTTAAGAAGAAAGTTCAATTGCTTGTTTGACAGATATGATGCACAGTTACAATCACAGGGTGCATCATTTGAAAGCGCTGTTTCTGCTTCCATACGTACTTGCGCCGGTATCTCTGATCAAGTGAAGGAACATGTAAAATCTATGGAAGACGAAACTGACAAGGTTGACAAACAAATGCTACTCGAGAAACTTAAATGCGCTAAAGATATAAACAAACTATTTAAGGACCAGCTCGAAGAAATTTTTGACAAGAAGATAAATTGTTATATACATATCCAGGAAGATTACGATCAGAAAAGTTTGCTTACCCAACTCTCCGACCTTGTGCAACCAGAAGTGACGGATTCAGAAGAAGTTGCAGATGAAGCAATTAAAAGTAAGCAAACGCCAACAAAATTTTCGGTTCGAAAGACGGTAAAAGAAAACATAGGGAAGCCAAATGCAAAACTGTCTTTTCGAAATATCAGCAACTGTTCCGAAATCAAGGAAATTGATGTTAGAGTTCGGGGAGATGCATATACACCATGCATTACAGGTTGCTGTTGCCTACCTGATGGTCAAGTGATACTTTGTGATAATTATAACAAAAACGTTAAGATACTTGATCAGAATATGAACATCAAGGTCACAGCGCCATGTTCATCTGCTCCTTGGGCCGTTGATTGTATTGATGGTAACTCTTTGGTTATGACCCTGCCGGCTGCTAAATCCCTGCAGTTTATATCCATCAAGCCGGGATTTAAATTCAAAGACACAAAAAACCTAAGCCTGAAGTGCTTGGGCATTGGTGTGCAAAGCAATAACATCTTTGTCTGCATTGATAACTGGTCGGTAAAAGGTGTGAAAATCCTTACGCTTAAAGGAGATAATATGTCTTTTATACCACACCTTGGCGCTGGAGCGCCCCGATACTTGTGTGTGAGTAATAGTGATAGAATATACTATTCAGGAAGCTCTGGAATGTTGTATGCGGGAACTTCAGGAAATAGGCCGTTTGTGAATTGTGTAACGAGGGATGGACATGGAATTTTCTCGATAAGCAGTTCAAGCTTTAGCGATCCAAACAGCATTGTCCCAGATGATGATGGCAATATCTTAGTGTGTGACAAGAAAGGGATACACGTTATCAGCTCAGAAGGTATTTGCGGACGAAAACTGCTTGAAGAAAAGAACTCTTATGAAGAGCGTTCTATGTGCCTCAACAAGCAAACTAATAGTTTACTGGTAGCGCGTAATAATTGTGGATTATTAGGCTTGTACTCATCAACGGTTGCTCTTTACAAACTTAATTTTTATATATGACAGAGAGAGCAGAAACAAGGAGAGCAAAAACGTATATGATGGTTCGAGCAAGACTCAAATAATGACCACTAACCTAAGATAAAATGAGTTCCGTTAATAAATGACATGTTCTGAAGACCTCATAAGTCGTGTTATGAAAGCATCATACTATTTCGATAAGCTTACACAAACTGGCCTGCTAACATTTGGACGACACAAAAGTGTAACAGTTTATAATGTGTTTTTCAAACATCTGGCATGCTCAGCCATGAAGGTCATCGAAATGCTGGGCCTCCAGTGTTGAATTGAGCATGTCATGACTTGGCACCAGAGTTCCAGGTTTTGCTTGCATATCTTCAACAAAAGTAAATTGGTCAAAGTTTAATTGGAAAAAAAGGAGTATTGGAGTATTCTGTTATCATGATAAGTTAGTTTTATCAAACTAGTGACATTAAACTGATGGTATATATAAACAATCCATTTATATATCAGCACAAACATTGTACAATGCCTTTTATCGCAATCAGAATTGAAAACATTTAATATATGAGGAGACTAAGGACTTACTAATCCATTCAGCTTTAGTTTCCCGGCACTGCGAAAATCTGCTTTTATTGAAATCCTATTGGCTAAAAAATGGCTTGCTGCATAATGACAGATAATCATCGCACAGGTGTTACGCTTTGTAATAACGTTAGGAAACATTGTGGTATTTTTATAAGACACAGAGGTCACTGACTTACTGGGAATCCAATGTTTGTGTATGTTTTCACAGACATACCTTTGACTGACACAACTGGCCTGTCCCCTAGTGACAGTTGTCGTTATATAACTGTTATAGCTTGTAAATTATTGTTGAAACATCATAGTAGAATGCTAAATGAATACTTGGAATATAGCATTGAGTTGAAAAGCACGGGGGCTGAGTGAATTATATATTGCATTGTTGTTAAATGATCCTCATGATTATACGGAATGTGCGATGTTGAAACGAGTAAAGTCGTCATGGCACTAGACACTCAGCAAAGTCCAAATTATTCTGAGGACAGCAAATAACCACAGAGGCCAATGACATAATGAACTTCCACTGTAACTGTAGCCGTTCAGTAACGGAGTCCCGGCTTGGGCTGGCTTGTCTCCTGGTAAAGCAAATTGGTAACTTTGTATTTGAAGAAAACAAATGAAGTACTGTGTTTTCATGCTAAGTTAATTTTCTCTAACATAACTGGCACCAAACTAACAGTAGCAAAATTATTAATAAAATAACATCAATGTTGTATAATGCATTTTCTCACAATAAGACTTAAAAGTAATTCTAGCATTATAAAAGGATAATGAATTTTATAGCACTTTATACATGAAGTTACATTTGTCATAAGTAGCCTTTCAAATAATCAGATATAAAATAAAAGGTGGTATTCCACAGATGTGTGACTTGAAGCGTACAAAAAATCAAATTGATAGGACAATCTTCTGTTGGGACGCTTATTTGAAGAGACAAAAATCTGCCTAATAACTTCATCACTGTCTTCCCAGTGGTACGGTAGTCTTTAATTGAGCCGTGACACGAGAAAACCAACAATGTGGTTGTACGCCCAGCGCAGACTTTGATCAGCCTGGGAATCCGCTCAGTTTGACCAGACTCTTCGTTAAATGCTCAAAAGGTAGCTAAGGGTCGAAGCTATCTCCATGCGAACAGCGAAGACTCTGGTCAGATTGGGCGGATGCCCAGGCTGATCTGATTCTGCGCTGGGCGCACAACCACTTTGTTGGTTTTCTTGTGTCGCGGTTCAATTATTGATATTCATTTGGATGACTCAAACCTGGCCATCTTCTTCTGAGATTTGTTTATTGTAGATCAGCAAAATTAATATATGGGTGTGTATATGTGTGTATATTTATATATGTACTCATAGTTGTAAATACAAGTTATTTTCTGTGTTGTTTCTCCAATGCTGAAAGGAACAATGTCTCTTAGCAGAATTGGATCTCCAGCTTCTTAAAAATACTCTATTCTAGTTATCGCATACCAACAATTTGACAAAGCCACAGACAGCTTGCATACCGTGGCTTCCAGTGTAGAGGTGTGCATGTCACAGTCCTACACTGGTATCCCAGAATTAGGTAGGTTGTTCCCTAGTAATGAGAACAATTTTGAAAGTATTACGAGTACGTTATCGTGCTAGGACAATCTTAATTGTTATCAAAATTGCAGTATCATAAAAATAACGGTAAAAATATGTGTGTAATGTCTCTTATCACAATTAGACTTTGAATTATAAGATAAAATATGATATACTTGTGCTATAGATTACCTGTATAAGGCTAAAAAGTCAAAATTGATAGAAAAGATCATGCCACGCTTAGACACTAATTTTGAGGAAGCGGAGGTCTTACAGGTCATTTCATCACTGGTTTTCCTAGCGCTGCGGGAGTCTTCTTTTATAGATATTCTAACTTGCATACACCAATTAACCTGTCCCTACATCCCCTAAGTCATAGAACTGTTAGAGTTGATAAAGCAGCTCCTAACATTGTGGTACAGTAAAACTGCAACATGGTGATAAATGTCAGACTTGCCGTAAATGCTACTGACACTGATATGAATATATATCTCATTTTTATGCTAAATCCCCAATGCTGAAGGGAGTAGGATGTCTCAACATGGGACTTTCAGCATTGTCATTAATTCTATTAAAGTGACAGCAACCCAGCAAAACGATAAAATCACAGACACATCAGATAAGCTGATGTATATCACAATTCAGCACTGAATTCACATAATCCGATTTCCCCTCCCCCAACTAGCAATAGTAATTGGTTTTAGTTGACAAAATAATTTGAAGTGTTGTGTGATCATGTAGAATAAAATTTATAAAAATGATACCAAACTTCGAAGATATAACAGAATTATACATATTATTTGCATAAATATGCATGCAATGCATGTTGGCACAGTACAATTTGGACAGAAGTACTTTCAGAGTATCTGCACTTTTGTTTTGAAGTAAGCAGTTTTAAAATGAAAAAACGAATACAATGCGTACGGTTATATATATTATCCGTAGCTGCAATATAACTGAAATTTATAGAAAATGTTATTTCATATTTGGCCGTTTTTGACATTAAAAAAGATGTTTATGAGACACCTTGTAGTTCTTCGAGAAATATCAAACGCGATATTCTATGATTAATTTAGCGCATTTTGATTGTTAGAGCGTGGAGCTTCAGTAGCTTAGTAGGTTTAGCGCTGGCCTGCTGATCTAGCGGCCCCGGGTTCGGGCCCCTCTGGAATTTTCGTAATCGTAAACGTTGTTTCATTGCACACAGCCTTTCATTGTCACTCACACATAATCCTGATATGACTGAAATACTGTTAAAAAGGATGTAAATTAGTAAGCTATCCATCTTATTGTTTGAGCACACAGTGAAGGTTCCTTGCATCCACAGGTTTACATTTCAGAACTTGTTTATGACTCTAGCAGCAGTTAGAACAGTATAGCACTGTTCTAAATATAAACAGAATAGTACTTTAAATGTAATGCTTCAGTCTTCATGCTTGGCAGTTAACCAAATTATGGTAAATAACTTTGTCACTCTTCAGTTGCACGCCGGTGGCTCAGGCATCCGGCTTAGTGATGGATTTTACCTAAAGCTATTTATTTTAGTTGGTTGGGGCCGGGTTTATCTTGTCTGTTACCTGGCCATTTGGAGTCCAACTGGTGGCTTTCTATTGTTCAAGTATTTCAGTGGTGCTGTTTGACATCCAAGGATCTTCAGGTTTCGTATGACGTTGTTTCTATGGATTCTTCATCTTTGAATCTTTAATTCATCATAGGTTTTAGCCTTTTTATTCATTTCCTATGCTAATTCATTGATGGGTTAGGAAATCCTTAAGTGGACCAAACTGCTAACATAAGGTTTCGAACCACTACCGAAGCAGAGGACGAGGGGTTGGGTCCAGTAAAACTAGTATCAGCGCCAAATCTTCTCAGTCATCTATTACTGACCGCCCAAAGGCGGTACATTTGTTGTGTTTCCTCATTATAAGCTTTCTTATGATCGCTTGTCTGTGGTCATGTATCAACACTGTCACCTGTATAGCTGTGATATTTGCTTTATGTTTGGTTTGTAATTCAAAAAGTAAAAATAGGTAAAATAGGCATAGTCTGAGAAAGAAAAGTAAACACCTATTATATATTGGACACAATCTGTCGAAACTATGAGATAAAGGGTTCCTTGAGGCATTACAAGCAAGTGTAACAAGCAAGTGACACTGATCGAATCCTCGTTCACAGAATTTAAAAAAATTGCCTTTGCTGTTTTAATAGGCTCTGAATAAATAAATAAATAAATCGGATTTTATTGGCATTTGTCCTGTACAGTGTGTTTAGCGTGAGTCTGAATTATTTGATCAAGTTTGTCTGGCCCAATCACCATTAATTTCTAAAAAAATTATTTCCTCAATTGTTCTAAAATTGGACAGCTTGGTTGACAATGAAGTAATACATCGAGAAGCTGCAGATATACTGGCAAACAGTGTAGATCCTGATCAGACTGCTCCTTGTGGGAGCAGTCTGATCAGGATCTTTACTGTTTGCTCAGACCACTTTGTTCCATTACTTTGTTTTGTACGGTTCTTTGTCGTCATCCGGTATATTGATATATAGGTTGTTGACCAAATCGTAGTAAACAACTACGTGGCATATTCTCAAATTGTATAGCTTCAGCATTGAGCGCATCATTTTAGTTTGGAACAGTGAAACAAAATGCTGAAACTAGCTTGCGTTAGCCTTTGTGTTTTGATCTACATTACAATAGTAAGTAGAAATCATATTGTAACTGTTTATCAGTAGCTAACAAAAAATAACCATAATTGCTTTTGGTATACCTAAAATGGACCTATTAGGAGCTGCTGACTTCATTTTCTGGTGAAGGAAAGATGTCCTCTTGTCGCGACGTCAATTCGCGTTGTCATTACTAAGCAGCCTCGATGCACTGGTCTGCTGATTTAGCGGTCCCGAGTTTGAGACCCGCTGGAGGCGGATATCTTTCCAACGTAAACGGGGTTTCATTGCACACAGCTTTTGAAACGCAACCTCATCGTCCTGATATTACTTTATTATTTTCAAAAAAGGGCGTAAAATCACGAGTCATCTATCCGTCAATACAATGTACTTTCCCAAGTTCGAATGACGTCCTGCACTAGACGCCGTAATTCGACGTGAAAACAATACACTGTCGTTTAGATTTTCTGTACCAATAACTTTGCATAATTATTATTATTATTATTATTAGTATTATTGTTATTTTCCAGTTGTAAAATGGAGCAGGCACGGCTTAAAATAAAGTGTAAAATTAATACATGTACATGTATAAAAATAAAATTTTACTTTTTGACGTTCATTATGAACTAGGTCTATCCTTAACCCACTTTTTTAGAAAGGGTTTGTCCATCCATATTCTTTGGCTAAATCCATTTACAGTGTTTTGGGGTTTCTCGTAAATGTCTTCACTTAAAATGTATCTGCATAGAAATACTGTAAGCAATAAGTGTTTACCCTAATCATCCACCGCGTTCTGTTGCGTCTGAATTTCTGGCTTGTTTGCATATTTCCCCAAAAAGCGTTTTGATCTGAAAAGGATAAAATGAACCTAAATGGAGCAACAATCTACATCTTCCCATAAAGGATTGTATGAATTGCGTCCTGATATCAGAAGGATTTAACTTACTATCAGGACGTTCGCATAACGTCCAACTAAGTTTAGGCCGTTCGGCTGTTCGATATGAAAACAAAGGCAGGGCGTTACAGTTTTATTGTTTTAACATTTTTGGGTATTTTGTATTTTGAAGCATAGCTAGCTTACGATAAATTGTAATTCTAATGAAATCACGAATGAAACGCGACGTCTGATTGGATAACGTCAAACATTTACGATGGTATATCCTGTGATATACTGTCGAAAACCTGACGTCATTATGAAACGGTGCCTCTTATTGGCTGACCTTTTAGTTTTACGTCGCAGAAAGTGCGTCCAATGGGTGCTAAGTAGTACACTTTGAAAGGTGAAAATGTGAAAGGTGCACTGAAATTGGGATAACTGTATTTTTAATTGTCATTTGGGGTCGCAAATTGTGTCCGACCAAAATCCGACGATTTGCCTCCTGAGATGATAATTTGAATACAGTTGGCCCTGAAATATAACACTTGAAGGTATACTTTTCGACGTTCAGCGGGTGATAATGTTGGTGCTTGTAGCTAAATGAAGCGCTTCGTGCTGCGTAGACTTTTAACACCTCTACTAGATGAATGTCGAAAAACGAAATATCCGTTCTTACACTAAGCTACTCACTGGGATCGACAAAATTTAGAAATCATTTAATATTCACATCCGAAAGACAAACACTCGTAATTATCTTAAATCACTCTAACGGAAAACAGCTACGATGACTAAACTAAAATACACGGCTCAATAATATTTGAAGGAGAATCTTTTATTTTTTAGACGACAGTGCATTTTCAATTTATTCGGCACTTTTTGTAAAGAGGGTCGAGATTACTGACAGCAAAAGTTTTTATCAAATATTTATACTGTCCATATGCATGGACTTATCATTGTACAATTGGAATTCCGGGACAAAATCGGAATATTTCAGAGCAGGCTATTTCATCCAAAATTAAAACGACGATTTAGTCCGTGAAAAAAAATGCATTACAAGGTGACCCGTTTGAAAGGAAATGTTTGATGAGATTCTATAGGCTTCCAGACAAATCCCTGAAGTTCATAAAATTCGGATATTGCAAACCTGTTCCACGGAAATGATCAGGGCATCCGTTGTTTTGAAATTCTTGCTGTCATTAACTTCGATCCTTCTTCAAAGTGCTGCAAAATAAAAGAAAATTCGCGGCCACTGGCGGTTGATTTATGGGCCTTGACTATGTAATGGTACTTGTTGTCGTAATGACTATCGGTAAATATAAGATGCTCCTTTAAATATACTGAGTCAAAAAAGTTCCTATACATGAAATATCTCATGTGGCCATGGCAACTGCTGAAGTTATGAAAGTTAATTTTTTACTCATTTCAAGAGAGTATGTATTTAATGTTGAAAAGAGTTATTCGTTTTGGTTTCTTAAGACTACACATGCTACAAGCGTCGTTTGTATATGTAAGGGGTATTTTTAATTTTCGCAGGGAAACATCGTTGAAATTGCTAAAGTTCAAACCCATTTAAAATTAGTTTGCGAACAACGATTTTTCTGAATCTGTGCTTCATACACTAGACCATGCCCTAGGCAAGGCTGTATGCCAAAGAAATTAAAATTTTACTCTTTCTGATGCGAGAATTTGAATCACAACTCAAGGTACCATGATTCCTTCAAAAACTGTTTTAAATGAGACATTTAAAGGGTTTTCCATTGGAAATCGAACACGTTACGGCTAGCGGGCGCATAACGATTCTTCCACTTTTTGTCATTCAGTAATGAAAACAATGAAATAACAAATGTTCATGAAGGAACTTTGAAAGAAGACGGACAGGTACAGTAATGACAAGGTTTTGAAAATCGCTATAGTTCTAATTTAAAGGGAGATAATCTGAAGATTTGAGGAATACAAACTTCGCATATAAAGCCTGAGTACAAGATATTGGACATTTTAAGTGTTTTTCGAGATTCCTGCTTAATGGACTTTTCTGCGCGATACAAAATTTAATTCTGCGCGTGCGCACTGATGAGGTGCATTCCAATTAGCACTTATCGAAAATTGCCAGATAACTATACTGTGAAAAAATATCGGCTGGCGATTGTGAAAGCTTTTTGTTCCTTGGCATCTTCCAAAACACACATGAGCCTCAAGTAACTGCAGTATGCACTGGTGTCTTAGAAATTGTAGCCAAATGTTGGTATCGTTACTTATTTGACAAAGTATAACTTATGCATTGAAGTATAAATTGAAAGCTTTCGAATTCCTAGCTTTTCCAATGGAATTGCACATGCCAACCATAGACTTGTGCATTTTATTATTGCACATGATCTGGCTTGCTCTTTATCTAATTTCATTATTATTATTATTATCATTATTGTTATTATTTCCTGCGACTTGCAAAGGCAAAACAAAGGTATTTCTATCCGGTGTCGTCGTTGGCGCAAAATTTGCGTCGAATTTTCGCTTTAAGCTCTGTTTTGTGGCAGGTGAGGCAACGCAATCGGCGGCATTCTTGTTATTATCACTCTATTATGTATACTTTGATGATAATCTGAATGAACTATATGCGAAAAGCTGCAAAAAGTTTTTAATTGTTACTCAGTCATAACTAACCGCCATACGGACGTGGTACTGAACTTATTCAACCATGAAAATCAAGATTACTTCCCGGATCTTGCTTATCTTTTCAAACAAGCAACATTTGTAAAACTATAAGAAACTTATTATATAATAACTGACAGAACATTTGTCTTGATGCACTTAAATATTTGCAGCCCTAAATGCTTTTTTCAAACATTGGAATTATCATTGTTATTGTGCCACAACTGATCGTTTTCATTTCTTATTTTATAAACACTGAAGAAGCTAAATACAGAAACGCATGTCTGTCGCACTAAAGGATTTTTTACTTAAGGTGTGTTTTTCCCCAAAATTAAAAAGTTATACGTATCACTGACTTTTGCTTTGCATTTATGACTATTGCATGTAACTTGCAGGAGGAATGAATTTTCAAGTGTTCGTGTCAGGTAAGTACGTAAAATATACATTGACGTTGACGTCATTGTTGAGATTAATTGTAATAAATCCCTAAACTGATCGTTGAAATAATGATTTATTTTATACATTTCACACATTTTACTTACATTACTTATATGAGAGACAACATTGGATAGTTTTGACTATATGTATGTGACCATGACCGCATTTAAGGTCATTGTACACATTTTAATCCTTTAAGATCACATTGCTACTTTTGTCCATTCTCCCTCTTAGGGTTACTGAATATCACCCTCGTGACCCAGCTTTCTACTCATATATATTGCGTACTTGCCATACATAAGTCTGCTGGGAAATGCTGGGTCACAGAGGGGAGAGGGAGTACTTGTATTCTAATTATAGTGAAGCGTTCCCTTTTGGCTGTTTTGACCGGAAATATAATAATTGTTTTGCAAGTTTAAATGCCAATCAAACGTAGTAAGAAGAACATCATTGTTTTGTATTTTGATATCCATGTATTTAGCATGCATTTATCAAAAAAGACTAATTTCAATATTTTTATTACCTCAAAAAATGAGGTATGCAAAAACCTTGAATTAAGAGTAAATATGGTCAGCGTGGATTATCTCCTCATGTCATCTGGTCTGAATCACAAATGATCTAATTTCATACGGCTTACATATTTATGGAAGTGCTGCTAAGAAAAAATATGCACACTTTATACTTTTGAAAATTCAAACCTGTCGTGCCGGTCTTATGAGGAAAGTCCTCGCCTAAAGCATAGAAGTTCTTTGATAAAAGGACCGTTTATATATTCTTATACAAACCATTTGTAGCTAGAAGCAGTTACATGAACCGCACAATTATGTTTCATTATTTCTGAATGTAAATCTAGGGGTCTAGCCCCTAAGACATTACATATTGTCATGCTTTTCTTGTACTGGCAGTTTGTACTGAAATCTTGTCCAGTTTATAAAAGGGCCTGATGTAGGTAAATTGGGACATATTTGCGTCCAATATTTTATGAATTTTCAAAATTCTATCTTTTAACCTCTGATAATTTTATGAGTGTTGAAAATTTAACCAAATGATTCAAATTTTTTACATTTCTCCGATTTTTTTAAAGTTTTTTTTTCTGCCCCTTTATTTGTACCCTACCCAGCAAATTTTGGGAGATTTTATAGAGGATCTTACATGAGTGCTCATGTATCATTGAATTTATTAAACGAGGTGGGGAAAAAGATAGCGAGGCTATGCCGAGCATCTTATCGTTTTTCCCTAACGAGTTTAATAAATTCAATAATACAGGAGCACGAATGCAAGATTCTATTTATCAAATGACACTAAAATCGCAAATTTTGCACTAAAACGTCACGATTTCCCCATTAGAAAAAGCGACGTTTTTATGGACGTCAACGCATAATAATACGACGTAATTTGCATATTTAATCCACTAGTGGATAATCGATTTTAATGCGTGGCTCTATTACACTCTCAGATGCGAAAACCATTTATGCCGGCATTTAGGCTGAAAATTCCCCGTCAGTGCATGAATTTACACAGCTCATTTTCAGCATAATAATACATTTTAATAGTGTCAACAATAGGAGTTATTTCAGCTGTATGCTGTTATTTTTATACTTTTTACAATAAAACCTTGCAGCTTCTTGGAAATTTCCTCAGTTATTCAAGCATATACATGCTCAATATCTCTGCTCATAGACAAAAACACGAGTTGCGAGTATTCATTTTCTTTCACGGGGAATCATTGTTTGATCCGTTGATTGTTTTGTTTAGCGCCTCTAGATCTGCAAAATTGAGTGGATGGGGTATCTGAATAGGCCTCGCACAATTCACCCCTGTTCAGCAGGGCTGTTCAAGTTATAAGCGTATCACTAAAAACGTATTATCAAATATTCTCTTAAGCTTATAAACGCATCAAGTTATTCTGAGGGTTCACGAATAAGAAACCTATTGTTTCTGTATGAGCCCGTTTACTCATACGATAAACATCAGAAACCATACAAAGTAAATTTGAGTGTAAGGCAAAAAAAGCCCAAATCATACCAAGACCTTACAAATGCGCACATGTGTATTTTGCGTATAGTTACGCCCTTGTAAACCCTTCCAGTGATTTTTTTTTGCATTAGTCAGACACATAATTCACAGTCCAGGTGTTTTATATTACCATAATATATTATTATACTGAGATACAATGTATCTTGCGATATAACTTATCGAGATTTTGTTTGCCTTTGTGCAGCAGAATTTTTTGGTATTTTATATGCGACGATTATATGTATATTTAATGAGATATTTGTTATATTTAATATAAGTATCGTATATATGATGACAAAGACAAAGAGATCAATGTATAAAACGAAACCAATTTCAAAGAAACTTAATCTAAATGAGTTGCAGACAGGCATCTGTGAGATTGATTGTTAATGCCATCCCTACTTGTAATTACATGTTTTGTTTACCCATATGAAAAACTGAAAACATATCCTGCCTATTACGCTTTAGTACAAATTATTATCATTACGTGCTGGTTGCACGTGCTTAATGTAATAATACCAATTCTCTGTAGGAACCAAAGGTTTTGCATAGGGTTGTGGAAACGCATGGTCTCTGATTTTCTCCAAACTTTCTCAAAGTATGTGAAGTCGCACAAAAACAAATATATGGCACCTCGTTTGTTCATTTACGATTTCGTTTCCATGAATATCCCCTTAAACAGATTTTGCGTAAAAATTGCTAAAAAATAAACAGAAATTTGCCTGTTTTGATATATGTCCTAGACAAGCCAGGATTGAAAAATCTATCTCGATACGCAGGGGTTAGGTTGGCTCCATGCGGGACGCGTACGCTCGCGGGTTAATACGTAGGGGTCTCTTACCTGATGTCTGCAGCCAATGTTTCCCGCGAAATGTGACATTAAGTGTGGCTCGGAGAGGGATGCTCGTTGCCAGCCGAGAGCTGGCCATCATCTTTTTGGGATTTAGCGACACTGAAGCTAAATACAGAAACGTCCCGCTTCTGTCGCACTAAATTTGGAATGAATATGTATATATTAAATCTGAAAAATGGATTACTATGCTAAGCATGAAATGCACCAAATGACTTTGGTATTATGAACAAGAGGGCCATAAGTCCTGAGTCGCTCTTCTGAGTATGGTGGCCATGTATTTCATGTGACGTAGCCCGCTTGATTAAATTTTCGTCCCCTCGGCCCCTAAAGGCTGTGTATGAAATTTGGTTACAATTAGCCAAGTAGCTTTTGAGGAGACTTCTGAAAAAGACATGGGTCAGAGGTCAAGGAATAACCTTGACCTCTTGTACCCGCAAATCATCCATGTACTTATTAAGACGACTGTATATACCAATATTTAGGTCAAAACCTTCTAAGCGTGCCATGAAATCTTATGTTCTAGCATTTTCCCATATTTGACCTTGCCGTAAAAAAAGCCAAGGTCAGTCTAAGGTCATCATTTGAACAATCTTGATAGTACTCAAGTACTTGATGCTACATACCAAATTTCAAGGCCATCGAACATTTGGTTATAGAGAAGAAGATTTGTAAAGGTTTTTACCATATATGGGCATGGCGGCCATGTTGTTCATGTGACCCAGACGGTTTGAACAAATTTTCGTTCCCTCAGCTTCTGGAGGATCTATATGAAATTGGGTTACAATTGGCCCTGTGGCTTTTGAGGAGATGTGGGAAATGTCAAAATATGAGACCAGGGTCAAAGAATGATCTTGACCTCTTATACACTTAAATTTTCATGTGCTCATTAAGATGCCTGAATATACCAATTTTCTGGTCAAAATCTACAACAGTTTCAAAGAAATCTTATGTTCCATCATTTTTCCATATAAAAGCAACAGAAATCAAATTTGACCTTACCTTAAAAAAGGTCAAGGTCAACCCAAGGTCTTAATTGGATCACTTTTGGCAGTACCCTTTACCTAATGCTAAACCCCAAATTTCAAGGCCATCCGCCTATTGGTTCTGAAGAAGATGATTTTTAAAGGTATATACCATATATGGGCGTGGCCGTAACTAATGTTGGTAGAACTTGTGGCCCAACCCCACTGCATAACAATATGACAATTAAATATGTTTAAACTATGGGCGTGGCGGCCATGTTGGTAATGTGTCTAGGACAGTTTGAACAATTTTTCGACCCCCCGCCCCCTTGAGGGGCATGCAATTTGGTTACAATCGGCCCAGTGGTGTCAGAGGACAATTCGTTTGGAATTGTTGACGGACGACGACGGACAACGGACACCGGACGCCGGAGCCTGCCTATCCTATAGGTGAGCTAAAAAGTAAGGAGGAAAATTCTCAGGTACTGACACAATTCAATCCCAGATCCAACCCAGGACACCGTGTGGTAAAGAGACAACACATAATTAATCACCACCAAAGACATCACCAGCGGCAGCCATGTGAACAGCCATTTCCCATGTAAGTGGACAACGTGCTAGCCTGAACATCGCAAACAATATAACAATTACAGACATAGCAACTTGCAACATATAAAAAACCCAAAGAACCAAAACAGAATTGTCGCCTTGGGACGGCCAGTAATGAATTTACAGTGTGGCTTAACCGGTTTGTGGTCGACCAACCCTTGCCCTTTGTTCTGCCTTGGTTCGTCAGACACTTAGTTGTTCAACCCAACAAAACAAACATCGCACACA
The DNA here is from genome assembly GCA_963989385.1 of Ctena decussata. NCBI lineage: Eukaryota > Metazoa > Mollusca > Bivalvia > Lucinida > Lucinidae > Ctena > Ctena decussata. Next base: position 13,765,005 of record OZ022515.1, on the reverse strand, counting down.
CAACAGTCTTACAAAAATCACCAACCCTGGCAATAAGAACAAATAAAACGTAAACCATTAAACGTCTATTTTTAAATATTTCAGTTTTTATGCCAGGGATAGCCTTAACATAACAAACCATGATACTGGAAAATAACTGCGTAAATAATCCTTGGGGATTAATTTAATAAGAGTATAATAACTGTTTCTCACATGTTGTTAAATAAACAAGGTATCAACAATACAATTTTAGGGAAATTCTAACCAACACATTTAAAAAAGGGCTCCCTTCTCTTACATTTTTGCAAATACATGTATTCACAGCATAGAGAAGACTCTTTAGTTTTGATAAATGAAAAGAAAACAGATTGGCGAAAATCTTTAGATCGTAACCATGGAAACAACCAAACTTTCTTTATGAAAATAAAACAGAACACAGTTATAACTACGTTAAATGAATTGCTGCAATAAAGACTGACCTTACCCAGCAGGCACATGACGTCCAAACGACGTTTTGACGTCGATGCGACGTGAGGACGTCGCATCGACGTCAAACCGGCGTCATTTCAACGTCGTGTGCCCGCTGGGTAATGTTGTAGAAACAGTAGTCTTATTTGATGTGATCAGGTTTTGGCATTTAGGGGTTTTGGGTCCTATTTGTATTCAATTTGGAGGTCCAAAAAACGGGATTTTCATAATTGTTTCGCCTTATCATATTAAGTATCCATAAATGAATTATGGATATGCAAAAACGAATTCTGAACATCCAAGTATATGGAAAATATATTTATACGGTGCACCATAAATAACTTGCTAATGTAGGTCTGAAAATATCTATTAATTATTTACATGATTGTATTATTAACCTCAATTTATTTATTAAAGGCAGTTGTAGAGTCAAGATCGGTACAGACGGAAAATGAAAAATCGGAAAGAGACACGGCAGGAATATATGATGACGATGGTAAGTATAATTACAATGTGTTTAGATCGGTGATAGCAAAAACATAGACAATTACAGGCAATAAACGCCATTCCCCGACAATGTACAGTGTATATAGCGCCGTTTCAAGTTCCGTTGAACAACGGGCTACTGGTAGTTTGTGGAATGCAACAGAACAGAGATATGTTACGGCAAATATCGCGTTGGTAATGCATGAGATTAACAAGGGAGGTAGTCCATGCGTTTTTATTCCGCAAAGTAATTTGTAAATTTAGCAATCAAATTTATTATAATAATCAATAATCATTTATTTAAGAACTAGGAGCGTGGGTGGGTACGAGAGAGGAGGTGGCTTGCAGCTATTTCGTTCCGTACCGTAAATATCAATAGCCGCACACCGTCAAGATACTGTCACTCATCGAATTCAATCTGTGGTTGATACTTTTTTTTAGCCCTCATACACGATAAAACAAGTTATATACAACTTGGTATATGAAGCTCTTTCTTTCATTTTCCTTGCACTGATATACCTACAGCAAGTAATATATTCATGGAGAGTATACTATCGGTTAAACATATTTTTTTAATTCTCTGTTACAATTAACATACAAATACTAACAGTACTAGCTTAAGGATTGGAACGGAATCTAAATGCTTATCGAGTTCCTCTCTCTGACATAAAAAAAATTGTACACAATGTGGCTGAAGCTGTATATAATGACAGGTTTATTACATTTTAAACCAAGTTTTATACTACATTCAATATCAGAACAGAGCTACAACTAATCTTTAGAAAATAATCTATGGGATAATAGCACCTATAACATAATAGAATGATGGTCACAGAAGGAAACATCTAGATCTGCATGTATGTCTAAATTATACACCACGAAATCATAAGGAGAGGAAAGTTTAAACGAAAAAATGAAGATTCAAGAGACAAAAGTGATTCACCAAAAAGAGGGAAAACACCAAACAATATAACGCACAGAATTGAGAGAGAGGAGACTGGTCGCAAAATATCAGGAAAGATCTGATAATGTCTGTCAAGCTTGATATACACAAGGAGCACTAACCCAGTGCGCGGCGTATGATCATGGTCTGCTCTATTTGCATAAGGTCAATTGGTGTTTTTCCTTAAACTAAAGTACAGATTATACACATAAACTAAACAAGACACGCCTTTATTTACAAATGGAGTTGTCCGTTTGATAAGAATAGCCCACTGAGCATAAATGGGTTAATATTGTTGTACACTGTATAAGAGCACGTGTCCGCCATGTTTGTCAATGTTTGGTTTAAACATATTCTATTCATTCAGAAAGTACATATGTTCTTGACAACAGCAATGCTATAGATATGAACACAATAGCATCAGAACGAAAGCATAAGCTTATTTGGTTCTTCTCCTTTTTCAGTGTTTAAAACCATGCATGACCCTCTGACCTGGCTTCTTTTTGGTCAAAAGGAAACGGTTGTTATTTCAAGTTGTATGGATTAGGACATGCGCTCTGTCATTATTATGTACCAAACCGAGTTATATACAACCCCAAAAAAGTTATGTAACAGATGTTTAGTGTGCGATACATGGTACAGCCTGATATATATTTCATGAGATAAATGTATAATAACATATACAACCCCAAAAAAGTTGTATGTAACAGATTTTAGTGTGCGATACATGGTACAGCGTGATATATATTTCATGAGATAAATGTATATAACATATACAACCCCAAAAAGTTGTATGTAACAGATTTTTAGTGTGCAATACATGGTACAGCGTGATATATATTTCATGAGATAAATGTATTATAACATATACAACCCCAAAAAAGTTGTATGTAACAGATTTTTAGTGTGCAATACATGATACAGCCTGATATATATTTCATGAGATAAATGTATTATAACATATACAACCCCCAAAAAGTTGTATGCAACAGATATTTAGTGTGAGATACATTTCAGTTCAGTTCAATTCTCCTAACGACATGGTACAGCCTGATATATATTTCATGAAATAAATATATCATGACAAAGTTGAATCATGTATCATGGCCTTAACGTCAGACTACTCGTATGATAGTTTTCGATGATTACCGATGTTTTATATTATTCGCATTCCTTCTTCCTTTCAAAGTTTAGTCTCTTCTCCACAGCTAGTGATAGCCGTAGGGGAGAATCGGGTAACTTCGGACTGCGGTTAAATTCGAACACTGGCATTGTTTCCTTTATATGTCAGTTGTTTGGATCTAAAACAAAAATTAACTGGCCAAACAGAGAAAACCCTGATGAGACGTCTCATTATGAGCCGTCTCATCTGGATTTTCACTGTTTGCAATTGTATGTCCGAATTTACCCGCCTGTCCGAAGTTACCCGACTCTCCCCTAAAAGTCATTCTAAATCAGTTGTGTCATTTAGTGTGATTTTAGCGCCCCCTTTCGATCGGGAACTATAATTACAATGTAGTCTGTCTAACACCACAAATGATCTCAAACTATTTATAGGTTACTGTGTTTTATATAGCTGGATCTAGTGGTTTTGTCTTACATTTCTAGCACTAATTAGTATCACATATTCATCATAATTGGCTCAATGGCTCAGTCAGCTTCACTATATTTCTTGACTGGGCCAGTTTCGTTTATATATCCGCCATTATTTGAGCCGCGACACGAGAAAACCAACAAAGTTGCTGTGGGCCCAGCGCAGACTCAGATCAGCCTAGGTATCCGCCATGTTTGACAAGAGGCTTTGTTAAGCGCTTAAAGGGTAGCTAAGAGTCTAAGCTACCTCCATGCGGACAGCGAAGATTTTGATCAGACTGGGCGGATGCCCAGGCTGATCTGAGTCTGCGCTGGGCGCACAACCACCACGTTGGTTTTCTCGTGTCGCAGCTCATGTGTTGCATTTGCATCATACCTGTGATTCTATGACACTACGACCCATTTGGTATTACTTGTAGGTCACTATGACTTTTTATTCATACACTTGAGTACTGCAAATATTGGCACTAATCAAAATTGCGCCATTTATGGTCAAGCAATTATTTTCTTCTGACAAACGTTGTTACTATAAGAGAGACGCCATGGTCGACTGGTTAGAGCGTCGGGCTTCGTTGGTTGCAAAGATCGCACGTAACATACTTCGTACAAGGCCACAAGGCAGCGAGAGTCGTTTACTGACAAATCTGGTTCTATGAGGCATGGGCGATGTTGCACGTTACATTCTTAGTAATCAAAAGGTTAAATTAAAACCGAGTCCTGCTATTTTTCGTTTCTCCCTTTCTCTGAAAAGACCTATAGTTTCGCCGTGTAATTATATTTACTTCGTAAGTGGTATGTGTTGTATGGTGACCTTGAAATATCTACCCGTACCTCACGATAGTGATAAGTACGGAACCCCGTAGCATTTTTTCCGATATTTATCAGAATAGAAATTGAGGACCAATAAGAAGAAGAAAATAAGAACGGAAATCAAAACAACAAATATCTTGTTTAAAAGATTTGTACATCGTTTAAACGACATATTTCTGAACAGAAATTGAAAAAGAAAATTAGAACGGAAAACAAAACAACAAATATCTCGTTTAAACGACTTATTACATGTATATCGTTTAAAAGGACTTATTCCAGAGTAGAAATTGAAACAAAAAATGGAACAGGAATCAAAACAACAAATATCTCGTTTAAACGGCTTATATATTGTTTAAACGACTTATTCCAGAACAGAAATTGGAACAAGAAAATAAGAACGAAAATCAAAACAACAATTTTTTTTCTTATATATCGAACCTACAAAATAACATCGAATCAGCGTCGAAGCCTTTATGTGGCTGAGGTATTATCAGTGAAAAACATAGATGCGCACTCTTTTAAAATAGTTTCATACTATTTATTGTTATGAAAATATAATTGTTCTAGGATTAAATTAATGTTCGTTCTTACTTACCTCGTCGGTCCAACTTACCCAGCAGTCCGGACCAAGTTATCCCGATAGCGGGGTAAGTTGGTCCAGTTGACCTCGTCTCGGAAAACGGCTATATTTATCAGAATCTGTCATTTCCGCACAAAAAAAAACCTATAGAATAAGTTAGAATAATGATTATACTAATTACGCAATGCAAAAATAATGCCAGCAAATGAATGTTTATGTCCGAGTTTGAAAAAATGCAATTTTTGGACCAACTAGCCCCGGTCTCCCCAACCTCGTTTAAACGACTTATGATTTCGTTTAAACGACATATAAGTATGACGTCGTTTCGACGTCATGTGTCTGCTGGATACTGTCCCGATATTTAGAGGCAATATGGTATTCCCACCTAGAGGAAGTTGTACAAAAATGAATATGGAATCGGTTTGTATTAGTTCCTGATCATTGCCTACCGTTTTACTATGGAAGTGTTGCATGATGCTATAATAACCATTTTACCAGATCCTTCATAATATGTGGCTTCAAGATATGCAAGAAATGTTTTGGGCTCATCTGAAAAGCTTTTATGTCCTTCTGTTCAGGACGGTCTTATAAAATTTAATACAGATTAAATCTTAAATGCAAGCTACTGATACGATGAAAGGAACAAAGCTTCAGATGGTGGCTTTTTCTTTCTTTTCATTCAGTTACTTAAAATTGTATTTTTTATCATTTTTTTCAGATAATTCATTATCAAGAGATAAGCGAACGTGTTGTCAAAGACCCCCAAGGGAGTGTCGTTGTTGCTCACTGATGCCCGAATGCCAACGAAAGAGAAATCTTGTCAGTCTGTACTCTGTTCTAAGCAATGCCCCTATGCCTTTGAAAGCTTGAAAACAGTAGAATCAAGTCAATCAAGTCAGGTAATTTCGGACAGCAGGTAAATATGGACAGTGACATTGTTTCCTTTATATGTCAGTTGTTTGGAATTAAAACAAAAAAAAATTGGCAAACAGTAAAAATCCTGATGAGCCGTCTCATCTGGATTTTCACTCTTTGCTATGGTATGCCCGAATTTACCCGCTGTCCGAATGTACCAGACTCGACCCTTCTACGAATAAGAAATTGTTTACCGTATTTTTTCGGTTATAACACGGGGTACTTTCCAAACCATACAGTCCCGAAAATCAAGATCCGTCTGTAATTTTGGCAGGGAACCTCCGATTTTACAGCAAAATTTCGTAAGACTGATTTAGATATTTGAAGTCACTACAGAGAGAGACACAGAGAGAGAGAACTCCGTTTTATAGCCTGATTAATACGGTAATAAATTTGGATGTGAATTAGAATAAACTTTTATAAACGCATTCCTTCTTTCTTTTGTAATATACATGAAAAAGCCCTTTTGTGAAACTACCTTCTGACGATCCAGAAGAAATTGGTATCAATAAAAAAAATAATAATACATGTAATTAACAATATCAACCAAAAAAACACAAAAACAACAACAACAAAAAAGATATCGTTAGGGGTCGATTGGAAAATATATATATTCTGAAAAAAGTTCCTCGAGAAGCAAATGCGCACATCAGAGAAACGAAAATAGCAGACTCGGTTTAACTGAGACTGTCCACGTGCAGTAATGTAATGTAATGTAATGTTGTAACAGTACCAACGATCCCCTAGCATCGGCTTCAACGGAAATCTTTTTTTTTTAAACTCATCATATTAAACCCTTAGATTCAAAAAGACCACAAAATTATAATCTGCACTATGATGATGTACGGGGAGACTTTTTTCGGCCGCCACATGGCGCACCATCAGCCGCAGTGAAGTTAAACGAGCCGCGACACGAGAAAACCAACAAAGCGGTTGTGCGCCCAACACAGACTCGGAGCAGCCTGGGCATCCATGCTTAAAGTAGTTTGACACTGAATAACTCTTGTTTCCTTCATTTTTTAAAACAAAGAGGAATGATTGTTCGTGATGAAATCGGTCAACTGTGGAGTATATACAGTTATAACATACACTAACAATATCTACCATAACAATCCTAAGTTTTCGGGCAGATAGATCTGTACAAACAGTTGAAAGCGAGATCAGAGTACTCCTGTGGAACCAGTCTACACAATTGCCATTCTGTCTGCACATTTTTGTAGGCAATACTCTAAGGTAGAACCGGAATAACAGGAACATAAATAGCAGGGAAGGACCGGCTGTGCTTGCAACAGATACAGGATGGAGGTTGTCCGTTTTGGGGATATTTTTGAACTTAAACATTGTTTTGCCAGGAAACGGAACGGTGAAAAGGTTTGACTTATTCTGTAACATACAGTGTAAGTTTTACTGAAATGACTAACATTAGCATTCCCATCGAATATATATATTTTTATGAATTTGTTCATGCAATCAAATTTTCTTGCATTTTTTTAGAAAAGGTAAACAAATACTTATTATCAAGATAACTGCATTTTTTACCAGTTTGTTTCAAACATCCCATATTATTGATTATATGATTTCCAGTTATTGAAAGTGCATTCATGTGCTTGAAATATGAAATGAAATGGAAAATGTGTAAAAAGATATGTAGACATAGAAAATTTTGTTTGTTAGGAAAGCAAAACGGTGATTTTTTCTTATCCAAATGTTTTGGGTTATTACGCTGGTATAATGGTTTGAATGCCCCGCCAATATTTCTATTCAGTACCTTTCTACCTTAAGTAAAACGGCATATGCATTCCAAAACGCTTTGCTAATAATGCCACTGGTTTGTTTCTACAATTCAAAAGTAAAAGTATCTAAATTTACAGGGGAATAATGCTTATTTATGACAAAGTAGAATGGGAAAACCCAACTATCACAAAAGGTTACATGAACATTCTCAGAACGTCCTCGACGCTGCCAAAGTGTCAAATTGTTTTTAACATTATGTGTAAGCAGGGAACCTCTGAATGATAACCCATGTACATGTATCAAGTTTGCCAGTTTGTTGTGGTAGAGTGAGTTTTCTGAACAATCTTTAGGCTCAAAATGTATGATGGAGTGGTACAGATCACACTGAAAACACTCACCCTCACATACCAACTGATATGCCTGTATCAAGATATAAATATCTGCAAAATAATTCTGTCAGTCTTCTGGCTAGATAGTTGTTGATGAGTGAAATTTCATAACAAACTTCAAGCCCAGCATTCATGGAGAAGTAGTTCAGATCACTAAACAGATTGTTTAAGGACAAGTTTTTGCAAAGTTATTTAAGATAGATCTCTGTGCCGGTTTTGTGAGAACGTTATCAGGACTTTAAAAACTTGCCATTTTAACGTAACAAAAATGTCGCCTAAAAAGTTATCTATTACTTTTGTGAACATCTGTATAACAAGAATGTATTAGCAGGAGTGAAGTCTACTTCTCCCACAGTTTTCAATGGATCTTTTTCAAAATTTGCATACATATTGTGGGCATATTGAACACTTAATTAAAACCAGAAAATTCTGGATAACGATTATTTTCAAAATTTAAGTTGAAAGGAATTCAGTTTCGATGCTACTGGTACCTCAAAATAAATATTCTGGGACCTGGGTTCGAGGTTATAAAACTTAAGAATAATCTCAAACTAAAAAAATAAAGCACACTGAAAAAATAAGGCACACTGATTGGCTGCTTCAGAGCATGTGCTCGAAAGCAGCCAATCAGTGTGCTTTAATTTGAGTTTAAGAATGTACTCAAGTTTTATAACCTCGGGGCCAGATATTAGTAGTTTGAGATCAATTTCGACTTTGAGATATCTAGAGTTGACGGTATAGTCACAGAGTAATATCATTGAATTATTTCAGATGTTCCTTTATCAAGATCTAAGCGACTGTGCTGTGACAGACCGCCGTATGATTGTGGTTGCTGCGCAACTAATCTCAAATGTGCATAAAAGGGAAATCTGTTGAATCATGCTGTTGTTTTAAAGTGTTCGTATTTCCCCGTTCCCCCGAAAGCATAACAAAGAAACAGTACCACAGATGACTGGCTTATCAAATTTCCTTGTACTATTAGAATACAAGTTGCATTACACCTATTTTCTTGAGTTATCTATTATCAATTTTAAGAATTTGCAAGAAGATCGTGGAAATTCATGAACCATTGGGGCAAGTATAATTTAAAGCAGCAACGTAACATTTTACGATGTTAAATCGAAAAAAAAAAGTCGACAGACGGGTTACACTTTAGCTGAGTTTAAGCCCACGGTTGATCTTGATAACATTTTGCAGTTTATATAAGAACAAATTTAAGTTTGCGGTTTCTTAAATAATCACGTGACTTCCGGTTGATTCCATATGGTGTATTGAACGGGGTACAATGACTATCTGCGGTCTATCGATATAACCAACGGTTCCGCTAATATATCAGCCCTCCAAACTGACGGGTATAATACTTTTCGTTCTTTTCCACAGTCTAAAAGGGATATTTTCGTTCAAACCATCTAGTTAAGAGAAGTTATATTCGAATTTTCACAAATGTCAAAACGGTAGATTTTCCAGTTGCTCATTAACACAATAATAAGAATGTAAAGTGATTGGTTTCGAGGAAATAATGAAACAAACGAAAAGGAACTTCATCATATCGATATTGTAAAGCAAAGGTATTATCGGAGAATTGCTATTGTACGATTGTGTTCTCACAAGAGAGTGAAAAGTCACCAATCCTGTTTTGTTAAGCATTGTCCAATTCACAGTAACGACTGAAAGCTTCATTTTACCGCCTATTAAACACATATGAAATATTTACACATTTATTGATGCTACACAAGTACAGATGTTTAAAATATTAGAAAAAAATATAGGTCACATGGACATACATGTAGTACCAGACGAGACGCTTACTATTCCAAGTACGACGACGATTCAATTAAATATAAGTAAGAAATAAAACACAAATTCAATGGATCATGAAATACCGGTCACAATGACCTTCAAATAGTATGACGTTATTTGCAATGTCTAACTGAACCATTGATTTTAGTATGATGCATATATAATGTGAAATATATAAAACGGGGAAAAAATGAACCATTAAATGTATGATACGGTGACCTAAAAGCAGCATTTTTTTTCATCGTTAGACTGACCAACTATTTCTAAGTATAATGCAAACCCCAAAACAGTGTTGGATATCAAGTAAAAATCCTGGTCCATTCCTGTCCATGCAGAAAGGTCAGTGACTCACAGTGTTCCTAGATGCTTTACATTTCCCACACTGTAAGGATATTGACTGATCAAATATCAGCACTCTCATTCCAAAAATATTACCAAAAGAAGCAAGGATCTTACACGAGTGGTCATTTCATATGAAATTTATAAAACGAGCCTTCGGCGAGTTTCATAAATTTCATATGAAATAACAACGAGTATAAGATTCTGTTTATCATATGACCCTTGGAAATGGTATTTTAACACCTTAAAACTGAACTTTATTTCAATAAGGAGACGCATTGTTGACATAGACGTTGTCAATGACGAATGGTGTAGGCACCAAAGTGTTATTACATGCGTGGCCATACGATTTTATGACACGACGTTATCAACTGAATAACAGCGACGTCATATGATAAAAACTCATTCAAATCAGTAACTTTTCAAAGTAATGGGACCAGTCAAGGACAGAGAAGTCTACAATGCAGCAGCTGCAGGCGTAGGGATACATCATCTGACTACTTAGTAACAATATAACAGAGGTTATATTACAGCATGATGACGGAAAACATTTAGTCTAACGCCCTAACTCATATATGCACATAACGCCGAACATATACGCTAGCCCCACCTCCACCCCACCTGCCCCGCCCCATCCCTACTCCCCGCTTGGATAATACCTAAGTATTGATGATAATTTTTAAAACGATGCGTTGTATTAGAAGTAATAGGGATTTCCGACATAAGCTACGAAACCATAACGGAGGAACGTTAACTACGATAGCATACGTTAGGAGCTAATTTCTGGGGAGATATCATTCTTTATGAAGTCCCTCTGTAAAATTCTTCACAAATTTCAGATCTATAGTAATGTTGGTCATGTCGTGAGAAAAAGCTTGTCTCAAGGCACAGGAAAACTTCCTACGCCCATATCAGCCTGCAGGCCCTGCACAAGTGTGCAGTCTGGTTAGAAAGTTCTGAAAGTTTCAATGCATACTTAAAAGGGGTAAACTGCGGATGTTAGGACTACAATGTGCAAATGCAGAGACTCGTATGAGTATGCTTTGTTTTAACGGCCTTAGCTTAGGGTTTCACACGACGCGGCTCATACATGCACGTACAAATATTATATATGCAGTACTGTGCAGCCATCATTCTGATGTTTTAACTGTGATTACTTGAGTTCTCTCTCTCTCTCTCTCTCTCTCTCTCTCTCTCTCTCTCTCTCTCTCTCTGCCTACCCTCCTCCACCACAACCCGTTTCCTTAAAAAAGCCTGAATTCCGCACACACTGCGATCACAGCAGGCACTTACCCCCTGTGTGTGCGCCAGTACAAGAATTAGCTTTTAAAAAAAACATGGTCTACGCGTAGAAACCTTCGCGCACATTGTTTCAAGGAAACCCTTGTAAGTAATAAAGGTACAAGGAAAACAGAGGAGTGGCCTTTTCCGAATGGTTTAGCTTCGATGCAAAACACTGCATTAAAATCAACTCATTAAACTTTGTTTTGCATTTGGTGTGATCGCGGACACGCGCATCTCCAACTAAAGTTGCTTTCAGAACAAAACAAAACATTAGTCGACGTCCAAGCGTAGATCCCCAAATGCTGAAAGGTTTCACGGCATCTTAGCACCATTCTACCGTCTCTGCTGATAAGTCTAGGGTCGAGATTAACATATTTTGTAATTATGCCCGCAGAAAATTATGTTTCCACTGGGATTAAAATTTTTACGTCTGTCCATCCACCCATTCTCGGTTACAGTATGCACTGAAATCTTGGGACTTGGTAATGGATATACGGTGATGAAATGTGTTACATGGTAGGAATGCAAAATCGGGCTCATATCTCATGATCATCCCTGCATTTGTCTATTTTATTTCCCTGGAGGAACTTTGGGTGGCATATCAAAATCGAACCGTCCGTCCGTCCGTCTAAGACATAACTTTAAAACTGCTGAAGCAAAGTGGTTTAAACTTCACACAAAGCTAAAGCACAACAGGAAGTGCTTCGCGCACAAGACGTAGGTCGCTAAACCCAATATCAAGGCCACAATTGGGTCAGAAGTCAATTTGTGTTTCAAAATCGTGTTTCAGCGATAACTAATAAACCAATGAAGCAAATTTAATGAAACTTCACAGAACAGGCCCAATGAGAAGGTGTACCATGCAGGTTGCACTACAGTAATAAATGCTCATTATGCAAGCCCCGCCTCTTTGGGGGAGAGCTTTCAGGCGTATAATGAATATTTGCCGGCCCCTGATTGGTTTTATTATGAAAGTTGAATATTTTTCTGAATGTATTGCTTATTTATTATTATAAAAAATGGAGCTTATTTACAAAGCTGTTTTGCTACATTTTTGTTGGGGTTGAAAAATACACAGGGGTGACAGTGAAAGTTTCGAGATTTATTCACTGTGAACTACACCCTGTCAGCACTAAAAATAGAATATGTCAAAAATATGCCGCATAACCCCCAACTTTTTTTAGCTATTACTGGTAGGTAAAGGTGTTGTCTATTCAATTCCATGCCTCAATTTGGAAAGTTTAGACCAGGAGAAAATTGGCAGTGCAGTGACTTTGACCCATTTTGCACTGTGAGCTATGGGATTTTTTTTAGTGTAGTGCCACCTAAACCCAGAATTTGCTTGTGTATGTTTTCTTCGAGATAGCCCTGATTCCCAAAATGGAACCCCATATTCTGGTTTTGCATGTACTTACAGCAAACAAGGAAGCTTTTTGGCACAAACTTACAGCTGATATGCAGAAAAAAATCCAGTTTTCACTGTGGACCCATTACTGCACTGAGTGGGTGGGGTTATGAGAACATGCTTTTGCAGAAAGGTCTGTTTCTTGGCCAGATGTGACTTGAATAATGGAAAGAAGTCATAGGCTGTCATATATATGCTGTCCTTAAAGCTTATTTGAGACCAGTTGCCCATGAGGAGTGCTACTGGAGAACAGTTAGATGTCTCGCACTTATGTCGTAGCCGCCGGCTTTCATTGAAGCCGACACAATTTAGAATCGCATCTGTCAATATGGAACATATGAGATTTGCGCTATTCATTTTGTGCTCTGGATGTTTTTCAGACCTCTTGCTACTCTTGTGCCAGGGACAGTTGGACAACCCAGGGCCTTGTAGAACTTAGTAATAGACTCACCAGGGCCAGAAAATAGCAGTATGCGAATCCCATAATTTCAGCGGTAAGTTATAGTTTTGGCCGCAGTTGCAAATAACTGCCCTGTTCGCACTCCGTTTTGCTTATTTGCATTCTTGCGTGTTTTACTGAGCGTCGCTGGGAATCAGATGGTGCGGCACACATTGCCGGAGAAGACTCTCAGCTTAAATTCAGTTGTTTTTTCATTGAGCACTGCATAATTTTATTCATTTTAAGTTCTGTATATTCTCTCGGAAGAAAATTTATGGGCATTTTATTAGATTTGGCGGCATGAGTTTCTACTGACTGAGGATTTCATAACATGAATAAAAGAAAGAACCAGAGCTCTAAATAGATAATTTATCTGGGATTTTCATTCTTTTTCCTATGTTTCCCTGACAAAAAACATACGTAGTGACTCCTCATTAGAACTGCCTTGCTGAGGATGTTCATTTGAACGCGCAATGAGGAGGTTCTGTTTGAGGCCACAGTTTGCGTTGAAATGTATGTTTCGTCTCATTAGAACCTCCTCTTAGAGGCAGTTCTAATGATGTTATGGCCTGTCATTAGAGCTATCTCACTCAGACAGTTCTGATAAGGCCACAACATTATGCTTTTCCATATTGTTATCAATACATGTATAAGCACCAAAATTAGCTCTTTTGTGTGTGCAGTCTAGTCTGGTCAGGTCAAACCATACCCTTTGAAAATATTATGCACACAAGCAGAAAACATAAATCTTTTACCTGTTCCTTTCAGATTGTATTAATTTGTTTTATGCTTTAAATGCTTTTAATCTGAGTTATATTTGCATCTGCAACTCAGAAATCAAACTGTGCATGCAGTACTATGGAAAGAGGAGTTGTCTCCCTTTGACTGTTCTGCTGGGAATACTACAAGGTTCAATTTTCAGTCTATTATTATTATTTATTATTATCATTTGTATTATTATTCTCAACAAACATAGGGAAAACAGAAGTTATTGCAAGAGCTTTTCTTTGCAAGTACAATTTTGCTTTCAGATCAGACAGGGCTCGTCGATTTCAAAAGACATGCTGGCCTGGACCCGGCTCAAGTGAAGATTGTTTGTTGTGAGTCGCATTCTATAAAGACGTCTCTTGGAAGTTTTACATTTTGGGATATGACAGCATCAGTGTTTGCTGGTGAGTAGCTTTCATCTGACTTAAAGCGTTTGTTATGTGGAATATTCCCTTTCTTGAACCTCAGTATCCCTCAGCACCAGTTTATATTCTTGTTTCTTCACCAACCCTTAATTAGACAGTTCTGTAAGGCCTCTTTTTACTGGATGTGCAGTTGGTTGGGTATAGAATAATAGAATAGAAATATAAAAGTTGTTTCTATAAGCTTGGTAGTAGTTTAAAGACAATAGACTTGTATTTGAGGAAGAACAAAAGCAGTAAAATTGTTTGTGCCCAGAAATTTCTCCGAGCAGGAAGGGGGGTGGGATGCAAAAGTTAGTTTTTCTGCTGTGTACCTTGTGATATGCAGTCAGACTTGCAGGATACATATACGAGGGTTGATCCAGAAGTAATGTCACTGCAGCTGTAAAATCGTGTAGAATAAAGAGAGAGCAACAAAATTTCGTATCCATATACCTTATTCTATTTGCAGTATAGTCTGAAAATGTCATAAAATTATATTGCACAGTAATCGAGATATCAAGATAGACAGAAGGCATGGTAACGACACGCGCCGCACGTCAATGACGTTGTTGACGTTTCGGACAAAGTTTGGATACTGTGTCATGTCTTAAGTAGCATATTTATTGTTCTAGCATAGTACTATTATCTGTTCACCCCTGTTTATCTCGTCTTTCAACATTATTTGAACAGCCACGCAGCTCATGTTCGAGAATTTACAATATCTTCAAATTGCAGGACATCGATCTTCATATATGGGGTCCTAGCAAGATTGACGTCATTGTCTGACATTGCACATTAAGGTCTTTCGGTGTTTGGACGATCTTCTAGCGACTCATCTGCACCCTAACAGCGCAGATTGCACCTTTACACAAGCCTCAAAATCATGGTTATATAACCACATGTCTAGTTAAACGATCAAGAGTCTTTAATGGCGATATTCCTAATTTGTGGCAAAACCGCATATTTGTCTGCAGACGCGTTTGTCGGAAATCAGCATTTTTTTCACTTGGCAGATACAAGCATAAGCACTACCTGGCGAACTTCAAACTGCAATGACGATATTAAAGTTTCAACAGTGGGTAGCAGGAATATATTTCGTCGTCGTATCAAATTTTCATCTGATTTGGCGCGTTAGTTTGATTTTGATTTGTGTTTGCCTTTGAAACGTATGTTCATGTAATTAACGTTATTCTAACGTGCGGCGCGATGGCGACGGTGGCATACTTTGAACGTCTCTATAACTGGAACGGGAAAAGATTTCAACTTAATATTTATTCTGTTAATCAGAACTAAATTACAGTGTATCTTGATATAATTTTCAGAATAATGCTACAATGAATAAGCGCGCAATGGATACAGTGACATTACTTCTGGATCAACCCTTGTACTAGGAATAATAGTTTATCATATATTAGTAACTGTCTGTCAGCATAAGTTACTAATATATGATAAACTCTGGCAGGAACTCTGTATACCTTCAAAGGCGAAATTTCAGAAATTTTGCATATTTTAACAGTGCCCACTTATCAATAGATATTACAGCAATGGAACTTTGCTTGAAGTATGACTGATATGCCTTACTTTTTACATAAGAGATTAAAGAAACAAAACACAGATGGCTTAATTGTTCATAGGCATATTTCTTTTTGTAACAGGACAAATAGTACGAGAAAGATATTTCAAAATGTAAATGTTTTATGCTTTGGCCGCCAAGTGCTGCCATAGAGTTGATAGCAAATATTTTCTCCACAACTAGCAGAACTGTAATCCCTGGCATAAATAAATGATGGCAGTGAACTGACTTTACACTATATAACACAAGAAGGCTAAAGGCCTTAATTTGGTGGAAGGTATAGGTTGCACTACAGTAAAAAAATGCTCATTATGCAAGCCCCGCCTCTTTGGGGGAGAGCTTTCAGGCGTATAATGAATATTTGCCGGCCCCTGATTGGTTTTATTATGAAAGTTGAATATTTTTCTGAATGTATTGCTTATTTATTATTATAAAAAATGGAGCTTATTTACAAAGCTGTTTTGCTACATTTTTGTTGGGGTTGAAACATACACAGGGGTGACAGTGAAAGTTTCGAGATTTATTCACTGTGAACTACACCCTGTCAGCACTAAAAATAGAATATGTCAAAAATATGCCGCATAACCCCCAACTTTTTTAGCTATTACTGGTCGGTAAAGGTGTTGTCTATTCAATTCCATGCCTCAATTTGGAAAGTTTAGACCAGGAGAAAATTGGCAGTGCAGTGACTTTGACCCATTTTGCACTGTGAGCTATGGGATTTTTTTTAGTGTAGTGCCACCTGCACAAGACATAGGTTCTAACACCCAAGGTCAAGATCATAGCCAGAGGTCAAAGGTCAACTCATTTATCTTCAATGACTTAAAAACTACTGAAGCAAACTTAAATTTGTGAAAAGGCAAAAATAATTGAGATCATATGTCACAAACTACTGATCTGTTGCCCAAGGTCAGGGTTGCAGTCAGAGCTCAGAGGTCAAATAATGTCTCTAAACTGACTCAAAACTGTTGAAGCAAATTTCATCAAATTTCACTGAAAGGTAAAGCAACATAAAATGGTAACTAAAAGAAAAGTAATGTATAATGATAAGTTCTATCAAGTGCGACATTTAGATTACCACACCCAGAGTCAAGGACACAACGCAGTTTGGTTAGTGGTTGAATTAGGTCTCCATGAATCCTCTTATACTTCCGAAGTGCATTTAAATGTCACAGAAAAGTAAAGCAAAACGAGAATGTATGCCATGTGCAAGACTCATGTTCCATGCCTAAGTCAAGGTCACAACCAGGGCTCAAAGATCAGTTTAAGCCGCCTTCGGGGGCATTTGTTACACACTGTAACATTTTTTGTTTATTTTATTTTTTTATTTTTTTTATTTATTTTTTTTTTTATTGAAATTTTGTTTGGCGTTCTTTTCAGCCTTTCAGCAAGCTGTTTGTAGCATGTTAACATTGGCCATATCTGAAATTATTTTTTGCCTGACGGTTTTGTTTATCGGTAAGTACTTACTACAATGGTTAGTTACAGGTAGAAAATGTGTAAAATTTCGTACCTTTGGGGTTTGAACTTGCCCGCTGGTCCTCTGTTACCTGTTTTTGTCAGTTATGTTTTCCTACTTTGAAATTTTATCAGCCTTTAAAATGTTCAATTATAGTAACACTGCTTATGAGACTGTGATTTATGTTATCATAAGGAACAAAATTTAAAGCACCTATACAATACCTAACAAGTCAGTTTTGGAAAATAAAATATACTTTTCAACTTTTTAGGGTATAATTCTAGCACAGCTTTTATAAAGAATAAAGTTAGTGCGATTTATCTTATGTAGAATACGATACAGAAACTTTTCACAGTTGTTGCATGAATTCTAATGCAGTTTCGTAGTCACCTTAATGTGTGAAATGATATTGACACATGAATAGGGAAATTCTTAAAATAATGAGAATTCTAACACAGTGCGCCTATAGAAGCAATGGAAAGCTGCCGTGTTTTATTCTGCAACAATTCACTGTTATGGAGCGCGTGAGTCTAATTGCTGACGTCACTGCAATTACTGACGTAATTTTGTGACGTTTTGAGACTTTAGACGGTGTAACGTCTCTTTTTCTTTCTAAAATCGGCATAAAAACATACATTTATCTTAGATACAGTTAAGAATATTGGCGGGAGCATGAACGCGCTGGCAGGAAAGTTGGGAGAGTTTGAATGAAAAGAATAGTTTTTCAGCGTTTTTGAGTGTTAGAATCGAAATAGTTCAGCTCTAGCATTGAATTGTTGAGTAATAATTCACTGTCTGTCGGCCAGTTGTAAGTAGATATATCACTCGCGCTCCGCGCTCGTGATATGATCTACTTTACAACTGACCTCCAAACAGTGAATTATTACTCAACAATTCACTGTAAAAGCTGATCTATTTCTTAAATAAAACATGAAACAGAAAACAGGATACGCAGGTTTATGTAGTTTGCTCACTAAAGCTGAGATTATTCAGGTTTATGTAGTATGCTCACTAAAGCTGTATATGCGCCCTAGATTTTATTCACTGTTAGATTTATAAAAAAAAATAGTATCACTTGATGACTATACAACCTAAATGTATATGATAATATTTTTCTCTAGCCTTTTTAAAATGTAAAACAAACTGCAGATAATGACAAGATTATGACATCAACACTTTTATATGTGTTTCACGCATAAAATATTTTTGAGCAAGCTGTGAGTTACTTTTCTTGTTTCCGCTTGTAATATTATATCTATACACTCAAGCCATGAAACTCAAAACTGTCTGACGACAGTTTTAAGTAACTGGCGTGCTTTTGACTTAAAAAGGCTTTGATGTAATTCGGATTTCAAACATGTCAGTCACACATTTTATATGAATTAGTCTTATCAACTGGTGGTCTTCTTTTGCTCCAGTGTTCCAGTGGTGTTGCTGACGCCCCAGGTGTCTCAACACGTTTTGGCTGTCGAGTCCTCGTCCTTGCTTCATCACAGTCTTTTCTTGATTTTAATAGTTGCCCGTGATGACTCACTGATGAGTTAGGGGACCTCCATACGAGCCGAACTACCAACTACTTGTGTGCACCGCGGCGTAGGGTGAGGGTGAAGGTTTGGGCCCAGTAAAACCGGTTTAACCCCCCCCCCTCCCCCCCCCCCCCCCAGTAGTTATTACTGACCGTCCCAAAGCGGTACTTTCGTTGCGGTTGCATTTGTTTTATGTTTGGTGCTGTTTAACTTATTGTGTTTTCATTTAAACTCTTATGTTGGTCTAAATTATTTTGTTCTGTAAAGATAGCTGAGTAGCCACCTATTTGGGAAAGAGCTGCTGACTCGGCTTATCACTTGTAATTTATTGTTTGTTGGGATGTCTTTTTCAATCTTTCCCTTTGATGTTGGGGATAGGGTTTGGGATCTGATTTTGTCAGTTCTTGAAGTATATTTACTCTTTAAATTTACAATATTTGATGCAATATACGTTAGGCGAGACTAGTATAGGGAAGAGTATGTGGTAACAAATTCTGAAAATAGCTATCCTGGTTTGCCCATAAAAACTGGGAGGCAGTTCTAATGTACATTCACAGTATATTATTTTATGGACACTTGAGAGAGAGAGAGAGAGAGAGAGAGAGAGAGAGAGAGAGAGAGAGAGCAAAATCCGAAGATTATCCTTAGATTATCTTCAACTCTTTCATCCATATATAAAAAAGTGTACACACACTTTAAAAGTGTTCTTTTCAGCAACTCTCTGTGTGACAGTGAAACAGTTTCAGACTACTCCTAGTCCTCTAAGCAACCACTTAATTACTTTCTTTCTAATAAAGTTCCATCATATAATGCTGAAATACCACTTTCGTACCAGGTAATAACAGTTTCTGTAGCGCACAATACCATTTTGGATGAATTTCATTGGCAACTCATATTCAGTAACGTATACGACAGTGCAAAGTTCTGCAAGTTTGATAGCATTGCATTTGTTTGATATATAATTGCATTAGTATTCTTCATTCATTGTACTTACATGCTCATTCTAATCAGATAATATATTTTGTCCATTCTTGGTAACGTAGACAACAGTACGGTTTCTAACGCTTTAGAGGACAATATTGTTTTAATACAGAGCCTTCCAAGCATATTTTCTACAACACTAAGATCCATGTCTGTTAATGTGTTTATTTGGATGAGAATATGCAAATGTTATTAAAATGATACGGTCACGTGTATAACATGGGAGAAACAGCCAAACTGCCAAATAGTCAGACAGCAAAATCCAGGGAAATACTTTGTAGACATTGGGCTTTCAGAAGAAAAAACATGTTGAAAATGTTTCTCATAAAAGGAGAGGGAGAGCTTAAAAATCTACTAGCTTTTATTAATTTATCATTCGATTAATTTCAACCGACAGATGGACTGACGGACGAACGGATGGATAAACTGACACGGGCAGACGGTCCGAAAACAATCTTAAGGAACGGATGGGACTGAAAATGACACCAGAGTATGCAACTTCAAAGCTTGTATAAACCAACAAGAGGGCCATGAGGCCCTAAATCGCTCACCTGAGCAATTGGAAAGGTAGATTTTTCTAATCATGTCTGAAATTGTCAAAATATGAGTCTTGGGTCAAAAGTCGAAGACTCACCATGACTACTTGTACTCACAAATCTTCATGTATTCATTAAGACAACCATATATACCATTTTTAGGCCAAAAGATGAAATCTTATGTTCTAGCATTTTCCCATATTTGACCATGCCGCAAGAAGGTTTTTAAAGGTTTTTACCATATATGGGCGTGGAGGCCATGTTAGTAATGTGACCTGGACCGTATGAATAAATTTTCGTTCGCTCAACGCCTGAAGGCTCTATATGAAATTTGGTTTGAATTCGCCCAGTGGCTTTTGAGGAGATTGCTAGAACTTGTCAAAATATGAGAGTTCTGGGTCAAATTTCAAAGAATGACCTTGACCTCTTGTACTCATAAATCTTCATGTACTCATTACGCTGACTGTAGATACTAATCTTTAGCCCAAAATCTTCAATAGTTTCCAAGATATCTTATGTTGTAGCATTTTGCCATATAAAAGCATGAGGAAGCAAATTTGACCTTACCGTTTAAAGGGTCAAGGTCAACCCAAGGTCATAATTTGAACAATCTTGGTAGTACTTGCGTACCCGATGCTACATACCAAGTTTCAAGGCCATCGGCCTATTGGTTCAAGAGAAGAAGATTTTTTTTTACCATATATAGGCATGACGGCCATGTTGGTCATGTGATCCGGACCGTTTGAACAACTTTTCGTTCCTAAGGTCCCAGGAGGCTCTATATAAAATTTGGTTACAATTGGACCAGCGGTTTTAGAGGAGAAGTCGTTTGAAAGTGTGGACGGACGACGGACAACGGAGCCTTACCATAACGGAGCCTTACCATCCTATAAGCTCCACAGGAGCCGCTGGCTCGGGTGAGCTAAAAAAATATATAGAGCACATATTATCTAAATGAGTGCGAGTTAATAGAAGTTACATGTACACATACTGTTTTTCCAAGCATTTAGCCCATTTATTCTTTTTTTTCTATTCTATCCCATAGCCTTACTAGGTCGTTGGGCACGTCAGATGACTTCAAAACAATCCCTTTCCACCTTGTCCTGTCTTCAGCTGCCCTAGTTGAGCTGGCAAAATCCATTCCTGTCCACTCCTTGATATTGTCTTCCCACCTCTTTTTCTGTCTACCTCTTCTTCTTTTTCCTTTCACTGTGCCCTGAAGAATTGTCTTTGCTAAACCAGAAGACCTTGAAACGTGGCCAAACCACCTTAGTTTCCGTTTCTTGACCAGCGTCAGGAGTTCATCATATTCTCCAATGGCCGCTTGGATCTTCTTGCGAACCTCCTCATTGGTTATATGGTCCTTGTACGAAATGTTCAGTAACCTTAGGTAGCATCTCATCTCAAAGGCCTGCATTCTTTTCTCTAACTCTGCTGTCAAGGTCCACGATTCACAGGCATACAGAAATATGGAAATGACAAGGGAGCGCATAAGTTTCACCTTTGATCCAAGAGATATGTTGTTATCTCTCCAAATGGGTTTCAGCTTGGCAAGAGCTGAAGTGGCTTGTGCAATCCTTGAGAGAACCTCCTGTTTTGAGACATCTGAGACAACTGCCCCAAGGTATTTGAAGCTGCTTACAGTACCCAGGGTCTGCCCCTATACCTTGATCTCCCTCTGGATGCCATCTGCGCTATTTGTCATCAGTTTGGTCTTCTCAGCACTGATCTCCATCTTATACCTTGTGCAGGTTTGGTCGAGACTTTCAACTAGAGCTTCTAGTTCCTGCTCTTCCTCAGCTAGAGCATCTATGTCATCGGCAAACCGCAGATTGGTAATATTTCTGCCGCCTATGCTAACCTTTCCGTCATGTTCTTCAAGAGCATCAGACATGATCCGTTCGAAAAAATGTTGAAGAGGGTGGGTGACAGAAGACATCCTTGTCTTACTCCAACTGTTGTTCTGAACCATTCTCCTGTGCTGCCATTTATCAGCACGGCACTTGTAGCCTTGTTGTATAGCTGCTCAATGGCGCGGACTAGGTTTGCACTGATATTGTACTTCCTCATGGTGGCCCATAAGGCTGCATGCTATACCCTGTCAAAGGCTTTTTTGAAATCAATGAAGGCATGGTACAGATTCTGCTGATGTTGGAGATACTTTTCACACAGGATTCTAAGATCTCTTCTGTGGTGCCCCTTCCTGCTCGGAACCCAGCCTGTTCCTCAGCGATTATCCCTTCAGCTTGTGGTTTAAGTCTGTTCAAGATGACTTTCAGCATGACTTTGTTTGAATGACTGATGAGGTTGATGGTTCTGTAGTTCTGGCAGAGCTGTAGGTTGCCCTTTTTAGGGAGCGTAATAATCAGCGACCTAGTTCATGGGGTAGGCCATTCTCCTGTTCTCCAGATCCTGCTACAGATATCTGTTAAAACATCAATCATGGTCTCCCCTCCAGCTTGAACAAGTTCTGCTGGTATAGTATCAGCTCCGGCAGACTTTCCCTTCTTCAGAGCTGCTACTGCAATCTCAACTTCCTCACGAAGGATCGGTTGTTGATCTTCTTCTGGGGGCTGATTGCAGTCCAGAACCGCATTGTCACCATCAGTCCCATGGTTGTATAATTGTGAGCAATATTCTGTCCATCTGCTGAGCCCATTTAGCTGGTCGTAAAGTAGTAATTTAAGTAGTTTTTAATCATTTATGTAAGTTTTCTGTTTGACCTTGACCTTGACCTTTTGTACATGTTGAAATATATCTAGATAATTTATTCAACAATAAAATACCTTGTAAATTAGTTTCTGCTTAAGACCTGGCATATTTATTGTCATGGTAATAAAATTGACAAATTCTAATATTGATGTCGAAAATTGTCAACCTTTGGTAATCAACGGTAATTAACAAACAGACGCACGGACAAACACCATTCAATAAGCCATATTCTTTAAAAACTTCTATGTTTAGTTTGTTACATTTGTTTGCCGTACGCACAATTGGAAAATGACAAACACTTGTCTTTAGTTGAAATAAATGGACATTTCTGATGTACACTAACAAAAATTGTGTAATTTTGCTGTTTATGGATACATAAGTTTCAAGGGCCATAACTTTGTTAGTATTCAGCTGCGGTGATCAGCCGGATTCATACAGTAGACATGCTGACAAACAATTTGGTATATGACACTTAATGTTTGCAGAACCTTACCAGTAAAGTCCTTAAGGAGAGCACTTTTGGAGCTCCGTCTGCTCTACTAAATGCCCTTACATTCGAATCCAAATGTCCGACAACAACAACATCTACATGCAGTAGTGAAACGCGTTGAAAATAATGTGATCCAGTGGCCTATCACTGTGTGATCAAAGGCTATTCCTCGTTTTCGTTCTTTACATTCGTATATATGAACAATTCTAATTTTCAGCTTTTCCAACTTGAAGACTACAGAGGAGTTGCGTTTTTTTCAATATTTTGCCTTTTTCAGCGTTTCGGGTAATATAGAAAACATGCCAATTAAGAAGCTGGCTGAATGACATATACCGTATACATGTTGATTTTCGCGGTGGTCCATTTTTGCGGTATTTCGCGATCACTTAGAAACCGCGAATATTAAAATCGCGAATAATTTCCTGTTTCTTACAAAGTATCTTCTGTAGACACAGTGTTCATAAATTTTGTGTGTGTTTGCCTCGGTAGTTGCTGGTACTTTTCACTTGAGCCAGTTCTTTTATTAACCTGCGGCGGTCCTGCCGCAGGTTAATGAAAGAACTGGCTCAAGTGAAAAAGAAATAGTTTTGCTTTTCGTGCTTGTTACTAACCGTGAAAATTAAAAATCGCGAAAATTAATATTCATGTTTTTGGCCCTTAACCGCGAAAATTTGAACCCGCGAAAATTACCGCGTATACCGTATCTGATAGAGGGCCTGCAGAGAAACATTTGAGCCGCGACACGTGAAAACCAACAAAGCGGTTGTGCGCCCAGCGCAGACTCAGCTCAGCCGCATGGGTTATTGTAATTTATTGAAGTCCTTTCTAGCTCTTTGATCACCTTTTAATTGCTTTGTATTTCTTTCTTTGATTATAATTATTATTATTATTATAAGAGGGGAAGAAAATAACGACACAAACTCCACAAACAATACATGTATATTATATTTGTATATCATATTAATGATATTATCTGCTTACAAGAGCATTGGCTTTGGGACTTTCAGAAAGAGTGGATTTCAAATACTTTTAAAAATTTTGGTGTCTATATAAGGTGTCATGACTCTAATGAGCCAATTTCACATTTTAATGTCCCGCGGGGACAGTCGGGTGTGGCGATTATGTGGTCTAATAATCTGTCAGATAAAGTTAATAAACTTAATGTGGGAAATGAGTGTGTGATCGCGGCGGAATTAGATTTGAATGAAAAGTATTGTTTGATAAACACTTATATGCCTACAAATAAAAAAGACTCTGAATACGCTTATCGGGAATGTTTGGATGTGATACATGACATTATTGGGCGATATGAACCGACACATAGAATTGTCCTCTGTGGGGATTTAAATGGAACTCTTTTATTAACAAGAAACAATAAACATGATCTTATGCTGAAGGACTTTATGGAAGAACATATGTTGTCGACTGGCAGTTACAGTTGCTTTGATTCAACCTTTTTCCACTTTAATGGGAGTGTGTCTTCACAAATTGACTACATACTGGTAAACGACACTGAACTTATTCAGAGCTATTCCATAGGAAAGAAATGTGCGGTCAACGTCTCCTCCCATGTTCCGGTGGAAGTAGTAGTTAAGTTGCCTGCTCAAGTCAAAATTTCTTCGCTCGGTAAGAAAAGGACTCTAAGTAAGCCGAAAAAAGTATATTCATGGAATAAACTTGATCAAGAGACTTATGTGAATTGTATTGTCTCCACTTTGAGTCAGTGTGAATCGGGCAGTATAGAGAAAACTGTTGAAACAATAACCTCATGTTTGAAAAGTGCTGCAGATCAGGCAGTACCATCAAAAAAGTTGAAATTTAAAGGGCCTAAACGGCCGGTATCCAGAGAAGTGTTAGCGTGCTTAAAAACTGTTAAAGAGTCTTATAGGATTTGGGACAATGCGGGTAAACCAAGGTATGGGCAGTTGTTTTTAGAAAATAAAATTGCTAAACGTGCATTACGTAGTCAGCAACGCTCTGAGGAAGCACTGAGAAGGAAGTCGTTTTATGATTCTCTCATGGAAGATCCAGTTAGTATAAAATTTTATCAACTTATTAAAAGAAGTAGGTCAAAATCTGAATCAAATGCTGCTTGCATCCAAGTGGATGGGGTGAAATATTTCGATCCTGAACAACAGCGTCATTGTTTTGCTCAGTACTTTGAGGATCTTGCCGTCCCTAAAGATCACAACTATGACAACTTATTTCTTGAACTCTGTAATATCCGCTGTAACGAAACGGAAACCAAATATTGTGAGGAGCCTGAGACTGCGGTGTGTATTTCTGAGGCAGAGGTCGGTATTGCTATTGACCAGTTGAACAGTGGAAAGGCGCTGGATGAGTTTGGGTTGTCTTCTGAACACTTTAAGGCTGCTAAACCGGTGATAGTGCCGATAGTTACAAAACTGTTTAACTCAATTTTAACTGAAAAGAAAATACCAGCTAATTTTAAGACAGGTATTATCACTCCAGTCTTAAAGAAGGATAAAGACTCAAAATGTATGGGAAATTATAGGGGCATAACAGTGTCAGCAACTTTCGGAAAGCTGTTTGAATATACTGTTTTGAATAAATTGAAATATGATCAATCAGACCTTCAATTTGGGTTCACAAAAGGCTTATCTCCTAATATGGCTGCACTGCTAGTTAGTGAAGCAAAGGCAGAAGCTCGTCATAATAATGAATCTTTATTCTTGGCGACACTGGACACTCAGAAAGCTTTCGACGTTGTTCATCATACCATCTTATTGGATAAGCTGGCTGACAAGGGAATCCTAAAAGACATTTGGCTGATCATTAAGGACTTATATTCAAATATCTCCTCTAAGGTTAAATGGTTAGGGGACTGCAGTGAAAGATTTTCCATCAATCAAGGTGTTAGGCAGGGTGGCATACTCTCAACTCATCTCTACAAGGTCTACATTGATCCGTTGCTTGATATTCTTCGGAACAAAATGCTCGGATTTCGATTGGGAACTGTCTACATTGGAGATCCAACGGTTGCAGACGATCTGGCCTTCCTTACAAAGACAAGAGAAGAACTGCAGTTGATGTTTGGAGAAGCCGGTGGATATTCCTCTTGTAATAGATACCAGATTCACCCGACAAAAACTGTTATCGCTATGCTCTCGGGCTCGGGAGTCCCGGTGTGTGGAGATTCCTGGACCTTGCAGGAGAATGAATTGAAGGTATCAGATCGCACAACTCATTTGGGAACCATCAGGACTGGGAGAAAAGAATCTGAAATAAACATTACTGACAGAATCAGCCTGGCTCGGCGCACAGCATATTTGTTAATGAATACTGGTCTTCATGGAACTAATGGTCTAAACCCCAAAGTTTCCTACATGATTTACAAATGTTACGTTCTACCACGAATGCTCTATGGGTTGGAAGTAATTCATCTTACAAAGACACAGCTCAACCAACTTGAAAGATATCATCTGCGTACGCTTCGCCAAATACAGTCTCTACCTCAGCGTACTGCTAGTTCTGCAGTGTACATGCTTTTGGGAGCACTTCCTATTGAGGCTGAAATACATAAAAGACAATTAAGTGTGTTACATGCAGTCATCAGTAGTGATAACAAGTGTCTGCAGGAGGTGGTTCAACGGCAGTTAGCGTGCAGCTTTAATAACGAGCTGTTTCTTCTACATGGTTGCCCTGGTTCTTCAAAAGTATGGCTTACCAACATTAAGTCAGCTTATAGCATCAAACTTCGCGAAACTTTGGTGGAAGAACTGTTGTAAAAAAGCTTTAGAGACTTTTTGGACAAGGTTGTACGTGAATGATATAAAGTCTAAGAAAACTTTGAGGTACCTGTCAGTGTGTGATCTACGTGTTGGTCGAACTCATCTGGTATGGCAGAACGTGGATTCAGTGTCGGCAGTCAGGAAAGGTGTTATTAAAGCCAGATTTCTTACTTGTGTCTATATACTCCAGTCTAATAGGCATGTGTATAGTAACAGGTCTGATGATCCAACCTGTCAGTTGTGTCAGCTAGATGTGGAAGATATTCGGCACGTGGTGACTCGGTGTCCGGCATTTCACAGTTTACGAACATCTACCGTCAGTCAGCTCATGAGTTTGGTTTTGACAATACTGATACCAGTGTATGGAACTTATATTTCAATAACTGGGAGAACTTGTTGAAAATCATTACTTGTCCTGACAATAATCGTCTTATGGTTCCGGAACTATCCAGTGTGATCATCTCTGTTGAAGAGCTATCTAGAGACTTTTTCTATAAGATTCATTTGAGGAGGCTGTTTCTGAGTAAACAACATGACTGATTTGAGTAAACAACAATATGAGTAATGGCTGCCCGTGGAGACACCACTCAGTGTAAATAGAAGTAAAATTTTAGTGATGAGCACGGAACTTTTAAACATTGTTAGAACACTTTTAAGTTTTAACTGATTAATCTCAACACAAGAATTGTGGTGCCTCTGAATAGAAAGAGGGAGAATACTATCGACAAGACAAGACAAGGAGTTTGTGTCGTTGTTTTCTCCCCCTCTTTGCGTAGTAATTTGTCTATGATCAATGGCCCTTTTCGACTTGAACTAAAGTTCCTAACCAGTCGAACGCCAAAGTTGTTACAATAGTAGACTGTCATGGAAACGGAAATAAATACTGTGCATTTTATTGCCTTTTCCATGCATGTCGTCTTTAAAAACGATAATTTTATAGATTAAATGATAAAATTTGCCCTTAAAATAATGGAAAAGAAACAACTCAGTAAAACAAATACCTGTTGTACACCCACAAAACGCTTGAGTCTTCAGCGGCCGCCATCTTGCAACTAGAGTAACGGCGGTACAGACCTCGGTTGATCTTTAGTAAGTTCATGACGTCATTTTAGTAGCTACCATCGCACTTTGATTGGAACTTTAGTTAATATAGTAGCTACTACAGTTCGAGTCGAAGTGGGCCAATGATTGTGGCGGTTGGGACTTTTATAATGATTTTGCGATCGTTCGACAAAATGGCTCGAGTGAATCCGAGCAATACCTAATTTTTATTGAGCTACTCGAAGATGTGTATTATACATTTTTATCATATGACGTCGCATTTGAGAGTGTAATAAAGCCATGCATTAAAAACGATAATCCACTAGTGGATTAAATATGCAAATTACGTCGTAACGTTATGCGTTGACGTCCATAAAAACGTCGCGTTTTCTAATGGGGAAATCGTGATGTTTAAATGTAAAATTGCTAATAAAATGCGTTTTTAGTGTCATATGATAAATAGAATCTTGCATTCGTGCTCCTGTATTATTGAATTTATTAAACTCGTTGGTAAAAAACCGATAAGATGCTCGGCATAGCCTCGCATCTTATCTTTTTTCCCCAACTCATTTAATAAATTCAATAATACATGAGCACTCATGTAAGATCCTCTATATCATGCATCTGCTACAAAATTCACCTGATAACAGGGGTACCATAACATGATGTGATATCATGTCACTTTAGAACTGCGCTTGCGCGAATGTTATCAGGCCATGCCTTCAGAAGCGATCTCAGAAGACGATTGGCTACATACTGACGTTGGTCTTGATAACAACGTTCGATTGGTTAAATGACGTCACCGACTCACGTCATAATGCAGTCGCGACGTCAGAAAGTTCCAATAAAACTGCGTTTGTTTTTCATTTGTTTAGCTCAGTTTATGCCATAAAATCTTCTAATGATGCATGATAAATAGAAAACCATGATAGTGTCTTTTGATATCAAGTTTATCAGGCTCGACCAGAAACACGTCGGACTGGCTCGGCAAGCCTCGCCATTCCACGCTGTTTCTGGTCTCGCCTGATAAATTTGATATCAAAAGACACTAACATGGTATTTTCTATATCTTCTAGTAGAACGAGGAATATCTGGGTATTGAGTATACGCAAATTATCAGCCAAAAGTGCCCAGTGTTGATACATTTCAGGTTTTCCTCTATCAAGACTGAAGTGACGATGCTGCGGCGGTTTTCTGCTTATTTGTTTTTGTTGTCGGTCGGTTGAATGTTTCCGAAAGAGAACTATGCACACCCTCGCCGCTGTTCAAGACATTGTCCATGCACCGGAGGAAGCAGAATAACAGTATCACGCGGGTCCATCAAATTACCCCAAACCGTCTGAAAACCACCCCAAACCACTTTTCTTAATTCTGTTTCAGGTTAAAATTGCTTCTAAACGTTTTGTTTATGCTTTAAATGATTTCAAAATTGTAAAATTAAAAAAAAATAAGTATTATCTTTTTATGCAGAAACAATGATTTTCATATGGTTGTATGTTATATGTATGTATGCGATTTGTACGTATGTACATATGTAGACACTATATATGTTTAACAGCACATGCATGTTTACACGCACATGTAAGTTTATGCATGTTATATACCATTCAGATTCATGGAAGCACAGATACACAAATATCGCCTATATATTGGTATTGACAATTCTTCCCAAAAGCTGCCAATGTAAATCAATTACATGTATCATTAATTATAAATATTTTTAGCATAAGCAAACATTTCTAGGGCAGTGTGAGCTCATGCAAAATACCAAATTTGGTTTGGAGTGATCTGGTTTTAGTGGTTTGGGGTGTTTTTATGGGCGGTTTGGTATGGTTTGGGGTGGTTTGGGGTAATTCGATGGACCGGTATCACGCACACATACAGAGTTTAAGGTGTGTTCGGACTTATAAAATAAACAGTTCTAGAAATGCATTTTCTTGGTTTACTTGTCATAATCTTCGAGGTTTATTTACAAACGGACCGTCAATAGTCGCATAATAATGAGATGAACCACTTGTAAATACGTCCTGACAAAACCTGAGTCATAGCAGGACGATTCATTAATATCAGAAAATGTATTCTTCACACATACACTCCTTTGATCCCTGTAAGTACGTATTCCACGTAAACACCTGCATGCTTTTCTATACCAACTCATGAAAGGGTGATGTGGTTACACTTTACGTGAGATAGGCGGCTCCGAGGTATACGTAGTTTGTGACAGTTCCCAGCTTTACTTTTACGTTGATTTTCCCCTGTTTCCGCTGTTAGTCATCAGTTTGGTGTCCTTAGCACTTATCTCCATTTGATTCCTTTTTGCAGGGTTTGTCGAGGCTTTCGACTAGGGCTTCTAGTACCTGCTATTCCTCAGCTATAGCATCAAACTGGTAACAAGAATTCCGCGGAATGCGGTGTCTCGCCTGTCAGCGCTTATGACATAAACGCGAAAAATCGACAAAGTTTACGCCGCCGCCGACGACGACACCGGAAAAGCAATACATAAGTCTCGCCTCTGCTTTGCAGGCGAGACAATAAAACTGCTGCCAACTATCCCATTATTCATGTTCTTCCAACGCATCGGACAAATTATGTTCGAGAAAAATGAGCCGCAACACGACAAAACCAACAATGTGGTTGTGCGCCCAGCGCAGACTCAGATCAGCCTGGGCATCCGCCGAGTCTGATCAGTCTTCCCTAAGCCCTTAATGGGTAGCTAAGTGTCTACACTACCTCCATGCGGAAAGCGAAGACTAATCAGACTGGGCGAATGCCCAGGCTGATCTGAGTCTGCGCTGGGCGCACAACCACTTTGTTGGTTTTCTCGTGTCGCGGCTCAATTTTCTGTAAATCAAATAAACTTAGGTCCAGTTGGTGCCATATATTACATACGGTAACTGAGAGTACTTGTTTTATTTCAGATCCTTCATACTCAAGAGCTAAGCGATCGTGTTGCCTGATACCGCCGAGACTCTGCGCTTGTTGTCCGACCCAAAGTGGATGTCAACGAAAGAGAACTCTTTCCAGTCTGCCTTCTGTTCTTAACAGTTCCCGCACACCTTTGAAAGCAGCAGAAAAATATCACGAATAAGAAACAATTTACCTTATTTCTTCAGTTATACATGTAGGACGGGTATTTCCCACTTGAAACAATCCCAAAATTCTAGATCCGTCTTAGAAAACGGATGTAGAATTTTTGGGATTGTTTTGGCAGGGAAATCCCCGTCAGCCAAATAAATACAGTAGAAAACTTGGTTGTGAGTTAGAATAAAAGTCTCGTAAACGCATTCTTCTTTTCTTATTTTCTTATGTAGCATACATTAAACGGTTCGTTTGACAAACAAATAGAAAGCCTATTTAAAAGGGCGACAGCAAAATTTAATCCAGATACCTATTACTTAGAACGACGTCACTAGTTTTGAAAAACTAGGCCCTGGTCTAGAGTTGGTTGGTTGGTTGATTTGATGCTTAACGTCCACGGTAAACAACTAAGGTCATGTCGGGACGGTCAGTTAACCTAACCACACTATTCCTGGGCAGGCTTAGACCTCCTAAGCGGTTAACCAGTACTAAGTGCACATACTTTCGCCAGTAACTGACAACTGCCCTTCTTGAATCAGCGGAAGGAGAAACGAAAGTATGTGGCCAGACCGGGATTCGAACTCAGGACCTCTGACTTACGAGTCAGGTGCCCTACCGATTGCGCTACCCGGCCCGGCGTTCCCTGGTCTAGAGAACTCCTTTAGAGAACTCCTTTCGCGGGAGAAGGATGATACAGACCTCGACCCAGGACAAGAGTAGTAGCGAACATGAATCAATGCTAAGGCACTAACAAGAGGGCCATGGTGGCCCTGAATCGCTCACCTGAGCATTAATCAGTTCACTGGCAGTGGTGAAGATTTATAAGAGTTTTTACCATACATGGGAATGGCGGCCACCTTGGTCATGTGACCAAGATCTTTTGAAGAACTTTCAATCCTTTGACCCATGTGCAGGCTCCATATGAAATTTGAGTTTAGTCTGCCCAGTGGTTTCAGAGATGTTTGGAAATGTTTATGGATGGATGACAGAGGCAGCTAACACCAATATTGTAAGGCTCAGGTGAGCTGAAAATGGCAAAGTCGCTTCCCGTTCATGTTGAGTTCCTTCTCCAAAAAGTTCCCGTTCATGTTGAGTTCCTTTGATGGATCTGAACTAGACTGATCTAAGCAAAGGCAGATGATAGAATGGTACAGACCTGTTTACTCTCAGACTTCATCATGTGTAGTCAGGAAGGCAGCTAAGCGTATTTCGCAGTACTTATGTGTAGTCCAGGCATGTGTTAGTTGGATGGGGGTGGGGTGTTAGTTGGGGGGGGGCGTGGAGAGTAGGGGCTATTTTGATTTTTTACCCCAAAAAATTGACATAGTGGTTTCTAGCCTAGTCTGTAAATCAGTCTTTTCTAGGTATGGGTAAAGCAGAAATGAGGAAAAGAGATGAGGATGGTACCTGATTCATCTTTGGCAAGGTCCTGGGATCATACTCTTTTGTCTACTTATTAAGCCCTTTTGGCTTGTTCCTAATAGACAGCAGCGAAATGTTTAATCTCTGCCAGTAGATGATTTTATCTTCACAGGATAAAATTTTACATCTGTAATCTCTTGTTTGATCTACTTTTGATCGCGAAAACACATGACAATACAGTGTAGCTGACAAAAACAGTTACCTATGAAGATCTAAAATCAATAGACCATGACTAATATTGCCATTGTTTAACTTTTCTTGATGGTTGTTAACTGGCAGTTGCAGCCTGACATAAATTGATTGTTTGTTCACACCAAAATGCACAGCTGACCGGTAGTAATCTGTGTTGAACAGACGCTTTAATTAGGGGCCAAAATGTCCAAATATGGTCCAAATCACAGGAAAAGGACTGAAAAACTGGATTGGCAATCTTGCTTAGTTTCAGATGGTCAAAACGTAGAGCGTATTTTTATGCCAAAAAGCATAGAAAATACGCCAAAATCGTAGTTGTAAACAGGTCTGACGGTAGCATCATTATCTCACTGTGGTGAAACTAATGTATTCCAAGGAGATTGTGGCTGGCATCATTGCAATGTTAGTTCTGATTCTTGCAGCATAACTTAATATAGATTTGACCTAGTGACCTAGCTGTTGACCTGACATGACCCAGTTTCAAACCTGACCTAGATTTTATGGAGATAAACATTCTGACAAAGTTTCATGAAGATTGGATCAAAACTGTGCCCTCTCGGGTGTGTACAAAGTTTTCTAAGACTTGACCTAGTGACCTAGTTTTTGACCTGACATGACCCATATTCAAACTTGGCCTGGATATCGTGAGGATAAACATTCTGACAATGATTCATGAAGATTGGATCAAAACTGTGCCCTCCAGCGTGTACACAAGGTTGTTCTTATGTCTGACCTAGTGACGTAGTTTTTGACCCACTATGATCTACTTCAAACTTGGCCTAAATATTATGAAAAACATTCTGACAAAGTTTCAAAAAGATTGGATCAAAACTGTGTCCTCTAGAGCGTACACAAGGTTTTTCTAAGATCTGACTGATTTTTTGACCCGACATGACCCAGTTTCAAACTTGGCCTGGATATTGTAAGAATAAACGTTCTGACAAAGTTTCATTGAGAATGGATCAAAACTGTGCCCTCTGGAGCGTATAAAAGGTTTTCCTTATATTTGATCTGGTGACCTAGTTTTTGACCCGACATGACCCAGTTTCAAACTTGACCTAGATTTCATAAAGATAAACATTCTGACAGAGTTTCATGAAGATTGGATCAAAACTGTGCCCTCTAGGGTGTACACAATGTTTTTCTAAGATTTGACCTAGTGACCGAGTTTTTGACCCGACGTGACTCAGTTTCATATGGAGCTTAGATATATGGACAATAAGCATTTTGACATAGTTTCATGAAGATTGAATCAAAACTATGCCTTCTATAGCCTACGCAAGGTTTTTCTAAGATTTGACCTAGTGACCAAGTTTTTGACCCGACATGACCTACTTTCAA
The DNA here is from genome assembly GCA_963989385.1 of Ctena decussata. Taxonomy (NCBI): domain Eukaryota; kingdom Metazoa; phylum Mollusca; class Bivalvia; order Lucinida; family Lucinidae; genus Ctena; species Ctena decussata. The sequence goes on along the minus strand of OZ022515.1, from coordinate 13,730,566 downwards.
ACTTGGCCTAGAATTTATGGTGATAAAAATTCCGACAAAGTTTCATAAAGATTGGATCAAAACTGTGTCCTCTAGAGCGTATACAATGTTTTTATATGATTTGACCTTGTGACCTAGTTTTTGACCCGACATGACCCAGTTTCAAACTTGTCCTACATATAATAAGGATAACCATTCTGACAAAGGTTCATGAACTTTGGTTAAAAACTGTGCCTTCCAGAGCGTACACAAGGTTTTTCTAAGATTTGACCTAGTAACCTAGTTTTTGACCATATATGACCCAGTTTCAAACTTGGCCTAGAGTTTATAGAGATAATCATTCTGACAATGTTTCATAAAGACTGGATCAAAACTGTATTCTCTGGAGCGTACACAAGATTTTTTCTATGATTTGACCTAGTGACCTAGTTTTTGACCCGACATAAACCAGTTTCAAATTTGTCCTAGATAGTATAAGGATAAACATTCTGACAAAGTTTCATGAATATTGGATCAAAACTGTGCCTTCTAGAGTGTACACAAGGTTTTTCTAAGATTTGATCTAGTGACCTAGTTATTGACCCGACATGACCCAGTTTCAAACTTGGCCTAGAGTTTATAAAGATAAACATTCTGACGAAGTTTCATAAAGATTGGATCAAAACTGTGTCCTCTAGAGCGTATACAAGGTTTTTATATGATTCAACCTTGTGACCTAGTTTTTGACCCGACATGACCCAGTTTCAAACTTGTCCTACATATAATAAGGATAAACATTCTGAAATAGTTTCATAAGCTTTGGTTGAAAACTGTGCCTTCCAGAGGGTACACAAGGTTTTTCTAAGATTTGACCTAGTAACCTAGTTTTTGACCCGACATAACCCAGTTTCAAACTTGGCCTAGTGTTTATAGAGATAATCATTCCGACAATGTTTCATAAAGACTGGATCAAAACTGTGGAGCATACACAAGGTTTTTCTATGATTTGACCTTGTGACCTAGTTTTTGACCCGACATGAACCAGTTTCAAATTTGTCCTAGATAGTATAAGGATAAACATTCCGACAAAGTTTCATGAACTTTGGATCAAAACTGTGCCTTTTAGAGTGTACACAAGGTTTTTCTAAGATTTGATCTAGTGACCTAGTATTTAACCCGACATGACCCAGTTTCAAACTTGGCCTAGAGTTTATAGAGATAAACATTCTGACAAAGTTTCATGAAGATTGGTTTAAACAATATTTATTCAATGTAAATTACATAGTTACAAGAAAAGTACAATATAACATGGTACAGGATCTGACAGTAAGCAAAAACGCTTGTATTAAAGTCATCTCCTGGCTTTATTTCATGAAGAAATGCATGGCTTTATTTCATGAAGATTGGATCAAAACTGTGTCCTCTAGAGCGTACACAAGTTCTTTCTATGATTTGACCTAGTGACCTAGTTTTTGACCCGACGTGACCCAGTTTCAAACTTGTCCTCAATATGATGAGGATAAACATTCTGACAAAGTTTCATGAACTTTGGATGAAAACTGTGCCTTCTAGAGTGTACACAAGGTTTTTCTAAGATTTGACCTAGTGACCTAGTTTTTGACCCGACATGACCCAGTTTCGAACTTGGCCTAGGTTTTAAGATTGGATCAAAACTGTACGCTCTAGAGTGTACACACTCAAAAGTTGACGGACGGATGTACGGACGGACATCCGTCCGTCCACACGTACGACGGACATCACGGTATCCCAAAAGCTCACCCTGAGCACTTCGTGCTCAGGTGAGCTAAAAAGGGTTGTTTTGAAAAAGCCAGGTGTTGCATGCCACCAAGGTGGTGTTCCGCACCCGGTGTACCCTGAGCGGGGAAAAGTGGTCTCAGGGTGACAGATTGAAATGGTGATTGCAGTGGTTCTGAACTTCGGCGGTGTCATCCACCTTATCGAACTAGCCAAACTGTACATACATTTGTCTGCAAAACACAACACACACCAAAATATAATATGTCTGTTATGGTTTTCTTCATAGAGGATCTTACACGAGTGGTCATTTCATATGAAATTTATGAGATGAGCCTTCGGCGAGTTTCATAAATTTCATATGAAATGGCCACGAGTGTAAGATTCTGTTTATCATATGACCGTTTAAAATGGGATTTTAACGCCCTCAAACTGAATATTATTTCAATGGGAAAACATATTGCAGACATGGAAATGGTCAATGGCGTTAAGTGTACGCACCAAAGTGTTATTACACGTTTGGTCATACGATTTTAATGACATGGCGTTATCCACTGAATAACAGCGACGTCATATAATATACAAAGATTGTGGGCTTGCTAAATAAGCACGACTAGACAAAACAAATGGACAAAATACATGTAGATAAAATATTTAATTTCAAAAGAATTTAACATGAATGCATACATATGTATCAGTGAAATGTATTATTGTGTCTTACCCTTAATGAATGTTGAAATGGATGATTTGAAAATGAAAATCTTATAGAATTAACACTAAAAAAAAGAAAATAAAAACAGAGACTTTGTCTCTTCTTCAGTGCGAGTCATTACATATAGAGGATCTTACATGAGTGCTCATGTATTATTGAATTTATTAAACGAGTTGGGGAAAAAGATAAGATGCGAGGCTATGCCGAGCATCTTATCGCTTTTCCCCAAAGAGTTTAATAAATTCAATAATACAGGAGCACGAATGCAAGATTCTATTTATCATATGACATTAAAATCGCTTTTTAATAGCAAATTTTGCACTAAAACGTCACAATTTTGCCATTAGAAGATGTGACGTTTCTGTGGACATCAACGCATAACGTTACGACTTAATTAGCATATTTTATCCACTAGTTGATTATCGTTTTTAATGCATGGCTTTATTACACTCTCAGATGCGCTATCATATGATAAATTTATGCATGTATGCTCTGGGTATTTATTCTGCCATAAAACAGTATTTAGAATGACCCCAAACATCTTAATAGGTAATAGGGTGGACTCACGTAACTTCGGACAGTGGGAAAATTCGGAGAGCGACATTTTTTTCCTTTATATGTCAGTTGTTAAGAATTAAAACAAAATTAACTGGGCAAACAGTGAAAATCCTGATGAGACGGCTCATTATGAGCCGTCTCATCTGGATTTTAACTGTTTGCAACGGTATGTCCGCATTTACCCACTGTCCGAAGTTACCCGACTTGACCCACCTATGCCTCACCTCTACTAGTCGCATCTGAACTGGTGACTGATGAAGAGAAAGATGGATGATGATTGGTAAGAAGGACACTTTTAACAGAATACACCCAAAAATTCACTTTGCGAGGGTATAATAAAAAGTTCAATGTCCCTCAAAAATATAAGAGAGAATAACTCTGTAAGAATACAGCTGCCATTCTAATCCCATAGCTTGTACTGATATAGAGGACTTTTTCAGTTTAAGGTCGATTTTTATTTCACCTAATGAACACCAAAAGCAGTATTTTAACTTTTGGTGTTCACGAGTGAAATAAAAATTCATCTTACACTGAAAAAATTAAATTTTCTATTTCTTTTATGCTTGAAAAACGCAATAATTCTGTTTATTCAAGAGCCTCTGCCATCACGACATTTTTTTCTAGCCATTTTGCACCAAATTTGATGCTTCCAGCGTGTTAATTGGGTATGATATTGGTTGTAAACAATGTTTGCAACTAAAATATAGCTTCAAATATCATTTTGATAAACAGATCTCAAAAATTTGCCAAGAAAGAATGCATACAGGAGGCTTAGGTGGCCTGACTTCGCGTGCAGTAACAATGTTACGTTGGTGCTTTAAGTGACGTCATTAATGTGATGTAATTTTTGTCAAGCCAGATAAGATTTAGCCAATTTATCAAGAAAAACTTGAGGCTATTTCACAAAAATCCTATTTCTGAAACAGTGAAATCGAAAGTGATAATTCACTGTTTGAACAGTGAGACTATCAGTTTCAATTTCACCTAGAAATCTCTACAATTCATTGAAAAGTATAAAAGAAATGTTATTTGTACATATTCAGAACACAAAATCATATACATGTATCACTTTATCAGCCAATAAAGACCGCAGCTTATATTATTGGTATCTATAAGATAGCGACTTGTTATAGCACTTTCAGATAACTCCTTAGTTTTTCATCTTTTGACAGAAAGAGCTTCTTGTCAATTATTCACAATATCAAAACTTCAGGGCCCAGTTGTTCAAAACCAAGGATTTTGTTAGTTAGCAAGACTTTACAGCAAAAAAAAACAAAATGTCATTTTCTTGCCACATTAATGTGAGAAGCTTCTACCATGCAAAGCTCCTGACATTTTTTCAGCCAAAAAATTTTTTATCTGTTCTAGACGACTTAATCCCTAAGTTAAACACTGCTTTTAACAACTAGGTCCTGATATACTTAAGAACTTATGACAATCCTAGGATATCTTGAATTTACCTCTCCATAAAAACGGATCTTGGGGCTCTTCATTACAACAGCCTCAATTAGGTGGTTATAATGACAGACCACAACATAATTTTATGGAGGATAATTTAACAAGAATTCCCTGTAAAGAAGTGTCTTGCTTGCCAGTGCATAGTCAAAGAAACAGGGCTAAATCAGAAAACTCAACAAATGTTTGTGCTGCTCATCAGGGGTCGGTCTAGAGGGAGAAATGGGAGAAACTGTCTCCCTCAGCTGACTTAATTCTCCCTATTTTGAGCTAAGGAACAAGTCCAAATGTTTGAAACATATGGAAAATCACAAATTTGGGACACAACTTCTCCCTGAAATTCAAAAAATGTAGCAGAACTTCTCCCTGTCTGAAAACCCTAGGCTGACCCCTGGCTAATGCTGAAAAAGTAACAAATACTCTAATAGGCGTAAGTACATGTATTGGGACATCTAGAAGCATTAATTTTCCATTTGTCTAAAATTGAAAATTAATGGTTTTAGGTGTCCCAATATTTAAGCACATTTTTGCTGGTTGCAGGGGGAGATAACCAAAATTGTCTCAGGTGCCAACAGTTACTCCTTTAGCTCAATCTCTCCCCAAGTCTGACTGTTATCGGTTTACATTCCAGTAACTATAGAAACAGTCTACATTGTCAAATATTTCATCCATCTTGCTGTATAAATGGATTAGGTATAGATTCCATGCCCTCTGCAGGACATATCAACACTACCGAGGTACCTCTACATACAACAAGTCCCAAGTTACGAGTATCTTCTGTCAGCTTGAAAGGATCATCAGGATCTGAAACAGAAACAATGTTATTGATCTCACAAAGAGCAAGCTAACTTGGAAGCAGCTTTTACAGTACTGGGTACACTTTCAGGGGAAGCAACTCTGCCATTTTCATTTTTGCCTCAAAATGAGATCTGCCCTTAAAGGAAGGACTTTCATTGCTCATAAAGGAACAAATTTGTTTCTCTACAAGTTGACCCATCGTGAGAGCAGACTCCTTTCAAAGGTAAGGGCTTCATTGTTTAGGCAGAAAGTCACAGAAATTGCTCTCCTTTGCAAAATTGGCAGAAAAATATACTGATGTTTCCATAAATCTTACAAAAATATGCACCCAGTTATTCAATAACTGATATATAAATGTGGAAGCTGAAAATTTTTCTGTATATTGCTATTTTTAAACATTTTATTAATTTTTTAATTTAATTCAAAGATTTCTATATATTTATTTAGCAAACTGAAGAATTGAAATAAAGAAAGACTAAACCACAGCTGATCCACAAAACCAGCCTTTGCATGATATTACTGGTCCTCTACGGGCTTTTGTTAGTTTTATAATCACCTTGCCATAAACAGATCTAGATGTAGAACACTATGTCACTCCTGTTTGTGTGTTGTTACAAAAGAGAGCTAAACTAGCAACTCATTGCATACTTAAGGCTGCCAATTCCGAAGCTGGAAAAGTAAACCTATGCTTGCCACTGCAAGTCACAGCTGGTGACAAAAATTAGTTGGTCTAGAGGACCAGGTACAAAAGATAATAGCCAGTCTTCTCCATAAAGCATTGGTCACTGACCAACAGCTAGGACCTAGTTGTTCAAAGCATCATTAGCAAAAGCTTCTCACATTTTTTAGCAAAACAAAAACAGTGTTTTTGCATTTAATATAAAACAGTGCCATTTTTGCCAAAAATGTGAGAAGCTTTTGCACTGCGAAAGCTCTTTACATGTTTTAGCAAAAAATGGCAGTTTTTTTGCACGTAATATGTTTGAAACTTTTAAAACTGCTTGTCAACTACCAATGTTGTTAGTGTTGAACAACCTGGTCCAGGTGGTTAAAAAAATCTGAAATAAGAGAAGGACAACCGATTTACCTCTGAGGTACTCTGTTGCTTCATCTAGCACAAGATTCAAAAGTGGATCAAAACCCTTCAATAAGCCACTAGCTGGTAAACAAAAAGTAAAGAAGAAATTACCATTAAAATTGTAAAAATCAGAGTACCTAATAATATTATTCCATAACTGTCCTAAAAGGGTAAAACATCAACCAGTTTTGTTATTAAATGCAGCAATGGGTCTAGATGACAAATAATTTCTACAAGTACATCTATCAATGAAGTGCACGACCAATATTGGCATAGTCACATTGTGAATAACCTTAAAACATTTGCGCTGGGAGGTTCTAATTTACAATTAAAATCAGTAAAAAACATGTTCACAATCATTGTATAGTCATGTTTGCAATCATTGACAATACACTATACACCATGATCGGACTGCTCTTTCAGGAGCACTGGGTCTGCACTGTTTGCTCAGACATATCTGTCTGAATACATACGTGGTGGTGGTCCAGCGATGGTGCTGGTTCTAACTTCCAGTGTCAGGGCATCCTAATTATTAGGATGAAAGTAAGGCAAGGGCCTTCTGTATTTGCATTAGGTGTGGGTGGGGGTTGTTTGAATATTTTTTCTCTTGTCTATCGTTTCTCTTTTCTTCCTCACGACAGCCCGATATAGACTGAAATAATGTCTCAAAGGGACGTGCAACCCAAAACAACCAACCAATGCAATGCGTACAATTTACATGATATGCTAAAACTACATGTATGTGTAAATAGCACAGAGATGAAATTTTTAACATTTTTGCTCATTTTACCTAAGAAAGTCAGGATTTTGGGTACAATGTCATGCTTTATGTTCATTTTTTCAAAGACAGGCAACTTTTGGGATGTCTTATTTGTTTCCCTGGGTGAAAAACATTCAAATTAACAGGTCAACTCATAAAGATAAGAATATGCTCCTGAAGGAGCAAATTCTTTCCTTTAAAAGTTGAACCCAATACACAGTTCCGAAAATAGCCGCTAAGCTCCACCTGCTTAGTTACTGTTACTACGTCTCACAAGCTTACACAAAGATGGCAGAAAAACAAATGACAAATGCAAGTGTCTGCTAAATGTTGGAGTTCTATGGCGCAGAACCCGCCTCCTCATGACCTACACACGGCAGTTGGCACATCATGCATTTCCGATGCGTTCTGTTCTTGCACAGCCACATAAGTTTATTAAAAGTGCTGTTATTTTGTTTTCTTTAAACAGGTATATATCCCTTCATTAACTGTAAGGTAAAATCACGGACTTATGTTTGGTATTTACCACGTGCGATTTGTTTGTGAGACTATGTCACGTGCTACTTTGTCATTGCATTGGTCAGGTATATGCTATCATGTGATTTTGAGTGAAATTCTAGGCGTGGCTCGGAATTGTGTATTGAGAATACTACATTCACCCACCTTCTCTCCCACCACTAAATTTCACTCTGATTGGCTTCTCCAGGTATTTTGAAAGGTCTAGAATAGTTTCTTTCTTCTTCTTCTCTTTATCTCCCCCTGCTCCTCTGTCCCCAGTCTACAGAAGAAACAACAACATACAGCATGTAATTGTGCTAAAAGGCAGTATACGCCACCCCCCTCCCCCCCCCTACCCCCACTAAAAACATGGCATAAAATGAGATGAAAATAATTACTTGTTTGAGAAAATCTGAAGTTTAGAACTGCGGAAAGAATAATAGAATTTCAGTTTGTGATGTCACTGAAAAATTGGCGGAGCATGGCATACACTGTTTGGCATGCTCCGATACTAACGAAGTCATATATTTTTTACTATAGCAACTCAGAGTTCATATTGATGTCTAAGTGACGTCATTGAGATGTCATTTAGTGTTGGTAATTCCATAGTTGCTATGGTAACAGATCTATGACCTCATATTACAATTATTCGAGAGGAGCATGGCATACACTGTATGCAGAGCTCAGCCTAGAGGGCAATTTGGGAGAAATAGTCCCCCTAAACTGGCTGACTTCTCCCTATTTTGAGCTGAAGGAGAACTGAAAATGTACAGAACATAATATTATAGGGAAATCTAAAATTTGAGTCAAAACTTCTCCCTAAAGTCCTGAAACTTTCAGAAGTAGCTCTAGGCTGACCCCTGTGTATGCCATGCTCCTCTTGCAGGGTTTTCCCGGACTCAAGATTGAGAGTCTCAGACCCCCAAAATGGTGTCTGGGACTCCCAGAAAAAAATCTGTGCATCCACTGGGACTCTCAAAACAAAATCCAAGTCCCAGTTCAAAGTGATGAATTCTTATAAAAATTCTATTATTCTTGGCACAATACAAAGTAATGATTTTCAGAATGAAGTATTTATGAAATTCTGATATTTGATTTGGGCATTTTATAACATTTTTCAGATTACAGGACTCTTTACTTTTGGCATTGGACTCTTGAAAAAATGGTATGTGGGTCCCAAAAACTCCTTGAATACAAGGCCGAGGGAAAACTCTGTCTTGAATTATAGTGAGATTCAATCTGAAATTCATAAAATGGAAAAGTGTGATTTTCTAAAACTCCTAATTCATTCTCAAATAATTTAATTCTCTGTTGAAAATGACTGCAAACAATGTGTATCTACAGGCTATATAACTGACTTTGGTAATACTTGTATGGCTTGACTCACTCACATTTTGTCTTAAATTTTGTTACAAATGACGTTATATGAGAAAAAAATGTTGACAGTACACAAAGTACCATCCGTGAAATTTCATCCAACATGCATAAAAGCGCTTTTTTTAAGGCACCGCTGTCCTGCTAAAATAACAAGGTTTTCATTCACTATTTTTCTACACTGTTTGTATAAAACAAATGGTTCCTTTTTCTTAAAATAAAAAAAAATCAAAGTTAAATAATCTAGACTCCCTTTAATTGATAAATGGACTCATCCGTTTGATAAGAATAGAAAAGTTCAATGGGCACTAACCGGAGTCTTCTCTGGCTGCAAACCCTTATTGGGTCTTGCAGCCAGAGCGATACTGCACTTAAAAACTCTAATTCAGCCGATCCATCGGTGGATCGGCCAAGCAAAATTCTAATTTTGGTTAGTTTTATCAATGACCTGCGCAAAAAGATATACAGTGGCTAATTCCTTATTCATTTTTGCACCATTCTGCAGTGTTTGTCACATTTTATTCGGTTACTAGAAATACCGGAATACACTTAATTACCGGAATATACCAAAATACACCGGAATATACCGGAATCTACCGGAATATACCAAAATACACATATTTGTTTACCAAAATGCACTTTATTTTGACCGGAATATAAATGATTTTATTTAAAAATGTCATTTAATATTTGCTGCATGTAATTGCTGGCAAGTGACTGACCCCTACAAAGACCCAAACCAGCTTGCAATCTGCACAGTGATACATATCCAGTACCCATACAATGGTCCATTTATTCTCACAAACAATAACAAAAAGATAACCCTTATATGGAAATAGGACTTCTACGTTTACACGGATAAACGGTAACGGTTCGTGTATATGTGCTAAACGTTTACAAAATTCATACATCGTTTAACCGAACCTGAACACCTGGTAAACCACCAACAAGTTATAATATCTCATACAGTCGTCAGTAGTCAGTTTTAACCGAATGTACTTGATGGCGTCCTCGGAAACAGCTATTAAAATCTTTATTTTCTAACCTCTGTGTACCTTACGCAAAACATGACATGTACACGTTTTGCCAGAAAAGTGTTACGTCATAATCGGCAGCTAATTTTATAAGGTACAGATCAAAGGAAAGGTTATGTCTGCCGCAACACGTGTTGTGCAATAAAAAAAAAATAGGACTATCTCAGTACTTGTGTTTCATAGGATAAGCTTACCGTGAAGGTGAGATAATTGCAGTTTGCAACGTTGACCGTAATTATCAATTAACAGGATAATTATGTCCGATGTTTTATAAATCTAACCCATGTAATTTCAAATACGGTGGAAGTAATTGCTGTCATCGGAAATTGGTCAATACAATGTAGTAATGTATTCTTTTTTAATACCTTCGGTTACTGTAAACCTTGAGTTGACCCCCGAAAATGACAGCGCATTATTGGATGTCACTGTGGTAACATAATTATAATAATTATAAGGTATGGGGGGCGTCTCATAGATGTCCGATACTAAAAATAAAATTTCAATGGTAATGGTCGTTTAAACGGAATCGTTTAGTTTTCTAGCGCTCGTGTAAACGTTTACAATATTTTGTAAACGTAGAAGCCCTATATGGAAATGGCACTTATTTCATTTGTTCTGACAATATTTAAGTTTATTTTGATAATATAAATGTATATTTTGGTGTATTCCGGTATATTCCGGTAATAAGGTAGATTCCGGTTATTCTAGTAACCCCATTTTATTCCATTTTGAACCATAATAATCTTTGATCGAACTTAATGAGGTAAAGAAAAATATCGCTTTTTGTTGATGACCTCGTTTTGATTTGACAGTTCTTGCGCGTGCTGGTGTGCAGGTAAAAATATCCATTATTTCAACATCACAAATCCGGACGTTTCGCGCTTGGACAATTCGCGTTTCGCGCTTGGATAAAAAATTGGTTACGGGATGGTTCGTGCCAAAACCAGTTCGTCCCGGGACGTTTCGTCCCAAACATCATTTTTTACTGGGACGTTTCGTCCGGGACATTTCGTCCCACACTTAAATTGACAATATTTTGATACTATCATGCTGTTCAGCTTTAATAAATCAAACATTTTGTATGGTATTAAACTTATTTAATATTACACAGATCGAATGTATACCCAGAATGATAATTTTACGGGGACGTTTTGTTTCAAGCCATATTTTATAGATAACTGTACGACCACGTAGAATAGAATAAAAAAAAAAATACAATATTTTTTCTCATTATAATTTACCTATCTCTCGCTACTGAGACTATCATTTTCTGGTCATCAGTTCACATGTGGTGGATGGCTAAATTTAGAATTTAGTTCAAAGGAATATATATTATAATATATCTATATATCATATATACGTAGATATAATATTTCACCTTATTAGATCTATATAGTACTGAAACTTATTAAAATGGTGAAGATAGAAATGTTTAACATAGAATGAAATACAAGATTTTTAATATCATAAATCATTTCGCGCTATAATGGTACTGAAATTTATTAAAATGTGTAAGATCTGTCATGCAGTAATTTAAACCAGGGCTAATTACGAGTCCAGGGTATCAAATATTCTATTTAAGAGCATGTTAAAAAACCAAGAAACACATTTAAATTAACTTTGTTTGCAATTAAAATGCATCAGATACAGTGTTAATGTGCATTTTATGTACAGCATTTTATCAAGCCCCTAACAGATTCCAGCGCAATGAGCATGTCAAAATTCACCATACAGCATGGCCAAGTCAGAAAGTGGCGAAAGAAAAAAAAAAACACTATAAAATTTATGTATTTTTTCCATACAATAAAATACACATCACAAGCAATTCCAAAATTCATTTGTCAGTGAAATAATGTATAAAAATATACTTTTGGCATAAAACATTACATGGGACGAATCTTCCCGAAAAGTGGGACGAAACGTCCTGGACGAAAAATTGGGACGAATCGTCCCAGACAAAACGTCCCAATACGAACTGGTTTTGGCACGAAACGTCCCGGAACCAAAAAATTAGTCCCTGGCTCTCAGAGTTGAAAAGAGTAAAATGTCTTTGGTACAAACCAGCGCGTTACGACTAGGACGGAAATGACCATACCTACGAAACGGATAAAGTGACCGATAGTATTTTTTCTCATAAACACCGGATTGACCTCAAACAATCTGTCAACAAAAACAATAATGGCGGAGATATGTTACAAATCTCGACTCCCTCTAAAAAAATTGTTCTTTATCTGCATTTAGATGGGGTATCACATTGAATTACTGTGCCGAGTCATCAAAAGGTATTTCTTGATAGGATTGCAAAGTTTACATATAACTGCAACATATTAAATACGCAATAGAAATTCAACCAGAAACCAATGGCATCTGTGGGAAATACAATATTAGAGTTTTCACCACTTTCGTTCCACTGACATCAATAAGCCGCCAATCAAAATTATAAATAGGCTTTTTCAGTCAGAGAAGGCTCGGATTAAATGGGCACAAGTCGGTTAAATTGGGACAGGTCAGGTTTGCATGCACACATTTACTGAAATGCAAAAATGACTTATTGGAAGATTTTAGTGCACATGACAATTAAGGTGAGGTGGGAGTAATTGACAAAACACATGATTTTATTCATACTTTGTTATATTGTACAGTTTCAGTCCCTCTTTCAGAAAATGTAATAAAAAAGGCGGGTCGCCGATTTCGTTTTCAAGATATCTGACCTCGAAAACGTCAATTTTTCCACTTTTTCGAGCCGACGTTATAATGGCGTTCTATGGAAAGTGCACATTTTTGCTCGTCACTCTTGGATAAAAACCTTCATTCTGAGAAAACAAAACACATTTTTTTCTTCAAAAACTAACACAGTATGGCCCAATGATAGAAGTTTACGTTAAAGCAATAAAACTAGTAGGTCGCCGACTTAACTTTCGAGCTAATGTGCATTACACGCCCAGCTTGCCGTCTATTTTGACTGAAATGTTAACGTTGTGCATGGTGACGTTAACGTTACTCAACTTTTCGCGCCACACATCAACTATCGCTTTTTTGTAGGCTACCGGCAAATTTGTCTGGGACTTTCATCACTCATGATTGTCATCGTCGGGAAAGTGCACGATGAAGGCAGATGAAATACTTTTCTCTCAGTCTCTGCATAAGCCGTCTTAACTAACTATTTTTTAATTAAAAAAATTGAAAACAGTGCCTTTATTCCCTCCCATAAAGTTGACGCGCACCCTAGTTGACAAACTCTCAGAAGCAACAACTTTAGGACGGACTTCCATGTGTTATGACATTTGAACAATTCCCTTGTCCACTTGTCGTTTATTCAGTGTAAGCGAATCAAGTTTTCTAATTCCTGACCCAAGAAAGAACCTATAATATGCTGCACTATAACCTGGCATTCCAATGACTTGACTTTGGCGACTCTCTGAGTAAAAATGATAGGCAGCTTGGATTCACTTTAGTGTCTAGGAGATACAATAAAACGACTCTTTTATATACACTTGAAACAGAAAGAAAAATTGAAAGACAGAAAAGTGAAAGAAAGGTAAGGAAAAAGAAACACCACATTGTTTTTTTTTTAGCTTATTGACAGAACAGATTGTTGAACTATCGTATCAACGTCGATAAAAAAATCTGACGACATTGCATCGACGTTGATATGGCAGTCTGGCGTTGTTCAAATGTTAGGGACAGTCTAAGAATTGAAATTTGGCATAACTTTTGCTGATTAGTATTTTAAGTGTGGGTGGTATGAAAACGACTGTCTGTGGTTGCTACATGTACCATGTCCACTGTAAAATGCGTGGTCGAAGTGTAGACAGTGATCTGACTACTCATTGTACGATTCTGGATTTAATTTCACGAGACTTTGTTGTCGTATGAAAAATTTGTAATTAAATTACTGCAACTCAATAGCTGCAAACTCCGTCTTATAATCTGATAAGAAACTGTCAGCTATCCCGCAAGCAGTCTTCCGCACGGAAAACTAACTATACTTTTTTCAGTTTTTTTCTCTACAAAACTTTCTGTTTACTTTAAATTTCACCCAGCACTCAGCTTCCTTGCATTTCGTGAGCAGACCATGTAGTGATCACAGAAGCGGCTAACGTTGACGCCATCTTGTTTTTTATCAAACGGAACGTTTGACGTCATTACGTAACGTAGCGACAGAAACTGCCGCACGGCGGCGCTGAATTACTCCCACCTCACCTTAAACTAAGCCTGGAAAATTATGGCAAGAAATTTCCGAAAATAGGTGACGGCCGATTTCAACTCGATTTCGAGATAATTTTGCAAGTGACTTTCGAAAGCGAATTGGTGATACTGTGATTTTCGGCGTGGCTGAATATCTTGCCTGACAGTTTTACGTATGGCTCTGAAATCTAGCTACCTGCTGTAATTGTTTCTGTGGTTGCTGAGAAGTCATGATAACTCTTTTCAAAGGATTCGTATTAAAATCGTCTTTCTCTTTTGCAGGGAAATAACTCTACAGTTGCAGCTGATGGGTGCACACTAATTGCCGGGAAGAGCCGGGAAGAAAAAGCCGGGAAGATGGGGGTAATTGTCTATCGGATTCAATATCTATCTATCTTTATGTATAAGCTATCTAAACAAATTAGATATCATTTTAAAGAGGAGAATCTAATCTAAATATTGAATATAAAATAAATAGTTTTTGTTGAGTTTTTGATGACTTTTTGGTACTTTAAAAATTCCGGGAAGAGCCGGAAGGCAGCCGTGAAGATAGGGGTAGTTGTCTTTCGGATTCAATATCTATCTTTTCGTATAAACTATCTAGGTAAATTAGGCACCATTTAAAGAAGAGGCCCCCTGTGCAGGGAGAGTCATCCCCTGTGCAGGTTAAAGATCCCTTCTATAGCTACATGGCTATATGTAGGCTTTCATCCTGCAACACTGGAGTGTACAAAAGTACACCTGCTCATAATACTCTGAAAAGAGGGTGTAGCAGTAAATATAGAAAGAAAGACTCTAATCTAAATATTGAATATAAAATAGATAGTTTTTGTTGAGATTTTGATGACTTTTTGGTACTTTAAAAATTCCGGGAAGAGCCGGGAAGGCAGCCGGGAAGATAGGGATAGTTGTCTTTCGGAATCAATATTTATCTTTCTGTATAAGCTATCTAAACAAATTAGACATCAGTTTAAAGAAAAGGCTCTAATCTAAATATTGAATATAAAATATATAGATTTTGTTGAGTTTCGATAACTTTGTGGTACTTTAAAAATTCCGGGAAGAGCCCGCAAATTTTAAAATCAGTATTAACCAAGGACAGCATTAAATGTGTTGATTGGTTTTCTGACAATCATATGCAGGCTAACCCTGATAAATTTCAAGCTATAGCAGCTGGTCTGAAATCCAAAAATGAAAACTTTTGCTTTGATCTAGGTAATGGATGCATCATTCAATGTGAAGATGAAGTAAAATTGCTAGGTGTGACTATTGATTTTAAATTGAAATTTGATTTACATGTGTCTAACATTTGTAAGAAGGCCTCGAGACAACTGGGAATTTTAAAACGCATTGGTAAGAATATATGTAAACTTGGGAAACTTAACATATATCACTCTTTTATACTTTCAAATTTTAGCTATTGTCCTTTGTCTTGGCACTTCTGTGGGGAAACAAATGCTAAAAAACTCGAAAAAATTCAAGAGAGAGCATTGCGTTTTATTTATAATGATTATACTTCTGATTACGATACACTGCTTTTAAATTCTAAGATGCCCTCACTGAAGCTGAGAAGACTAAGGACAATGGCATTAGAAGCTTTTAAAATTTTAAACAATCAAGGTCCAGTTTATTTACATGATTTGTTAAATTTTAAAAATCAGAGTTATTCTTTTAGGTACACCAGGACAGCCGAAATCCCAAAGGTAAGAACTTCAAGTTATGGCCTCAGCTCTTTCCGCTACAGTGCAGCCAAATTATGGAACTCTTTGCCGCAACATTTTAGAGATGAAGTAAGTTTTAGAAATTTTAAAAGTCTAATTGGTGCCTGGGATGGAGAGAGCTGTGCCTGTACTTTTTGTTCTGCAAATTAGTTTTTGCATTTTATCTAGCATAGTTTGCTAGTTTGCATGTGCTTTTCATGTGCTTTTTATGTTTGTATTGTACTGTCTTTGCTTGTTGTGTTAGACCTTATTTTAAGCTTATTTCCTATGTCTTATTTTGCTTAACATGTCTCTTTTGTATTCATTTATGAAATCATGCTTCCTTCTAGATTTTTAAATGACGATAAAATATTATAGTAATTTATCTGTATATTATTAACACTTAATTTTAGACAATCTGTATTATTGTAATCTCTTAATTATCTCTTATGCATGTACAGTACCATGATGTATTTATTGTGTCTATTTTTTCTTAATCATATTATGCACTTGTATTGTAATGTGGTCGGTAAATAGCTATTCATAGCTAGTATTAATTGTTACTGTCACCGACGTTAAATAAATTTTGACTTTGACTTTGACTTTGGGAAGGCAGTCGGGTGTCTTTCGGAATCAATGTCTATTTTTCTGTAGAATTACAGACGTTTCGTACCTGGACGTTTCGTACCCTGGACGTTTCGTACCCAACCTTGGACGTTTCGTACCCTTATCCTGGTCGTTTCGTACCCTGACCCTGGTCGATTCGTACCTTACCCTGGTCGATTCGTACCCTAACCCTAGTTGATTCATACCCTGGTTTAATTTAATATTTCATGCAAATATGGTCGAACCTATTTCTGGGTCAAAACATTGACAGTGTTTACTCTGTCTTTGACCAACTGACTGTACTAGTAAACTCCAATAAACTTTATTATAACATATTTATAAATAACCATAAACTGACTTTAAACACAATTCATGATTAAACCAAAATTTATACTTTTGTTACAAGTCGGTGTATAGGTACTATAAAGATGTGAAATGCCACTTTTCCAATTTTTCGGATTCATTCTTCTCAGAGCAATTAAACTTGGAAAATCAAAATAGGTTTGCTCCATTGGCAAAGGATAATGGAACTAAAACTCCCCAAAATGTGACAAATAAAGACAAATTTATTAGCGGATTGAAATTTGCAAGCATAAACATCAATAGTATACGGGGTAAGAAACTTGAGTTGTTGGCCTTCCTTGACTTTCATCAACCTCAGATTGTGGCAATTCAAGAGTCAAAAATTGACAGCTCCATATCAACCTCAGAATTGTTTCCAGAAACTTTTCCATACAGTGTATACAGGAAGGATAGAAATGGTTCAGGCGGTGGTGTAATGTTGCTTATCCACAAGGATATCCCGCATATGCCCATCACAGAATTGGAAAACGACTCAGAATCAGTATGGGTTAAAGTGTTTGCAAATAAAACTTCTCATTTTGTGGCAAGTTGGTATCGAACACCTGATGAAAAATTGTTAAAGTTGGAAGATTTTGACCGTTTGTTCAGAGAACAGCTTGATAAAATCAGGAATAAACATAAAGGCAACAAACCACCCTCAGTTCATGTACTAGGGGACTTCAACTTCCGAAATATTGTTTGGCCTGACAGACTCAACAAATCTGGTTCAGCCTTGAGTCAGTCGGAGGGACAAAAGTTGGTAGACATTATGAATGATCATGGATTGGAGCAGTTAGCCCACTTCCCTACAAGAGAAAGAAACACATTGGATTTAATAATGACTTCCCTTCCTACTCAATTTGTAGACATCCACTCCCCGGACAAACTCAGTGATCATGACATTGTTTCTGGAACGTTGAAAGTAGTTATTCCCCCCATCAAGAAACCTAGGAGGAAGGTTTATCGTTATCAGAAAGGTGATTATGAATCTATGAGGGCAGAAACACTTAAATTTGCAAAAGAAAAGTACTTTAATGGTTACTCAGACACTCGCTCGGTTCAAGAAAACTTCAATCTGATTACTTCTTTCATTCAGGACTCGGCAGATAAGCATATTCCATCAAAAACTAGCCGCACGGTCTCCTCGGTTCCATGGATAACACCTGAAATAAGACGTAAGATTCGCAGAAGAAATGCAACTCATGCAAAAGCTAAGAAGACTGGTAGTGCAAAAATTAGATCTAAATTTGAAACTTTACGGAGAGAAATCAAAGCTGATATTAGGAAGCAGCATGCCATCTATGTGAATAACTTGGTTGGTGATGTTAAGGC
Source organism: Ctena decussata (assembly GCA_963989385.1). Lineage (NCBI taxonomy): Eukaryota > Metazoa > Mollusca > Bivalvia > Lucinida > Lucinidae > Ctena > Ctena decussata. Next base: position 13,712,418 of record OZ022515.1, on the reverse strand, counting down.
TAATCCCAGGGACTTTTATAGGTACATCAATAGTCAGAAAAAAGACACCCAAGGTATCCCCCCTTTAAAAAAGAGGAACGGAGGTGGGGTCGCCCAATCGGATTTCGAGAAGGCGGATGAATTTAATGGTCAGTTCACGGATGTGTTCACCAAAACAGAACACAACCAGGTCCCTCTTCTGGATAGATCAGCCCCATTCATGGAAGAAATTGTTGTTACTAAGGAAGGAGTTACAAAACTTCTTAAAGGATTAAAGCAATCTAAGGCCTTAGGACCTGATGAACTTCATCCTAGAGTTCTAAAGGAGTTGGCGACAGAGTTGGGTCCGGTATTTGCCCATCTTTTTCAACAATCGATTGATAGAGGTGAAATCCCTCGTGAATGGTCTCTTGCGAACATTTGCCCCCTGTTCAAGAAGGGGGACAGGTCTCTTGCCCGTAATTATCGTCCGGTATCCATGACCTGCATACCTTGCAAGCTGCTTGAACATATTGTGTGTTCGAATATAATGGCCCATCTTGATGAACATAAACTTTTGTCAGACAAACAACATGCATTCAGAAAATGGCATAGCTGTGAAACTCAGTTGACTACGGTGATAGATGATATGGCAAAAGTGTTAGACAATAAGGGTCAGGTTGACACTTTTATATTAGATTTTGAAAAGGCTTTTGATACACCCCACATGAACTCCTTAAAAGCAAACTATTTAGCTACGGTATAGGTGGTTCAACATTGAATTGGATAAACGCTTTCCTATGCTTTAGACAACAAAGGGTAGTAGTAAATGGTGTTATGTCAGACTGGGCCCCTGTTGTGTCTGGTGTCCCACAGGGCACCGTTCTTGGTCCCTTGTTGTTCTCCTTGTACATAAACGACATCTCTGCAGACATTGAGTCTGAAATAAGACTCTTTGCTGACGATTGTGTTTGTTACCGTGAAATAAAAGGAATAGATGATACAGTGAAACTTCAGGAAGACATTGATCGTTTAGGATGTTGGGCTAGGAAATGGGGTATGAGATTTCAACCTGTCAAATGCAACATGATGCAGCTGACAAAAAAGCACAACAAAATCCAGGCTTCTTACACCCTTGAGGGTACAGTACTGGAAAATGTTGAAAGTATCAAATACCTTGGAGTAACAATTACAAGTGATTTGAAATGGAATACCCATATCATTAATATTTGTACTAAGGCCAACAGAACCCTGGGATTCTTAAGGAGAAATTTGTTTTCTTGTCCCCAAGAAGTGAAAGAAGTAGGCTATAAGACATTGGTGCGTCCCATCCTCGAATATGGAAGCTCGGTCTGGGATCCCTATACACAAGGCCTTCAGGAAGAGTTAGAAAAGGTGCAAAACCGTGCAGCTAGGTTTGTAACTAGGAATTACACCCGAGAGGCGGGTAGCATGACTGGCATCCTTGAGCAACTTAAGTGGGAAAGCCTCAAAAAGAGGAGGAAGGATAACCGACTCATATTGCTATACAAAGGTCTGAAAGGTAAAGCCAGAATACCTACAGGTGACCTTGTCCCCAAAACTAGGCGTTGCAGAAATCAACATTCCATGGCATTTCAGATACCCACTGCTAGTTTAGATGCATATAAATGTAGCTTCTTCCCCCAGACCATCAGGGACTGGAATGACCTCCCTGATTCCCTGATTTCCTCTGCTGAAATGTCAGATGATTGTGTGTCAAAGTTCTCATCTCTCGTGAGAGCTAGGGACTAATTTTCCTCCAGTCACGCCCCCCTGGTGAAAGATTGTCAATTTTGGCGTATCACCAGTAAACAATTCAGATTCAGATGTGCACATAAGTTTGTTTTTTTTAATAATTATTAGTTGGCGACCTGTCACGTTAGCCTATGTGATGAAAATACATCCACAGTTTCCAGCTGGTACCGCATGGAGGTGTGACTAGGACTTGTTGCTATAAAACTAACATACGGTTTTATGACAACCATTTACCAGCCTTTTTTTTTTGGTGGTTCGGTGCTAGTAGCCACAGGCTGGTCACTTGAGGTAACCAGCTGTATCCCGAACCACTGTTAACTGAAAGGTTATAAAGTTTGTTATGTCCTATGTCCGTTCATAAATGTTTTTTTCTTAATCACAAATGTTTATTTAATCATACATGTACATCTAAATCTAAATATATAGTTGTTTTTACTCAGTGGTTCGGTGCTAGTAACCACAGGCCGGTCACTTGAGGTGATCAGCAGTATCCCGAACCACTGTTACCTGAATGTTTTTTCGCTCAAAAGTTATTTTCTTTTATCCTTTCACTAAAGTGCTTTGCCGAATCTGGAAGTCACAATTTTATGCTAGTTTAGTATTTTTTGTTGTTGCTGTATCTTAAACCACTGTTATGTTGAAGTTTACCTTGTATAAAAGTTGTATTATCCGCCCATGGAAGTTTTAAAAACACTGTTTTTTATAAACTGAACATATTTACACAGAACACATATTTAAACATTCTTTTTTCTTTCGTTTTTTTTTATGTTTTTTTTTTTTTATTTTTGTATTGGTTTGTATTTGATAATACACTAAAGTCACTCAAGCGACACCTCCGGTCCATACACACCTCCACACTTTTTCAGTAGCGAAATCGTCGAAATTGTCCCATTCTTGTAGCTATCCCATAAGTTAAATAACTTCAATCTGGCGTGTGCGCTTGCGCTGAAGTCTCTTTAATTTCCCCTCTGAAACAAACTTGACTTGGATGGGCAACAATGTCGCTTCCTGATGCAGTAGGATCAACAGAAGATAGAAGGGTGGCTTCCCGTCAGCAGCTTTCTTGTTCATCCTTTGATGCCACCCCTCGACATCGTTGTTAGTTCTTATCGACTTTCCGAATACACACCAGTTTTTCACCTCCCAGATTGTGCTTTCTAACCATGTTGACTGAACATAATCTGTCAATTCGTGGAGTCTTGGCTTTTCAGATACGGCTTCCTGAAGATTGTGAAACGCCTCTGGTATATGTTCTTTCGGAAGGAATGGAAGGGCCAGAAGTTTCCTAACAAACTTGAAGACATCGTCTCTCTGCGTATAGGCTACCTGAAATAGTGAATATAGACCTTTATCATTTTACCATATTGAAACTAAAATATGACCTTGCTCTTCTAATAAATGCCCCTTGCCCAATATCTGTAAAATATTGTTGACGGCCTGATGTAGACTGAAATACTGTCTCAAATGGCTGTTATAGTATTCCTCAAAATTATTGAGAATTTTTTGCAAAGTGAAAATGAAGCACAGGTAGTTGACAGATCATGTATATACTTAGTATCTTTGTTTACTTAGTTAACAACATCCCTCTGTGAACTTTTTAGCATATCATTATTACTCATATGTTTGGGTCACAAATATTATCTCCCCTTGAATTGGGCCACCCAGAGACTTTTTGTCCGACTGAAAAATTATGTACCCTCACCAAATAAAACCGATATTTGTGGAAAAGATAATGACAGATCACTTGATTTTTTAATGGTTTTCTCATCTAGAGATAAGGTGTTGGCGAACTGAAAACAGAATTTTGTGTGAGCTTGTCAGCTATAGATGCTGCTGGCGTTCAAACACGTGACTTTATTTCGAAAAAGTGCCCGAAGTTGGGGAAAATTGCAATTTTGACAGAGGGTATGTTGCTCTGATTCAGTCTTATTCTATACATCTCGACAGAAACCGCACAAAAACATATTTTTTGTAAAGCTTAGTAAACGTGCTTTACGGGATATGAGTTTCGACATGATTATTTATACCTTGCCAAAAATATTCCGTTCAGAACACTAACAGATCAGATTTTTTGCTGTTTCTGATACCTTCAATATTCTTCCTAAAATATAACAGCCAGTCGCTGACTCAGAAACTGGAATTAGTTACTTTAAATTATGCAAAATATTAAAGGCAACATCAATAGTGTAGATGATGTTGAACAATGGCGAAAATGAGTTATTTCACCTGAGATAGTCTATTTCTAGCAAAGGTAGTATAGCAAAACTTAGTCGAAAACAAGGGACATATTTTTACAAGGGTGTACCCTAGCCCATCCTTACCTACCACTGACGAAAGAAAATGTATCATACTGTCATTTTTGTATATCAAACTTGAAAAAGAGGTTCTCTTATTGTATTTTACGCGTTTAAAATATTGTTGAACATGTATGGCTGGCAACCGTTTGCCAAAATGCAAATCTCAATAATTTTGAGGAATACTGTAAACATACAACAACCAACCAAACTACGTTAGGTATTCCACACAAGTGTCAGCTATTTGGTGATAACATAGAATATTAGTATATGTAGTTGATATACTTGTGTATATCTTACATTCTGATGCACTTTCGTATGTAACGCGACGTCTGTTTGGATAACGTCAAAATACGCCATTACGTAACGTCACTATTCATTTGTTGACGTATGGTTTTACGACGCTTAAAGCGTTTGCTATTGCTATTGCTATTTGAATACACAATCAGAATAAAATAATCAAGCTGAACATAGATGCTACGATTGACGGAAAAGGGCAAGTTTTGACGTTTCTAGCTCTTATAATTAATTCGATGTAAGTCTGTGTACGAACCTTTAAACCAAGTTCCTGTACTTTTCTCCAGACTGCTTGTCCCCAGTGAAACGCACATCCTTGTATAGCTGGGTTCTCGAAAACTGATCTTAGAGCCTGCCAGAGTCCACTTTCGAAATCAGCCACAAATCGCTCTACAGCTGATGCATCTGCCATAATATCCTTCAGCTTCTTCAGAACCTTGATTAAATAAATAAAAATAAACATTGTAAATGGTGGAGGCGGAATTCCTTTCAGCCGTAAACGGGATTCCATAGCACACAGCCTTTAAATTTCCCCTTCCCATCATTCTCCTGTCAGCAGCATATATCAGAGATACTGTAGAGAAAGGCGTAAACCCGCTTGTGTACGTTACATTTATTAATATCAAAATGCCAGTTTTAATTTTTTCGACTCATCGTGATATCATGATCAGCGGATCATTTTTGTAGAATAATTAAAGCAAAATGTTTTTAATACTGTTTGCGTTGTACCTATGCTTTTAACACAGTGCGTCTAAAGAAGGATTCAGTTTATGAACATATCACAGGATATTTACAGCAAGGACGCGCTGGCAGGAAGGCTGGGAGAGTTTGAATGAAAATAATACTTTAATAGTTCAGTTCTATCATGGAATTGTTGAGCAATAATTCACTGTTGTTCGACCAGTTATAAGTAGATATGTCACTCTCGCTCCGAGCTCGTGATATGGGCTACTTTACAAGTGACCTCCAACCAGTGAAGTATTACTCAGCCATTCAATGCTAAAGCTGATCTATTTCTCATGTGTACTCAGCTTAGTGGTTTTAAACTCACCTTCTTATAGTCTTTCTTACGTCGTCTGGACATCAAGACGTAGACGAGTGGGGCTTGCTTTGAATGTTCGCCAGATTTCATAGTCACAATATATATACCAAGTTTGAAGAAAATCTATCAATAAATACTCAAGTTATCGCACGGAAACGAAGTGCTCACGGACGGACGGACAGACATACGTACGACGGACGGACAGACACACGGACAGCCAGCGAGAAACATACTAACGTGTGGCGGGGTATAAAAAGAAGATAAAAAGTTTGCAGTATCATAATTTTTAGGTCATTGCCATGGAACTTTTCACTCCACTCTTTAAAAATCGATATTCGCGAATCGAACAGCCTGATAAATTTTTTTAAAAGATTGCATAAGAAATACTCTATTTTGAAGACAATTATGCTACTATGGTTTATATGATACGTACTCTTCTTCCAATGGAGCCGGGTCGGCAAATAATCTATCTCCGATGTTGAAAGACGACATTTCTGCAGGAGGATCCACAAGACTGCTACGGTTTACTGAAACGTCGGGACCATGAAAGCTCTGGTTAGCCGAGACAGTGAATGTCGCACCTAGTGCTGCAGCTGGTTAGGACGTCCTTCGAACCTACAAAGAAAATGCAACTTAAAGGTCTAGATTGCAACTAGACCAAAATTGGTGGGGAGATGGGCGAACGAAGTTCATGGACGACAAAATGTACATTAATCAAATATATATTTGGAACTGTCACAGCATATTGACATATTGATGTCGATGAGACGTCATCATGTTGCATCAACGTCAATAGGACGTAATTTGAACTTTGTGCGAATGCGGGGGTGTTTCTGACGTTACGGCATAATGCATTTATGAAAACTATGAATTTCTGACGCTTATCTTTGAAGGAATTTTTATCATTAGAGAAATATGTGCATAAACTTATTCTGTTACTGCTATCAAAGAAATAGAGGATATTTGACTTTTTCAGTGTAAGATCGATTTTTATTTCACCGAATGAACACCAAAAGCAGTATTTTCACGAGTGGCGAAGCCACGAGTGAAAATACCGCTTTTGGTGTTCATGAGTGAAATAAAAATTCATCTTACACTGAAAAAGTCAAATTTTCTATTTCTTTTATGCTTGAAAATCGCAATAATTCTGTTTATTCGAGAGCGTCAGCCATCACGACAGAAACACAACTTTTTTCTAGCCGTTTTGTGTCAAATTTGACGCTTCCAGCGTGTTTATTGGGTATGATATTGGTTGTAAACAAAGTTTGCAACTGGAAAATAGCTTCAAATATCATTTTGATAAACAGATCAAAAAAAAAAATGCCGAGAAAGAATGCCTACAGGAGACTTAGGTTGCCTGACGTCGCGTGCAGTAACAATTTTACGTTGGCGCTTTTAGTGACGTCATTAACGTTGTAATGACGTGTAAACATGCGTGATATAATTTTTATCAAGCCAGATAAGATTTAGCCAATTAATCAACAAAACATTTAAGGCTATTTCACAAAAATCCTATTTCTGAAACAGTGAAATCGAAAGTGATAATTTCACTGTTTGGAACAGTGAGATTATCAGTTTCGATTTCACCGAGAAATCTCTATAATTCATTGAAAAGTATAAAAGAAATGTCTTATATTCTAGAACGGAGGAGCCCCGGTAGCTCGGTGTGTTAAGCGCTGGCCTACTGATCTAGCGGTCGCGGGTTCGAGTCCCGCCGAAGGCGGAGTTTCATCCATAGTAAACGGGGTTCAATTGCTCACAGCATTTCATTATCATCTGCCCATCGTCCTGATATGACTGAAATACTGTTGAAAAGGACGTAAAATCGCAAGTCATCCACCCATCCATTCTAGAACAGACGGACTTTTAGATGAACAGCTGGAGTCACAATCGTCCAACAGGTTAAAATAAATTACTAATTACAAGACTGACTTACATTTCCGTCTACTGTTGACTCTGCCACTGGTACGAAACGTCTGTAATTCTACAGAAAAATAGACATTGATTCCGAAAGACAACTACCCCTATCTTCACGGCTGCCTTCCCGGCTCTTCCCGGAATTTTTAAAGTACCAAAAAGTCATCAAAAACTCAACAAAAACTATTTATTTTATATTCAATATTTAGATTAGATTCTCCTCTTTAAAATGATATCTAATTTGTTTAGATAGCTTATACATAAAGATAGATAGATATTGAATCCGATAGACAATTACCCCCATCTTTCGGCTTTTTCTTCCCGGCTCTTCCCGGCAATTAGTGTGCACCGCAGCTACTGGCTCCCGGTGCACTTTCGGCCAGAATTGAGCTCGCATCATGGATGGTCCTTCTAAACACTGCTAAGTCACAATAAGGTGACAGAGACAAAATGACACCATAAAAACAAATCAAAGACTCGACAAAAGATATGTTTACAACAACAACTTTTAAAGTAAAGGAACTTTCAGTATCAATTTTAGCTCATTGAGGGTGCGCCGAATAAATAAACCGCGGATCTCTGAGCAACAGAACAGAACAGAATATGGCGGCCCATTTGGATTTTACCCATGTAATGCAGATATCTCAATTTCAAATATAGATATCGCTATAAACAAATACAGATATCTGTATTTTTTGTAATTATAGATATCTCTAATTGAAATGCAGATTTCTGTGATTGAAATGCAGATATCTGCATTCAACAACAGATATCTCTATTTTCGATCATAATTTAGATAACTGCATTTCAAGTAGAGATATCTGCATTTCAAATACAGATATCTGCATTTCAATTTGAGATATCTCTAATGAAGCTGAAATTCAGACATCTGCGTTTAAAATACAAATATCTTTTATTGAAATGCAGATATCTGTATTTGAAATCAGACCTATATCTGAATTTCCAAACTAAATGCAGAAATCTCCAATAACAGATATCTGCATTTCGGTTACAAATATCTGTATTTATGGTTGAAATAGAGATATCTCTATTCACTGCACTTGTGGGAAACTGATACCGCCCTCGTTGATTTTTACATACACACCGTTCACTGTGTGGTGCAACTTTTTATTTGCTGTAAAGCGCATCCAATACACAGTTCCGAGAATAGGCGCTAAGCTCCGCCTGCTTAGTTACTGTTACTACGTCTCACAAGCTTACAAAAAGATGGCGGAAAAACAAATGACAAAGGCAAGTGTCTGCTAAATGTTGGCGATCTACGGCGAAGAGTCAGCATTCTCATGACCTACAGATGGCAGTTGGCGCATCATGCATTTCCGATGCGTTCTGTTCTTGCAAAGCAGGAAAGTTTATTAAAGGTGGTGTAAGTGTGTTTTCTTTAAACAGGTATACATCCCTCCAGTAGCTGTAAGGTATGTTGGGTATTGGCCACGTGCGATTTGTTTGTGAGACTATGTCACGTGCTAAGTTGTCTTTGCATTGGCCAGGTATACGCTATCCGGTGATTTTAAGTGACATTCTGGGTGTGGCTCGGAACTGTGTATTCCTCAGCTATATTAAGTGTACCAGTATTCAGACAGAGCCCAGTCAGTACATTCTGCTGTACACCTTATACCGTCGTTCTACATTTTCTACATTTGCAGAATAAAAGCCTACCAGTAATCAGATTTCCGAACGTAGGGTTCTTTAACCTGCACGTGGGCAGTTGACTTTCTATGCACAGGCCAGGGCTTGGGGCAGGTGGAGGTGATTGGCGGGAGCTCCAGCTGTTGTCATCCCTGCAAAAGACAAAATGGCAAGGGAGAGCATGTTCAGATTCCAATTTGTTTCCTCGCCTTTGCCAGGAAATATCTTTGTATGGTGGCCCGATTGGGTGTATACCCATTTAATACAGATATCTACACTTAAAATGCAGATATCTGCATTTAAATAGCGATATCTGCAATCTAATACAAATATCTAAATGTAAATGCAGATCTCTGTATTTCAAATACTGATATCTGTATTTGAAATGCAGATAATTCTATTTACTTATTAAATAAAGATATCGCTTTTAATAAGATATATCTGCATTTGAATTACAGATATCTGTATTTCAAATACAGATATCACAATTTAAATTAGAGATATCCTCATTTTCTATAAATGCAGACATATCTGAAATAAAGATATCTGCGTTCGAAATATAGATATTTCCATTTGAATTGCAGATATATTATGTAAAGATAATTATGACATCTGTTTTTGATATACAGATGTCAAATACAGATATCTGAGTTAAAAAATACTGATATTTCTGATTTAAATAGAGATATCTATAATTGAAACGCAGATATCTGTAAATAAAATGCGAGTGTCTCTAAACAAAAATTCAGATATCACAATTCGAACTAAATAGAGATATCTGCGTTTCAAATACAGATAACTGTATTTGAAATACAGATATCTGCATTGAAATTTAGATATCTGTATTAAATTGCAGATATCTCTTTTTCAATGCAGATATCTGCATTTTAAATGTATATATCTGTATTAAGTTGGTATAAACCCAAACGGACCGCCAAACAATCCTTTCATTATAATTCAAGACATTCAGAGGTGTGCCATCAGGTTTCGCTGTGTAGTGAATGGGTATAAAAACCACTACAAGCGCCTTTGCTGTAGAAGCATGCTTTTAATTGAGACGTTGTTAGAGTGGCGGACTGTTTTGCTAGTTAAGGGCACCGGGAACCAATTAGGTCAGGAAAGCGCGAAATTCAAAAAGGTGCAGGGTAGCTCGGAACTATAATTGTCACATGGTGCTCTTTGATTGGTTAATAATTCCGAAAGGAACCAATACTTGTCGCTATTTTTCAGGGTAGATTTGAAGCTTTTATCACAGCAAAATAAATGAGTAGATGGATAAATGAATAAAAGTTTGCTTTAATTTGATAAAATAAAGTGCACGCTGTATGCTACAACCACAGATTAGTGCAACGATGATTGAAAGTTCCTCTAAAGAGCAAAATGCGTCGAGCTTTTCTCCGTCAAAATAAAAAAGGACTTGATGCTTTTGATACAATTTTCACGATGCGACTGGTGGTAAGCATTTGTCTAATCATTTAGGTGTTCCATGGCATGAACAATTTTCCAATTCAGCCATTGATTTTGGATTTACATGTATTACTGAACTGACATGACTACCCATCCAATTTCCTCCGAAAGGTGTCTCTTGTTTCCTCCATTATAAGGTAGAAGTAATACATGTTTCCTTCAAAAGATGACGTTATGGCTACTCACTGTGATTTAGGGATAGTGCAAATACAACATCACAAGGTGGAAGTCTTCCTAGAAGGGCGGAAGAACTTGTAAGTCAATGTTTTCATGACCAAGGCGAGCCATATAGCCATATAGTTATCATGGAATTCGGATGTCGTCAAAATAAACAGCGAGAGGGATGGGCTCCATCGGGATGGATTTTGCCCAAGAAACACCATGGGAGACAAAACCTTCAAAACGTTTAAAATGGAGAAAAGTGCTGAGATGACCAACTAAATGACAAATAGTACGTATCCCGAGGGAGATCAAACTCAAAGGACAGCAGCATGGAACAGTTACAAACTTTACGTATCTTTGATCAATTGTCTCATATGAAGGCTGAAAACTGGTTGTTCTCTCAAATATTAAACTAGCCACTGCAGCTCTAACGAAGCTGAAGCTGGCAAGTTTCATCATCTTTTGAAAAATATCAAATCTAAAAACGAAAGTGTGGGCGAGGATAAAAAAAATTAATATGCATAAACTTTATTGTCAATATTTACAGTTTGGGTTGGAATTCTTCGATGGGGTTTTCAGCACCCGGTGTCTCTCATAAATAACTGTTAATCAAGAACTTTTTGGAGTAGGTGAAGAATCTTTTTGGAGTAGATGAAGAAAACTTACAATTAGCTCTTATAACCAAAGATGAGGAGAAATTCTCCGAATAACATGCTCGGTTCAGAGCAGGAAGGAGGACCACAAAATAGATCTTCAATCTCAGAATCCTATGTGAAAAATATTTTAATAACAACCGAATCTATACTATGTCGTCATACATTTCAAAAAAGCCTTTGACAGAATATGTCGTGTAGTCTAAGTACACCATTCATGAAATCAAGGTCGCGCCATTTAGCACCTTAATGGCAAGGCTATATGTGCAGTCCAGATGAATGGCAGCATGGGAGAATGTTCAAAACAACGATTCTTGATAGGCAAAGATGTCTTCTCTCACCATGCTCCTCAACATTTGTCTCGAAAACATTATCTTTGAACATGCTGTGTTTGAAGAAACTGGTGGAAAGGTTAATATAGGCGGCAAATCTATTACCAGTTTGCGGTTTGCCGACGATATTGCACGAGTTATAAGATAGAAACAACGCCAACGGCATCCAGAGAGATCAATGTAAATAGACATAACTGCAACTGCAAGAAGCTTCAAATACCTTAATGATGATAATGGCTAAAACCAGAAGTTCTCTCAGTTATTGCACAAGCCACCGCAGCTCTGACAAAGCTGAAGACAATTTGAAGAAATAACAATATATCTCTTGTGACAAAGGTGAAGCTGATGTGCTCCCTTGTCCATATTTCTGTGTGTATGTGTATCGTGAACCTTGAAAGAAGAGTCCGAGCAGGCCTTTGAAATGAGATGCTACCAAATGTTATTGAACATCTGGTGTAAGGACCATGTAAGTAACGATGGTGTTCGCCAAAAGACCCAAATATGACGAACTCCTTACCATGGCCAAGAAACGGAGACCTAGGTGGTTTCACCACATCTTGAGGTCTTCTGGACTAGCAAAGACGATTCTGCAGGGCACAGTAAAAGGAAAACAAAGAGAACTAGAGAGGAGAATAGGTGAGAAAAATATACTAAAGGGTGACCAGTGGTGGACTTTGCCAGCTTAAATAGGGCACTATGGCATCTGAAAACAGGGCCAGGGTAAAGGGATTTTTGTAGTGTCATCTGCGGTGCCCCAATGACCTTGCTTTGCGATACAGTAGAGTAGAAAAGAACAAAGTTTGGGGTAGGGATGGGGTGGGATGGGGAGGATAGGGTGAGTGCAAATGTAATATTTTATGTTCCTATTTGCTTTTATCGACAACGGAACTATTCAAAAATTGGTCTCTTAATGGAAAGAGTTTTTACCAGGTGGAGCAAGTTGAAAAAGTTGACCCCTACTGATACAGGAGGACATAGCTGCTTCGAATCCACAGAACCGAGAGAACGTGTAATTAGAATCAGAATTAATTGTTTAGTGGTGATAAGTCCAAAGGTAATTTATCATTCACCAGGACATGTGACTGGCGAAGCTAGTCATTAGCGTTTACAAGAGAAGCAAACTTAGTACTTTACCAAATCTTCTGCAAACTCAGCAGCAAAAATGAGGAAATAAGTTACATGATCCAATCTCAAACAGTCTGGACTAAGAAACAGGACTTGTAAATGTCTGTCCCAAGAAATGGCTGTTTGAAATGCCAGGGAATGATTTCTCTTGGCACACCTGCATCGGGGAACTAGGTCACTTTGGGAAAACTGGCTGCACCCTTCAGACCTTTGTAAGGCATTATGAGTACATATCTTTCCTCCACTTTTTCAAAGATTCCTACTAAAGTATTGGATTTCTGACCTGTATCCGGAAGATGAAGATGAAGATGAAGTTTTCCTAGACTGTCAGTCATATTCCCAATTGAATAGGTGTAATAGCGAACACACGAAGTATGTTCGCTTTACTGTATCAGTTTTGGTCCTATATACTTAGGCAGATAAAATTTGTGGTAACGATCATGGTTGCGGCCATCTTGGAGAACCGGAAGTTCGAAAGTTATCGCGAGACTAGTCACGAACCAAGTGCTCTAATCGATTTTTTTTACGAGTCCACAAACTTATTTTTGCAATCACTCTATAAAGGAAATGTACATTAAATATTTCTCGCTACAATAATTCTCGTTTTTGTTAATTATGTTCGAAGAAAGGATAGCTCAAACTGTAAACGTTTGTCGTCTGCTCGTGACCGGAACTTAGTCTAGACCGGAACTGAGTTCATAGGTAAAACCCCGTACCGTGGCGCGTCATGTGAATTGGAAACGACTGCGCACCCGGGAGCGCACCAGAGAGCCCACCTAGGTTAGAATGGAGCAGGAATGGTGTGTTTGGCCAGTGTTAACAAGCCATTTGATTAAAAAGTTGATTTCTACGACTTTTTTTAGTAAAATAATCATGACACAGCCTTAACATCTATATTTTAGTCCATTTCAATTATCTTTGGAACTGAATAAATAACAATCAGATACAAAAACGAATTCTTTGATTTGCTAATCAAAGCAATCATCATGAGTACAATTTTAAAGACCATGTGATTTAATACTCAGAATTACACTAATTATCTGATGTGTCTCTCAGCTGCGGAATATAAGGTTTGCTGAGAGAGGGCAGCAGGACTGACTTCCGATATTATTTTGAAGACGGTTGAATCACTGCCTCTTAATGGTGCAGATCGCTGAGGAAAGTGTGGTCTTCCAGATGATTAGTGCACCCAACCACTGTCACAAAGCAGCTTAATATTGTGACAGCAGACCAAAGTGACACCTTAAGAAGGCGAGCCTACATATGTTTCCATTCTATCTGCATACCGAACAAGTCTGCTATGGTTCTTTCTTAATGGGCACTGCGGTTCTTTCTTCGACATTTAAATTCAGACTCTACCCGATACTGGCATGACGTTCAAGCCTTCAAGCCCGTCTTAAGGATTGCAAAACCAGCCGAATAAACCCTATAAGGTGTATTTTATTTTCTTTCTTTTTTTTTTTTTTTTTCGTTTTTCATTTCATTCTTTTTCTTAAACTTTTTTTCTTTATTCTTTCTTTCCTACTATGCATTACTCCAGTGCATGACCCCGTTGCTGATACCCTTTCCGGCACAATGAGGCTCATGTCGCTCATGGGTACTGGTGGCTAAGCAACGTCTTCAAATCAAATCAAATCAGTTAACTGTTCTTAAATCCAGTTATAGGGCTGACCCCAAGTACAGTACAAAACATACAATACATAAAAACATTCGGTACATGCAAGTGATGTATTTTCTGACCATGACAGTGTATGGCTTACTTACTATATAATGTTAAAGTGAACCATCTCCAGAGGAAGCAATTCAGGCATCCCATATCTGTGCCCCCTCCATCTCAAGACCAGCTCCCTAAGAAAAGAATTTGCCCCCATTCATTGAATTAAACGCTTTCCCCTACAGAAGACCCACCTGGAAGGGCTATGCCTCCCGAGGAAGCAAAAAAGAAATCAGAAAGGCTGCCTACTTACGTAAAAGTGGCGAAAACTATTAAGGTGCACCACAGTTAGTTGCACCTGTAGTAGGACGAGAAAAATCTGGAAAGAAAATTTCGTTGAGCGCCCCGACCGGGGATCGATCTCACAACCTCAAGATTCTAAAGCGAGCACACAACCACTAGGCTAAAAGGTCCGGACCAGTTAGACTAGTCAGTTATACACTCTATATACATAAATACATATTTACACATCACTCATTGGCCGTACTACTACACTCCTCCATCCTACCAAAGACCATTTGTATCAAATGTTAAGGAAATGAAATTATAATCCAGGTTCTTTTAACTCTGCAGCCATTGTTTCGCCCTTGGGCTCCAACGGTAATCACCCTGGTCACAGCACCACTGTAGCAGGAGAAAAATCTGAAAGAAAATTTCGTCGAGCGACCCCACCGGGAATCGATCTCACGACCCCAAGATTATAAAGCAAGCACACAACCACTAGCCTAGAAGGTCCGGGACCAGTTAGACTGGTCAGTTATATACTCTATATACCTATATACATATTTACACATAACTAATTGGCCGTACTACTACACTCCATTGAAAAGCTGGTGTTTTTTTTCACACCTTAACTGTTAAAGTATCTGAATGATAACGATAAGGTTAATGAGAACACCCTCAGGGAAAATAGGTTGGCAAACCCAGACTCTGTGACTTCAAAACTGGTGCCAACGCCCAAAGGAAAGAATCTGCTCCCTATAGAGCAAATTTCCTCCATTCAGAGTGGACCCCAGCCACCCACCCACACAAATAAAAATGGCCACACTGCCAACTTGAGTGCCAAGGTAAACATGCAAGAAGACACGTAAGTGGACTCTCCTTTGTAGAAATGGCAGAAACTTGCGCACACAGTATAGTTGCCTTATTTTAGGGCAGCATGGATATCACACGAGCTGCACCGGTCTCTCAAGGATGTCACCATTACCATTATAGCGAGCATCGCGAGCGGGCCCGAAGGGCCCGCTAGCTCGAAGGGCGAGCTCTTATGGTAGGACATTAGTCAAAAGAAAACGTAGACGATGTTGCATATGTTGCTTCAGAAAACCATCGTTCGATTTCTCGACCGGAATTTACCTCCATATGGGGGCTGCCATTATGATTAAACAGGAAGTTTGATCGATTTCATAGTTGCTATTCTCCGTAGACACAAAGATATGTGTATGTAAATAATTTCAACGTTCGACCGGAAGTTGAAAAATAAGCCGTGATGCAATCGTAACACTTCGGTCAATTCCATAGGCGAGGATGTCCGATTGCTGCGACGTTGACGGGTTACCGTTAAAAAAAAATCCTGCATCGACATAGAACAGAATAGAATATACGGCCGTTCATAAGGGCTACAGCGATGCTCGCCAATAGGCAGTACCTATTTTCATATTAGCATGATACAGTTTGCTAATCCAGGTGAGTGCCACTCGGGCCAATTTGACCCAAACTACAATGACAAGGTGGTGCCTAGGGTAGCGCTTCACCCCATCAAAGATCTTTAAGGACCGTAAAGAGTGTGTTCGCACAAAGGCAGTGCCTTAATTTCATATTATTCTGTTATAGCGAACACACGAAGTATGTTCGCTTAACTGTATCAGTTTTGGTCCTATATACTTAGGCAGATAAATTGTGTGGCAACGATCATGGTTGCGGCCATCTTGGATAACCGGAAGTTCGAAAGTTATCGCGAGACTAGTCACAAACCAAGTGCCCTCATCAAATTTTTACGAGTCAAAAAAGATTTTTGCAATCACTCTATAAAGGAAATGAACATTAAATATTTCTCGCTACAATAATTCTCGTTTTTGTTAGATATGTTCGTAAAAAGAATAGTTCAAACTGTAAACGTTTTTCGTTTGAGGTTATGTCGTCTGCTCGGGACCGGAACTTAGTCTAGACCGGAACTGAGTTCCTAGGTAAAACCCCGTACCGTGGCGCGTCATATGAATTGGAAATGACGGCGCACCCGAGGCCGCACCAGAGAGCCCACCTAGGTTAGAAAGGAGCAGGAATGGTGTGTTTGGCCAGTGTTAACAAACACATGGATGAAAAAGTTGATTTCTACGACTTATTTTAGTAAAATAATCATGACACAGCCTCAACATCAATATTTTAGCACATTTCAGTTATCTTTGGAACTGAATAAATAACAATCAGATACATAAACGAATTCTTTGATTTGCTAATCAAAGCAACCATCATGAGTACAATTTTAAACACCATATAATTTAATTACACTAATTATCTGAAGTGTCTCTCAGCTGTGGAATATAAGGTTTGCTGAGAGAGGGCAGTAGGATTGACTTGCGATAATATTATTTTAAAGACAGTTGAATCCCTGCCTCTTAATGGTGCAGATCACTGAGGAAAGTGTGGACTTCTAGATGATTAGTGCACCCCACCACTATCACAAAGCAGCTTAATATTGTGACAGCAGACCATTAGGACACCTTATTAAGGCGAGCCTATATATGTTTCCGTTGTATCTGCATACCGACCAAGTCTGCTGCAGTTCTTTCTTAATGGGCACTGCGGTTCTTCTTCCACATTTAAATTCAAACTCTAACCGATACTGGCACGACGTTCAAGCCCATCTTTAGGATTGCAAAACCAGCATTAAACCCAATAAGGTGTATTTTCTTTCCTTTTTTTTCATTTCTTTTATTTTTCTTTATTCTTTCTTTTCTACTATGCATTACTCCAGTGCATGACCCCCTTGTTGATGCCCTTTCCTGCACAATGAGGCTCATGTCGCGCATGGGTATTGGCAGCTTAGCAATGTCTTCAATCAAATCAAACCAGAAACTGTTCTTAAATCCAGTTACAGGACTGACACCAAGTACAGTACAAAACATACAATAAATAAAAACAATCGGTACATGCAAGTGATGTATTTTCTGACCATGACAGTGTATGGCTTACCTACTATATATAATGTTAAAGTGAAACATCTCCAGAGGAAGCAATTCAGCCATTCCATCTCTGCGCCCCCTCCAACTCAAGACCAGCTCCCTAAGAAAAGAATTTGCTCCCATTCATTGGAGCAAACGCTCTCCCCCATAGAAGACCAACCTGGAAGGGCTAAGCCTCCCGAGGAAGCAAAAATGAAATCATAAAGGCTGTCTACTTATGTAAAAGTGGCGAAAAATATGAAGGTCAACCACAGTTAGTTGCACCTGTAGTAGGAGGAGAAAAATCTGTATAGAAAATTTCGTCGAGCGCCCCGACCGGGGATCGATCTCACAACCCCAAGATTATAAAGCGAGCACACAACCACTAGGTTAAAAGGTCCGGACCAGTTCGACACACATAAAAAGGCCACACTGCGAACTTGAGTGCCTATGTAAACATGCAAGAAGACACATACATGTAAGTTGACTCCCCTTTGTAAAAATGGCAGAAACTTGCGCACACAGCTATAGTTGCCTTACTTTAGTGCAGCACGGATATCACACGAGCTGCAATGGTCTCTCAAGGATGTCACCATTACCATTTTACCATAAGATACAGTTGGCTTATCCAGGTGAGTGCCACTCGGGCCAATTTTAACCAGACTACAATGACCAGATGATGCCTGAGGTAGCACTTCACCTCCATCAAAGATCTTCAAGGATCGTATAGAGTGTGTTCGCAGAAAGGCAGTGCCTTAATTTCATATTATTCTGTTACTAGCAACCAACCAACGAGTTGTTTGCCGCCGAAGGCGGCAAACAACGAGAGTTGGTTGCTTTACGATTAAGGCGTATTTCTGTTCTATTCTATTCTGGCCCGTACCACTAAGGCTTCGAATTTTTGTGTCACTGAATTTCCGGTCGGCGTTTTTCTTTCTATGGAGAAACAAGACGCTGGCATTTTTATTGGACGAAAATAAATTCCTGAACTTCCGCCGCCACTTCCCTGGCAACACGCGTCTGAATTCCAAACAAAAATCCTATGATGGCCGTCAGAATATTCGGCTAGAAGGCCGTACAGCTCGAAGAAAAATAACAACCCTTACCTTTTAACTGCGGCAGCTCGGAATCTGTTTATTGGTGACACGCATTATATTTCTAGGTCGGCAGCAGGCAGGTGCACACGTGATGTAGCTAGCAAGCTTTACAACTGACTAGAAACTGTCTAGAAACGACAAAGGCTGACGGAGAGATGCAAAACAGCTTATGGCTTCCACTACTAGGCCTATCGCCAGTATCGGTTTTCCCTCAGTTATATAAATAATCTAGTAATCGATTGGATTACCAGTGTGACGTTGCATCTTTTATGTGTGACGTCAAACCCAATACTGGTTGCGTTCGGGGTTTTGCCAATGTCACTATTGACATGCCAATGGCGCTCTGAGTTTCAATATTGGCACCATTGGCTCTACCATTGAAACCAGCATTGGCTGCCAATATTGCAGACAACTTAGGGCGTGGTAAAAATTACCGGGGCGGAAAATTTGCGTCATTCAATATGGCAATTTATTAAACCCTTCATAAACACTCGAGTTGACACAGGAGAATTTTCCCCACAATAATGAAAGAAAATTAGAAAAACTAAAAATTTCTAAGCACAGAAAAATATTGGCTCTGCAATGGTGCTATAGGCGCCATCGGCTCTATCAATGGTACCATTGGCGCCATTGGCTCTACCAAAGAACTGCCAGTGGTGGCACTGGCTATTCTGCCAGTGGTGCCAACGGTTGCCAATGGCACCATTGGCTGCCGATACTGTGCAGGGTTTTACGGTTGCCAGTGGTACCATTCTCTCTCTCTCTCTCTCTCTCTCTCTCTCTCTCTCTCTCTTCAAAACACCTGTCCCCTGTTCTGTCTCTTGCCTAGGCCTACTTTTTTTTATTCTCATTTCATTATCATTTATTTAATATCTCGTGATACGAACGTGTTGTTCAGATGTCGACAGAAAATGGTAAAATCAATCAATCAATCAATGAATAAATCAATCAATCAATTAATCAATCTCATAACAAAAAGGAGCTATCCATGCAGCTGTGCTAAAATTTTCTTGTTTCAGTTTTTACTGGAGTCATAATGTAGGTTGGTTTCAATTTAGGTGGCGCCTATTTCATATTAATCTGGCCGTCCAAATCTGCATATTCCCATGCTCGTCTTAAAGAAGGATTTCTATCTGTATTTGGTACACGGCAGCTTCCCAATCCTGGCATGGAAGTATAAGACACACCCTGATCCTGGTAACTAACTTACTTAGCCGCGGGAAAACTGCTGATGATTTGTTATAATTTTCTCAACAATTGCTGAGCACTTTGGTGTCTATTTTTAAAAAAAGAGCGGCCGATATAGACAGAAATACTGTCTCAAAGGGCCGTTAAACCCAAAACAATCAACCAATCAATCAATCCACAGAACACAATTTCGGTACTTCTCGGGACTTTTTAAGGAAAGTGGCGAATATCAAAAAGAACGAAATTGATGCTGGGAACCATTTTAGGAAGCGGCATTTCCTGTCAATTCAAAGAAGGTCTCAGCTGTAAGAAGTGAAACTTTTTTCAACTTTTTGTAAAATTTGTTGAGCCAATCTAAAAGTGGTGAATGAAAAGGTAAACTTCTGCAAACTCTAAATAAATTTAAATGATGCAGACACCAGATTAGTTCTGCATCATCGTGTTGGTGGCCAGAAAATAGTGTGCGACGAGTTGTAGCATGAAATTCATCCGGATTCCTCGGCATTTATTATAAAAACAACAACAGAAGGCTCAACCTTGCAAACTTCAACTTGTAACTGACAGTTTAAAAAAAAAAGAAGAACATTCTCTTGGAGCGATCTTAGCCGTACAGCATGTCAGTACACAACCAACCCAGACATCCTAGCCTGAATTTAACCAGTCACTGAGTCCTCCAGAGAAAAGAAGGGATGTATTATTTTCTGTCATTTGAAATGCACTCATTGTGACCCATCATTAGAACTGTTTCATCAAGATAGTTTTAACAATGGGTCTCCCCATTTGTTTTAATTGAGAAATGAGAAAATTAACTCTGAAATATCCCGTCTGGGTCTCAGCCTCTCAGGGTAGTGCTAGCGCATTGCAAAACTAATGTATGCGATCTCATGTCAGTGTCAGAAATACAATTTGAGCCTCATCATTAGATTTCCAACAACGTGGTATTGATGACAAGCAAAGGCTAGATGATCAGACTGATAAGACTGCACTTATGCAGTCTGATCAGAGCTTTGCTTGTCACATCAGCCATCTATGAAAGTGGCCCCTGCCATAGAGTCAACAGTACATGCAGTCTGATCAGAGCTTTGCTTGTCACATCAGCCATATATGAAAGTGGCCCATGATGCCATAGAGTCGACAGTGAGATTTCTGATTACACTGTATTATCTATGAGATGGATGATCTAAATATCACATATATGGCAAAATTGCCACATTGTTGAAGTCACATGACGTGGCTTATTTATATATTACAGGTTTAAGCAGTCATGATTGAGAGTGTTCAAGTGCGCCAGCGTGGTGCAATTGACTTTGAGACCCACTATGACAACCTCTGTGCTCTTCAAGACTCCTGTCCATTGCCAGCTGTGAAAGCACATCTCTCTCAAGGGGTCCTAGATCTAAATGGAGACAGAATAAGGTAACGTGAATAGAAAAAAATGAGCCGCGACACCAGAAAACCACCAAAGTGGTTGTGCACTCAGTGCAGACTCAGATTAGCCTGGGCATTCGCCCAGTGACCCTCCATGCAGACACCTAGGACTCTGATCAGACTCAGTCTGATCCGAGTCCTCAGTGTCTGCATGGAGGTACCTTAGACCCTTAGTTACCCTTTAAGGGCTTAGCATAGAGTCTTATCAGACTGGGCGAATGTCCAGCTGCACTGAGTCTGTGCGGGACGCACAACCACTCTGTTGGTTTTCTCGTGTCACGGCTCAAATAGTGGATTTGAAGGTTTGACACTATCTACAAGATCCAGATCAGACTGCACAACCATAAAGGCTGATCTGAGCCTTTGCTGTCTGAACATGCTATCATAATGTCTTCCCTTTTCCCAAACACCATCTACAGTAGAACTTCAATGGCTCATACCCTGATGGGTCGTAAACCCTTCCTGATTGCCAGAGTGATTCAAACTCTTTTCTGGGTCCCTAGAAGTCACTTTATGTAGAAACTAACCATGGCTGGCTAAAACTACCCTTGGCTGGAACTAATTTTCGTGGTCCGAAGCCTGTTTGAGCCAATAAAGTTCTACTGTATAAATCCTAGCAAATCTGAAAAGTGGAAAGTGAAGCTAGTTGGTTGTGCAGTTTTTGCAGGCTGATGTGAGTATACGTGTATTTAATTTAAAGTATGTACATGCTCCAAGATCAGTTTTTCACACAAGGACAATCTTATGTACACAATGCTCTAGATAAGAAGGGGTATCAAGGATAATTTAGGGATAATTTCTGTATAGGTACATAAAACATATGCTGTGACCCTTCATAATCATTGGAACCGTCTCGCTGGGACGGTTCCAATGAGGAGTCACAACATATGTTTTCATTGAGAAATAAGAAAAAATTATCTTCGAATTATCCCTGTTACCCATTCCTATCTGGAGTTCTGGTGCACCACATGGAATCCCTGCTTAGCATTCAGAGGTCAGCCTGGACCTTCAGACAGGGAGAAATTTTCAGGACTTTAGGGAGAAGGTTTGGCCCAAATTTTGGATTTTACTATATGTTAGAACTATACATTTTCACTTCTCCCTCAGCTCAAAATAGGGAAAAGTCAGTCAGCTTAGGGAGACTATTTCTCCCAAATTGCCCTCTAGGCTGAGCCTAGCTGTAAAATATGTTTTTTTTTGTACCTATAATAATAAACATTATATCTTTGCAGAAAAATTCTCAACATTTTTATTGTGTAATTCTCATATTGGAATGCACCATTTAACTCTAAAGTTGAACCACCGAAGCAGATCTATGACAAAATTTTCATAGATTTATAAATTTCATAAAGTGTTTCTCCAAAGCTACATCTAGTGATTAGCTGTATCATATTGAATATTCAAAGAACAGAGGCAAACAATGTGGACACAGATGAGACGGCTCCTAGCGGGCTACCACATCTTGATGTACACTTTTTTTTGGCATTTTTGGCACTTTCAGGCCTTGCAGCTGTTTACTTGAACCAATTTTAGACACAGTGAAATTTGCTAAATGTGAAACTTTGCTGAAACAGACTGTCACAGTCTGTTTCAGCAAAGTTTCACATTTTGCAAAGTTTGTCAGTCTGTTTCAGCAAAGTTTCACATTTTGTCATTCTGTCACAGTCTGTTTCAGCAAAGTTTCACATTTTGCAAAGTTTGTCAGTCTGTTTCAGCAAAGTTTCACATTTTGTAAATGTTGTCACAGTCTGTTTCAGCAAAGTTCACATTTTGTAAATTTTGTCACAGTCTGTTTCAGCAAAGTTCACATTTTGTAAATTTTGTCACAGTCTGTTTCAGCAGAGTTTCACATTTGCAAATTTTGTTACAGGCTGTTTCAGCAAAGTTTCACATTTTGCAGATTTTGTCACAGTCTGCTTCAGCAAAGTTTCACATTTTGCAAATTTTGTCACAGTCTGTTTCAGCAAAGTTTCACATTTTGCAAATTTTGCCGCTGTCTGTTTCAGCAAAGTGTCACATTTTGCAAATTTTTTGCGCCGTTTCAACATTGACAGGATAAAAATGTGCACTTTCCTTCCAGAGCCAATGATTGGATGCCAGTGTTAAACACTCTCAGGATCAACAAGAGCTTGGAATTTGTTGCAGTTCGGAGCTACTATACCCCACCATCGGATGATAATGGTAATGCTTAAAGATATTGGTTAGAGCTATCTGATACTTCTTTTTTATTTGTTCAACCTAATAATGTGTGAAAGAGTTGGAAAAAAAAAGATAGCACAGTGCTATTGATGCTCTGAAGTACTTTGGACTTAAATGCATTTTCAATAATGATGATAATCTTTAGATTTCTGTACTGCAAATTGCCGTTTGATCTTTTTTTTTATTGTAAACTCATTTAACATCAACAAGTGTCACACAGTTTGGAATTGAAAAACAAAATAAAGAAAGCACCCGCTAAGTTTTAGGAAAATCTTTTGTAGTTTCAGCATTTTAGGCAGATTTTTGTATTCACCACAAATCAACGATTATCACCAGCTTAGATTGTGTGTTTCATAAACATAAATACCTTACATTAATAGACCTTTGTTTAATACTGAGACTGGCATCCTGATAGAAGAAGATATGCTTTATACCGTAGAATTTCTAAATATCACAACACATAGGTCTGAGCTGATAGTGCAGACACAGACCAAACTGCTCTTAGAGGAGCAGTTTGATCAGGGCTACACTGTTTGCCATTCCATCTGCATCCTCAAAATACAGTCGAACTTCGATGGCTCGAACTCGACGGGGCCACCAAAAAAAGTTCGAGCGATCGGTAGTTCAAGCCATTGAAGACCAACTCACAAGGTCCAGCTGTATGTACTATGCTTTTCTATCATAGACAGGATGACCTCCTGTTTATTGATCAGTCATAATTTAAGCCACTCGTTGACCCTTTTGCACTTTTTGGGAGAAAAAATAAAACGCTTTGTCAATATCAAAGCATCTTATGACAATGATCAAACGTCTGAGTGACTGTTATTGAAATGGAAATTTATTTACAAGGTAGTAACTACGGTCGAGCCATCGGTGGGTTTTTACATAGAAAATGTACCCTAGGGATCGGGTTTGGGGTTCGAGCGTTCGAGCCATCGTAGTTCGAGCCAAAGGTGGCAGGTTAAGTTAAAATGAATGAGAGTTTTGCCGGGACTGGAAAGTCAGTTCGACCGAAGCATGGCGTTCGAGCCTTCCGAGTTTGAGCCAGTGAAGTTCAACTGTATATTCAGTACTGTATTGTAATGTCGGAAACTTCAATATTTAGGGTAGTTAACATAAATTGAGATGTCCCAAATTTTATCACTTTTATAGCAAAATATTGCAACTTTATGCAAAATACAAAAAAGTTGATTTTCTTCAGGGAAAAAAGCCTTGATAGAAAAAAGGAAGACTCCCTCCGTGAGGTCTAAAGAGATAACATATCGTATGTGTAAAGCCTTGAAAGAATGTCTGGGGGTAACTCCTGCTTTAACATGTCTAGAATTACAAGGTTTACCACTTCGAGAGAGAGACCTGAACACTTTGATGAAGGTAACTTATAAGATAGCTTTTCTGTAGTACAATTTCCAGATTATTAGCTCACCTGAGCCGAAGGCTCACAAGGTGAGCTTATGGTATAGGCTTGGTCCGTAGTCTGTCGTACGTCGTACACACTTTCACACTTTTAAGAATTAATATCTGCTAAAGTAGCAGGCCAATCTTGATCAAATTTTATGTGTAGCATGGTTGGGGTGGAGGATTGATTACCGTATATATAGTTTTGGGACAGATTGGTATAAAACTATAGTTACCATGGCAACAAGAAAGGTCTTGTAACTTGCAGGTATCCAGAACAGTCAAAACATCTCGGACCAGTTCGAATTTGGGGCAGGTTCAATCATTCTTTTCAGAGTTACTTGCCCTTGAGCGATAAAATATTTTCCCATTGACTTATAAAGGGGAAAATGTTGTCCGGGCCCTAGCTTCATCATTTTTGATTGCAACTTCTTGTAACTTGCAGGTATCCAGTACAGCCAAAACATCTCGGACCAGTTCGAATTTGAGCCAGGTTGGATCATTCTTTTAAGAGTTACTTGCCCTTGGGCGATGAAATATATAATGGGGAAAATGTTGTCCGGGCTCTAGCTTCTTCATTTTTGATCGCAACTTCTTGTAACTTGCAGGTATCCAGGACAGTCAAACATCTCAGACCAGTTGGAATTTGAGCCAGGTTGGATCATTCTTTTCAGAGTTACTTGCCCTTGGGCGATGAAATATATAATGGGGAAAATGTTGTCCGGGCTCAGGTCTCACAAGTGATTAGTATGACAATATCTTGGACAAGTTCGTGTTTCAGCGTTCTGGGGTCAAGGTCAAAGTCACAGGGGCTATTTTTAGAAAATCTTTGTCCTCGTTCTAGCACCTTCATTTATGGACTGATTTTGATTAAAACTTCACATAAATGTTAAATATGACAATATCTTGAACAAATTTGCATTTCAGCATCCTAAGGTCAAGATCAAGGTCACAGTGGCTATTTTTAGAAAAACTTTGTCATCGCTCTAGCACCTTCATTTGTGGACCGAATTCAATTTAATTTCACACAACTGATTAGTATGACAATATCTTGGACAAGTTTGCGTTTCAGCATTCTACAGGACAAGGTTATAGTGGCTATTTTTAGAAAACTTTGTCATCCCTCTAGTGCCTTCGTTTTTGGTCGGATTTTGATTAAAACTTCACACAAATGTCAGGTATGACAAGCTTGGGTTTCAGTGGCCTAAGGTCAATGACAGTATCTTGGACAAGTTTGGGTTTCAGTGTTCTGGGGTCAAGGTTTCAGGGGCTTTTTTTTAGAAAACTTTGTCATCCCTCAAATGCCTTCATTTATGGTCGGATTTTGATTAAAACTTCACACAAATGTTAGGTATGACAATATCTTGAACAAGCTCACATTTCAGCGTCCTAAGGTCAATGTCAAGGTTACAGTGGCTATCTTTAGAAAAACTTTGTCATTGCTTTAGGGCCTTCATTTATGGACCAATTTTGATTTAACTTCACACAAGTGGTAAGTATGGCAATATCTTGGGCAAGTTTGTGTTTCAGCATTCTGGGTCAAGGACAGTGTCATAGTGGCTATTTTTAGAAAAACTTTGTCATTGCTCTAGCACCCTCATTTACGGACCGATTTTGATTTAACTTTTCACAAATGTTTAATGCGACAGTATCTTGAACAAGTTTGCGTTTCAGCATTCTAAGGTCAAGGTCACAGTTGCTATTTTCAGAGAACCTTTGTCATTGCTCTGGCGACTTCATTAATGGACGGATTTTGATTTAACTTCACACAAATGTTTAGTATGACAATATCTTGAACAAGTTTGCTTTTCAGCATTCTAAGGTAAAGGTCACAGTGGCTGTATTTAGAAAAACTTTGTCATCCCTCTAGCGCCTTCATTTATGGACCAATTTTCAATTAAATTGGCACAAATTTTAAGTATGACATTATCTTTGACAAGTTCTCATTTCAGCATTCTAGGGCTAAGGTCAAGGTCACAGGGTCTATTTTTACTGTCAATGAAATAATCTCACCTTCCTGGTAAGCTTATTCTGTGACAAACAGGTAGGCTGAATTTTTCAATTACACCGCATGTGCTGTCCGCAAAGTTTCTTTTGTCTCTGATCAGCAATGTCTAAAACTAGTTGCCAGTTCTGATGAAACAGTTTTCTCGTATAATATGTACTTGATATTGTTTTGCATAAGAATACGCAGAATTTAGAGTATAAAAGTTTAGATGTTTCCAAGGATGCCGTCAGGGACATTAAAACAGACTACTACTGACGACTCTAAGATATGTTGGCGGTCTACCATGTGTTCAAGTTCGGTTAAACGATATGTAAATTTTGTAAACCTTTACCACATATACACAAAGCGTTACCGTTTATCCATGTACACGTCGAAGCCCTAGGTGTAAGTAGCGGCACTATTCAGATGAAAGCGGTGCAGGTCAAAAATTAGGTCACTACGTCAAATCTTAGAAAATCATAGAAAAATCTTGTGTACACTCTAGAGGGCACTGTTTTTATCCAATTCATGAAACTTGGACTGTTTATTTTTATGAAATCTATGGTAGGTTTGTAAGTGGGTCATGTCAGGTCAATAAGTAGGTCACTAAATCAGATATGAGAAAAACCTTAAGTACACTCCAGAGGGCACAGTTTTGATCCAATCTTTGTTCAGAATGTTTATTTCTATGTAATTTAGAACTAGGTGCTCTAGTGACCTCCTTTATTAAACAGTTTTGTTTAATACCAGTATAACTTCACAGCTGTATTGGATTTGTTTGACGTCAAAATCTGTACTCTTCTAAAACCACTGGTTTAAGGTTTGTAACAAACGAGTGAAGTAACAAAATGTGTCTGTTGACAGTAATATCGCAGGTGAGCTACAGGACCATTGGTCCTCTTGTTTCTGTTTATATTCAGCAAAAAACACAATTATTATTGTTCTCTGACAAAAATCTAGCAATGCAGTTGATTGGTAATTAGAATTAATGGTCCTTTGAGACAGAATTGCAGTCTGTAGTAGATTCTCATAGTTCCATAAATAATGTTGCCCCCATTAATAGCGGAGCTAGGTTTACCCAGTAGAAGATGTATGGGTATGCAACTATGTTTTCCACCATTTTAGAAACGAAAACAACTTTGTGTCTTCCTGTTTGCTTCCATGAACAGAGTACTTCTTCTGAAATGGGGTCTAATCTTAAAGGAAAGAATTTGCTCCTGTGGGAGCAAATGTTTTCCTTTAAGAGTTGACTCCAGACAAAAAAGGAGAAAAGAAAATGCAAATGGCAGAGTTGCTTCCCCTGAAAGTGTGTCACCGTAAAATATTTGCTATATGGTCAGAGCCTGTGCTATGTGCTCTGTGAATGACCAAAGATCCAAGGCTTCTTCAAACAGACAGCAAAACTTGATCAGATGGCACAAAGGTGCAGGCTGTTCTGAGTCAGTGCTGAAAGCACATGTGGTATACACATAGTTGTCACACTGGCAACTAACAGAAGAGAGACACACATATATGTACTATCACCTTTATGTGGAGTTTTCATCATATGAGCCGCGACACGAGAAAACCAACAATGTGGTTGTGCGCCCAGCGCAGACTCAGATCAGCCTGGGCATCCGCCCAGTCTGATCAGAATCTTCGTTGTCCGCATGAAGGTAGCTTAGACTCCTAGCTACCCTTTGAGCGCCAAGTGGAGAGTCTTATCAGACTGAGCGGATGCCCAGGCTGATCTGAGTGTTCGCCGGCCGCACAACCACATTGTTGGTTTTCTCGCGTCGCGGCTCATATGTTGTGTTTTGTTACAATGCACTGACAGACAAGACACAGTAGTCTGTGAAATTTTTGTTGCCTGACTCCACTTCACATACAATTTTCTTACAGGGTCTGGTGAAAAATAACACACTGAGCCATTTCTCCCTGGAATTTTGTAGAATAGGAGATGCTGGACTAGATAGTAAGTAGAGAAAACGCGATACAGAGACAATACTATGTTTATTCTGCAAGAAGACAGGGTTTTACTCACCCACTGGACAAGAGTATCCCTTTCTAGAACTGTCTGAGATTTTTATATCCCAGCCTGCTGTCTCAGCTTTGAAAGCTGTCCCAAAGTGCCATTCATTGCTTAATGTATCTCAGTCTTGTTAATTTCAACAACTCCACTTTCTACTTGTCATGTTAATTGCATGCATGTAATATGAAATTGACACCCAGTGCTGTACAGGAACTGTCACTATAGAGTCTTTCTTGATAAGCTTTCATGCATAAAATGCATGCACAAGGTGAAATTAACATGATGGAACTATTATTAGAAATTAGTTGGAAGTAATATGAAATAGGCGCCACCTAAATTGCAACCAACCTACATTATGACTCCAGTAAATAAAAGCATCGCAAACGACTGCGTGATACCCCGCCACTGCAAACCTTTTTCACACACCGATTTTTCCAGATTTTTTGTTTTTCTGTATAACCCCAGGGCAGGGGCAGCCTAAACCCATTGCACACGGATAAAAGTCTTTGTCATGACAGGACACTTCATTACTCTGATAATAGGCTTCAGGTAAATCACTTACCACTGTACGGACAGACACATGGACGGACAGACACATGGACGGCCAACGTGAAAACATAATACCCCGCCACTAACGTGTGGCGGGGTATAAAAACTGAAACAAGAAAATTTTAGCACAGCTGCATGGATAGCTCCTTTTGTCATGAGTTGATTAATTGATTGATTGATTTATTCATTGATTGATTGATTGATTGTACCATTTTCGGTCGACATCTGGACAACATATTCGTATCACGAGATATTAAATAAATGATAATGAACTGAGAATAAAAAATGTAGGCCTAGGCAAGAGACAGAACAGGGGACAGGTGTTTTGAAGAGAGAGAGAGAGAGAGAGAAAATGGTACCACTGGCAACCGTAAAACCCTGCACAGTATCGGCAGCCAATGATGCCATTGGCAACCGTTGGCACCACTGGCAAAATTGCCAATGTCACCACTGGTAGAGCCAATGGCGCCAATGGTACCACTGGTAGAGCCGAAGGCGCCTATAGCACCATTGCAGAGACAATATTTTTCTGTGCTTAGAAAGTTTTAGTTTTTCTAATTTTCTTTCATTATTGTGGGGAAAAAATCTCCTGTGTCAACTCGAGTGTTTATGGTGGGTTCAATAAATTGCCATATAGAATGACGCAAATTTCCCGCCCCGGTAATTTTTCCCACGCCGTAAGTTGTCTGCAGTATTATCAGCCAATGGTCGGCAATGCTCGTTTCAATGGTAGAGCCAGCGGTGCCAATATTGAAACTCAGAGCGTCATTGGCATGCCAGTAGTGACATTGGCAAAACCCCGAATGCAACCAGTATTGGTTGTGACGTCACACATAAAAGATGCAACGTCACACTGGTGCTCCATCCAATCGACTACTAGATTATTTATATAACTGAGGGAAAACCGATAGGCCTAGTAGTGGAAGTCATAAGCTGTTTTGCATCTCTCCGTCAGCCTTTGTCGTTTCTAGACAGTTTCTAGACAGTTGTAAAGCTTGCTAGCTTTACGTGTGCACCTGCCTGCTGCCGACCTAGAAATACAATGCGTGTCACCAATAAACAGATGCCGAGAAGCCGCAGTTAAACGGTAAGGGTTGTTTTTTTTTTTCTTCGAGCTCTACGGCCTGCTAAGTTCTAGCCGAATATTCTGACGGCCATCATAGGATTTTTTTTTGGAATTCAGACGCGTGTTGCCAGGGAAGCGGCGGCGGAAGTTCAGGAATTTATTTTCGTCCAATAAAAATCCCAACGTCTCGTTTCTCCATAGAAAGAAAAACGCCGACCGGAAATTCAGTGACACAAAAATTTCGAAGCCTTAGTGGTACGGGACAGAATAGAATAGAACAGAAATACGCATTAATCGTAAAGCAACCAACACTCGTTGTTTGCCGCCTTCGGCGGCGAACAACTCGTTGGTTGGTTGCTATAAAATAATAGCTTGAACAAAAGTTTAAGCACTGATTGGCTTTTCTGGTTTATTAGATATAATGGGTGAGTAAAATGATCAATGATGGGGTTGAAGCCTCGACGAGGAACCTCAAGCTTATTTTCAGATTATTTAAATCTTAAGACTAAATACTCTGAAAACTAGCCTGAGATTTCCTTGTCTCATCCTCAACCCCATCATAGATTCTTTTATTCTGTTTCCATAAAGTACAACAAGTATGTAAGTTGTGTAAATCAGCTGTTAAGTATTTACCTTCCAAAACAGGCCCAAAAATCTAAATCTGTCTTGCAAGATGGATCTAGATTTTTCGGATTTTTTGGAAGGGGAAAACTTATGTCTCATATAAACCAAAGAAATACATGTATGGAGTTTTTTTTTTTCTCATACGTACATATTTGCCAGATCCCAAGGAAGTTGTTTGAAGACAAGGCTCTAATTGAATATTCAGACTTCTGCTAATTTACCCAGAAAATGTTAATTATGCAATGAAACAAACATACATGATTGCTGTTCTTGAATCTTGTACTAGATTCTGTTGAAAAACTTATCTATAATGCCAGAAAATCCTAAAAATTATTGTTCATGTTGTGCCTTTCAATTGTCATTCCAACCCCCATCCCCAAAACATGCTTTGATGCTAATAAAGTGAAAACAAATAACTCTTACCACAGGGCGGCAGTGTAAGGGCAGGGAACTTCATATAAACTTGTTAAGCCTGGAAGGTGAATATTAAAGCAAGATTAAATCAGTGTTTGAATAACACAAGAAGTCCATATTTGAAACCTAGATTTTGTTACATTCAAACATGACCTCAAACAGTTATAAATGTGGCTATGCCAGTAGGTATCTATACAAGAATGACTCGTTTCTTTGTCGGATCTTTTAACCTCCCGAGGTTTATAAATCCCATATTTTAAAAGGGATGATTCAATAAACTGTATATTACATTCATATGTCCTACAACTATAGCATCTTTCCATCTGTTTTTATGTTTTCAAGAGTCCTTCTGAGAGCCTGTGCACAATTTCGCGAAAGAATACACGAAAATTGAAATTATTTGACCACCATTTTGTTTTCTGAAAGGGTTAAGGTTTGTCAAAATAAGAATAATTTACTTGCCTATGGAACCTACACCATACCTTTACAATCCGGCATTGTCAGTACGGCTACTGGTCCCGATGATCGAAGGCTCGAAGAAAGTCTGATGGCTATGAACTGAATGATATGTTTCTTATAGCACAATGCGGAGCATGTGTGATAAACAGCAATGCAGTCCTACATAAAACTGATAATTCGCAGAATTATTCAGTTGAACACACCAGTAAACACACCAAAGTTTGTTATAGGTTTGACATTTTGTAATTTAGCGTCTGTTGCTTTCTCAATATCGTAAAAGACAAGTCTGACGTGTTTGTATGGCTTCAACTGCAGTCGAAAGATACTAGAAAAAGTAGTTCTTAAAGCCAGTATCCAGTCATACATCAATAGCCAATGTCTGAATATTATAGAGAAGGTAACCAATCTACAGGGATTTATTTCCCTAGAGGACCTGTGCACGCAGAGCATGCAATTTCGACATGCACTGTCTGCAGCAACTCTCAAAATAGACACTTTCTGAAAATTAAAGTTTTACTTTTTATGCTGAAATGGAATAAATTTATGTTTGCGTATATCATCAATTACCGGAATGCTGTAGTACATATATTTGCAAAAAGAAATTCTAAAATGTTTATCTCTGCTAAAGTTATGGTCGGTCAAAGAGTTATACAGTGCACTAATGGGGGTCACTGTAAAAGGCGAAGTGTCCTCCATTTGATATTTAAGATAAATTCCCGAAATTTGGTGATTTTGTTCTGTAGAATGGCTGTTTAAAATCAATAACTCCTATCCACTCTAAAATTTTCAAAACATGGTGAGGCTCAGTATTTATCAATCACCCCTCGTATATGTCTATAACTGAAAGAATATGGAAGTGAAGACAAAATATTTTTGATTGTTGTGTACCATAATTCTGTTATGCAGCAGTGCAGTAAAATTGATGTTTTATGAAAGAAAATACCCTGTCTTATATATACTGAACGTCAAAAGAAACGCATACAATGTATACACCCAATTTATTTGAAGCTATAGGTATGCTCTTATTTAGACATTTTGAGTTACTTTGTTTATGATATTCCGACAGAATGAGCACCTTAACGCATCGATATTCCATAAACTTTACAGACCAGAACGCTTGCTTTTGTGATGGGGTTAAACTTAAAGTCACCATACTTTCAGAAGCTGAATTTTAAATTCCATATAATGCTGAGCTAATAATTTTCTCCAGACATAATGTCCGCGGCAAGGGTAAGAAACAGCGAAAAAATCAAGGCAGTCGAGCCTTGCTCTTTAGAGAAACAATCTGGTGAAAGTTGGCAGTAGAAACAGTAACACTGGCATACCATTGGATTTCCATAGACCTTTTAACACCCTGTATTTCTTGAAAAGAACAGAAAACATTCATTCTAAGAGGTTTAATGAATTAACAAGAGTAAAATAAAAAGCTTTGCAAAGACATTTTTCGTAGCACTGCAGAACTTTTGATGTTATTGGACTTCCCATTTTGCTATTTGTTTAATTGCAAGGGAGGTAATTTGACAAGTGTTCAACTTCAAACTGCTGTCATGTGCCTAAGAGGAATACCATGGTAAAAAAAACGATGTTTTTTTCATAACCATAAATCAGGGTCGTGTTTTGGAAACAATTTGTTATACAGCCAAAGGAAAGACAACTCTTACAACAACTTTGAATGTTTCACGATAAATTGAGATAACTCTTTAATCCAAGTTTGGTTTTTCAAGAAGATACGTTTATAGTGTTGGCAGACGTCTGTAGTGTTTTCTGCGATATATGATTTAAAACCATAATTCAGATGACAGAAGAAAACTGAACCTAGACTTGTATGCGTTTCTTTTGGCGTTCAGTATATATAGGTAATGACATAAAAGGGCCATCCTTGGGACCTGGCAAGGGGAACACAGTGTGTGTTCAGTATAGTATAGAATAAATGTCTTTATTTGTAAAGCACTAGAAACATAGCTATATGTTTCAAACCTTGTTTCACGTTTTCAGTTATATGCAAGGGAATTAAGAATTCAGCCTCCATCAACTCGGTGAATTTTACTGGCTGTAGTTTATCATGGAAAGGAGCAGATTCTTTGGCCAAAGTTGTTAAGGTAAGATAGTTTAGAGTGAACAGCAACTCTGCCCTTTTCATTTTTTTTGCGTCCCTTCTTATTTGGGAATCAGCTGAATGGAAAGAATTAGCTCTCCTAGTTGCAGTCAACCCCATTTTGGAAAAAAGTTTGTTCTTAAGGGAAGCAAACAGAAAATCACACAAGCTGTTGGTAGAAAAGGCAAACAGATATAGCCATTCACCTTAATAATGCTATCATTTGTTAAAATGATAACTACATACTTTGGGTAGATGAATTACAAATGGAAAATTTCAAGGGGGGGGCATCCTCTGTACATATCAGATAGAAGCAGCCCCTCAGCCAGTATACAGAAATAAATAAATCTTATCATTGTTTTTAAAAAATAATGAAGTATCTTTGTCAGTAAAAATAAAAAGAAAAAGTACATTAGGATGAAATACATAGTATTTGAACTCATGATCCCTGTATCAAAGATATCAAGAACAACTGAGCTACACAGCTGATGAGGAGTGTTGTGGTTGTCTAAAGAATAAAATGCAAACATGGTTTTCTCTCATTGGCATACCACTTTAGGAACGTAATAATTATTGTTTCACAAAGCAAAAAGGCAAACAGAGTCAATTTGGACCTTAAAAATGTATGCTGTTGGTTGGAAAGATACTTAAATAGAAACATTTTTTTTTAAAAATCCTCATCAGAACTAACATTTCATAAAGCATTGTTTATTTTTCCAGCATCAGGCAATGAGACGTCACAACGAGGCCTGGAGAGATAGCTTGCGCTATAGACGGCCAGACTTAGATCGGATGCCGGGGATACGGAGGATAACTATTAATAATAATCCTATGATGGGTGATCAAGGGGCCACCCTTCTGGCAGAGGCATTGAAGGATGATCTCTGGTTAAAAGGTAGTTAAACAGGGGTCAGCCTAGGGTTCTCAGACAGGGAGAAGTTTTGCATCATTACGAATTTTAGGGAGAAGTTGTATTCCAAATTTTGGATTTTCTATGTAATGGATTTAATAACAAGACCGTTAGAAGCATACTAAGAATGAACATAAGGTTTTATCCAAGACCTTATCCTTTATTTTATTGCATCTTGACTAAGCTGTCCACAGAAAATGCTTTATTATTTTATTGCATCTTGACTAAGAAGTCCACTGAAAATGCTTAAAGCATTTTCTATGGACTTCTTAGTCAAGATGCAATAACAATGCCTGCTGTCCTTGTGGAGTCAAAGCTTCCTAGGAGCATTAACTCTTTTGTCGCCATTGTCACCCAGGTGCAACTGCTATGCAGAGCGCCATTGTCGCTTGAATGTGACTGGCACAGTCCCTTTATATATATACATTTTAGGACATTACCAAGGGAAATAATCTCAAGTCTGCTACCAAATTATGGCAAAAAAAATTTAATTCGTGAGAAAAACAAAATTTAGCTGTTTTTGATGAAATAAGAGACTTTCAAGGGTTTTGTGTACCAGAAATGCGCAATATTTAGTTTTCTTGTAAAATAAATTTGGCGCTGGAAACTTGGGCAAGAGGTAAATATGCAGTATAATGCATGAGCTGTACTTAAAAGTCAAACCTGTGCTAAAGATCACCTGTCTATATAGACCACTTCAACAGCCACCTAAATGTAGCAAATGGCCACATTTGAACCTGTGAACAAAGATCACCTGTCAACAAAGACCACTGTTTGGGGCTTCCTTATAAAGGTGGTCTTTGTACACAGGTTTGACTATACATTTTAAATGAATGATGCATTGATTTAAATGATTATGTCAAATTTTGATCAATTAATCACTTTTATGCTCCCAATGAGTAAGGGTCCAGTAAATCTATTAATTTGGAAACCACTAATTTACAGTAATATATGAATTTTGAAAGTAAAATTTTAGGGATAGAAAATTTGTTTATTAGCATTTAGAGACAAACGTTGATCAAAGGCAAGCATATGGTTGGGGCATAGCATTTCATGAACACATTTTCTTGTTTTCCAGTTTTTAGCATACTTTCAGGAGTTGGTTAGCAGCAGCGTAAACTTTGTACTTGTTTTTCAATTTTCAGCTCTTGACATGCAAGGAAATGGCATTTCATCTACCGGCGCCAAATCATTACTAGATGTTCTGAAATATAATACTACATTGGTTGTGCTAGATGTTCGACGGAACCCTCTTATAGGTAAGTCTGTTCATAGGTGCTATATTGGTGGACATTTATATATAGAATGATCTCCCTTGGCCAGTGTAGGTAAGGGGAGAATTTCTCCCCTTAACTACACTGGCCAAGGGAGATAATTCCGGAGAAATATTTAGTAAAAGTAGACAATAAGGCCAAAAGAAAAAATGTCTTGTTTGGGGGTATGTCGCCAAAAAATTTTAGGGTCAGTAGATAGGCAATTTTTTTTTTTTTGAATATAAACTTTTTGTATGCAAAATGTATAAAAATTCTTAAAATAGCCTATAAGTAGACTTTAAAATCCCATAAGGCCATAAAAAAGTTTGAGTAGGCCCCAAAAATATACAAACGGTAGGGTAACAGGAAACAAGAGATTTTATTGCTTGAAATAAACTTGTATCATATTTCTTCTGATAAATGCTGCAAGTGGAGGGGGTGGGGGTGGTTGCCCGGTTAAACAAATTTTTAAGGTATTAAGCCAATCTTTATTGCTTTTGGTCACTTTTACATAGAAAATGTGTGGGGGGAATATTTATTTAAGTGAGGGCATTTATTTAAAAAAAATATGGTTAATACTTTAATTGCCTTTCATTGCAAAGTCTTTCAGGTAATAAAGTATAAAATGCATTGCTTCACTTTGCAGTCCATTTACCGCCTCACCTATATTGGCAAAAGGGAGAGAATCCACATTTTTTCCTGTTAGTTTTGTAGTCACAGGCAGTAGATATGTCAGAGGTTTTTGCGATGAAATTCCAGATATTTAGGGCCCCTTAGCGCCCCGCCAGACAAAGTCTGCAGAGGCCCTATAGTAATCACCTTGTCCGTCTGTCTATCCATCCGTCCGTCCGTCATCATTTCGTGTCCGCTCAATAACTCTGAAACCGATAAAGATGTTTTCACGAGACTTGGTACAAATGTAAAGCATCATCAGACGATGTGCAGAGAACAAGAACCATAACTCTGCCTACAATTTTTACTGAATTATGCCCCTTTGAAATTTTGAGTACAAAAATCATGTCCGCTCCGTAACTCTGAAACCGTTAAAGATATTTTCACGAGACTTTGTATAAATGTAGAGCATCATCAGACGATATGCAGAGAGCAAGAACCATAACTCTGCCTACAGTATTAATTGAATTATGCCCCTTTGTAATTTTGAGTACAGAAATTGTGTCCGCTCCATAACTGTGAAACTGATAAAGATATTTTCACGAGACTTGGTATAAATGTAAAGCATCATCAGTCGATGTGCAGAGAACAAAAACCATAACTCTGCCTACAGTATTTACTGAATTATGCCCCTTTGAAATTTTGAGTACAGAAATCGTGTCCGCTCAATAACTCTGAAACTGTTAGAAGATATTTTCATTAGACTTGGTACAAATGTTCAGCATCATCAGACGATGTGCAGAGAACAAGAACCATAACTCTGCCTACAGTATTAACTGAATTATGCCCCTTTGTAATTTTGAGTACAGAAATTGTGTCCGCTCCATAACTCTGAAACCGATAAAGATATTTTCATGAGACTTGGTACAAATGTAAAGCATCATCAGATGATGTGCAGAGAACAAGAACCATAACTCTGCCAACATTGTTATCTGAATGATGCCCCTTATAAATTTTGAGTACAGAAATTGTGTCTGCGCTATATACCTCTGAAACCAATAAAGATATTTTCACAAGACTTGGTACAAATGTAAAGCATCGTCAGAGGATGTGCAGAGAACAAGAACCATAACTCTGCCTACATTATTTAATGACTTATACCCCTTTCATTATTTACTGAATTATACCCCTTTGTTATTTTGAGTACAGAAATCGTGTCCGCTCCATAACTCTGAAACTGTTAAAGATATTTCCACGAGACTGGGTACAAATGTAAAGCATCATCAGACGATGTGCAGAGAACAAGAATCATAACTCTGCCTACAGTATTAACTGAATTATGCCCCTTTGAAATTTTGAGTACAGAAATCGTGTCCGCTCCATAACTGTGAAACCGATTAAGATATTTTCACGTGACTTGGTATAAATGTAAAGCGTCATCAGACGATGTGCAGAGAATAAGAACCATAAATCTGCCTACATTGTTTACTGAATGATGCCCCTTTGAAATTTTGAGTGCAGAAATTGTGTCTGCTCTATAACTCTGAAACCAATAAAGATATTTTCACAAGACTTGGTACAAATATAAAGCATCATCAGACGATGTGCAGAGAACAAGTACCATAACTCTGCCTACATTATTTACTGAATAATACCCCTTTCATTATTTACTGAATTATACCCCTTTGTTATTTTGAGTACAGAAATCGTGTCCGCTTCATCTCTGAAACTGTTAGGAGGTATTTTCATGTGACTTGGTAAAAATGTCAAGCATTATCAGTCAATATGCAGAGAACAAAAACCATAACTCTACCTACATTATTTACTAAATTATGCCCCTTTGAAATTTTGAGAACAGAAATCGTGTCAGCTCTTTAACTCTGAAACCATTAGAGATATTTTCACAAGACATGGTACAAGTGTAAAGCATCATCAGGCTATGTGCAGAGAACAAGAATCCAAACAATAAATTTTGAGAACAGAAATTGTGTCTGCGCTATATACCTCTGAAACCAATAAAGATATTTTCACAAGACTTGGTACAAATGTAAAGCATCGTCAGAGGATGTGAAGAACCATAACTCTGCCTACATTATTTACTGAATTATACCCCTTTCATTATTTACTGAATAATACCCCTGTGTTATTTTAAATACAGAAATCGTGTCCGCTTCATAACTCTGAAACCAATAGGAGGTATTTTCATGTGACTTGGTAAAAATGTAAAGCATCATCAGACAATGTGCAGAGAACAAGAACCATAACTCTGCCTACAGTATTAACTGAATTATGCCCCTTTGATATTTTGAGTACAGAAATCGTGTCCGCTCCATAACTGTGAAACCGATTAAGATATTTTCACGAGACTTGGTACAAATGTAAAGCATCATCAGACGATGTGCAGAGAATAAGAACCATAAATCTGCCTACATTGTTTACTGAATGATGCCCCTTTGAAATTTTGAGTGCAGAAATTATGTCTGCTCTATAACTCTGAAACCAATAAAGATATTTTCACAAGACTTGGTACAAATGTAAAGCATCATCAGACGATGTGCAGAGAACAAGTACCATAACTCTGCCTACATAATTTACTTAATTATACCCCTTCGATAATTTATTGAATTATACCCCTTTGTTATTTTGAGTACAGAAATCGTGTCCGCTTCATAACTCTGAAACTGTTAGGAGGTATTTTCATGTGACTTGGTAAAAATGTCAAACATTATCAGTCAATATGCAGAGAACAAAAACCATAACTCTGCCTACATTATTTACTAAATTATGCCCCTTTGAAATTTTGAGTACAGAAATCGTGTCAGCTCTTTAACTCTGAAATCATTAGAGATATTTTCACAAGACTTGGTACAAGTGTAAAGCATCATCAGGCTATTTGCAGAGAACAAGAATCCAAACTCTGCCTACATTTTTTACTGAATTATGCCCCTTTGTAATTTTAATATAGAAATCATGTCCGCTGTATAGCTTTAAAACCATCAAAGATATTTTCTTAAAACTTGTACATAATATAAAGCATCATCAGACAGTGAGCAGAGAATAAGAACTGTAACTTCATCTAAATTTCCCCTCGGTAGTTTGCAGTCTAGAAAACGTGTTTGCTCTCTAACTTTAAAACTGTTAAGATATTTTCACAAAACTTGGTACAAATATAAACATCATCAGACAATGTGCAGAGAAAAGGAACCATAACTACACCTTCCCTTTGTTATTTTAGGTATGGAAATCTTGTCCACTGTATAACTTTATAGCCTTTGAAGATATTTTTATAAAACTTGGTACAAATATAAAGCATCATTAGATGATCTGAAGGTGTGCAGAATGCAAGAATGGTAACATCAGTTTCCTGCTTCACAGAGTTGTTGCCCATGTTTTAATCAATCATGATTGTGTATTTTGCCCATATCTTAATGACACAACCGGAGGCTTAATTTCAAACAACATATTGAATATGAAGGAACAACATGATAATAGAAAGCTGGTATTGTTATTTCTGGTTGGGCACATATGACTTAAATGTCATCAACAGTTTCATAAAGGCGGGGCCCTATTAGTTACCATGTCTAGTTATTTATGTATAGACTGGAGGAACAAAAGGGTAAAAAGATGTAATGAAATTTATGAAAACACCTCAAATTTCAATCCCATGAAACTTTGGTGTATCTTAATGTTTTTAGTATCCCATTTTGTTTCACTGTGTAGTTATTTCACTGAGCACAAAATGTTTGAAGTGGCTTTTTGCATCTACTGTAAGGACAGTTCTCACCCAGTACCAGAAAATCTGTATTGCATCAATTTTTTTTTGTAATTGACATATTCATATTTGAATTTTGATTATGAATGGCTGACTTGGGGTTTAACAGCCCTTTCAACAGTATTTCAGGCATATTGAGGAGATAGAGGGGTGAATTGAAATGCTATCACCATTGGGACTTTGTTTACAGTGAAAAAATTCTGCCTTCTGCGGGATACAAACCTGGACCTCCAGCTTAGGAGGGCCAGAGTTAAACCAACTTAGCTATCAGGGCTCCTTTGAATTCGGAAAAGCCCACTTTTCATGTAGGCTGATGTTACGTAAAATTTTTCTCTGCTGTGACTAGCAGAAGTGAGAGATAAGACTGAGCCGGGACACGACAAAACCAACTTTGTGGTTGTGCGCCCAGTGCAGACTCAGATCAACCTGGGCTTGGGCCCAGTCTGATCAGAGTCTTCGCTGTATGCATGAAGGTAGCTTAGACCCTTAGCTATCCTTTAAGTGCTTAGTGAAGAGCCTGATCAGACTGGGTGGATGCCCAGGCTGATCTGAGTCTGTGCTGGGTGCACAACCACTTTGTTGGTTTTTTCGTGTCGCGGCTCATATGCAGAATTTGTATCTTCTGTGACCAGCAGAAGTGAGAGATAGATATTACTTTTCCAGTATCAAAAATGGCTGTACCGTTAGTGGTAACGATGTAATTTTGCTTCACGGGGCCGTATTTATAAAACAACTTAAGTGGTTGCTATGCTGTTGCTAAGGCTGAATGCCCATGAAGAAGATTCCCTACAACTATGAAATTTGCTCTGGAGGAACCGTCTTTTACAGACTGTTTGTTTTTATAAAACAACTTAAATGGTTGCTATGCTGTTGCTAAGGCTGAATGTCTGTAAAGGAGATTCCCTACAACTGCGAAATTTGCTCTGGAGGAACAGTCTTTTTCAGACTGTTCCTCCAGAGCAAATTTCATAGTTGTAGGGAATCTCCAACATAGAAATTTAGCCTTAGCAACAGCATAGCAACCACTTAGCCTTAGCAACAGCATAGCAACGACTTAAGTGGTTTTATAAATACGGCTCCACTTTTCTGGTTTAGCTCTGTTTTGTGACAATGCCAAGACAGGCAAAAGACCCTTCTGTGAAATTCTTGTTTTTTATTGCCTAAAGATAATAAAAATGACTGAAGTTTGCTTTCATCTTGCTAAACACATTTAGACCCTGTTACAGTGTTCGCTAGAACCGCCGCACTTTTCGTGCAAAAGTCATGACGCCATGACAGAAGTGAGCCATTTTAAGGTCTGTTAAGCTTATGCTTATATATTGTATTCTCTGAAAGAACATTTCTCCTGTTGAATGATCAGTGAGCTAAGTAGGGACTGATGTGCCCCTTTCAGTCTGAGTGCTTCGGATGCGCTTCGTCATTCTATAAATACATTTCCCTACCTTGCAGGGCTTGTCAAATCAAAATTTGATCTACTTGTCCGGTACACAACTTCTGCTGCAAAATGCTGAAATTCTTCAGTTTTCCCTATGTAGCTTATACATTTTTCTGGGCAAGTAAGAAAATATTTTACTTGCCCAGCAAAAAATTTGACTTGTCCCGGGCAGCCGGACAATGGATTTGTCAGGCCCTGCCTTGTATTTATCTGAAAGGACAATTGTCCTGTTGATTGATCAGTGAGCTACTAGGGACTGATGTGTCCTATTGCGTCCGAGTATCTCAGATGAGCTCGGTCAATCTACAAGTGAATTTCCGTATCTTGGACCCATGTGTTGCTAATTGCAATGTAAGAAAGTGAACCAGATAACGAATGCACTGATGCAGTAGCCTCAATTTACGAGTGTGAGTGTAACGTCGTAGTGAAGGCATGCTTTGAACTTGATGGTCCGCGTCATGCTGAAATGTCTTTACCACTTTGTTGGTGGATTTAACTATGTTATAGATGCACATTTTTCTGTGTCAAAGACATGCAGCTAGCTCTACTGTGGATATGGGTATCTGGGTATCTTGGGTCCAAGATACGGAAATTCACTTGTAGATTGACGGAGCTCATCCATGACAGAAGTGAGCCATTTTAAGGTCCTTGTATTCTCTTAACGTTTAAATGACTGCCCTCTCATGTTGAACAAAGAAGCAAACTGCTTCCTCTTTATGAGATTGAGTTGTTCTGGTTGTGAAGCCGGTTTCTTGGGAGCCTGATGCAGGCTTCCTTAACCCGGCGCAACCGGCTCCAGTGCTGGTTTGCTAAAACGGCTCTCACAGTTGCTTCCGGGAGCCGGCGGCTCTTTGAGCCGGAAACAGCTCTGGCAGCTGGTTTGAGAGCTGTTTTTCACGACTAAGGTGCGATTTTGACCAATCGAATCATAACTTGGATTTTGCACTTGTCAAGTCCATTTTAGCCAGGATTCCCCTGAAGAGTCTGCATAATGGACGAAACCTAGGTTGGGCTCTCGTGTTCCTTCACAATACAACGCCAGAAACATGGGAAAGCATTTCAGTCCTGGCTATTCAGTCATTTTTGTCGCACCTGCTTTAGCAAGGTGCGATATAGGCGTCCGGTTTTCCGTCTGTCTGTCCATACGTATGTCTATCCGTACGTCCGTCCATTCACAATTTACGTCGACCCTGGCGTTAAGATTTGCGAAGTTAATTTCTCCAAAACCACTGCACCCATGGTTCTCAAATTTCATATAGAATATAACCAGACTACATGGCTTCAGTTTAGAGAAATTCGGCCTGGTCGAGAATTCAAGATGGCCGCCATTTCTAAAACTAGCAAAACAATAAAATCAACAATTTCTCTGGAACCGCTTGGTATAATTGGCTGAAATTTGGCATGGTACTTTAGTAGGACCTTTTTTTTTGAAAATAATAAAAATGAAAAGAAATTGTAGTGGAATTAGGTCACAGTGACCTACTTTTTGACAAAATTTGTGTCCGATTAATCCTTGCATGAAACTATTTAGGTTTTCTAATTTTCAGTTTTTGCTTTCACTTTCTTCTCACCATGACCTCTGTTTCTTCTCTCCATGACCCCTGCTACTGTAGAAGCACAATGCAGGTGCGACATAGCATTCCGTGGAATTCTTGTTGTACCTTTTTATTGCTTTAATTCTTCCTTTCTTGTTATTGTTATGTTTATTTTAAATTCTAGGCTTTGCCAGTAAGTCCTAAGATCAGACAGGTGTTTTTATTTTACATGTGTACTGTAGTGCTTTGGTTTTTACAGTTTTGCTACTTGTATTTTTGAATGTAGTACCTTAAGAATTCTAAAAATTGGAACACCTAAAATAATGACTGTAGATCTTCTTGACAAGACTGCATTTGGTTCCAAACAGTTTGAAGTTTGTATAGATATACGAAATTCATAAAACAGTTTCATAAATTTCATATGACATAGAGGTGAAACTGTTAACAGGTAATATGTATTGCAATACCGTTTTAGGCGTATTGTTACGCCCCAAAATTATGAAATGACCATTAGTGTAAGAATCTGTTTATCATATGACCCTCTAAAATGGGATTTTATATCCTTCAAAATGATCATTATTTCAATAAGGACAAGGGCCTTGTCAATGACGTTTCATGTATGCGCAAAAAAGTTATTACTTGTGTGGTCATACAATTTTTATGACACGGCATTACCTACTGAATAAATGTTAACAGCAATGTTATATGATAAATATATATTGAACATTAAGCCATCTTGTCCATAGTAAAATGATGTTTTAAAAAAATCTTGCTGTTGTAATGAATTCTGTCATAAAGAAGGTTGACTGTACGATAACCGTCCTCATAATGGAAAAGTTAGGAGCAGTCTGATCTGGGTCTGCACTATATGCTCAGACCTATTTGTTCCAGCTCTCAGAATTTCTAGGGTATCTACCTAATTAGCCATACTTGTCTTCTTTAGATTTGAACTTAATTGCTTTTGTCCCCATACTGAACAGAACTTAGCACACAGTGCAAACCAAGATCAGACTGCTCCTCAGGATGAGGAGCAGTCTGATCTTGGTTTGCGCTGTCTGTCATAGTTTCTGAATATTTTTATTAGTGTAGATACATGTATGTTAAG
This sequence comes from Ctena decussata, assembly GCA_963989385.1. NCBI lineage: Eukaryota > Metazoa > Mollusca > Bivalvia > Lucinida > Lucinidae > Ctena > Ctena decussata. The sequence goes on along the minus strand of OZ022515.1, from coordinate 13,667,739 downwards.
AGTCAGTAAGTGAAATGTGTGTCACTTTTCGATATCATTGTCATTGTGTTTTGTGTTTTCTGACGATTTTGATGGGTAAAAAAGAGTAAAACATAAATTGATAAATTGTGTCCAAACTGTGTAGGCTAATCATGACAAAATTGTCTCTTATAAGGCATAATAGGAATTACTTTGCCGTTAATCATGCAACGCATATAAAGTAACCTTAATTGGTGATAAATAAAAAATAACCTTACCAAGTGACACATACTTTCATCCACTGACTGTATTGATGTGTAAAAGCTCTTGTAATAGGAGGGAATAGAGCTACATGTATATGTTGCTTTTATTTTGATTAATCTATGTAGATTGTATTATACATGTACTGTACTGTAATTCTTTGAAGAGTTCTGATTGAAAAGCTTTTATTTTTTGTTTTGTCTTAAACAGTTAAACTTGTTATTTGTACTAACCATATTTCATTGGTTGTGAGCTTGTTTCAGGGATTTTTATGGGTATCCAAAGGCCAAACTTTAACCAATTTATTATGCAAATAAAATCTTTTTTTTATGACATGTTTCTCAAAGAAGGAAGAAAATGAGCTGGCTTGTATTACCTGAAAATATTGTTAATTTACTGTAAAATCTTTTCTTATAGAACTTAAAAATAACCCACTATTAGGTAGGTACTGTAAAATGAAAATAATTTGCATGAATTTAATTTTTGGATGTGTTTTATTAGCTCACCTGTCACGGTGAGCTTATAGTATAGCCATGGTCCGGCGTCAGACGTGGTCGGCGTGGTCGTTCACACTTTTAAACATCTTCTTCTCAGAAACCACTGGGCCGATTGAAGCCAAATTTCATATAGGGCCTTAACAGGATGGGGGAACGAAAGTTTATATATTTGGTCCAGGTCACATGACCAAGATGGCCGCCATGCCCATATATGGTAAAAACCTTAAAAAATCTTCTTCTCCAGAACCACTAGGCTGATTGCCTTGAAACTTGGAATGTAGCATCTTGGACATTAGTACTACAAAGTTTAAATAAGTGATGACCTTTGGTTGAACTCGACCTATTTTATGGCAAGGTCAAATTTGGTCCCTTAGGCTTTTGAAAAAGTGCATTTTTCTGTTGCTTTTGTGCTCTGTGATATGGAAATGCAGTCAGCTTCAACCCTTATGAATACTAGAGGTCAAGGTCATTTAGTGACCTTGACCAAAGATCATTTGTCCATTGCTGCGTGTCAACATTTTCAAACATCTTCTCAGAAACCAATGGACCGATTGAAGCCAAAGTTCATACAGAGCCTTAACAGGATGGGGGAATGAAAGTTTATATATTTGGTCCAGTTCACATGACCAGGATGGCCGCCATGCCCATATATGGTAAAAACCTTAAAAAACCTTCTCTAGAACCAATTGGCTGATTGCCTTGAAACTTGGTATGTAGCACAGGGCTCGAAATTTATACTCGTCTGCTTGTATTTACAAGTAGATGGTCGGTAAGGACGAGTAGAAATTGTCACTGACTTGCCCTGCCGGACGAGTAGGTTTTTCCTCTATGAAAATTGTCTAATCATGACGTTCAGGAAAAGCACAAATCGATCAAATTACAGCATACGAATATTGACTGTAACGCAAAAAGCATGACATCCCATAGATTTCCGCATCGTGTTGTCTAAAAAATGAAAACGGAAATGGCAAACTGTAAATAAACAGTGCGCCTGCGCATATCGAACATCGGCCCGATGAGGATTCGCACCAACGCAGGTTTGCCTAAGTTGTTTGCGCTCTATAACTGCATGATTACAAATGCATAATCCAACTCAAATAGTTGTACAGGACATGATTTTCACATCCTCACTTGAATAAAGCAGAAAAAATCTACTTTGGTGCAGAAATCTTTATAAATGAAACTTTTTTGCAAAACCGCTCTGTACGATCCTGAATTGGGACGAAACCATATTACCAGTCCTATGGAAAGTACCGGAAATAATCGAGTGAAAATGAAAGTGAAAGTAGAATAAATTCGAGGGAAAAATGAGTGATATCAGACAGTTTTTAAGCAGGACAAGTACATTTTTGAAAGGACGAGTAAAAATTTGAAAGCACTTGCCCTGCAGGACAAGTACGTTCAAAAAAAAATTTCGAGCCCTGTAGCATCTTGGACTTTAGTACTACAAAAGTGTATATAAATGATGACCATGGGTTGACCTTGACCTATTTTATGGCTAGGTCAGATTTGTTCCCATAGGCTTTTGAATGGCAAAAACTGAAAAAGTGCATTTTTCTGTGGCTATTTAATATGCTCTGTGATATGGAAATGCAGTCAACATCAACCCCTATGAATACTAGAGGTCAAGGTCATTTAGTGACCTTGACCAAAGATCATTTGTCCATTGCTGCGTGTCAACATTTTCAAATGTCATCTCCTCAGAAACCATTGGGCCAATTGAAGCTTTCTTTAATATAGAGACTTAAAAGGATGGGGGAACAAAAATTTATATATTTGGCCCCGGTCACATGACCAAGGTGGCTGCCATGCACATATATGTTAAAAACCTTAAGAAATCTTCTCTTCCAGAACCAGTAGGTCAATTGCCTTGAAATTTGGTATGTAGCATCTTGGATAGCCTGGCTACAGTCGAATCTGTATATTTCTCTGGTGGTCAGATTCGCCTGGTAACTTTCAGAAGAGGCTCTGCAATATGATACTCTTCTTATAAATTCTTGAGTTAATAAAAGCAACATTACAAGTGCTATAAAGTGCCCATTAGACTAGCAGAGATCTTTATCTCCATCACCCTTAGAAATCAATTAGTTTTGGTTTCTCAATCTGTCTGTGAATTTTAGGGATATAGTTTAAAACCTGGAATGGAATGGAATGGATGATATAATCTACTGTGAATTGTTTACAATTGCTCCAAGAGCATGGGACAGTGGTTGTCTTCAGGAAGAAATGACTTCTTCAGAGGGAGAAAATTCTTTCCTGTAAAAGTGCAATTCCAAATCGATGGAAAAGGTGGACAAGACCATTCCAGTCCACTGTGTTCCATTCCACATTTTAAACAACGCCATATTAGAATCATTTCAAAAGTGGCAAATTTACATTATGGCCAGCTGTCTTAAACCAATAACAGGCGATCAGCTGTATCACATTTTTCATTCCAATGTAAACAGATTCTGTCCTCACTAGTCATGATATGATTCATGACAGTAGGATTTCTCTTAAATCAGACGTGTATGCATTGGATCTTGATTGGTGCTGATCAGATCAAAATATGTTGTTTTTTTATACATTTGAATGTAGATGTATTAAATGTCTGTTCTTAAAATTTCTCCAGAGGTGTTTGAATTTTTTGCAGATAATTTATTTTATTCTAAATTCTTCAACCATGAGCTACATATATGTCTTTCTCCCTATTCTAATTTGAACAAATCAATGTGTCATAATTCTTAGGTGACTAGGCTTCATTGTGATAACACGCAGTCAATCGTCTCTTAAATGGGACAAACAAGTTTCAACAGAGTAGACCCAGATAAGACTGCACAGGGGAAATGTGAACAGTGTTTGGCATTTAGTTAATTTTCTGTAAAACACTCACTCAAGCATAAAATGAATTAGTCCAAAACTTAAATGTAGAATTTTTTTTTGGAAAAATCAATGGGCTCAGGAATTAATTGTCTTTAGATAGCTTCATATTCTCTAAACACGGAGAGGGGGGGGGGGGGGGAGGTCTTGACTAATACTGATCAGATCAGTCGGACAAACCTGAATCTGCAAACAGTGTAGACCATGATGAGAATGCTCTCGAAAGGTATAAACACTCTTTTGCTTTTACTTTTTTTCTGTTAAACACCCCCTCAACTATAAAATGAACCAGTCCAAAATCAAAAGATAGAATAATCCATCACAGAAAATTGGTGGTTCAGGTTTATTGTATTTAGTTTCCTGTTCTCAAAGCCTGTAGAGTTATAAAAACAAGTTGCCACAGAACATTAGCTTTATCAGATTGACCATCTGTGTTTACATCTTCAAATTGCTTCTTACATAAAAATCTGCCACTGCAGCATCATGAAAGGCTGGACAAAAGGTCAGCAAAGTTCGCTAACCAAGATTTGGGAAAAATCTCAAAATGCAAGTAACCAGACCCTATGTTCCTTTGCAGGGGATATATTGAACATAGGGTCTGTAGCCAGACTACATCTTGGACTCCAGTACTACAAAGTTTATATAAATGATTACCTTACATTGACATTGACCTATTTTACCGCAAAGTCAAATTTGGTCCCTTAAGCTTTTAGGTGGGAAAAGCTGAAAAAGTGCATTTTTCTGTTGCTGTTGTGCTCTTTGATATGGAAATGCAGTCAATTTCATCCCCCCTATGGATACTAGAGGTCAAGGTCTTTTAGTGACTTTGGCCAAAGGTCATTTGTCTGTTGTGTGTCAACATTTTTAAAGGACTTCTCCTCTGAAACTACTGGGCCAATTATAATTAAATTTCATATGCAGCCTTCAGGCAAAGCAGGAAAGGAACTTTATATATTTGGCCCAGGTCACATGACCAAGATGGCCACCATGCCCATATATGGCTAAAACCTTAAAAAATCTTCTTCTCCAGAACCACTAGGCCAATTGCCTTGAAACTTGGTATGTAGCATCTGTGACTCTTATATAAATTGAGCATAAACTGACAGGTGAGCGATTGTTGCCCTCGTGCTACTTGTTATAATGCTGTAGTGAAATTTAATGGAAAACTCATTAGCAAAGATTTAAGGATAGCAATTTTAGTTTATATACTCAACAGCAAAAGAAACGCATATTTTTAGTGTCTTGTTTTGCCTCATTAAAAGTAATGATATTTTACTTTTAACTTAATACTGGGATTTGCCTTTACCCGGTGTCCCAGTTTATCTTGCACCCTGGACAGCTTGCCCCCCGGGGGGCAAGCCAACCATGGTCAGCTTGCCCCCCGGGGGGCAAGCTGTCCCAGGATATCTTGCCCCCCATCCTGGTTATCTTAACCCCCGGGGGGCAACATATCCTGGCTGGTTTATCTTGCCCCCCGGGGGTGAAGATAAACCAGCTGGGATATCTTGCCCCCCTTCCAGGATTTTGGAATGATAACTGTCAATAGATTTTGAAATTGCTGCCAAGGACTTAAATAGTTATAAGAAGTAACTGTTTGTGCAACAACCTATCCCAGCTGCTTTATCTTACCCCCACCTCAAATTTTGGTGCCAAATCTATCTTCAAAGACTGAAACTGCTTTAAAGTGCTTTAATAGTTATTATTATGAGCTAACTACTGAATCCACTTGTCTCATGCCTGTTTACAACAGCTGATCTCGGGAAATACCTCATATCAGGGGTGGGGGGCAACCTATCCCAGCTGGTTTATCTTACCCCCCACCCAAGATTTGGGATCCACATCTATCAACAAGTATTGAAACTGCTTTAAAGTGCTTTAATATTTATTATTATGAGCTAACTACTAAATCCACTTTTTTCATGCCTGTTTACAACAGCTGATCTCATGAAATACCTCGTATCAGGGGTGGGGGGCAACCTATCCCAGCTGGTTTATCTTACCCCCCACCCAAGATTTTGGTTCAGCATCTATCAACAAGTATTGAAACTGCTTTAAATTGCTTTAATATTTATTATTATGAGCTAACTACTAAATCCACTTATTTCATGCCTGTTTACAACAGCTGATCTCATGAAATACTTCGTATCAGGGGTGGGGGGCAACCTACCCCAGCTGGTTTATCTTACCCCCCACCCAATATTTTGGATCAACGTCTATCTACAAGTATTGAAACTGCTTTAAAGTGCTTTAATAGTTATTATGATGAACTAACTACTGAATCCACTTGTTTCATGCCTGTTTACAACAGCTGATCTCGAGAAATACTTCGTATCAGGGGTGGTGGCAAACCTATCCCAGCTGGTTTATCTTACCCCCCACCCAATATCTTGGATCCACATCTATCAACAAGTATTGAAACTGCTTTGAAGTGCTTTAATAGTTATTATTATGAGCTAACTACTGAATCCACTTGTCTTTTGCCTGTTTACAACAGCTGATCTCAAGAAATACCTCGTATCAGGGGTGGGGGGGCAACCTATCCCAGCTGGTTTATCTTACCCCCCACCTAAGATTTTGGATCCACATCTATCAACAAGTATTGAAACTGCTTTAAAGTGCTTTAATAGTTATTATGATGAGCTAACTACTGAATCCACTTATCTCATGCCTGTTTACAACAGCTGATCTCAAGAGATACCTCATGTCGGGTGTGGGGGGCAACCTATCCCAGCTGGTTTATCTTACCCCCCACCCAAGATTTTGGATCCACATCTATCAACAAGTATTGAAACTGTTTTAAAGTGCTTTAATAGTTATTATTATGAGCTAACTATTGAATCCACTTGTTTCATGCCTGTTTACAACAACTTATCTCAAGAAATACCTTGTATCGCGGGTGGGGGGCAACCTATCCCAGCTGGTTTATCTTACCCCCCACCCAAGATTTTGGATCCACATCTATCAACAAGTATTGAAACTGCTTTAAAGTGCTTTAATAGTTATTATGATGAGCTAACTACTGAATCCACTTGTTTCATGCCTGTTTACAACAGCTGATCTCGAGAAATGCTTCGTATCAGGGGTGGTGGCAAACCTATCCCAGCTGGTTTATCTTACCCCCACCCAATATCTTGGATCCACATCTATCAACAAGTATTGAAACTGCTTTAAAGTGATTTAATAGTTATTATTATGAGCTAACTACCGAATCTACTTGTTTCATGCATGTTTACAACAGCTGATCTCGAGAAATACTTAGTATCAGGGGTGGGGGGCAACCTATCCCAGCTGGTTTATCTTACCCCCAGTCCAAGATTTTGGATCCACATCTATCTACAAGTGTTGAAACTGATATAAAGTGCTTTAATAGTTATTATTATGAGCTAACTACTGAATCCACTTGTCTTATGCCTGTTTACAACAGCTGATCTCAAGAAATACCTCGTATCAGGGATGGGGGGCAACCTATCCCAGCTGGTTTATCTTACCCCCCACCTAAGATTTTGGATCCACATCTATCAACAAGTATTGAAACTGCTTTAAAGTGCTTTAATAGTTATTATTATGACCTAACTACTGAATCCACTTGTTTCATGCCTGTTTACAACAACTTATCTCAAGAAATACCTCATATCAGGGGTGGGGGGCAACCTATCCCAGCTGGTTTATATTACCCCCCACCCAAGATTTTGGATCCACATCTATCTACAAGTATTGAAACTGCTTGAAATTGCTTTAATAGTTATTATTTTGAGCTAACTACTGAATCCACTTATCTCGTGCCTGTTTACAACAACTGATCTCATGAAATACCTCGTATCAGGGGTGGGGGGCAACCTATCCCAGCTGGTTTATCTTACCCCCCACCCAAGATTTTGGATCCACATCTATCAACAAGTATTGAAACTGCTTTAAAGTGCTTTAATAGTTATTATGATGAGCTAACTACTGAATCCACTTGTTTCATGCCTGTTTACAACAGCTGATCTCGAGAAATACTTCGTATCAGGGGTGGTTGCAAACCTATCCCAGCTGGTTTATCTTACCCCCCACCCAATATCTTGGATCCACATCTATCAACAAGTATTGAAACTGCTTTCAAGTGCTTTAATAGTTATTATTATGAGCTAACTATTGAATCCACTTGTTTCATGCCTGTTTACAACAACTTATCTCAAGAAATACCTCGTATCGCGGGTGGGGGGCAACCTATCCCAGCTGGTTTATCTTACCCCCCCACCCAAGATTTTGGATCCACATCTATCTACAAGTATTGAAACTGCTTTAAAGTGCTTTAATAGTTATTATTATGAGCTAACTACTGAATCCACTTGTTTCATGCCTGTTTACAACAGCTGATCTCGAGAAATACTTCGTATCAGGGGTGGGGGGCAACCTATCCCAGCTGGTTTATCTTACCCCCCACCCAATATCTTGGATCCACATCTATCTACAAGTGTTGAAACTGATATAAAAGGTTTTAATAGTTATTATTATGAGCTAACTACTGCCTCCACTTGTCTTATGCCTGTTTACAACAGCTGATCTCAAGAAATACCTTGTATCAGGGGTGGGGGGCAACCTATCCCAGCTGGTTTATCTTACCCCCCACCCAGGATTTTGGATCCACATCCATCAACAGGTATGGAAACTGCTTTAAAGTGCTTTTATAGTTATTATTATGAGCTAACTACTGAATCCACTTCTTTCATGCCTGTTTACACCAACTTATCTCAAGAAATACCTCGTATCAGGGGTGGGGGGCAACCTATCCCAGCTAGTTTATCTTATCCCCCACCCAAGATTTTGGATCCACATCTATCTAGAAGTATAGAAACTGCTTTAAAGTGCTTTAATAGTTATTATGATGAGCTAACTACTGAATCCACTTATCTCATGCCTGTTTACAACAGCTGATCTCAAGAAATACCTCCTATCGAGTGTGGGGGGCAACCTATCCCAGCTGGTTTATCTTACCCCCCACCCAAGATTTTGGATCCACATCTATCAACAAGTATTGAAACTGCTTTAAAGTGCTTTAATAGTTATTATTATGAGCTAACTATTGAATCGACTTGTTTCATGCCTGTTTACAACAACTTATCTCAAGAAATACCTCGTATCGCGGGTGGGGGGCAACCTATCCCAGCTGGTTTATCTTACCCCCCACCCAAGATTTTTGGATCCATATCTTTCAACAAGTATTGAAACTGCTTTAAAGTGCTTTAATAGTTATTATTATGAGCTAATTGCTGAATCTATTTGTCTCATGCCTGTTTACAACAGCTGATCTCAAGAAATACCTCGTATCAGGGGTGGGATGCAACCTATCCCAGCTGGTTTATCTTACCCCCCACGCAAGATTTTGGATCCACATCTATCAACAAGTATTGAAACTGCTTTAAAGTGCTTTAATAGTTATTATGATGTGCTAACTACTGAATCCACTTTTTTCATGCCTGTTTACAACAACTTATCTCAAGAAATACCTCGTATCAGGGGTGGGGGCCAACCTATCGGAGCTGGTTTATCATACCCCCCACCCAAGATTTTGGATCCACATCTATCAACAAGTATTGAAACTGCTTTAAAGTGCTTTAATAGTTATTAGTTATTTAAAAATTTTGGTTCAACATCTATCAACAAGTACTGAAACTGCTTTAATACCTCTTATCAGGGGTGGGGGGCAACCTATCCCATCTGGTTGAGACAAGTGGATTTAGTAGTTATCTCATAATAATAACTATTAAAGCACTTTAAAGCTGTTTCAATACTTGTAGATAGATGTGGATCCAAAATCTTGGGTAGGGGGGTAGATAAACCAGCTGGGATAGGTTGCCCCCCACCCCTGATACGAGGTATTTCTCAAGATCAGCTGTTGTAAACATGCATGAAACAAGTGGATTCAGTAGTTAGCTCGTAATTATACTATTAAAGCACTTTAAAGCAGTTTCAATACTTGTTGATAGATGTGGATCCAAAATCTTGGGTGGGGGGTATGATAAACCAGCTCCGATAGGTTGGCCCCCACCCCTGATACGAGGTATTTCTCGAGATCAGCTGTTGTAAACAGGCATGAAAAAAGTGGATTCAGTAGTAAGCTCATCATGATATCTATTAAAGCACTTTAAAGCAGTTTCAGTACTTGTTGATAGATGTTGAACCAAAATTTTGTGTGGGGGGTAAGATAAACCAGCTGGGATAGGTTGCCCCCCACCCCTGATACGAGGTATTTCTTGAGATCAGCTGTTGTAAACAGGCATAAGACAAGTGGATTCAGTAGTTAGCTCATCATAATAACTATTTAAGCACTTTAAAGCAGTTTCAATACTTGTTGATAGATGTAGATCCAAAATCTTGGGTGGGGGGTAAGATAAACCAGCTGGGATAGGTTGGCCTCCACCCTTGATATCAGGTACTTCTTGAGATAAGTTGTTGTAAACAGGCATGAAACAAGTGGATTCAGTAGTTAGCTCATCATAATTACTATTAAAGCACTTTAAAGCAGTTTCAATACTAAGTCTTGTTGATAGATGGGGATCCAAAATCTTGGGTGGGGGGTAAGATAAACCAGCTGGGATAGGTTGCCCCCCACTCGCGATACGAGGTATTTCTTGAGATAAGTTGTTGTAAACAGGCATGAAACAAGTGGATTCAGTAGTTAGGTCATATTAATAACTATTAAAGCACTTTAAAGCAGTTTCAATACTTGTTGATAGATGTGGATCCAAAATCTTGGGTTGGGGGTAAGATAAACCAGCTGGGATAGGTTGCCCCCCACCCCTGATACGAGGTATTTCTTGAGATCAGCTGTTGTAAACAGGCATAAGACAAGTGGATTCAGTAGGTAGCTTATAATAATAACTATTAAAGCACTTAAAAGCAGTTTCAATACTTGTAGATAGATGTGGATCCAAAATCTTGGGTAGGGGGTAAGATAAACCAGCTGGGATAGGTTGCCCCCCACCCCTGATATGAGATATTTCTCGAGATCAGCTGTTGTAAACAGGCATAAGACAAGTGGATTCAGTAGTTAGCTCAAAATAAGAACTATTAAAGCACTTTAAAGCAGTTTCAATACTTTTTGATAGAAGTTGAACCAAAATCTTGGGTGGGGGGTAAGATAAACCAGCTGGGATAGGTTGCCCCCCCCCCCACCCCTGATATGAGGTATTTCTTGAGATCAGCTGTTGTAAACAGGCATGAGATAAGTGGATTCAGTAGTTAGCTCATAATTATAACTATTAAAGCACTTTAAAGCAGTTTCTATACTTGTAGATAGATGTGGATCAAAAATCTTGGGTGGGGGGTAAGATAAACTAGCTGGGCTAGGTTGCCCCCCACCCCTGATAGTAGGTATTTCTTGAGATAAGTTGTTGTAAACAGGCATGAAACAAGTGGATTCAGTAGTTAGCTCATCATGATATCTATTAATGCACTTTAAAGCAGTTTCAGTACTTGTTGATAGATGTTGAACCAAAATCTTGGGTGGGGGAAGAACTAAATAAGCATTTGTGCTTTCGTTCTGATCCAATTGTTTGTATCATGTTTACATTATGATCATGTACAGCTTATAATACAATAAATATGTTTAAACTAACTATTAAAGCCCTTTATATCAGTTTCAACACTTGTAGATAGATGTGGATCCAAAATCTTGGGGGGGGTGGGGGGGTAAGATAAACCAGCTGGGATATGTTGCCCCTCACCCCTGATACGAAGCATTTCTCGAGATCAGCTGTTGTAAACAGGCATGAAACAAGTGGATTCAGTAGTTAGCTTATCATAATAACTATTAAAGCACTTTAAAGCAGTTTCAATACTTGTAGATAGATGTGGATCCAAAATCTTGGGTGGGGGGTAAGATAAACCAGCTGGGATAGGTTGCCCCCCACCCCTGATACGAGGTATTTCTTGAGATCAGCTGTTGTAAACAGGCATAAGACAAGTGGATTCAGTAGTTAGCTCATCATAATAACTATTAAAGCACTTTAAAGCAGTTTGAATACTTGTAGATAGATGTTGATCCAAAATCATAGGTGGGGGGTAAGATAAACCAGCTGGGATAGGTTGCCCCCCACCCCTGATATGAGGTTTTTTTTCGAGATCAGCTGTTGTAAACAGGCATGGAAAAAGTGGATTCAGTAGTTAGCTCATAATAATAACTATTAAAGCACTTTAAAGCAGTTTCAATACTTGTTGATAGATGTTGAACCAAAATCTTGGGTAGGGGGTAAGATAAACCAGCTGGGATAGGTTGCCCCCCACCCCTGATATGAGGTATTTCTTGAGATCAGCTGTTGTAAACAGGCATGGAAAAAGTGGATTCAGTAGTTAGCTCATAATAATAACTATTAAAGCACTTTAAAGCAGTTTCTATACTTGTAGATAGATGTGGATCCAAAATCTTGGGTGGGGGGTAAGATAAACCAGCTGGGATAGGTTGCCCCCCACCCCTGATACGAGGTATTTCTTGAGATAAGTTGTCATAAACAGGCATGAAACAAGTGGATTCAGTAGTTAGGTCATAATAATAACTAGTTAAGCACTTTAAAGCAGTTTCAATACTTGTTGATAGATGTGGATCCAAAATCTTGCGTGGGGGGTAAGATAAACCAGCTGGGATAGGTTGCCCCCCACCCCTGATACGAGGTATTTCTTGAGATCAGCTGTTGTAAACAGGCATAAGACAAGTGGATTCAGTAGTTAGCTCATCATAATAACTGATACGAGGTATTTCTCGAGATCAGCTGTTGTAAACAGGCATGAAAAAAGGACTTGTTTAGCTTAAATTTTAGGTGGGGGTTAAGATTTCAAGATAAACCTGTTGGAGTATGTGACAAATTTCCATTTAAATAAATAATCATACAAATTAATATTACCATTATCCACTATGGAACTACTAAAAATGAACTAATTCTACCTCTACAAGGTAAGAAGCATGATAGCATGCTGTGATTGCTTGTCAAATAAACATGGTTACCAAAGTGATAAATGAGTTAAAAGACCTTGTGTTATAAGCCCTTCGCCCTGGGAAACAAAGCAAAACAAAAAAAGACTAGTACAAAATGTTTCTGTAGGTTCCTGGGTGGCGGGGGGCAAGATATCCCGGGACAGCTTGCCCCCGGGGGGCAAGATAAACCAGCCGGGATATGTTGCCCCCCGGGGGTGAAGATAACCAGGGTGGGGGGCAAGATATCCCGGGACAGCTTGCCCCCCGGGGGGCAAGCTGTCCAGGGGGGCAAGATAAACTGTTACAATAAGTTCTGGAGCATTTTCTTGTCACAGTGCAATCCTTTGAAAAAAATATTAAGTTTTTTGTCAAAAAGGCAAAAATTACGAAATTCTGGCTCACAGTGGCACAAAATAAATTATCAATACGATTTTGCTGCACGTGAATTCAGCATGGTGTACCCAACTGGAAAACGGTATAAAACGGTTTAAAACTTGATTTGTACACAGTTTAATCGCACATGCAAAAAACTGCATTTTTCCAAAGTTTTTCGAAGTTTTTGAAAATCGTCTGATTCGTCAAATTATAAGAATATTTTGGTAATTTGGGATTCAAAATGAGTAAGGCTATTGGTAAAGGACCCGTTCAAAACAAATTTTGGTTTTAGATGAGCACATATTTTGCTCACTTCCGGTTTGAGTTACGAAATTTAAAAGCCGATTTAAGTGTTTTTCTGGAAAAATCTTGTCTTCCCATTCGCTTACCGTAGACTGCTCTCTATGATAAAGATGCTGTATGATTTTCATTCAATTTTGCCCAGTGAGATCAAGGATCCAGCGCCCAAAAGTTCAATCTGTGGTTGCACTATTGGAAGGATGTACAGAGTTACTTCCCTTTGTTACACACTCCATTTATTACTGACCACTTACCCTTTTATTTAACCCGAATTGGAATCCATTTCCAATTCATTTTGCTGCAAAATCCTCAAACTTTTCTTTTGATATCGCAAAACTTGCCCACTTTACGGGATTTGCTCAAAGGGGCATAACTTTGTTATTAACCAGTAACCAATACTGAAAATTCTTGATGACGTTTCTAAGACATTGTAGCGTCCTAGATAAAGAGAGCATCAGTTTTTGAGCCTGGCACAACTCAGTTCAAGACAATGAGTTTACTGATCAGTATTTGTGAATTTTGAGATTGACCCCTTCGTTGTTTACGCCTTTGTGCCGCATGAATAAACAAATAAAATTTCAGTAAGTTTGCGACAAAGTGTAGTCCATGCATTGATAATATCTTCCCTGTTTTGCCAATTTCAGCAGATTTTTATTTTGACATAAAAACAGCAAAAAGAAAAATATGCGTTATTTTTGCTTTTGAGTATATATGATAGAAGGCCTATCTGATTGAGGTGAAATGATACACTTTCAAGGGAAGCAACTGCCATTTCCATGTTTACCTCCCTTTTCAATGGAGGTCAGCTCTTGAAGAAAAGAATTTGCTCCCTTAGGAGCAAATTCTATTCTTTAAGAGTCGACCCCATCTTGAAAGGGCTTTATTGTTTCAAAAAATAAACAGGAAATCACAGAATCACAAATAATTGTCTCTCTTTGAAAAAATGGCCGAAATCTGAAGAAAAAGACATGACAGTGTACCCATTCACTTTAGTATATGGACTATTTCATTATTGTCCAACAAGAAATATTTAGGGTCATTTTTGTAGAGAAACAAGGTGGAAAAAAAACACTTTTTTTTTTTCATGCCACAGAGTTTAACCTATCTTGAGATCTAAAGATGCTATGAATATTAATCTTTATAATGCATGCCAGCTTTTGAGTGAAAAAAAAATTAAACATGCAAATAAAAAAGCCATAAACAAATGCTTTAATCAATAAAAGCTTTGCATGTGATTTACAATATGTATTGCAAATTTTGATTTATTTCACAGATAGCATGATCTAAAACCTTTATAAAACCTCTGTAAAAAAAAACAACAACAAAAAAAAAACACATGCATAAGACATTGACAAGGCATTGAAAGGGCACAGACCAAGAAGTAGTACAATCAAATCCCATAAATCCATATCTCAACCATGACACCAGGAAAGAAAGGATGCAACAACATGTAGTAAGACAACACAAGCAGATAGCAAATGAAAGCTCCAGCTAAGCATGCACTGGAGCCGTATTTATAAAACGACTTAAGTGGTTGCTATGCTGTTGCTAAGGCTAAATTTTTTTGAAGGAGATTCCGTACAACTATGAAATTTAGTCTGGAGGAACAGTCTTTGTAAGACTGTTCCCCCAGAGCAAATTTCATAGTTGTAGGGAATCTCATTCATAGAAATTAGCCTTAGCAACAGCATAGCAACGACTTTAGTTGTTTTATGAATATGGCCCCTGGTCTTGTTTTTGCTGGTTATTTAAGGAATGAATTTCATTTTTCTGATGCTTATCGAAGTATAAACTATATTGGGTCGTCGCGAAACGGGGCTATACCATTCTTCACCTGAGCTCTGCCCGCCCAAAGCCGGGGTTCAACATCACGCCGGAATGCTACGGTTTATCACAGGAGAGGGAGGGTAGAGACCCGGACCTGCCCCGGAAATCCCTGGATTAAGCCGGTTCACAACACTTCCCTGGTGATTCCCGGTTGTATTAAACATTTTAAAACAACCGGGGCTGTTAGCCAGATCAACAGGATTCAACCTGGATCGTCCAGGATATTCATAATGCGGCCAGGGTTGTTCTCCCGGTTCGACAGGATTTCCCGGGATCACTAACCTGGACTTACCGGGGATGCAAAACCGGGACAGTGAGAACGGGGCTTTATGGTCATAGAAAGACGGAGATGCTTTATAAATGAAAAATGAAAGATTTTGTAGCATTTCTCAGCTCTTGTAAACTAGCAAACAAAGGTATTATAATGCCCTTATAGTCATATGCCTCAAATTACCATAATGACATTGTGAGCTTATAGGAGCATGTGTGCTAATTAGGTCGAATATGGGTATTTCCCATTTATTATAGGGATGTAAGAGAAATACAGTACCATAAAGTACTAAAAATTCGGACACAAGTAATAATTACCATTACTGTCCTCAAAATTGAATAGTTTGGTATATCAATACATTAATACATTTGAGTAATTGATCTGAAAGATGCAGATGGGATGGCAAACAGTGTAGGCCCTGATCAGACTGCTCCTCGGGAGCAGTCTGATGAGGGTCTGCACTGTTTGCTCCAATATTTATAAGTTTTACAGTATTTATCAGTGTATACCATTCAGTATTTCTCCAATACACAAAATCTGATATTTGTAAATAAAATGTGGGCATAAATCCATTTATTGATGTTAAATGACTGAAGATAAAATTAAAATAAATTAGATATTAAGATTTTAAATAAAGTGTGTATACTAACTTAAATAGCCAGGTTCATGAACTTATTCATTTAATATGAACAAATACCTTAAAATTAGCTATGTTTTTTTTAGGGGGTGGGGGTGGGGGGGGGGGGCATCATTTGAAAGGGAGAAAAATGGCATTAGTATTGACTTTCTTGTAAGAAGAGACCCTTCTCAAAAGGGACTTCTCTTTAAGGAAAGAAGTTGCTCCTTGGAGCAAATTCTTTTACTCAAAGAGTTGACCAATAAAGGGAGGCAAGAATGAAAGTAGCAAAGTGTTTTCTTCTGAAAGTCCACCTATTCACCTTTTAGAATTTGTCCTCTGCTTCCATAGGAGCAAAGTCTTTTCTTCAAGAATTGATCCCATTACAAAGGGATGCTAAGATAAACTTAGCAAAATTGGTTACCCCTGTAAGTCCACCTATCCACCTTACAGGGTATAATTTCATCCCTGCTCTCTTAGGAGCAAATTTTTTCCTTTATGAGTTGACCCCTGTTGAAAAGGGGAAGAAAAAAATAGTTGAACACACACACACACACACACACACACACATACACTATGACCACAACCAGACCACACACACACTAAAAAAGGGATGCTGGAATGAAAATTAAGTATTGGTTTCGTAGAAAAAAAAATTTGTATCGCTCTGATGAATCTTTACATATGTTTAGGATAGTATAAATAACTGCTTTGATAATTAAATAACTCAGGCTAAAAATAAATTATTGATGTATACTGTGAAAAGGTACCTTAAGTCAATAGGTGCACTCTATAAAAATTCTGACCAACAAGTGCATGATAGTCTTCGCTGCTTATACTAGGTATATAGAGTCCCCAGAATCTGTAAATTATTCATGAGAACAGGGAAGACTTTGACCAGTTAGATGTGCAGACTGATCTTAGTAGTCCCTGTTCACATGTGCCATAATGTGAAGGTACCTTTTCACTAGTCAGTCGCTTATATGGATCTGTTTAGGTGGGTATTTGATTTACTATAATTATAGAAAAGCTTATTTTGTTTTGTTTAACTTTTATTTATTTTAACAAATTGTTGACAAACATTTTGAAATGATTCTGTTTGCTTTTCTTTCATGTGAGCAGACTAAAGTACATAAAACAACTGGTGAAAAAATATTACAAGGAAAAATAATTTTAGTACATTTGGTTTAATTTTATTTTAACAGATTTAGTATTTAAAAGTAATTTGTTTTTGCTTTTTAAGGGTGACAATGTTCATTCCATAATGACCATAAACCAAGATGCATGACAAAAAAAAAAAAATGCTTTATTGTGCATTTGAGTTTGTGCATCTATCAGCATTGTTAAAATGTGTTAAAACTTAATATAGATCAGTATTTATAAAGAGGTGATAGCAAAATTGGCCCTGATCTGTATTTGCTTTGATTTAAGTACCATTCAGATCATATTCGCCCGTAATAGCATTTTAGAGGTCAAAAGCAGTTCCATTGAGCTAAAAAGGAACTAATTAAGAATATTTGAAAATGAGCTTACCCAGGTAAGACAACAAAATGCTTGCACATCAATTTTGAAATTACTGTAATTGCCTAACTTTCATACTTTGTTTTACAATGCAGTAGTAGTATGTCCAAAAGATGTAGAAGAAATTATAGCAGACAGTGTAGGCCCTGATCAGACTGCTTGTATAGGAGCAGTCAGGGTTTGAGGTTATAAAATTTGAGAATAATCTCAAACTCAAAATAAAGCACACTGATTGGCTGCTTACGAGCATGTGCTCGGAAGCAGCCAGTCAGTGTGCTTTATTTTGAGTTTGAGAATGTACTCAAGTTTTATAACCTCTGGGCCTGATCTGGGTCTACACTGTTTGCCCAAACCTATCTATCCCATTATTTAGTTTTGTATTTTATGTTTTCTTATCATTATTTTCAGATCGAGATCTGGTCCATGCTATAATGGAACAACTGATGATAAATTGTAATGGTCAGGATACAGAGGTAAATTTCAGTGCTCTAGATAAGAAGAATAAAAGGGACAATTTGGGGATAATGGGGATAAATTTTTCATATTTTGCCATAAAACTATACCGGTAGGTTGTGACCCCTCATTAGAACTGTATCATTTAGCGGGTTCAGATTAAAGGTCACAACATATGTTTTGGTTTAGAAATATTAGACAAAATATTCTCAGATACCTTCCTAATGGAGAGCTCTGGGTAAAAGAGGTCTGTGACATAGGATTTTGTAAATATGGAATGTGATTGTAAATATGGAATGTGATTGTAAATATGGAATGTGATTGTAAATATGGAAACTGAAGATTGGTAGGAGATTTGCCACTTCTTCAAAGCTGGCTGCAATATTAAACGGAATTGCCTGAATATTTAATTGAAAAGAGGCTACTTTCTTTTCATGTGTTAATAAATTATTTCAGATAATTTTGGAGTTTTTAAAATGTGTGTTTCACACAGATTATATGTGAAGTTTGAAAACCTTACAAGCGGATGGGTACACTTTTGTGTTTTCTGCCATTGCAAGGCTTGCAATTAACAGTAACAAGCAGCAAATTTGCCACCTAAAAATCTCATTTGCCACCTGAAGAAAAAATGGATAGCAAAAAGTTGCTGCCTAGGAATTCTTTAGGAAAAGTTAATTTCTTGAAAGGACTAGCCAATTTTCATTAAAATACTGCTGTGTGTCATACTAAATGCAGCTCCATAAGGTCAAAGGCATTATCAATGCCTTTGACCTTATGGAGTTGCGCTTGGTTATAAGTCTGACAACTGTTGAGTGGCAAGAGGTCTGTTTTTGGCCTCTAGTTTTTGCTACTAGGTTGTGCTAGGTTGTGGGTTTTGCTTCTAGGGTTTATACCAGGTAGCAAGTACTTGTTGTCTGCAAAAAATGCTAGTTTCTAACACTGCATTTTTACAAGGGTGACAACTTTTGTGGTTTCCTGTTTGCCTTTTCTGGACAAACAAACACTTCTGAAAAGGGATCTACTCATATAAGAAAGAATTTGCTCCTAGAGGAGACAAAGTTGGTCCCTTCTGAGAAAGGAGACAAAAATGAATTTTGCAGAGTTGCTTCCCCTGAAAGTGTACCCCTTCATCATTAATACTTCAGAAAAGTTGAGCTGCGACACAAGAAAGCCAATAATATGGTTGTTCACCCAGCGCAGACTCAGATCAGCCTGGGCATCTGCCCAGTCTGATCAGAGTCTTCGCTGTCCGCATGGAGTTGGCTTAGACCCTTAGCTACCCTTAGAGCACCCAACAAAGAGTCTGATCCGAGTGGGCATATGCCCAGGCTGATCTGAGTTTGTGCTGGCGCACAACCTTATTGTTGGTTTTGTTGTTTTGGGGCTCAGTTGGTGTTTTCTACATTAGGCCTATTTCATGTCAAACTATGAAAAATTATGTTACAGTACAAGTGGATCAAAGCAGAGGAACCCACAGACGGGAACAAGGGCAAAAATGGAAAGAAACGGAGAACGAAGACACTTAACAGCAGTTTTGGACGCAAGACAACAATCAGGGTCAGCTTTTATCTATTTTACTTGTATGCTAGATATTTGCAACATTCTGGGCAAAAAAGTAAATGAGCCATGATACGACAAAACCAACAAAGTGGCATTTGTGCCATGTGAAGACTCCAATCACCCTGGGCATCGGTCCAGTTTGATCAGAAGACTCTGGTCAGACTGGGGGGATGCCCAGGCTGATCTGAGTCTTTACTAGGCACACATGCCACTTTGTTATACCCCCGGCATATGAAGTATGTCGAGAGGTATATAGTTTTTGTCTTTCCGTTCGTCTGTCTTTCTGTTCGTCCGTCCGTTAGTTTGTCCGTCTGTACGTAAGTTAACATTTGCGTTAAAGTTTTGTGTTAAGTTTTTTATTTCGCTTCTGTTAACCAGAACTTGTTCATAGATGCTTATTATTTTAGTAGAGGATGGAAACTGATTAATTTGCATCATCTAGATACTGCTGCTGGCCTAAGGTCAAGGTCACAGACTTTAAAATTTGTACAATAGGTGCGTTAAAGTTTTGCGTTAAGTTTCTTTTGCTCTGTTTTTCTGAAAGACTTAATTATAACTTGTTCATATGTGCTTAGTGTTAGTACATGATAGATACATATTAGTTTGCATCATCTGGATGCTGCTGCTGAAGTAAGGTCAAGGTCACATACTTAGAAATTGGTATACCATTTGCGTTTAAGTTTTGTTTTAAGTTGTATTTTATGCTTATATTTTTTTTAATATACTTGAATAGAACCTTTTGCAGTTCTACTAAGTTTACCTCTGGGTTGAAACAGATTTGTTGACATCATCTGTATGCTGCTGCTGACCTAATGTCAAGGTCACAGACTTTGAAATTTGTACACTCTTTGTGTGTAAGTTGTATGTTAATTCATATTTTATGCTAATAGTTTGAATATACTTCATTGGAACCTTTTATTATGCAACCAGGTTTACTTCTAGGTTGAAACTGATTAGTTGACATTTTCGGGATGCTGCTTCTGACTTAAGGTCAAGGCCACAGACAGAGAATTTTTGTAAATTTGTGGTGAAACTTTGTGTTAAATTTGTATTTATGTTTTTTGGCTTATGCAAATTTTAAATGGAACCTTTTGGCTTTTGTCTATAGGCCTTTCACTGGGTTTGTTATAAATTGTCCACCTGTCTGTTTGTTAACATTTGCTGTAAAGCTTTGTATTAAATGTGTTTTTATTAGGGGTGGCACTGGCCGGAGGTATACGTGAGCCCCTGCTCACTTGCTCTAGTTGGGTTTGTCATGTTGCAGCTCAAATATACTCTGTACATGTACGTTTTGGACTACATTTACATTGGCATCAGTGGAAAACTAGATAGTTTTAAAATCAGTGCACTGTGGTGTGGACAAAGTGTAGACTTTCAAGATAGTGTTGAAACATTTAGTTCTTGCCTTTAATACTGGGCTTTCTATCCATTATTGATATAAGGTGAGTATTGAGTCATTATGAGTTAATCCATTGGATTTTGATGTTTACTTTTGCAGTCTTCATGCAACTGAGCGTGACATGTCTGTTAAAAATTCATTCGGTCTGGTAAAAATATTTTAAATTCTCAAGTACATTTGAATCAATTTACCAGATTCGGTCCTGTAAATGCTCACAGACTTTGTGAGCTCTGTTTTTGTCTGACAGTTCTGTAGACAAGCTGGAGGGGTGTGTGGGTATGGGTATGGGATGGGATGGTGAGGGGAAGTGGTTTAGAATAATTTAAAAAGATTTTTTTTTATTTCTCTGACAGCAGAAACATACTCTGTCACCCCTCATAGAGATGGTTCTAATGAAGGGTAACAGTGTATGATTTTATGGAAAAGTAAGGAAAATTATCCCTAAATTATCTGTTACCAGTTCTTATTTGGGGTACTATTGTATCTTCAGATTACTGCTGGAGCTGCTAGGAGAAGAACGAGATCTGCCGAGTCTGTTGGGATCTCAAGAAAGATGAAACCTATCAGCTCAGAGGAGGTCAAAGCAGGGCCAGGAATGCCGTGGAGAACTGCTGCTAGGGCTAATAGATATAGGTTGGTATATCTTCACTACAGTTTTAGCTTCAGATATTTGTGTGTGTGTGTGTGGGGGGGGGGGGGGGGGGGGGTTATACTTCTAGGCCCAGTCATTCCAAACTAATCATGCCATTTATTAACAAAATATTACAGTTTCAAACATATTATACACAAACGCCATTTTTTTGCCCGAAAAAAATGTAAGGAGCTTTAGTGCAAAAGCTCCTCACATTTTTTCAGCAAAATATATTAGCATACTATATAAGACTTAATGAATTCTTTACAAACCTCTTTGTTAAAACTCATGATGCTTTGAACAACTCACCCTTGATATAGAAAGTAAGTCGGTATATAGGTTTGTTATTACATCCATTTGTCTGTCCAAGGATCTGATTAGGTCTTGGTGACTTTGACCATATTTTCAGTCTTGAGGCATACCCCATTTCCAGAGTCAGAGAATGACTTACCATGTTTCTTTGGATATGAGTTATTTTACCCTTCCAAATCAGTCCCAAAAGTCTAGATCAATCCTACGTCTTATAAGATGGATCTAGATTTTTGGGATTGGGATTGTTGTGGAAAGGGAAAAACCATATTATAGCAGAATTTCATAGGACTGATTTAGATATTTGGGGTCATTTTAGAGATGGAAAAATCCTGTTTTATAGCCGAATAAATATGTTCTATCTCCTATATTAATGTCTTGACTGCATCACACCTCATGATCCTGAACAAATTTGATAAATTATATAATCAGGTTGACACCAGTGACTTGGTTATATTTTGGTGGCCTTGACCTCTTCTCAAAGTCAGCTGAAAAATAACACAGGGTAAAAGTGTTGGTGGGGGATATTCATTATTCTGCACACCATATAGAAAATGCCATTCCATTCTTTTTACCTGGGATAGAAAATTGTATCTTACCCATCTTACCTAGGACCAGATAAAAATCAGGAGCTGTCAATGCATTGGTTGTACAGAAGCATATTGGCATTTTAGATGATGATGTCACGAAGTCGGTAAAAATGACGTCAGTGTATGCACGCCAGTCGTTGACGTAAAGAGCCGAATGGCGGTCGCTGAAAGCAGCTCCTTCTTTCAAGATCAAATTGAAACCTCTCAAGCACTAGAATTACGCATTTTAACAAGTTCTGAAGTTAAAACAAAACGTGGTGTGTAAGAAAAAGTATCTATCATGGGTGTAAGGTGTAGATAGAAAAATCTATCATGAGCCTTGTGATGCCGAACAGTGATTCCGAGTGACGGATCTTTCTATCCACACCTCACATCAATGATAGATATTTATATTGTCTCACCTGGGAGTAGCAGAAGCAAGACATCTGTATTAATCCTATTAAAGGCCCCAGGGGCATTGCATTTTGTGAAAGGGGAGTGTTATTACAAGCCTACATTGTAGTAAATCAGCCACTGCTAAATACCTCTAATAAGCACTTTAAAGGTGATTGGTCACTTCAAAGGAAGCAATTCTATTTCTTGACTTCCTTTTTAGTCCTATGTATCCTCAAGGAGCAAATTCTATCCTTTAAGAGTAGACCCCATTTGAAACAGCTACCTTATCCAGCGAAGCAAACAATAAGTCATGCAACATAATATAAAATATTCGGTAAAGAGGCAGGGAGTATATTATTAGAGCTGGGGCATTTATTAGGATTAATATGGTAGGTTTTACTTTTCTGATGGGGATGATGAATTTTTGTCAGATTTTCTGGTTGGGGTCTCTTTTTTTTGTGACAGTGCGTAGTCAGGTGACACAAAGCAATTCTGCGGCTTGATCACAAAATCAGTTCTGTTGTTCCTGCTTTCTTGTAGAGGTTATCCTCCAGAGCATGTTCCGGGCCAGAGTAGTCTGTTAGAAAACAGTGAAAATATGTCCCCACATGGTACCCCAAACCAGTCCGCTGTTGTCGTGACGATGGGGGACAGTGAAGGGGAAGAAGATGAATATGAGGACACCATTGGAGAACTACAGAAAATGAAACTGGACGATAGTGCACTGTCTACACAAGTTAATAACCAGAAAGGTCTTCGGGTAGGTGGCATTGTATTTGTTTGTTTTAGCATGTCTTTGCGAAGCAAAGGAGAGCGTTTTTGATCCTATTGCACTCAGAGTGGCTAAAACTCTGTGGAGTTTTGGCTGTTCTGAGTGCAGTAGGGTGAAATGTTCGTTTTGCGAAAGAAACAAAAAATGGGATTTATTCTGTTATGAAGCTCTCTGCCAGCTCTGGTTGAAAAATTTTAACCAAACTTAATGGTAATGTGTATGTTGACATGGCAATATGTTATGAACAAGAACTGTAACTCCTGGTTTGCTTTCTGAATTTTCTGTTTGTGCATGAATTTCTCATTCACCTCACTTGATAACTCTTAAACCATTTTAAGTATTTTAGAGATACTTTATTGAAATGTTTCTACTGTTGAGATGATGTGTTGTGAACAAGAATGGCAACTCTAGCTTACATATTTGATGAATTATCTCCCCTGTTCAACTTTGGAGTCTTTCCAGCTTCTCTGCTTCATTTATGAAGCTGATGATTGATATCCTATTCTAATGTACTTACATCTGTGGATAACGTAAAAAATTTGGGAAAGTATATTCTGTGATATACTGTCGCAAACCCAACGTCATTAAGTAACGTCGCTTCTCATTGGTTGACGTTTGGTTTTACATTGCTGACAGCGCTTGAAATGGGTGCACACTATTACATTATGAAAGGTGAAAATGTGGAAAAGTGCATTAGAATTGAGTTAACTGTATTGAAAATTGTCATTTGGGGAGGTAAATTATCGGTTTTATTGTCGCAAATTGGGTTTTACAACTCCGCTGGTGCGGCGCCGTAAAACGAAATTTCTGACCATAAAACCTATGATTTACCATCCCAAATAATAATTTGAAAGACAGTTATCCCCTAATTCTAACATGACATTAATGTTTTCCCCACTGAATGCATAGGAAGCTGCGGGGTGTGAAAATTTGTGATAATTCACGTTGCCAACGTCAAAACATGCCAGTTTCGTGCCTTGACGTCACATGAAAACATGTGCCTCTATTGACGGCCGCATCAAAATGAGTCCTTTAGAAAAAGTTGTAATTAACTTGCATTTTCATTTTGTTTAATGCTAGAATCAATATAATTTTTGTCTTTACTCATGAATTATCACTGATTAACACGTGTTGTCAGGCAGGTACGAATATTAATTCACTTCTGCTTTAGCTATTGTGAATTAAAATTTCGTAATCTGCCCTCCTACAACATGTGTTAATCATTGATAACTCACAGGAAAGGAAAAAAAAATCTTTAATATTTGATTTGTAAATATTTGGGTAAAATTGCAGTCATGAATTGCCTTCATAAAGAGTGTCCTCTGTAGATATTGACTTATTTTTATGTGATATCACATAAAAAAGTGACAGTCAGTATCTACAGAGGTAAAAAGTGCAGTCTTGAATTGCCTTCCTAAAGAGTGTCCTCTGTAGATATTGACTGACATATTTTTATGAGATATCACATAAAAATAAGTCAGCCAATATCTACTGAGGGTAAAAGTGGAGTCATTAATTGCCTTTATAAAGAGTGTCCTCTGTGTCTATTGACAGACTTATTTTTATGTGATATCAGGTAGAAGTACTACAGCTGAGGAGACAGATGCAGGAGGAACGACTTGCAAGACATAAAGCAGAACAGCGAGTTGTAGAGGTGAGTAGAGTTTGTTTACTTGCATACAGAGGGCTGTATTTATAAAACAACTTAAGTGGTTGCTATGCTGTTGCTAAGGCCTAATTTCTATAAAGGAGATTTCCTACAACTATGAAATTTGCTCTGGAGGAATAGTCTTTTTCAGTTTGTTCCTCCAGAGCAAATTTCATGGTTGTAGGGAATCTCCATCAAAGGAATTAAGCCTTAGCAACATAGTAACCACTTAAGTTGTTTTATAAATATGGCCCCGGATATTTATTTAGCTGTAAGACAGGGGGTGGGGAAGGTTTACCCTTTCAAAAATACCCCAAATTGTTTTTTTGTATTTTTTAGGGGAAAACCTGACATATCTAGATAAGATCGATTGATTGATTTGTTGCTTAACGTCTATGGTCATGTCGGGACGGTCAGTTAACCTAACCACACTATTCCTGGGCAGGCTTAGACCTCCTAAGCAGTTAACCAGTACTAAGTGCTCATACTTTTGCCAGTAATTGACAACTGCCCTTCTTGAATCAGCAGAAGGAGAAACGAAAGTATGTGGCCAGACCGGGTATTGAACCTAGGACCTCTGACTTATAAGTCAGGTCCCCTACCTACTGTGCTACGCGGCCCGGCATATCCAGATAAGAAATTAGTATAGTATAATAGGGATCAAATATGGTTTTCATGCATTAACATTTGCAGTTGAACAGCTATGCCAACCCAGCGGGCACATGACGTTGAAATGATGTTATACTGACGTCGATGTGATGTAATGACTTTCATCGACTTCAGTATGACGTCATTTTGACGTTATGTGCCTGCTGGGAAAGGACGAGGTTTTCCACAGCCCCCAAGGGACCTGGCAAAGAATTCTCTGTCTTTGTTAGACCCTTTACAGAAAGAAACACTAAAAGTATGTTGCTCCTTAAAAGCTTAAAGTAAAAAGTGCACCCTGCATTTCCACCATTTTAATGAAGTTGAGCAACTTATATAAGTTCCTGTTTGCTTCCTTGACTAATGAAGCCTTTAAAGGGGCTCTTGCTCTTAAAAGAAAAAAATCTGCTAGTGCAAATTCCTTAAATGCTTTGCTTAACCAATTCCATTCGGGATACCCCTTTAGGGCTATCTGGGCAAACAGTTTGGCTCCAGATCAGGCCCCACAAACCTGATCTTAGATCCATACTGTTTGCTGTTTGCTGCCTACACATCATTTCTACTAGAGGTAGATAGACCAAAATCATCAAAATATTCTTGATTTTTGAGGCAGACGACTATTTCAGCAGACCACAAAAAGTACACAGAATGCAATGGGTTAAAACTGATACCCATTGAGAGAGGAAACAAAAACAAAAAAAGATTTTAGAAGTAACTTCCCCTGAAAGTATTGGGCAGTGACACAAAAAAACCAACAAAGTGGCATGTGCCCCCGACAAAGACTCAGATCAGCCTAGGAATCTGTCCAGTCTGGTAGGAGGCTGCTGGATGCATAAAGCTAAGAGTCTAAGCTAGCTCCATGCAGACAGCAAAAACTCTTTATCAGACTAGATGTATGCCCAGGCTGATCTGAGTCCTCTCTGGGCGCACATGCCACTTTGTAGGTTTTCTTGTGTCAAGGCATATATCCATTTGCCTCAAGAAATTAAGGAAAGACTCGAACTATTAAAGTTGAAAGAACTTGTGGAACACAATTCATTTGCTTGTATTATACGGCAATGAACTTTATTTAAGCTAGACTAGAAATTATTACATATTTTTGTTTCAGCTGACGCTCGATAACAAGAAGCTACGAGAAGAAAACAGCCGGCTTAAGCGATCGCGAGGCAGTATCCTTGACGACGACAGTGTGTTGGAGAGTATTGAGGCCTCATTCAAACAGTTCCATGAATTTCTAGACCTGTTAAGGGATGCTGGGTAAGAATAATACTATATTTATTCAGCTACAAAACAGTGCTTTCCCCTCTCAAGAATGTCCCCAAATATCTAAATCGGTCTTACAAACTTCTGCTATCAGATGGGTTTTTTCCCTTTCAAAACAGTTCCAAAAATCTAGATCCATTGTATAAGATGGACATAGATTTTTGGGATTGTTTTAAGGGAAAAACTTCTGTCCAAGAAGGAATGAGCCCCGACACAACAAAACCAAAATAGTGGCATGTGATTGTGTGCCCAGGGAAGACTCAGATCAGCCTGGGCTTTTGCCCAGTCGCCATAGGCTTAGAAGTAGATTAGACCCTTAGCTACCCTAAACATGCACAGCAAAGACTCTGATCAGGGATGCCACTTTGTTGGTTTTCTCGTGTTGTGTCAAAACACAAGAAAAGATGCAGTATTCTTACAGGAGGTGAGCAAACAGTCTGAATAAAAACTGTACTGTTTGCTAACAATTTTACAGAAATACTTAAAGGAAAACACTCACTTAAATACGAACGGACTTTAAATTGTAGATCCTGATTAGTAATTAAATTTGGTGAAAATTTCATGAAAATCGGACGTAAAATAAGAAAGATATGAGGATTTTAAAAATTCAAAATGGCGGTCATGGAGGCCGCCATTTTGGAAGTTGCTGTCACGTGATAAATATTTTAATCTAGAATAAGTGCATAAATTGCATACTTTCAAAGTATTATGTTTTGTTAATCGTTTCTTTATGAAGTAAAATAAAGATTTATGCATTTCTTTCTCCTACAGTTTACTTCAAACTAAAGTTATTTAGGATTCTCATTTTTGACTGTGAGTTTATGACGTCATTAACTCACAGATCTGCTGGTTCCCAGCTCAACATTTTAATATCTGTAAACTGTCATATCTTTCTTAATTTAAGGCCGATTTTCATAAATTTTGCTGCAAATCTTATGTTTTATTAAAATCTTCAATTGAAGTCCAACATGCATTTTAGTGAGTGTTTTCCTTTAAGCTGGGAAAACATATATGATGAATATAATTATTATTATGTTGCGACAGGACAGGTCCAACAAAGTGGCATGTGCGCTCAGCAAAGACTCAGATCAGCCTGGGTATTCGCCCAGTCTGATCAGAGTCTTTGCTGTCTGCATGGAGCTAGCTTGGATCCTTAGCTATCCTTTAAGCGCACAGCAAAGCCTCTGATCAGACTAGGCAGATGTCCAGGCTGATCTGAGTTTTTGCTGGGCACAAATGCCACTCTGTTGGTTTCGTCTTGTTGTGGCTTACATCATGAGTTGTATTATGTGAAAACAGAACTTACGCATATGCCTGTTCAAACAATAAAGATATATTGGTCAGTCTGATTGGAGTCTTCTCTTGCATGTACCCAGTGCATGCTTACCCTGATAACAGATACTGTATTAATCCTATTACCCCCCCCCCCCCCCCCCCCCCCTCCCCCCCCCCCCCCCCCCCCCAATGAACACCCCTGCCTCTTTTCCGAAAATAATGTTTTATTAAGTTGCACGAATTCCTGTTTACTTTTCTGGATGGGGTAGGCCTCTGAAATGGGGTCTACTCTGTAACAAAAGAATTTGCTCCTTGAGGATGAATTCTTTCATTTAAGAGTTGGCCCCCACCCCTATTGAGAAAGGAGGCTGGAAATGAACCTGCTAATTCATCTAAAAGTATATCCATTCGCCTTTATACTGTTTACTAGAGGTATTTTGGCAGTGGCTTACTTACTGTAATTTAGGCTCTAAATAATGTCTCCCTTTCATAAAATGCAACACCCCAGGGGCGTTCAGTATATACTGTTTACTAGAGGTATTTTGGCAGTGGCTTACTTACTGTAATTTAGGCTCTAAATAATGCCTCCCTTTCATAAAATGCAACACCCCAGGGGCGTTCAGTATATACTGTTAACTAGAGGCATTTTGGCAGTGGCTTGCTTACTGTAATTTAGGCTCTAAATAATGTCTCCCTTTCATAAAATGCAACACCCCAGGAGCGTTCAGTATATACTGTTTACTAGAGGTATTTTGGCAGTGGCTTACTTACTGTAATTTAGGCTCTAAATAATGTCTCCCTTTCATAAAATGCAACACCCCAGGAGCGTTCAGTATATACTGTTTACTAGAGGTATTTTGGCAGTGGCTTACTTACTGTAATTTAGGCTCTAAATAATGTCTCCCTTTCATAAAATGCAACACCCCAGGGGCGTTCAGTATATACTGTTTACTAGAGGTATTTTGGCAGTGGCTTACTTACTGTAATTTAGGCTCTAAATAATGCCTTCCTTTCATAAAATGCAACACCCCAGGGGTGTTCATTATATACTGTTTACTAGAGGTATTTTGGCAGTGGCTTGCTTACTGTAATTTAGGCTCTAAATAATGCCTCCCTTTCGTAAAATGTAACATCCCAGAGGCGTTCAGTATATACTGTTTACTAGAGGTATTTTGGCAGTGGCTTACTTATTGTAATTTAGGCTCTAAATAATGTCTCCCTTTCATAAAATGCAACACCCCAGGGGCGTTCAGTATATACTGTTTACTAGAGGTATTTTGGCAGTGGCTTACTTACTGTAATTTAGGCTCTAAATAATGTCTCCCTTTCATAAAATGTAACACCCCAGGAACGTTCAGTATATACTGTTTACTAGAGGTATTTTGGCAGTGGCTTACTTACTGTAATTTAGGCTCTAAATAATGTCTCCCTTTCATAAAATGTAACACCCCAGGAGCGTTCAGTATATACTGTTTACTAGAGGTATTTTGGCAGTGGCTTACTTACTGTAATTTAGGCTCTAAATAATGTCTCCCTTTCATAAAATGTAACACCCCAGGAGCGTTCAGTATATACTGTTTACTAGAGGTATTTTGGCAGTGGCTTACTTACTGTAATTTAGGCTCTAAATAATGTCTCCCTTTCATAAAATGCAACACCCCAGGGGCGTTCAGTATATACTGTTTACTAGAGGTATTTTGGCAGTGGCTTACTTACTGTAATTTAGGCTCTAAATAATGCCTCCCTTTCATAAAATGTAACATCCCACAGGCGTTCAGTATATACTGTTTACTAGAGGTATTTTGGCAGTGGCTTACTCACTGTAATTTAGGCTCTAAATAATGTCTCCCTTTCATAAAATGCAACACCCCAGGGGCGTTCAGTATATACTGTTTACTAGAGGCTCTGAATAATACCTACCTTTCATAAAATGTAACACCCCAGAGGCTTTTAGTAGGATTAATATGGTATCTAAAAAGTGAAGAGTCAGAGCCCTGGGTCCAGGTGTTTGATGCATCATTAGCTTATAGAAGTTTGTTAACCACTAGTACATATAAAATAATGTGTGATCATATATATATTGGCTGACACAATGTGAGAAGGTTGTGCACTGCAAAACTTTACTTGTCTGGTCAATGCATATTTTGATTGACAGCTTGCAACAGTTCAGTTCTACAGTAAGATATTTTTTTTTCCTTTTTCAAAACAATCCCAAAAATCTAGATCCAACTTGAAAGAAAGATCTCAGGCTTTCAAGTGGCCCTAAAATTCCTAAAAATTCCTAATTTTTTTAGGCTTCCCTAAAATTCCTAAAAAAACACTCAAAAAGGGACAAATTCCTAATAAAGCCCTTATTTTTTTAAATTGTCCCTAATTTTTGGTATTTTCTGTCTGAACTTAAAAGAATTTTTGAACAAAGTCATGCAATTAATGAACCAATTAACTGACATAAGTTAATATTCTGTCAGTTTCATTTACAGAGAATGCTTCTAATGGTTTCAATGAGTTCCTAGGCTACAGCTTCATGAAACATAGATATACATCATTGAGTAATAATGGCAGGCAACAAGATGTATGGATCTATTACTGAATAAAGTATAGTATTCCTCAAAATTATTGAGAATTTTTTACAAAGTGAAGGTTAAGCACTGGTAGGCGTTAGATCATGTACATACTTAATATCTTTGTTTACTTAGTTAACAACATCTCTCTGTGAACTGTTTAGCATACCAGTATTATTCCTATGTTTGAGTTACAAATGTTATATCCCCTTGAATTGTGCCACCAAGGGATTTTTTGTCTGACCGAAAAATAATGTACCCTTACCAAATTAAATTGATATTTGTGGAAAAGATAATGACAAATCAGTTGATTTTTGAATGGTTTTCTCATCTAGTGATAAGTTGTTGGTGAACTGAAAACAGAATTTTATATGAGCTTTTCAGCTGTAGATGCTGCTGGCTGTCAAACTCGTGACTTCATTTAGAAACAGTGCCCGAACTTGGGGAAAATTGCAATTTTGACAGAGAGTATGTTGCTCTCATTCTTATTCTATACAGCTTGACAGAAACGGCACAAACCCAAATTTTTGTAAGGCTTAGTAAACATGCTTTTAGAGATATGAGTTTTGACATGATACATGTAGCATATACCTTGCCAAAAATATTCCGTTCAGATGACTATCAGATCAGTTGAAAAAGAGGTTCTTTTACTGTATTTTACACATTTATAATATTGTTGAGCATGTATGGCTAGCAACTGTGTGCCAGAATGCAATTTTCAATAATTTTGAGGAATACTGTATATGTCTCAATATGTTTCAAGTGTTGTTGTAGACTAGGAATCAGTGAGAAACTAGCTGTTAACAAAGGAGTGGATAATAAGGTTGTAGCAGGTTTTTTCTATAATAGTGGAAAAAAGGTATTTATCAACATTTTATATCAAACAAGTCCCTAAGTTTTGTTTATGTATCCCGGATTTTCCTAATTTAGCCCTTATTTTTTGTCAAAAATAGCCCTAATTTTTTTGCAAAAATAGCCCTAATTTCAGCCCTAATTTTTTGCCAAATAGTGCTTGAAAGACTGAGATCTAGATATGACCTGTGACACGAGAAAACCAACAATGTGGTTGTGCACCCAGCGCAGACTCAGATCAGCCTGGGCATCAGCCCAGTCTTATCAGAGTCTTCGCTGTAAGCATGGAGGTAGCTTAGCCCTTAAGCTACCCTTTAAGCGCTAAGTGAAGATTCTGATCAGACTGACCGGATGTCCAGGCTGATCTGAGTCTGCGCTGGGCGCACAACCACATTGTTGGTTATGTCGTGTCGTGGCTCATATTCTAGATTGTTTTGAAAGGGAAAAGCCATCCTATAACCAAATACATGTATTGTAAATTGGCATTTTAATGAAATAAATTACTTTTTCAGGCTTGGTCAGTTGATAACTATGGCAGGTCTTGATGCAAAAGGCTCTCCGTTTCAAC
Organism: Ctena decussata; assembly: GCA_963989385.1. Classification (NCBI taxonomy): domain Eukaryota; kingdom Metazoa; phylum Mollusca; class Bivalvia; order Lucinida; family Lucinidae; genus Ctena; species Ctena decussata. The sequence continues at coordinate 13,635,400 of OZ022515.1, read as the reverse complement.
AGCAGCAGCACATGTCCAACAAATTTGACACAGATGTGCCAACGAAGTTTCCAAAAGCAGCTGGAAAATCAAATGGATTCTTTGGTAACATAATGGAAAACAACCAAATAAACAGTAGTTATTTGGATTCTGAAAAACCCTTGAATGGAAATCTGAGGCCAAAATCTTATTTAAGTTCCAACGATCCAACAATGTCTTCCTTTTTGGATGAATCAAATGACACTGTAAAAGCCCGCCATGATGATTTATATGAAAGAATTCTGCAAGGAACTAGCGGTGCGTTTAGACATATTGGGGAACAGGACTTAACAGTGGATGTTACCGTGGATACAACACAAACACAGGAAGATAATCAGGGGAACGTGTCAGACCAAATGGCATCATGGGAAACAAAACAGAGGAAAGATAAGGAAACAAAGGGGGATAAAGAACCAGTCGTTGCAGAAAGTTACGATAGTTTGAGAGGTCCTGAAGGGGAGATAATTATGAGTTTATCTCCCTTTGATGACGAGGATGAACAAAAGGAGAAAAAGAAGAAAGATAATTTGCCTGATAGAGTTGACTCGCCAGAGAGGAGGCAGGCATCCCGGGTCAGTGATTTTAGCTATGGGATGGACAGTTTTGAGCAGTCTTATGTTAGTGAGCGAGGGGAGGTAGTGCATCTCGGGGAGGAAATGGATTTCTACCCAGAATCCCCTTCTCCCATAGGCCATGACAGCGAGGAAGAGGACTTCTAAGTTGTATGGGTGCACCACCAAGTGTGTCTGCTATATTTACAAAGGGGCACAACTTTTGTGACATCCTGTTTGATCCTTTGACAGCAAAGCCCTTCTAGAATGGATTGTTTCCAATCGCACTCAGAGTGGCTTTTAAAAGTCACCTGATAGTGTATAACTGGCCGATGCAGTGACAATTTAGCATGACATATTCCCACAAACAAAATCACACATGTTGAATGACCATAATAAGTCTGTGATTTTTATCTTACATTTAACGGTGGATGCATACCTGTTAATAGGTCAAAGGAACCATTATGAAAGAACTGAATTCAAACATGTTGTGACTAATTTGTAATATTATGATATTACTCATGATGAATTCCATTAGGGGTGTTGCAGTTCACAATTCTTATCAATGGCATGATTTCTCTCAAACTTTTAGCACAAAGCAACAATGGAGAAGTTAAATACTGAAATGTTCATCTGTTGCACTAAGTTCAGGATAGATCAATTATATTAGACAATTTTTTGTCGTCACTTATAAATGAGCTGCAACACAACAAAACCAACAAAGTGACATGTGCACCTAGCAAAGACTCAGATCAGCCTGGGCATCCACCCAGTCTGATCAGAGTCTTTGCTGTCCGTATTGAGCTAGCTTAGCTAGCTTAGACCCTCAGCTACCTTTTAAGTGCACAGCTAAGACGCTGATCAGAATGAGAGGATGTCCAGGCTGATCTGAGTCTTCACATGGCCCACATGCCACTTTGTTGGTTTTGTCGTGTTGCGGCTTAAATTTGGGTGATCTTATGCCAGTGAGACCATTTTGAGCCCCCTCCAGATTGTCACTCAAAGATCACCTGATAGTGTCACCTGGCCAATCCAGCGACTGAGCAAATGTCACAGACCTACGACACAATTGCACACATTGAAGTCTGTGGTTTTACCTTACAGTTGATGGAGGGATGCCTAACTGTAGGTGTGGCTTTGGAACAGTAAATCTTTGTGGAATTAAAGTCACATTTTGACAGAAAAAGAAGAATGTGTTCGCTGGAGAATTCGACCATTTCATTTATTGGAAGAAATGTGGTTTAGAGTAGAGTATTAATTGACCCCACTTGATGTTGCAAGTCTGTTGGGACTCTTCAACATTTGATTTGTAGCAAGTCTAGAGAGATAACTATTTTTGTGGAGACACATGAGCTATAGCTTGAATTCTAGCCAGTGCTTCAAATAAGAAAGGGATTTGTATTATGTTAAATATGAATGATTTTGCACATCTTGTTGCAGATGTTTTTACACTGAATTAATGTTTAACTTTAAAGCACCAAAAATTAGATTACAAAATTTCAAAGTATGTTTCATCCAATCGATATCATAAAAGTTGAAAATTCAAAGGCTAGAGGGCAAACAGTGTATACTTACACATTATGAACCACTTCATCTGCATCTAAGCTGTTTGCAAATTTAACTACTTAGGGGATAACTGTATTGAAAATTGTCATTTGCGGAGGTAAATCGTCGGTTTTATGGTCGGAAATTTCGTTTTACGGCGACGTGCCAGCGGAGCCGTAAAACGGAATTTGCGACCATAAAACTGACAATTTACCTCTGCAAATGACAATTTTCAATATAGTTATCCCCATTCTAATGCACTTTTTCACATTTTCCCCATTCAAAGTGTACTTCTTTGCACCCGTTGCAAGCGCTTTCAGCAGCGTAAAACCAAACGTCAGCCAATAAGAAGCGACGTTTTATAATGACGTCGGATTTGCAACAGTATATCATAGAATATACTGTCGCAAATTTTTGACATTATCCAATCAGACGTCGCGTTATATTTATAAGTGCATTAGAATTTCATTTATGGTGCTTTAAGTGTTAACAATTTTTACAATGCGGTTGTGACTTATGTGAAAGTAAAAGGTTTTACAGTATGGTAGGGAAAATACTGTATGCTTAACAGCAGTTTTTACAGTGAGGTTGTGACGCAGAGCTCTAGATAAGAGGGAGTATTTGATGATAATTCAGGATAATTTGTTTTATTTCTCGTGGAAACCATATGTTGTGACCCCTCATCTGAACCGTCTCGACGAGACGTTTCAGATGAGGGATCACAACATATGTTTTTATGCAGAATTATCCCTAATTATCACCAAATACGCCCTCTTATCTAGAGCTCTGTGACTTATACATTGCATTCAGAGCAAAATATGCTGGGGTGAAAATTTATTGTTTTCCCTTAGTACATATGCGTGCCTCTTTAACCATTTTCTCTCTCTCCCAGGTGTTTCTGTCTCAGTTTTATGTACAAGATACTTTTGAGCCGCGACAGGACAAAACCAACAATGTGGGTGTGCACCCAGTGCAGACTCAGACTAGCCTGGGCAATCGCCCAGTTTGACCAGACTCTTCGTTAAATGCTCAAAGGGTAGCTAAGGGTCTAAGCTACATCCATGCGGACAGCGAAGGCTCTGATCAGACTGGGCGGATGCCCAGGCTGATCTGAGTCTGTGCTGGCAGCCCAACCACATTGTTGGTTTTGTCGTGTCGCGGCTCATATAGAATTTAAAGTGAAATGATAGGACACAAGAAAACCAACAAAGTGGCATGAGTTCCCAGCAAAGACTCAGCTCAGCCTGGGCAACCGCCCCTGGCTGATCAGACTCCTTGCTGTGCACGTAAAGGATGGCTAAGGATTTAAGCTAGCTCCAGGCAGACAGCAAAGACTCTGATCAGACTGGGTGGATGCCCAGGCTGATCCGAGTCTTTGCTGGGTGCACATGCCACTTTGTTGGTTTTCTCGTGTTATGGCTCATATAACCTTAGTATATTTATTCGGTTACACAAGACAGTAGTTTATCCTTCCAAAATAACCTCAAATATGTAAATCAGGCCCCGAGGTTATAAAACTTTTTTCGTGCTCAACTCAGCTGAGTATGAACTTTTCTCTGCTGATAAATATGAAAATGCCAACTAATGTTGGCATTTTCATATTCATTAGCAGAGAAAATTTCATACTCAGCCAAACTGAGCGAGAGAACAACTGTACTTATCAGTAATTTGCTATTTATCAGCAGGCAAAATTTCATGCTCAACTCAGCTGAGCATGAAAAAGTTTTATAACCTCGGGCCCTGTCTTCTGTAATTCAGCTATAAAATTGTTTTTTTCTCTTCCATTTATACAATCCCAAAGATTCAGATCTGTCTCACTAGAGGGATGATTTGTTTTGAAGGGGAAAACCCTTCATATAACTGAAGAAATATGGCATATGAATTCTCAGCCCCCAAAATGTTCTTAACTGGTGCTCTGGTAAAAAATGTGATCTGCTATTTTACTTTTTGATTATCTTCAAAAATGAGCCGTGACACACAAAACCAACAAAATGGCATGTGCGCCGATGGAAGACTCAGATCAGCCCACTTTGATCAGAATCTTTGCCGTTGGCATGGAGGTGGCTAATATCCTTAGCTATCCTAAAAGTGCATAGCAAAGATGTTGATCAAACTTTACGGATGTCCAGGCTGATCTGAGTCTTTCCTGGGAGCACATGCCACTTGGTCGGTTTTGTTGTGTTGCAGCTCAAATGTGATCTGCTATTTTATTTTTTTATTATTTACAAAAATAATGATCTGTATGAGCAAGGCAGTTCCCACAGTAAGCCCAGCAGTCCCTTGTACAGTACCTTAAAAGTTCTAAGTATTGGGACAGATAGGTATAAGCAAACATTGCAGACCCAGATCAGACTGCTCTTTCAGGAGCAGTCTGATCTGGGTCTTCAGTGCTAGCCATTCCTTATGCATATTTTAGATGCATTACTGCATTGTAAAGCCAAATTGCTTCATTTTTATGACAGTTATGTTGGTAATTTTAGTTGTCCCAATTTTTTTAAATTTTCTGGTAATTTTAGTAACGTGGTAACGTAAGGTAGTTTTTCCTTCCTCATAAATGCAGATAGGCTTAGATTAAAATTTTCTTTGTGACTGTATTGCGGTTCTTCCATTGTGATCTCCTGTCTGTGGCCTTTTCTACAGAGGAGTCTGATAGTAAAATTCTATGTCTCCAAACACTTTGTCCTATCTCAGAACTTGAGTTTTGTTGGTTTTTTTAAGGATAATTCCAATATAATCTTTCTTCTTTTTCAACAAAAACATATGTTGTGACCCCTCATTAGAACCGTCTCGCTGAGACGGTTCTAATGAGGAGTCACAACATAAGCTTTTATGGAGAAATGTTAAGAGTTGTCCCTAAATTATCCCTGTTACCCTTCTTATCTGCAGAGGTGAAGAGTTGAGTATTTAATGATTATTAAGGATAATCGTAGTAAATCTGCTTAAATAGTATGTTGTGACCCCTCATCTGAACTGCCTTGTCGAGGTGGTTCAGATGAGGGGTCACAACATATATTTTCAATGTGAAATAAGAAAATTCTCCCGCAGTTATCATCAGATATACCCTTTTATAGAAAGCTGGAAATTACTTTGTTTTATCAGAACATACTTGTCTCACATTATCTGTGATATAATAATATAGTTTTAACATGTATGGTAGTTGTGTTGTTTATTATTACCATTATTTTTATTATATATATATATACTATGCAAAATAAGTATAACAATTGTTTTGTATGTGCCAGATCCACCATATATATATAAATTAGGCTTTTATTAGCTCACCTGAGCACTTCGTGCTCAAGGTGAGCTATTGTGATCGAAATTTGTCCTGCGTCCATCCGTCCATCTGTCTATCCGTCCATCGTCAACAATTTCTTCAAATGACATCTCCTAGACCAATAGACCAATTTCAAAATAATTTCACACAAATGTTTCTCTTATAGCCTTGTACCAAAATTGCTAAAATCCTTCCATTCCGCTGAACAAGATGGCCACCAGAGCTAAAAATAGAAAATCCTTTAAACAGCATCTCCTCTCAAGCCAGTGGATGGATTTCAAAATAATTCCACAGAAATGTTCGACTTATGGCCCTGAACCAAAATTGCTAAAACGGTTGTGTTCCACCGAACAAGATGGCCACCAGAGCTAAAAATAGAAATAAAACCATAGCTAAAAATAGAAATAAAACTTTAAATGACATAGAGGGCACAGTTTTGATCCAATCTTCATGAATCTTTGTCAGAATGATTATCTTGATAAAATCTAGGACAAGTATGAAACTAGGTCATGTTGGGTCAAAAACTAGGTCACCAGGTCAAATCTTAGTAAAACCTTGTGTATACTCAGTGACTCTAGAGGGCACAGTTTTGATCCAAACTTCATGAAATTTTGTCAGAATGATTATCTTTTATGAAATCTAGGCCAAGTATGAAACTAGGTCATGTCAGGTCAAAAACTAGAACACCAGTATCAGGTCAAAAACTAGGACACCAGGTCAAAGCTTAGTAAAACCTTGTGTTCACTCTAGAGGGCACAGTTTTGATCCAAACCTCATGAAATTTTGTCAGAATGTTTATCTTCTTGAAGTCTAGGCCAGATTTCCGAAAGGTTTATGTCTGGACATAAACTAGGTCACTAGGTCAAATCTTAGAAAAACCTTGTGAACACTCTGGAGGTCACAGTTTTGGTCCAATCTGCATGAAACTTTAACAGAATGATTATCTTCATGCAGTCTAGGCCAAGGATGAAATTAGGTCATGTTGTGTCAAAAACTAGGTCATCAGGTCAAATCTTAGTAAAACCTTGTGTACACTTTAGAGGGCACAGTTTTAATCCAATGTTCATGAAACTTTGTCAGAATGATTATCTTTATAAAATCTAGGCAAAGTTTGAAACTTGGTCTTGTTTGGTCAAAAACTAGGTCACTAGGTCAAATCTTAGAAAAAACCTTGTGTACACAATACTGGCTTTATTTTGCATTGAATCTTCATGAAACTTTGTCAGAATGTTTATCTTCATGAAATCTTGGCCAAGTTTGAAACTGAATAATGTCAGATCAAAGGTTAGCTCACTAGGTCTGATCTTAGAAAAACATTGTGTACACTCTATAGGGCACAGTTTTGGTTCAATCTTCATGAAACTTTGTCAGAATGTTTATGTTCCTGAAATGTTGGCCATGTTTTAAACTGGTTCATGTATCAAAACTAGGTCAGCAGGTCAAATCTTAAAAAAAAAAACTTGTGTACATAATAGAGGCTTCATTTTCCATTGCATCTTTGTGAAACTTTGTCACAATGTTTATCTCCTTGAAAAGAAGTTTGAAACTGGAATATGCCGGGTCAATAACAAGTTGACTAGGTCAAATCTTAGAAAAACATTGTGTACACTCTAGAGGGTACAGTTTTGATCCAGTGTATGAAACTTTGTCAGAATAACAGATTGGAAATTGCAGAATTGCGCCAATTGAATCATCATCAAATAGATGATCTCCCATGTTATTTCGTCATAACTCAGGTGAGCGATTTAGGTCCATCATGGATCTCTTGTTGCCTTTTTATTGTATAAAGATACAAGGGCCGTTCGTCAGAGATGGGTGCCAGGTAAAAATTCAAGAATGATTAGTTGCAGCGTTTGTACTACCACGATGTCAGTTTGTAAGACCATAGTATGTACAGGACATTTTTGATCATGTGCAAAGCCAAGACCATAATGGTGTGGCTGTTTTTCTGTTGAAAAAAAGGAATACACTTTAAAACATTTGACTATTAGTATGAGGTTCACAAAGTCTGAAAATTTGACGTTTCCCCTTGTTTTTACATTATTGTCTTAGACCTTGTTTCTAATTGATAATTCTTGAATCTCTTTCAAGTGCATGATTGTTTGGTATCTACCAATATGCTAAAGTAAACAATTTTGAAAGAAAATTCTCCCCGGCTACTGAGTGTAAGTAAAAAATCTTAGACTTAAGTCATCATTATCCTACAGTTACATTATACTTCATTGAAGAAAAGTCACAGTTAAATACATCATGGTGTGATTTTTAAGTTTAGCTAATTGTTTTTCTCGGGGTTTTGAATCTCCATTGAACTGAAGTACCTGTAAATCATTGCACATTGGACAGAATTGTTATGTTTTGACGTCAATGACGCATGCTAAGATTCGTCAGTGGGTAAGCTTAATCACATCTTTAACCAAATCAATAGCTTTGACAAGAAAAGTGCGCATAAAATAATTGGAAAGAGCTTATGTTAAAACCCACATACCTGCCATTTTTGCATTGTTTGTAATGGGTGCGAATTTTGGCTACTGACCCCTTTCACGCCTATTGCTTTTTCTGAATATCAATTTTAAAGATGGCTCCAGTAATTCCATGGTATCCTAAGCCCCAAATACTGTTCCTTTCCTTGCAGTTTAATTTCGCTCAATGTTGCACTGAGTGATGAGAAAAATTCCAACAATAAAAAATTGGTAAATATATTTTGCATAGTATACGAGGGGTGTTCGAAAAGATTTGCAAATGGCCTCATGACTTTGTTTAGGGACAAGCTGCGTACAACTGCTTTGCATTTACTAAAAGCACTGCATTTTGGCTTTAAGATGATACCAAACACTATACAAAGACACTTTTCCTTATTGAGTTACACCTCATTTTAATAGGTCCCAGTCATACCACTGGGCTAATTTTATATATAAAATCTTTTCAGTGTTACGCATTCAAGTCGAATATCCTTGTAAATGCAAAATTAATTTTTGCCATTTGCTTGTCCATCGTTTTTTACAATATCCATACAGAAGTTAGAAGCGTTGCAACTTTTATCGATTTATTCCTTGCAAAGCAATGCGCAGTTCTAATGACGTTACTGAAATTTACGTCAACGTCATTTTTGAAAGCTTGCAGACGCTTCGTTTGTGGTATTAATTTGAATTTATTGACAGATTTTCATTGACCCATGTAAATGCTCTTGCTAACAAGATTTTGAATGCTAATACACTTGTTTTCATTACAAAATCATCAAATTTTGGTAGAAAGTGTGAAATTGCCACAACATAAAGTACGGATAATCCGTATTTCCGGGCCAGTAGGGAACCTATATTAAAAATAATTTCCGCGATATTTACAGGACAGCATTGTCTGGGCATTGTCTTTAATCAACAATGATAAAGAAAAATCAAAGACTGCTGATATATAAATTACGGCCTACTAAAGTAAAATTTTGCAGTGTCTTTAGGGTATACCTCTTTCAAAGAAGATAAAAATGCAACCTTTTTAAAAAAATGCACCGGTTTTTCAGACTTCTCAACGCATATCATAATTTTATGTGTTTCTGCAATCAGAAGTTCTGTCTGTTTGGTGGTTATCGAGAAATTACGTCATTTGCAAAACTTTTCGAACACCCCTCGTATTTACTCCCAAGATTTATGTGGTAACAGAATAGCTTATTGGGCCAAAGTGTTAGTGGCCCAGCTTGTTCCCTAGATAGATATTCCATTCATTTACGAGGGTTGTTCAGAAAGTTCTGATTCTCGCCGAATAACTTTGTTTAGCGGCATGCTGGGGACAATTGCTTTGCATGTATTGAAAGCACTACATTTTGCCTTTACAGTGATACCAAACATTATACACAGACACATTTTGTTTTTGAGGTACAACGCGTTTTATAAGGCCCCAGTCATACCACTGGGTTAAAGTCATATGCGAATTTATTTTCAGTGCGTCATTCAAGTAAAAAAACCATCGTAAATACAAAATGAATTTTTGTCAGCTGTTTGTCAGTCATTGCCGTCAATATCCTTTAAAAATTAGAGGGGTAGCGAACGTTTCCAATTCATTCCTTGCAAAGCAATGCGCAGTTCTAATGACGTTATTGAAATCGACGTCAACGTCATTTTTGTCGCACCTGCTTTAGCAAGGTGCAATATAGGCGTCCGGTTTTCCGTCCGTCATTCCGTCCGTCCGTCCGTCCGTCAGTCCGTTCACATTTACGTCAACCCTGGCGTTAAATATTAATTTCTCCAAAACCACTGCACCCATGGTTCTCAAATTTCATATGGAGCATGACCAGACTGCAAGACCTCAGAATGATAAAAATCAGCCAGGTTGAGAATCCAAGATGGCCGCCATTGCAACAAATTTCCGTTCACATTGATTTTACGTTAACCCTGGCGTTAAATTCTATGAAATTAAAAACCACTGTACCCATTTTTCTTAAATTTTACATGGAGCATGACCAGACTGCAAGACCTCAGAATGATAAAAATTAGCCAGGTCGAGAATCCAAGATGGCCGCCATTGCAACAAATTTCTGTTCACATTAATTTTACGTTAACTCTGGCGTTAAATTCTATTTTCTCCAAAACCACTGCACCCATGGTTCTCAAATTCCATATGGAGCATGACCAGACTGCTAGACTTCAGATTGGTAAAATTCAGCCATTGCAACAAAAAAGCCCTCACATTTACGTTAAACCTGGCGTTAAGGTCTATATTTAACCCTCTAGTGCCCAAACATAGAATGCACTATAAGAAAACATTTATATTCCATCCAGCCACTAGCTTTGGGAAGTCAAATTGAAAACAGGGTCTGAATTTGTGTTGAGGTCCAAGGTTGCTGAGATATACATGTAGCATATTTGCTACATCGGGCATTAATTTTTAAAAAGTAGATTTTTTCAGGGTGAATAACTCAAGTGTTAAGAATAATTACAGGGCACCTTTTTGGACGAAAAAAGGATGTATGAAAAAGAATTTATTGGCATATATGTATCAGGGATATCTGAAAAAGTAAAGTTAATATCACAATTTTTGTTTTTATTGCCCGATGTATCATATATGATACATTTTGTGTTTTCGAACTATGGCGACTTTTGGTGGCTGATAAATGCACTTTAGACATATTATTACAACTGGAATGGTTTAATCTTATTTCCTGATATCTTAACTGATATTCTAGCAGTATAACATAACATCCAAGTCAAAATTCTGGTCACGGCACCAAAACAGAGTCATGTAGCAGATATGAAACACCGGGCACTAGAGGGTTAATTTTCTCCAAAACCACTGCACCCATGGTTCTTAAATTTTATATGGAGCATGACCAGACTGCAATGCTCCAGAAAGATCAAATTCAGCCAGGTCGAGAATCCAAGATGTTTGCCATTGCAACAAAAAACATTCACATTTACTTTTAAAGTCTGTTCAATTAATTTCTCCAAAACCATTGCACCCATAGTTTTCAAATTTCATATACAGGTAAAATTCAGCCAGGTCGAGAATCCAAAATGGCTGCCTTTACTAAAAATGGCAAAAACAACAAAATCAGCTTCTATTTCAGAGCCACTTGGTATATTTGGTTGAAATATTGCCTGGAACATCAATCAGTGGGCCATGACCTCTGCTACTGTGGAAGTGCAATGCAGGTGCGACATAGCATTCCCCGGAATTCTTGTCTAAGGCTGTGACAACTTCGTTATGTATATTAATTTTAATTATTCGACAATTTCGAATTGGGCCATGCAAAAGGTTTTCCTGACAATATTTTGAATGCTAAGGCATTTGTTTTCGTTTAAAAAAATGATGACTTTATCAGACAGGGGGAATTTGCTACCACATAAAATGCAGATAATCAAAATTCAAGGGGCAGTGTGGAACATAGATTAAATATAATTTCTGCGATATTTACAGGACACGCGTGCCTAGGGTTTGTGTTTAGGTAGCCATGACGAAAAAAAATTAAAGACTGCTTATATGTGAACTATGACCTTCTAAAGTAAAACTTTGCAGTGGCTGTAGGGTATACCTCTTTCAAAGACGTTCAAAAATACGTCCTTTAGAAAGTATACACTGCATTTGCACAGTTGTCCTGACATATTACAGCTTTATAAAGTTACGCTATCAGAAGTTCTGTATTTATGATGCCTACCAAAATATGACATCACGATCAGAACTTTCTGAACATCCCTCGTATTTATGTCAGACTGATACATTTGGGCCATTTCATTGTGTTGGAGATTTGTGGTGGCCACAGACAAATTTAGGCACAATTTGCCACTAGGCCATTGGCCATTGCCAAACTGTTTACAATTAAAAAGTTCCTTTTTGTTATGACATAAAAATCTATAATGGGGTTTAGGCCAAGACAAGAGAATTTCAGGCTAGTTTTCATTTTGTTTAGTTTTGGCCATTTAATAAAAGAGAACAGCTGTTGGATTTTCTATTGATAGTTCCATCCTGTTCATTTTGCCATGTCCATACATTTTTACATGACTGGCAGCTTATCAGAAATCTACATGACATTTCATGCTAAGTACTGACTGTGTCCAGAGCCCCAGATAAGAGTGTGTACTAAGGATACTTCAAAGATTTTTTCTTTGTTATTTCTCAATGAAAATACATGTTGTGACCCCTTATTAGAACCGTCTCGCTGAGACAGTTCTAATGAGAGGTCTCAACATATGTTTACATAGAAAATATGGAAAAATATCTCAAAATTATCCTTGTTACCCCTTCTTATCTGGAGCTCTGACTTTGGTATTCTGCATGCAGTGTACGTGATAGGTAACCAGAGAATTGCTAAAAGTAACTGTGTAACCTGACTGGGCTGTACTTAGCAATGATTGACAGATTGAGACAGCTCTCTTCCTCCGGGCTTGAGACAGCAGGCTGAGACTAATAGAATCTATGAAGGGGTTGAGGCCGAGACAAGGATAACTCAGGCTAGTTTTCAGATTATTTAGTCTTACGCGAGGCTTGCTGAGCAGAAGACTTAAATAATCTGAAAACGAGCCTGAGATTTCCTTGTCGAGGCCTCAGCCCCATCATTGATTATTTTGCTCACCCAGTATACGTATTTTATACAACAAAATAGTCATTTAATACCGTAGCACATACCTTGTTGAAGCCACTTCAAGTTAATTTTCTGTTAATAGTTCTGACATGTATGTTAATTTCGCCTTGTGCATGCATTTTATATGACTGACAGCTAATCAGAAATCTACAGTGACACCTCATGCACATCATTGGCTGTCAATTTCATTTCACTTGCAGTTTACATGACAGGTACGCTCAAAGCAGCAAGTGAATTTGTTGAATTTAAGAGTGTATTTAATTGGGTTGTTCTATGCATTTTGAGACAGTATGCTGAGCCTAGGCTATGATAGCAGGCTGAGATAGAAAAATATCAGACAGCTGTAGAAAGGGATATTCTTGTCCAATGGGTGAGAAAAATTTCTCTGGCATCTCTAGAAAGGTATACACTTCTTTGATGGGACCATCAAAGTTCCAGGTAATGTTTTTTTTGTTTGTTATCCCCTCACACCACGAAGTGGTGAGGGGATATAGGTTTTGTATAGGTTAAGTACTTACGTACGTATGTTCACCTTTTGTCATCGCTCTAGCACTTACATTTCTCAACGGATTTTGAAATAACTTCACACAAGTGTAGGGCATGACAATATCTCGAGCAAGTTCGACTTTCAGGGTGCTGCGCCCAAGGTCAAGGTCACTCTGGCTATTTTTAGAAAAACTTTGTCATCACTCTAGAGCCTACATTTCTCAACGGATTTTGAAGTAACTTCACACAAATGTAGGGCATGACATTATCTCGAGCAAGTTCGACTTAAAGGGTGCTGCGCCCAAGGTCAAGGTCACTGTGGCTATTTTTAGAAAAACTTTGTCATCGCTCTAGCGCCTACATTTCTCAACGGATTTTAAAATAACTTCACACAAATTTAGGGCAGGACAATATCTCGAGCAAGTTCGACTTTCAGGGTGCTGCTCCCAAGGTCAAGGTCACTGTGGCTATTTTTAGAAAAACATTGTCATCGCTGTAGCACCTACATTTGTCAACGGATTTTAAAATATTCACACAAATGTAGGGCAAGACAATATTTCGAGCAAGTTTGACTTTCAGGGTTCTGCGCCCAAGGTCAAGGTCACTGTGGCTATTTTTAGAAAAACTTTGTCATCGCTCTAGCGCCTACATTTCTCAACGGAGTTTAAAATAACTTCACACAAATTTGGCCGGCCCGGGTAGCGCAATCGGTAGGGCACCTGACTCGTAAGTCAGAGGTCCTGGGTTCGAATCCCGGTCTGGCCACATACTTTCGTTTCTCCTTCCGCTGATTCAAGAAGGGCAGTTGTCAGTTACTGGCGAAAGTATGTGCACTTAGTACTGGTTAACCGCTTAGGAGGTCTAAGCCTGCCCAGGAATAGTGTGGTTAGGTTAACTGACCGTCCCGACATGACCTTAGTGGTTTACCGTGGACGTTAAGCATCAAATCAATCAATCAATCAATCACACGAATTTAGGGCAGGACAATATCTCGAGCAAGTTCGACTTTCAGGGTGCTGCTCCCAAGGTCAAGGTCACTGTGGCTATTTTTAGAAAAACATTGTCATCGCTGTAGCACCTACATTTGTCAACGGATTTTAAAATATTCACACAAATGTAGGGCAAGACAATATTTCGAGCAAGTTTGACTTTCAGGGTTCTGCGCCCAAGGTCAAGGTCACTGTGGCTATTTTTAGAAAAACTTTGTCATCGCTCTAGCGCCTACATTTCTCAACGGAGTTTAAAATAACTTCACACAAATTTGGCCGGCCCGGGTAGCGCAATCGGTAGGGCACCTGACTCGTAAGTCAGAGGTCCTGGGTTCGAATCCCGGGGCCTGTTTCACAAAAATTTACAGTACGATGAATCGTGCGATAATCGTACGTTTGGTCGTACGAGAATCGCACGATTCTCGCACGATCGTTTCATAAAAACATCGTACGACAGATAGTACGATTCTCGTAGGATTTTAGTTATACGATGGATCGCAGACGTGATGTGTTTTAGCTTTGACAGATGTGTATTGGGTTTTATAAACACAAAAAGTAGCGATTTGTAATACAACGCAATCATGTCAAAGAAAAGGGTCAACAGGACCTCCAATGAGGTTAAAGCCCTTCTCACTGAAGTAAGGAAGATGGATGGATGGATGCCTTGCGATTTTACGTCCGTTTCAACAGCATTTCAGTCGTATCAGGACGGTGGAAGGGTGATAAGGAAAGGTTATGTGCAATGGAACCCTGTTTACGATTGAAACGATTTCCGCCTCCGGAAACGACCTCAGGACCGCTTGATCAGCAGGCCAGCGCTTAAACCACTGAGCTACCGGTGGCTTCTAAGTAAACATGGACGACTCCTAACCAAAGACACGAAGGATCGCACCTGGGAAGTTTTCAGTCCAAGGTTTAAAGTTTTTTATCCTTAGTTGCAGATCTTCAAAACCAAGATAAGTAGTAAAGGGTGTCAATACATAGTGACACCTTTTACTTCTAAGATATGAAAACAAAATTCCTATATAAATTCATTTTACAAAAGTGGGGATTGGAGATCCAAAACCTAGGACTGAACCTCTAAAAACAAGGCTGAAACTCAGGGTTTTGAAATTCATTGTGCATTGGCTTGCCATGCCCTTCCTCGATTTTCGAAATACAGTTTTGAGAAAGAAGTTCCGAGGAATTAAACTCGGGTCTTTTTATTTTGCCAAATGCTGTCTGTGATTGTATCAGCTCTTTCAGACTTGCACTGCAGAACCTTGTGGTCAGCGCAATAATTCGCTTGTATAGTATAGCAAGCCAAATTTTGCATTCTCAATTTTAGGTGTTAAGTTTTCAATCCTTTGTTTTAACTTCAAAACTAATTTTTGAAAATTGAAATTTTCTATAATCGTTTTTACAAATCCGGGTATTGAAATCAGATTTGAAACCTATGACTGAACTGAAACCAAGGTTTGAAGCTCAACTTAGGGTAAAATTTCTTAAACCTAGTTTAAAGATTTATTGTGCATTTGGCGTGCCATACCGTTGAACACAAACGTGCAGTCTCCTCAGATCAGAGATCACCTAATTAGGGGTTCAAACAGTCCTAAAACCTCCCATTTTCTTGTAAGATAATTTCTCTGTATAAGAACAAATGCTGCCGTAATGATTTTGAGAATAGTCTCTAATACATTGCAGGTAAATTATCCCGCAAGAATCGCACGGCAATCGTACGATAATCGTACAGGAAAAACTTCACTCAAAATCACCCTTAGGTGATTTATCATAAATTTGGAATTTTGTATATTGGCTGATTTGCTCAAAACTTGGTATATGCTTTTCAGAAAGACAGTAGATAAATGTAATCTATTCAAAAGTTGAGTATGAGTATGTTGTGCGATGAAAGAGGAGAAAAAGTGAAATTTACGACTGCCCTTTAGGTATCGTAGATTTGATCGTAAATTGAGTTCTACGAGGACAATAGTGAAACCGAGATTTTTTTCATGAAAGCGATTTTTGGTCGTAAGATTCTCGTACGAATATCTTAAGACGAATTTCAATCGTACGATTCGTTGTGAACCAGGCCCCCGGTCTGGCCACATACTTTCGTTTCTCCTTCCGCTGATTCAAGAAGGGCAGTTGTCAGTTACTGGCGAAAGTATGTGCACTGGTTACTGGTACTGGTTAACCGCTTAGGAGGTCTAAGCCTGCCCAGGAATAGTGTGGTTAGGTTAACTGACCGTCCCGACATGACCTTAGTGGTTTACCGTGGACGTTAAGCATCAAATCAATCAATCAATCAATCACACAAATTTAGGGCAGGACAATATCTCGAGCAAGTCCGACTTTCAGGGTGCTGCGCCCAAGGTCAAGGTCACTGTGGCTATTTTTAGAAAAACTTTGTCAGCGCTCTAGCGCCTACATTTCTCAAGGGATTTTGAAATAACTTCACACAAATGTAGGGCATGACAATATCTCGAGCAAGTTTTACTTTCAGGGTGCTGCGCCCAAGGTCAAGGTCGCTGTGGCTATTTTTAGAAAAACTTTGTCAGCGATCTAGTGCCTACATTTCTCAATGGATTTTGAAATAACTTCACACAAATGTAGGGCATGACAATATCTCGAGCAAGTTCGACTTTCAGGGTGCTGCGCTTAAAAGGTCAAGGTCACTGTAGCTATTTTTAGAAAAACTTTGTCATCGCTCTAGCGCCTACATTTCTCCATGGATTTTAAAATAACTTCACACAAATGTAGGGTATGACAATATCTCGAGCAAGTAGTCTTGTGTGAGGGGATTTGTATCGCCTGCGATGCCTTGTTTTTTTTTGTTGTTGTTGTTTTTTAGGATAATTGAGAGACCATTTTTATGCTGCCCGAAGGGCGAGCATAATTATAGTTGGCGCTTTATCCATCCGTCTGTCTGTCCATCACACCTTTCCCAGAGCATATCTCTGAAGTATTGGGGGGAGGGGAACTAAATGAAACTTCATACATTGACAGAGTACAATGAGGGAAAGTGCAATGCACAAGAACCGTAACCTTGTCACAAGTATTTACGAAGTTAGCTCCCTGTCCAGTTTTTCCAATATTTTGCTTGTCCGGCACATATCTCTGAAAATATAAAGTGGAACTTAATGAAACTTCACACATTGATAGAGGACAATGAAAGGAAGTGCAGTGCACAAAAACAGTAACCCTATCACAAGTATTTACGAAGTTAGCTCCCGTTCCAGTTTTTCTTCAGTATTTTGCTTGTCCGGAGCATATCTCCAAAAGTATTAAAGGGAACTAAATTGAACTTCACACGTTGATAGAGGACAATTAGAGGAAGTGCCGTGCAAAAGAACTGTAACCCTGTCCCCAGGATTTTTGAAGTTAGCTCCCTTTCCAGTTATTTTTAAATATTTTGCTTGACCGGAGCATATATCCAAAAGTACAAAAGGGAACAACATTGATAGAGGACAATTAGGGACCGACCATTTGATATTCTGGGGGGGGGGGGGGGGGGGGGGTCCTGGTATTTTTATCAAAAAAAAAAAAAATCCCTGTCTTTGGATATGCAAGAAAAAAATAACCTGGCTCATAAGGGTGTTGAAAAAAATAATCTGGCCTCAAAAGTAAGTGAAAAAAAAAACCTGGCTTCATCCAAAATTTCCCAAAAAAATATATATTGTCTGCAGATAATTCCATTTGAATTGAGTTTTAACAATGTCTCTGGCTTCTGGGGGCCGTGCCCCCAAACCCCCATATTTATAGTAATATTTTAATATTATCTACAGTTGTTTTACACCAGCGGGCCCGCATGTGCATACATTTACAAAAGCATTCTATACAACATTCACATACATGTATTATTGATCTGCCACATTACTAAGTAAATGTTTCCACTAAAACTGAATTGCAAAAGAGTCACTAGCTTATGGGAGACAAAGCCATAATGGCAAAATAAACACTCTAAAAGGCCAAAGTCCTAAAATAAATTAAAAAAAAAAACTTTTTTTTTCTATCATCGTACCTAGTTCTTCTCTATTGCTTCCTGTCTTAAAATTGCCATTAAAATTAAGAAATTGCTGTGGCTATTACTAAGTAAATGTTTCCACTAAAACTGAATTGCAAAAGAGTCACTAGCTTATGGGAGATAAAGCCATTAGATCTATGGCAAAATAAACATTCTAAAAGGCAAAAGTCCTAAAATAAAAAACCCTTATTTTTATCATCGTCCCTAGTTCTCTATTGTTTCCAGTCTTAAAATTGCCATTAAAATTAAGAAATTGCTTTGGCTTCTGGGGGCCGTTGCCCCCAGACCCCCCCCCCCCCCCCCCCCCCCCCCCCCCCTTTGCATTTTATTAAAGCTGCAAAGTCTGTAACTTTTGATAGTAGTTTTATGATTAATGTTTCTAATTTTCAAGAACACAGTAAATGTAGCTAAAATTCGGGTATACATTTCACTAGATTCGTAAATCTTAACAAATTATCACTATCAAAACAACAGCATTTACATTAAAAATCAATTGTCTGCAATTTCTGGAGGGATGTAAATAATTACCAACAAGAGAAAAACACCTGTTTTTTGGCTTGCGGCTTCGGCCGCAAGCCTATGTATTCAGACAGGTTATGACTTCCTGTCATGCGCACTCAAGCGAAAGACGCTGATTTGTTCCCAGCTTTGAGAATCATTCATAATTGCAAGTGGAGAACCAATATATGGAGAGCGTCTACGGGGCGCAACTTCGTTTGACTGCTTCTTTTACCTAAGCA
Organism: Ctena decussata; assembly: GCA_963989385.1. Taxonomy (NCBI): domain Eukaryota; kingdom Metazoa; phylum Mollusca; class Bivalvia; order Lucinida; family Lucinidae; genus Ctena; species Ctena decussata. The sequence goes on along the minus strand of OZ022515.1, from coordinate 13,616,725 downwards.
CCGTAAAATAACGACACGCCACAATCTGGAACACCAAAAATCGAACATGTCTAGCATCTTTTGCCTTACTAAAAACATGAGTTATTATTTTTTTATTTATTTATCCCGTGTATTTCAATGTTTCTTCGTTGTCCACAGTGAAATAAGGTCAAATAACGACATGCGCAATTCGCGGGCATTATGTAAAATATGGAGTGGTCTTGGACTCTGAACTTTTGAATCTGGACTTCGGACTGTGTTAAACCTGGACTTCAGACGTTGTAAAGCCTGGCACCGTAAAACCCGGACTAAAATATTCCCACAATAGTTGTTATGCCTGTACAAACAGTGTAGAGTGTAGATCCAAGCTAGACTACTGGTTGAAACAGTCTAATCAGGGTCTGTTCCAACAGTCTTATTTTATTTTAAGTTATTTAAAAGCATTTACTGGTTTTACAGACAAAATGTTTCATCGTATTTACTAGATACTATTTCTTATTTTTTCATAAACGTACATAGAAAATCAATTTCTTATTTTTTCATAAACGTACATTGTAATTCAGTTTCATGAAAGTGACTTATTGAAAAAAAATCAGTTCAGGAAACACAACATGTGTGGGAAAATATCAGTATCTCACAATTGCCATCAAATCGTCCTTTTCTAGGCCTATGCAGTTTTAATAGTTACCTTCCTTTCTGAATAAAACTTACTAAAATTTAGAGGAACCGAGCCGCGTAGCGCAGTTGGTAGTGCGTTTTGACTCAAGAGCCAGAGGTCCCGGGTTCGTTACTCTGTCCGGCCACATACTTTCGTTTCTCCTTCCCCTGTATCAAGAAGGACAGTTGTCAGTTACTGGTGAAAGTATGGCAATGTGCACATAGTACCGGTTATCGCTTAGAAGGTCTAAGCCAGCCCAGGAATAGTGTGGTTAGGGTAATAGACCGTCCCGACATTACCATAGCTTTTTATCGTGGATGTAAAACAATAAAATAACAACAAAACAACAACTACTAACATATAGAAGACTTCTTTTTTCTTTTGCATTAAATCCCTAATGACAAAATTTGTGATGACCAAGGACAGCACGCAAGATTCTGAAAATAAACATCCTTTGGAAGCAACAAAAATACACTAATTCCTTCATTGACTTGTTATCATTACCAATTACCACAGGCTTGCTGGGTCGAATAGTGCAGTCGGTGGCGCGTCAGACTAAAAAACACAGAGGTCCCGGGTTCGATATACGGTCCGGCCACTTACTCTCGTTTCTGCTTCCGCTGAGTCAAGAAGGGCAGTTGTCAGTTACTGGCGAAAGTAAGTGCACTTAGTACTAGTTGACCGCTTAGGATGGCTAAGCCTGCCCAGGAATATTGTAGTTGAATTAACCGACCGTCCTGACATGACCATACATGCAGCTGTTTACCATGGATGTAAAACAATGACACAACAACAACAACAACATACCACAGGCTTTACCAGTACTTATAACTGAACTCAGTGATGACAAAATACCCAAAAGAATAAGCTGAATATTTGCAGACTATATATGGCAACTGTTTGGGAAGGAACTATCATTTTCATTATAACCTCCTCTGAGATTCTCGGTGGTAGTCAGCTTTTAAATGTGCTCCAACAGAAACAAGGAGGAAAACAGTCACAAAAGTTTAATCCCCCCTTGTAATAATAGCCATTGTTGCGAACAGTAAGATTTTTGTTCCTACCAATCTGTCACAAAGGCTGGTAGGACGAACTACTTCCACTATTTCCTTCTCAATATCAGAAATCAAGAACCATATAACATCTTACATGTAAGAGATTTGTAAAAGTACTTTCCCAATGTAAGATGTATTTTTTCAACATCAAGACATGACGATCTTATAATAAACATAACTTTGTCCTAACCGAACAGTTCAGGGAACATAGCAATCAAATTCCCGTCCTTCTGTCTCTGTCCGTCTAATATCTGAGCCGCGACACGAGAAAACCAACAATGTGGTTGTACGCCCAGGGTAGACTCAGATCAGACTGGGCATCCGCCCAGTTTACTCAGTCTCTTCTTTATGTGCTCAAAGGGTAGCTTAGGGTCTAAGCTACCTCCATGCGGTCAGCGAAGGCTCAGATCAGACTGGGCGGATGCCCAGGCTGATCTGAGTCTGCGCTGGGCGCACAACCACATTGTTGGTTTTGTCGTGTCGCAGCTCATATTAGTATGTTCATTAACATTTTCTTGTCCACTCTGTAACTTGAATACCCTTTGAACTATTTTCATTTTACACTTCAGTTATGCGTAGTCCATTTGCTCCAAAGTACAAACACAGTTCTGCTGGAAGCTCAAGGAGACGGATCAGATCTTCACATTGATACATACTACCCAGCAGGCACACAACGTTATAATGACGTCGCATTGACGTCGACGCAAACATTACATTTCATCTACGTCATTCTGACGTCATGTGCCCGCTGGGAAATACTTTACTGCCCAGCAGGCACATGACGTCGAAATGACGTCGTATTTACGTCGATGCAGCATGGTGGCGTCGCATCGACCCTATTTTGACATCATTACGACGTCATGTGCCTTCTGGGTGTCTTGCAATGCTGTTCAAACAATTTCCATCGTTTTAATTTACTCTCTCTATTGGGACACCTTTAAATTACCAGATAATTTCTAAAATTTAAACAAATGCTAAGTAGCTGACAGTTAGTCAAAAATACTGATAGGATATGACGCATTGCACATCTTGATCTGATTCTAAAGTGATTTCTCAGATACATCTATACCAAAATTTAGGATCCCTGCGGTTATTTTTTTTTTTTTTTTTTTTGTTAATCTTGCAGCTCTTGGATTACATTGATAATCAAGGGTCGGTTATATTTGCACGTGCATTTTATGCTCATCTCTTTAAACGTTATGAGCCTTGTCGGGGCAAAATATGTTTGACACTATACGCAAAAAGTGGGTACCAAGATAAGACGATGCAACTGCGTAGTCTGTCAGAGTTAGTGCAGTTCACCGTTTGATTTCCAGAAGGCAAACTTATTGCGCCTAACCTGTTCTGATTGTGCTAGTGCACAGACTAGTCTTGACACAGGTGTTTTGCATACACCACAGGGCTGACTTTATCACGACATCACTCAAATGGCCTGCGCCAGGAAAAAATGTGCTTCAGCCCATAATATTTGCAACGAAATATGTATGTATTCGAAACCAGGAGGTACCAAGATATGTCAACGCTCATGTGTAGTCTACCCTGCTCTGATTGCGCATGCGTCTAGTCAAGACACGCGCGTTTTGCTTATGAAATAAGACTGGTTTTATCACGACACGAGGTATGCGCAAGGAAAAATATATTTCACCCCATATTGGGAAAAGCGAATGCAGTCCCATTAGTGTCTTTTCTTTTCGCACTCTATATGGCGCCACAGTGTATGATGCTCAAGATTGCTTATACATGTTGTGAACGCATACATGTTACCACAGACTGGGCTGATTCTTCTCGTCGCATGTGGCAATTTTCCGAGGGTGAGGCTCTTGGGTTACATCATTGACAATCATATAATCAAGGGTCACTCTTATTTTCACGTGCATTTTATGCTCATCTCTTGTTTTGAATGTTATGAGCCCTGTCCGGGTAAAATATGTTTGACGCTATACGCAAACAGTGGGTACCAGGATAAGTCCATGCAGCTGCGTTGTCTGTCAGAGTTAGTGCAGTGCATCGTTTACGAGAGAGCCTGCACTGCTCAGACTAAACTCCGTTCATAAATTCTGAAACTGGGTTTTTCGCTGATCATACTTTTATTATCTAATCAATCCAGGTAAGACTTTGCATAGCGATAATGCTATACTTCCGCCGATTTCTCATCAACGTGTGCCCTGACTCTGCCCTTCGTATGATGCTGGGCTTACCTGCACAAAAGTGCAAATAACAGATTTTCAATCCGAGACTAAGTTCATCGGACAGGTTGGAAACGCCCTTTAATACCATGTAAAGTGGTCGCTATAAATAGTTTTGTGTACGGGTGGGGTTAGTATTCTAACACATGTTCTGCGCGTGGAAAATCAGTCAGCGTGACAACAAGCTAAACATCCGCGTAATTCTAACTCGATTTGAAATTGATCACACCGCATAAATTCACACTGGACAAGGTTTTCAGTGTTTTATCAAAGTCCTTCGCCACCGGCAAACAACGTCTACGCGTCAGTGCGACGTAGTTTCTCATCAACGTGTGCCCTGTTCACTGGCGCTAATGTAACGAAAATATAACAGCATTCAGCAGTATCTAATAAAGTTCTGAAGTTTCAAAACATATATTACCAATATTGAGTTAGAATTGCAAAGTTAAAGTCTCCATAGGCTTATCAGTGGTAATTACGTCAAAACACAAATCATTACGAAAAGTAAAAAGTATGCAAAGACCAGGAACTGAAACAATCAAAATCCAAATCCAGCCCTCAAACCATAGTTGGAAACAACTAAGATTACAAATAATCAAGATACAGAGAACATATGGTCAACCGAGTGAGCACCTTGTTCCCAAAAGGTGGCCACTCAGCAACCCAAACCGAACCAAAAATAATAAGAACATACATAAGGTAAAACATCACAGAAACTCTGACACCAAAAACAGGCAACAGAGAACCACAACAGAACTACCGCCTTGGAACGGAAAAACGCTTCAACCCTTTATCGGTCGATGATAAAATGTGGGTTGATGTGCGATCCATATAACTGGCAAAAAGTTTGGGAAGTATGTTTCTTGAAAAGAACAAATCGCTCCACAAGATATAGTTTTCCTTTTCTGGTTCCCCATTGAGCTATGCAATATAAACAAAAACGGGACAGTGATACGGGCCCAACGCTTGTATATTGTATTTTTACCGTTTTATTTGAATTGATGAAATCGAAAGTAGATCATTTAAAGTGCCAACTAAAATGACTCAGATAATTTTTCAACTTTTTTATGTGAAACTCAAGGACGTTTTACTTGTTAAACTTGGCTAATCACCACCATTTACACTAACGAAGCTATAGTGAGTGTTACGAAATGGATCTAATCGTCCACTATGTCGTCGAGATTATTTTAATCCTTTCAGTCAGTAAGGCTACAGTTTTTAGGGTAACTGTGGTATTAAACGTTTACGGAAATTGTGACTACGTTATGCATGGGTTGTTTGTGAATACCTCTCGTGGACAGCGTATTGCATGATTTTAAGGTGAATACCTGCACGAGTCTTTTGATTGTGGACAGCGTGTTGCATGATTTTAATGTGAGACGCATAGTATTTATACGCCTATCTTTTAATGAAAAGTTAGACGTGGCTGTTTAATTCTTGATGGATGTTATATTGTTGTGTGCCCAGATTCTGTGTTAAGACCTAGAAGGGTAAGATTTTATTATATTTATTTAGAATAGTTTGGCTAAGAATGAAAAATGTGACTTCTGATTGATATGGTATGATTATATGTGTCGACTGATTTGATTTTGTTGGCAGTGATCAGGCTGCGCATATGTCGACCAATTTTGTTTATACTGACCATGCTGCGCATGGTATTTGTATATTCGGAAGTTTTGTAAATTACGGAAATAGTTTATATCACTGATGTTGGTTGCAATGGTGTGCGTCTATTTGACGTCCAGTGACGTCAGTTACATTCATGTTATTCATGTGACGTCAGTTGCATTCATGTTATTCATGTGACGTCAGTTGCATTCATGTTATTGCGACGTCAGCACTTTTTACATTAGTTTCACTGGTGCGCGTCTATTTGACGTCCAGTGACGTCAGTTGTATTCATGTTATTCATGTGACGTCAGTTGCATACATGTTATTCATGTGAAGTCAGTTGCATTCATGTTATTGCGACGTCAGCACTTTTTATATTAGTTTCACGTATACGTGGCCTATAGAAGTAGATTGATTTGTAATGGAACTAATTTATATACTCGTGACGTCAACTGACGCCATAGCATGCACCGCATTAAGGGTTTTTTCCATAGGTTATAATGGTAAGATTTGGACATCATGCGTTTGATTTGCCTTCATTAGACGGCGTCATATGGTATAACATCATTGATGTCATGATGTCAGATCAAACGTTATGATCCCAAATGTGTGAGAAACGCTTATTCAGCTATTATATTCTATGGCAAATGGTATTACGCTTAGTTTAAAGAAATGAATTAAAACATATGCGAGTTAGATTCTGGTCAATCAATTTAATGTAAATAGGACATTGTTTAGATTATTCATGTTTAATGTTTAGATTATTCATGTTTTATGTGGGGTATGTCATGGTAATGCCTGTTGACGTCAGTATACTTCTTGACAATGTTTGACGTCAGATCCTTTGACGCACATGCGTGGTAGGATCTACGTTTCTTCATTGGCGGAAGTGGTAAGCACACTTTTAGCTTTACATCGTGAGCGCGAGTCGTGTCTAGTGACACGGCTGGCGTGTGCACGTTATGCTCGGCATTCGCCGAGGGCGTTGTATGGTATTTCCAAGACAGGCCCAAGTCTTACGTATTGTTATTATGTAGTTACAATGTATTAAGTGTAAGTTCGTTATTTTTAGGCACATCAAGTCCGGCAGTCAGCTGTTAGGGCTTAGAGCCACGTCTCACCTGGAGAATCGATATGTCTCCAGGTTAATACCAACCCGGGTAGAGGCAGTTACAACGCCGTTTGTGCATGGTTCCTAAGCATAGGCGGGAAGCACAAAATGTAGGCGGAAGTGGTTAGCACAGTTTTGCCAGATTCTGTGATAAGATCTGAAGGTCACATCAAGTGTGGGACAGTGTTCGTCCACTAAGGTGTGTTAATATATATAGACTGGTCCCTGGTACGATCCAGGGAGCGACCAGTATATAATCGTGCACGTGTTTATATAAGTTGGTGTTCCTCATGATATATGGACTGGCCCATGACATGATCCAGGGAACGACGAATTGAAGTCTACCAACATAAGGCCTTGTTTTTTTGTATGAGCTCAAACTAACGTTTTTTGTCCTTTGTGTTTTCCTTTAGTTCATGGCGCTGAGCCGAGTACGGTGTTGACGTCAGACGGTAATCTATTTGCGTATTGTACGCAAATCGATTACAGATTTGAAACAAACACCTTACTTGGGCCAGCGACATGAACTGATATGTGTTGTATATTATTGTAATTGTGACAGTTGTAAATTGTATTGTTGTATATAGAATTTACATTATATATAAACTTCAAAAATTCTAACGTTGTTAGGGTTTCCTTGTTAGCGTATTACACTAGTAGATAACCCTTTAACCGGAAGTCACCCTCCGCCGTCCTGGCGACGCATAAGGCTCTACACCCGTGTCGACCGTGTGTAAAACCTTCTGCGTAACAGTGAGAAGCTGGCAACGATACCTCACGACAAAATTTTTCATGCTGATAGAGCAATGGCGCCTTTAAATACAAGGACAAAATCGTCCACCTCTCAAACTTACTAGAGCTGCCTTCAGTCGGTCTACTCTTCCCCTCACCCCATCCCCTCTAAAATAATATAATATCCCCCACACTACCAACAACCCGTCCCCTCAATTAGTCTACCACTCAAACTCCCACCCCTCGACATGACCCCCGTCCTAAACACACACCTTCAATCCACAACCCAAACCTCCACCCTAGTCTCTGGACATGCCCACCTCCACTAGCATCGGTTTCAGCGGAACCCTATTTTCAAACTGTCACAAACAAATACACTGAGGTCTGAATGAAGAGCCTTTGGAAGCAAGGGATAATGGCAGACTCGGTTTAATTGAGTCTGTTCATATGCAGTAATGTAATGGTGCAACACTGGCCACGCCTAGCACCGGCTTTAGCGGAACTCTGTGTTCAAACTGACTCATAATGAGTGTTCAAAATACATCTGGAGACTTATGGATTACCATCACGCACATTTGTGATGGTTAACCATGTACTTTAAATGAACTGACATTATGACTTACCGTAACATAAGTTAAATTTTTACCACAAGATGTCACTACATGTCAGGAAGATGAAACGAGATGGAAAGTCATATCGTTAATTTCCTCTGGTGTTATGGCTGACCATAATAAAACCCCAAACCCTCAAGTACTTTTCAACAGAGAAACTGGTGCAAAACCTTGAGTAACCCATACAATAAGCATTTGTTGCGTAAAAGCAAGCATTGCAGACAATTTAGAAAAATGTAGCCGGACTTCAAAACGTTTTTTTTTCTGAAATTCTGGAATCATCCTTCGTGTGACTTTGCTGGAGGACCAACACTTATTACCCGAATGACCAGCGTGATACCCACGTAGAATGTGTGTGAATATGTATGACTTTAGACTGTCAATTTTCATCAAACGGTCTTAGTTTGCGGACGGGTTTTTGAAATTTGCCGTTTCATGCACGTAACTGCAGCATCGGACGCCAGGCTAAGATTCATGAGACCTTGTTGAGAAATCGGCGGAAGTCGAGCTTTATCACTATGAACAGTCTTACCTGGATTGATTATGTTATAAAAGTATGAGCTGCGAAAAACCCAGTTTCAGAATTAATGAACGGACTTTAGTCAGAAAAAGTGTATTACGTACTGGAATTAGTAAGATGTTGCGTGTTTGACTTCCCATGCACTTACTGAGCAGAGTGTGCATATGCACAGTTCGCAGACTTTCTTCGCGTGGCGCAACACTAAATATTCCAGCCACATTCAATGATAACAGATTTATTCCTCATGCTCAGCTGACACACAACGCTGACACAACGTCGTGTCATTAACGTTGGTTAAACGTCACTATGCCGTTAAATTAACGTTGATATTGACCGTTATTTTTTACTTTAGACAAAGCTGATCATATGAGGCGCGAATTAGAACTCCGAAATAAAGAGGCTTACCGAAGATGTTTTGCAATAGTTTAATCGATGATCACAAAACATCGACTCACATTGAATCAACGTTGATTCGATGACGATTCAAGTTTTTGTGTCTGCTGGCATGATGAGACTGAAATGCAAACAGCGCAGATCCTGATACGACTGCTCTACTAGGCCTGCAATGTGTGTCCCAGTAGTAAGAACTGCAGGATAGGCTGTTACTGATCGCCAACTCTCAAAAGTACCTTTTGTAAATGTTGAAAATCGGTACTTTATTGTCTACGGCAATAATACATTGCAAACATCGGTTCTCGTCCGATCACGGAAATTAAGCAACGTCGGGCCCGGTTAGTACTTGGACGGGTGACCGCCTCGGAATACCGGGTGCTGCAGACTTTTGTCTGCTTTTTTATTTTCTATTTTTCTTTTTTTTTTTCTTTGATAGTTTTTTCCCCCAATTTCACGATCACTGTATGTGTATCTCAAAGCTGTGCGAAGGAAAATACTTTTCCCTCAACGTTAAATTCAAATCTGAAAGAGTTCCTTCAAGAGCAGAGAATACATTCATAAGAAGGAACATGGGCCAGACGTTGCTTAATTTCCGTGATCGGACGAGAACCGATGTTTGCAATGTATTATTGCCGTAGACAATAAAGACCGTTTACCGTCTGCTGTGCACTTTCCACTCGCCCTTCGGTTTGGAGCATGCTGAAAAGTAGCGCATGTTGTTCGCGGTTTTCTGTATACTATCTACTGTCCAGTGTAGTGTCTTTTGTCTGTCTACTGCGTCCTGGATACTGTTTACTGCGGCCTGTCTGCTACAACATGCATATGGATGAGGTGCAAGCACAGGGGCATGGGTACATCCTGATACGACTGCTCTACTAGGCCTGCAATGTGCGTCCCAGTAGTAAGAACTGCAGGATAGGCTATTACTGATCGCAAACTCTCAAAAGTACACTTTGTAAATGTTGAAAATCGGTACTTTGTTGTCTACGGCCATAATACATTGAAAACATCGGTTCTCGTCCGATCACGGAAATTAAGCAACGTCGGGCCCGGTTAGTACTTGGATGGGTGACCGCCTGGGAATACCGGGTGCTGCAGACTTTTGTCTGCTTTTCTTTATTTTCTATTTTAATTTCTTTTTTTTTACTTTTTTTTTTGATAGTTTTCTTCCCCCAATTTCAAGATCACTGTATATGTATCACAAAGCTGTGCGAAGGAAAATACTTTTCCCTCAACGTTAAAGACCGTTTACCGTCTGCTGTGCACTTTCCACTCGCCCTTCGCTTTGGAGCATGCTGAAAAGTAGTGCATGTTGTTCGCGGTTTTCTGTATACTATCTACTGTCCAGTGTAGTGTCTTTTGTCTGTCTACTGCGTCCTGGATACTGTTTACTGCGGCCTGTCTGCTACAACATGCATATGGATGAGGTGCAAGCACAGGGGCATGGGTACAAGGTCGCAGCATGTGCACCTGTTTCAGCGCTTCTGGACTCTAAAATGATGTACCTTCAACCAAAGTGGAGTCGCACAAACAGATGGAACCAACATAAGCATCATAGTAACCTGCACTTTATGGGAGATGAACCCTGGTGGCCCGTAAGAATAATAAAGGATTGCAAAAATTCCTATGTAGCACATACCTATATTTGGGCAGTAAAACCCACACGCAGGCACATCTAATTTTCTGTACATTTAATTTCCGCAATAGTTAAAACAAATTAAAAAAATAACAAGTAAATTAAAAAGGCAGTTCTGACATTTTTCTTGTCAATTTTAGTTTTGTATGATAGAAATGCAGAATTTATCAATTTTGGCAATTTGCACAAATTTTGCATTATTTCTTTTCCCTATAGAATTGCTTCTTTCGTCTGAAGATCGATGTTAATGAAACGTGGACCTAGAATAAATTAGTTATGACTGTGGGCACCCACAGACTTCCAATATCATTATTTTGAACCACGACGCGAGAAAACCAACAAAGTGGTTGTGTGCACAGCGCGGCCTCAGATAAGCCCCGACATCCACCCAGTCTGATCTGGTTTTTGCTCTCCACATGAAGGTAGCTTAGACCCTTAGCTACCATTAAAGCGCTTAAAAAAGACTGTTATCATTACAGGCGGATGCCCAGGCTGATCTGCGTCTGCGATGGGCGCACTACCACATTGTTGCTTTCTCGTGTTGCGGCTCATTTTTTTCTGATTCAGATAAACGGATACCTAATTGGAAGCTCAATGAGACGGATCAGATCTTCACACTGATACATACTACCCAGCAGGCACACAACGTTATAATGACGTCGCTTTGACGTCGACGCGAACATTACATTTCATCGACGTCATTCTGACGTCATGTGCCCGCTGGGAAATACTTTACTGCCCAGCAGGCACATGACGTCGAAATGACGTCGTATTGACGTCGATGCAGCATGGTGGCGTCGCATCGACCCCATTTTGACATCATTACGACGTCATGTGCCTGCTGGGTGTCTTGCAATTCTGTTCAAACAATTTCCACACAACGTTATAATGACGTCGCTTTGACGTCGACGCGAATATTACATTTCATCGACGTCAGTCTGACGTCATGTGCCCGGTGGGAAATACTTTACTGCCCAGCAGGCACATGACGTCAAAATGACGTCGTATTGACGTCGATGCAGCATGGTGGCGTCGCATCGACCCCATTTTGACATCATTACGACGTCATGTGCCTGCTGGGTGTCTTGCAATTCTGTTCAAACAATTTCCATCGTTTTAATTTACTCCCTCTATTGAGACACCTTTAAATTACCAGATATTTTCTAAAATTTAAACAAATGCAAAGTAGCTGACAGTCAGTCAAAAACACTGATAGAATATCACGCATTGCACATCTTGATCTGATTCTAAAATGATTTCTCAGATACATCTATCCCAAAATTTAGGATCCCTGCGGTTATTTTTATTTATTTTTTTGTTAATCTTGCAGCTCTTGAATTACATCATTGATAATCAAGGGTCGGTTATATTTGCCCGTGCATTTTATGCTCATCTCTTTAAACATTATGAGCCTTGTCCGGGCAAAATATGTTTGACACTATACGCAAACAGTGGGTACCAAGATAAGACGATGCAACTGCGTAGTCTGTCAGAGTTAGTGCAGTTCACCGTTCGATTTCCAGAAGGCATACTTATTGCGCCTAACCTGTTCTGATTGTGCTAGTGCACAGACTAGTCTGGACATAGGTGGTTTGCATACACCACAAGGCTGACTTTATCACGACACGACTCAAATGGCCTGAGCAAGGACAAAATGTGCTTCAGCCCATAATATTTGCAACGAAATATGTATGTATACGGAACCAGGAGGTACCAAGATATGTCTATGCTCATGTGTAGTCTACCCTGCTCTGATTGCGCATGCGTCTAGTCAAAACACGCGCGTTTTGCTTATGAAATAAGACTGGTTTTATCACGACAGGAGGTATGCGCAAGGAAAAATGTATTTCACCCCATATTGGGAAAAGCGAATGCAGTCCCATTAGTGACTTTTCTTTTCGCACTCTTTACGGCGCCACAGTGTATGATGCTCAAGATTGCTTATACATGTTGTGAACGCATACATGTTACCACAGACTGGGCTGATTCTTCTCGTCGCATGTGGCAATTTTCCGAGGGTGAGGCTCTTGGGTTACATCATTGACAATCATATAATCAAGGGTCGCTCTTATTTTCACGTGCATTTTATGCTCATCTCTTGTTTTGAAAGTTATGAGCCCTGTCCGGGTGAAATATGTTTGACGTTATACGCAAACAGTGGGTACCAGGATCAGTCCATGCAGCTGCGTTGTCTGTCAGAGTAAGTGCAGTGCATCGTTTACGAGAGAGCCTGCACTGCTTAGACTAGTAAAAAAAAGTGTATTACGTACTGGAATTAGTAAGATGTTGCGTGTTTGACTTTCCATGCACTTACTGAGCAGACTGTGCATATGCGCAGTTCGCAAATGCTCATCTGAAGACTTTCTTCGCGTGAGGCAACACTAAATATTCCAGCCACATTCAATGATAACAGATTTATTCCTCATGCTCAGCTGACACACAACGCTGACACAATGTCGTGTCATTAACGTTGGTTAAACGTCACTATGCCGTTGAATTAACGTTGATACTGACGGTTACTTTTTACAATAAAGACAAAGCTGATCATATGAGGCGCGAATTAGAACTCCGAAATAAAGAGGCTTATCGAAGATGTTTTGCCATAGTTTAATCGATGATCACAAAACATCGAATCACATTGAATCAACGTTGATTCGATGATGATTCAACTTTTTTTGTCTGCTGGCATGATGAGACTGAAATGCAAACAGCGCAAATCCTGATACGACTGCTCTACTAGGCCTGCAATGTGTGTCCCAGTAGTAAGAACTGCAGGACAGGCTGTTACTGATCGCAAACTCTCAAAAGTACCTTTTGTAAATGTTGTAAATCGGTACTTTATTGTCTACGGCAATAATACATTGAAAACATCGGTTCTCGTCCGATCACGGAAATTAAGCAACGTCGGGCCCGGTTAGTACTTGGATGGGTGACCGCCTGGGAATACCGGGTGCTGCAGACTTTTGTCTGCTTTTTTTTATTTTCTATTTTTCTTTTTTTTTTTTCTTTGATAGTTTTCTTCCCCCAATTTCACGATCACTGTATGTGTATCTCAAAGCTGTGCGAAGGAAATTACTTTTCCCTCAACGTTAAAGACCGTTTACCGTCTGCTGCACTGTCCACTCGCCCTTCGCTTTGGAGCACGCTGAAAAGTAGTGCATGTTGTTCGCGGTTTTCTGTATACTATCTACTGTCCAGTGTAGTGTCTACTGTCTGTCTACTGCGTCCTGGATACTGTTTACTGCGGCCTGTCTGCTACAACATGCATATGGATGAGGTGCAAGCACAGGGGCATGGGTACAAGGTCGCAGCATGTGTACCTGTTTCAGCGCATCTGGACTCTAAAATGATGTACCCTCAACCAAAGTGGAGTCGCACAAACAGATGGAACCAACATAAGCATCATAGTAACCTGCACTTTATAGGAGATGAACCCTGGTGGCCCGTAAGAATAATATAGGATTGCAAAAATTTCTATGTAGCATATACCTATATTTGGGCAGTAAAACCCACACGCAGGCACATCTAATTTTCTGTACATTTAAGTTCCGCAATAGTGAAAACAAATTAATAAAATAACAAGTAAATGAAAAAGGCAGTTCTGACATTTTTCTTGTCAATTTTAGTTTTGTATGATAGAAATGCAGAAGTTATCAATTTTGGCAATATGCACAAATTTTGCATTATTTCTTTTCCCTATAGAATTGCTACTTTCGTCTGAAGATCGATGTTAATGAAAGGTGGACCTAGCATAAATTAGTTATGACTGTCGGCAGACTTCCAATATCATTATTTTGAACCACGACGCGAGAAAACCAACAAAGTGGTTGTGCGCACAGCGCGGCCTCAGATAAGCCCCGACATCCACCCAGTCTGATCAGAGTCTTTACTCTCCACATCTGAATCTGAATTGTTTACTGGTGATACGCCAAAATTGACAATCTTTCACCAGGGGGCGTGACTGGAGGAAAATTAGTCCCTAGCTCTCACGAGAGATGAGAACTTTGACACACAATCATCTGACATTTCAGCAGAGGAAATCAGGGAATCAGGGAGGTCATTCCAGTCCCTGATGGTCTGGGGAAAGAAGCTACATTTATATGCATCTAAACTAGCAATGGGTATCTGAAATGCCATGGAATGTTGATTTCTGCAACGCCTAGTTTTGGGAACAAGGTCACCTGTAGGTATTCTGGCTTTACCTTTCAGACCTTTGTATAGCAATATCAGTCGGTTATCCTTCCTCCTCTTTTTGAGGCTTTCCCACTTAAGTTGCTCAAGGATGCCAGTCATGCTACCCGCCTCTCGGGTGTAATTCCTAGTTACAAACCTAGCTGCACGGTTTTGCACCTTTTCTAACTCTTCCTGAAGGCCTTGTGTATAGGGATCCCAGACCGAGCTTCCATATTCGAGGATGGGACGCACCAATGTCTTATAGCCTACCTCTTTCACTTCTTGGGGACAAGAAAACAAATTTCTCCTTAAGAATCCTAGGGTTCTGTTGGCCTTAGTGCAAATATTAATGATATGGGTATTCCATTTCAAATCACTTGTAATTGTTACTCCAAGGTATTTGATACTTTCAACATTTTCCAGTACTGTACCCTCAAGGGTGTAAGAAGCCTGGATTTTGTTGTGCTTTTTTGTCAGCTGCATCATGTTGCATTTGACAGGTTGAAATCTCATACCCCATTTCCTAGCCCAACATCCTAAACGATCAATGTCTTCCTGAAGTTTCACTGTATCATCTATTCCTTTTATTTCACGGTAACAAACACAATCGTCAGCAAAGAGTCTTATTTCAGACTCAATGTCTGCGGAGATGTCGTTTATGTACAAGGAGAACAACAAGGGACCAAGAACGGTGCCCTGTGGGACACCAGACACAACAGGGGCCCAGTCTGACATAACACCATTTACTACTACTCTTTGTTGTCTAAAGCATAGGAAAGCGTTTATCCAATTCAATGTTGAACCACCTATACCGTAGCTAAATAGTTTGCTTTTAAGGAGTTCATGTGGGGGTGTATCAAAAGCCTTTTCAAAATCTAATATAAAAGTGTCAACCTGACCCTTATTGTCTAACACTTTTGCCCAATCATCTATCACCGTAGTCAACTGAGTTTCACAGCTATGCCATTTTCTGAATGCATGTTGTTTGTCTGACAAAAGTTTATGTTCATCAAGATGGGCCATTATATTCGAACACACAATATGTTCAAGCAGCTTGCAAGGTATGCAGGTCAAGGATACCGGACGATAATTACGGGCAAGAGACCTGTCCCCCTTCTTGAACAGAGGGCAAATGTTCGCAAGAGACCATTCACGAGGGATTTCACCTCTATCAATCGATTGTTGAAAAAGATGGGCAAATACCGGACCCAACTCTGTCGCCAACTCCTTTAGAACTCTAGGATGAAGTTCATCAGGTCCTAAGGCCTTAGATGGGTTTAATCCTTTAAGAAATTTTGTAACTCCTTCCTTAGTAACAACAATTTCTTCCATGAATGGGGCTGATCTATCCAGAAGAGGGACCTGGTTGTGTTCTGTTTTGGTGAACACATCCGTGAACTGACCATTAAATTCATCCGCCTTCTCGAAATCCGATTGGGCGACCCCACCTCCGTTCCTCTTTTTTAAAGGGGGATACCTTGGGTGTCTTTTTTCTGACTATTGATGTACCTATAAAAGTCCCTGGGATTAGCCTTAACATCACCAACCAAGTTATTCACATAGATGGCATGCTGCTTCCTAATATCAGCTTTGATTTCTCTCCGTAAAGTTTCAAATTTAGATCCAATTTTTGCACTACCAGTCTTCTTAGCTTTTGCATGAGTTGCATTTCTTCTGCGAATCTTACGTCTTATTTCAGGTGTTATCCATGGAACCGAGGAGACCGTGCGACTAGTTTTTGATGGAATATGCTTATCAGCTGAGTCCTGAATGAAAGAAGTAATCAGATTGAAGTTTTCTTGAACCGAGCGAGTGTCTGAGTTACCATTAAAGTACTTTTCTTTTGCAAATTTAAGTGTTTCTGCCCTCATAGATTCATAATCACCTTTCTGATAACGATAAACCTTCCTCCTAGGTTTCTTGATGGGGGGAATAACTACTTTCAAAGTTCCAGAAACAATGTCATGATCACTGAGTTTGTCTGGGGAGTGGATGTCTACAAATTGAGTAGGAAGGGAAATCATTATTAAATCCAATGTGTTTCTTTCTCTTGTAGGGAAGTGGACTAACTGCTCCAATCCATGATCATTCATAATGTCTACCAACTCTACCACATGAAGGTAGCTTAGACCCTTAGCTACCGTTAAAGCGCTTAAAAAAGAATGTTATCATACTAGGCGGATGCCCAGGCTGGTCTGCGATGGGCGCACTACCACTTAGTTGCTTTCTCGTGTTGCGGCTCATTTATTTCTGATTCAGATAAACGGATACCTAATTGGAAGCTCAAGGAGACGGATCAGATCTTCACACTGATACATACTACCCAGCAGGCACACAACGTTATAATGACGTCGCTTTGACGCGACGCGAACATTACATTTCATCGACGTCATTCTGACGTCATGTGCCCGCTGGGAAATACTTTACTGCCCAGCAGGCACATGACGTCACAATGACGTCATATTGACGTCGATGCAGCATGGTGGCGTCGCATCGACCCCACATTGACATCATTACGACGTCATGTGCCTGCTGGGTGTCTTGCGATTCTGTTCAATTTCCATCGTTTTAATTTACTCTCTATTGAGACACCTTTAAATTACCAGATAATTTCTAAAATCTAAACAAATGCAAAGTAGCTGACAGTTAGTCAAAAATACTGATAGAATATCACGCATTGCACATCTTGATCTGATTCTAAAATGATTTCTCAGATACATCTATCCCAAAATTTAGGATCCCTGCGGATATTTTTATTTATTTTTTTGTTAATCTTGCAGCTCTTGAATTACATCATTGATAATCAAGGGTCGGTTATATTTGCCCGTGCATTTTATGCTCATCTCTTTAAACGTTATGAGCCTTGTCGGGGCAAAATATGTTTGACACTATACGCAAACAGTGGGTACCAAGATAAGACGATGCAACTGCGTAGTCTGTCAGAGTTAGTGCAGTTCACCGTTCGATTTCCAGGAGGCATACTTATTGCGCCTAACCTGTTCTGATTGTGCTAGTGCACAGACTAGTCTGGACATAGGTAGTTTGCATACTCCTCAAGGCTGACTTTATCACGACCCGACTCAAATGGCCTGAGCAAGGAAAAATGTGCTTCAGCCCATAATATTTCAACAAAATATGTATGTATACGGAACCAGGAGGTACCAAGATATGTCTATGCCCATGTGTAGTCTACCCTGCTCTGATTGCGCATGCGTCTAGTCAAGACACGCGCGTTTTGCTTAGGAAATAAGACTGGTTTTATCACGACAGGAGGTATGCGCAAGGAAAAATGTATTTCACCCCATATTGGGAAAAGCGAATGCAGTCCCATTAGTGACTTTTCTTTTCGCACTCTTTACGGCGCCACAGTGTATGATGCTCAAGATTGCTTATACATGTTGTGAACGCATACATGTTACCACAGACTGGGCTGATTCTTCTCGTCGCATGTGGCAATTTTCCGAGGGTGAGGCTCTTGGGTTACATCATTCACAATCATATAATCAAGGGTCGCTCTTATTTTCACGTGCATTTTATGCTCATCTCTTGTTTTGAATGTTATGAGCCCTGTCCGGGTAAAATATGTTTGACGTTATACGCAAACAGTGGGTACCAGGATCAGTCCATGCAGCTGCGTTGTCTGTCAGAGTAAGTGCAGTGCATCGTTTACGGGAGAGCCTGCACTGCTTAGACTAGTCAAAAGAAAGTGTATTACGTACATGAATTAGTAAGATGTCGCGTGTGTGACTTTCCATGCACTTACTGAGCAGACTGTGCATATGCGCAGTTCGCAAATGCTCATCTGAAGACTTTCTTCGCGTGAGGCAACACTAAATATTCCAGCCACATTCAATGATAACAGATATATTCCTCATGCTCAGCTGACACACAACGCTGACACAATGTCGTGTCATTAACGTTGGTTAAACGTCACTATGCCGTTGAATTAACGTTGATACTGACGGTTACTTTTTACAATAAAGACAAAGCTGATCATAATTATGAGGCGCGAATTAGAACTCCGAAATAAAGAGGCTTATCGAAGATGTTTTGCCATAGTTTAATCGATGATCACAAAACATCGAATCACATTGAATCAACGTTGATTCGATGATGATTCAACCTTTTTTGTCTGCTGGCATGATGAGACTGAAATGCAAACAGCGCAGATCCTGATACGACTGCTCTACTAGGCCTGCAATGTGTGTCTCAGTAGTAAGAACTGCAGGATAGGCTGTTACTGATCGCAAACTCTCAAAAGTACCTTTGTAAATGTTGAAAATCGGTACTTTATTGTCTACGGCAATAATACATTGCAAACATCGGTTCTCGTCCGATCACGGAAATTAAGCAACGTCGGGCCCGGTTAGTACTTGGACGGGTGACCGCCTCGGAATACCGGGTGCTGCAGACTTTTGTCTGCTTTTTTATTTTCTATTTTTCTTTTTTTTTCTTTGATAGTTTTTTTCCCCCAATTTCACGATCACTGTATGTGTATCTCAAAGCTGTGCGAAGGAAAATACTTTTCCCTCAACGTTAAAGACCGTTTACCGTCTGCTGCACTGTCCACTCGCCCTTCGGTTTGGAGCATGCTGAAAAGTAGCGCATGTTGTTCGCGGTTTTCTGTATACTATCAACTGTCCAGTGTAGTGTCTTTTGTCTGTCTACTGCGTCCTGGATACTGTTTACTGCGGCCTGTC
Organism: Ctena decussata; assembly: GCA_963989385.1. Classification (NCBI taxonomy): domain Eukaryota; kingdom Metazoa; phylum Mollusca; class Bivalvia; order Lucinida; family Lucinidae; genus Ctena; species Ctena decussata. The sequence goes on along the minus strand of OZ022515.1, from coordinate 13,597,360 downwards.
TGCTACAACATGCATATGGATGCGGTGCAGGGTACAAGGTCGCAGCATGTGCACCTGTTTCAGCGCATCTGGACTCTAAAATGATGTACCTTCAACCAAAGTGGAGTCGCACAAACAGATGGAACCAACATAAGCATCATAGTAACCTGAACTTTACAGGAGATGAACCCTGGTGGCCCATAAGAATAATAAAGGATTGCAAAAATTCCTATGTAGCACATACCTATATTTGGGCAGTAAAACCCACACGCAGGCACATCTAATTTTCTGTACATTTAAGTTCTGCAATACTTAGAACAAATGAAAAAATAACAAGTAAATTAAAAAGGCAGTTCTGACATTTTCTTGTCAATTTTAGTTTTGTATGATAGAAATGCAGAATTTATCAATTTTGGCAATATGCACAAATTCTGGCATTGTTTCTTTTCCCTATAGAATTGCTTCTTTCGTCTGAAGGTCGATGTTAATGAAAGGTGGACCTAGAATAAATTAGTTATGACTGTGGGCAGACTTCCAATATCATTATTTTGAACCATGACGCGAGAAAACCAACAAAGTGGTTGTGCGCCCAGCGCAGACTCCGATAAGCCCGGGCATCCACCCAGTCTGATCAGAACCTTTGCTGTCCACATGAAGGTAGCCTAGACCCTTAGCTACCGTTAAAGCGCTTAGAAAAGACTGTGATCATACTAGGCGGATGCCCAGGCTGATCTGAGTCTGCGATGGTCGCACTACCACTTTGTTGCTTTCTCGTGTCGCGGCTCATTTTTTTCTGATTCAGATAAACGGATACCTAATTGGAAGCTCAAGGAGACGGATCAGATCTTCACATTGATACATACTACCCAGCAGGCACACAACGTTATAATGACGTTGCTTTGACGTCGACGCAAACATTTCATTTCATCGACGTCATTCTGACGTCATGTGCCCGCTGGGAAACATTTTACTGCACAGCAGGCACATGACGTCGAAATGACGTCGTATTGACGTCGATGTGGCATGATAGCGTCGCATCGACGCCATTTTGACATCATTACGACGTCATGTACCTGCTCGGTGTCTTGCAATGCTGTTCAAACAATTTCCATCGTTTTAATTTACTCTCTCTATTGGAACACCTTTAAATTACCAGATAATTTCTAAAATTTAAACAAATGCTAAGTAGCTGACAGTTAGTCAAAAATACTGATAGGATATGACGCATTGCACATCTTGATCTGATTCTAAAGTGAATTCTCTGATACATCTATCCCAAAATTTAGGATCCCTGCTGTTAGTTTTATTTATTTTTTTGTTAATCTTGTAGCTCTTGAATTACAGCATTGATAATCAAGGGTCGGTTATATTTGCCCGTGCATTTTATGCTCATCTCTTTAAACGTTATGAGCCTTGTCGGGGCAAAATATGTTTGACAATATACGCAAAAAGTGGGTACAAAGATAAGACGATGCAACTGCGTAGTCTGTCAGAGTTAGTGCAGTTCACCGTTTGATTTCCAGAAGGCATACTTATGGCGCCTAACCTGTTCTGATTGTGCTAGCGCACAGACTAGTCTGGACACAGGTGTTTTGCATACACCACAAGGCTGACTTTATCACGACACGACTCAAATGGCATGCGGAAGGAAAAAATGGGCTTCAGCCCATAATATTTGCGACGAAATATGTATGTATTCGAAACCAGGAGGTACCAAGATATGTCTACGCTCATGTGTAGTTTACCCTGCTCTGATTGCGCATGCGTCTAGTCAAGACACGCGCGTTTTGCTTTGGAAATAAGACTGGTTTTATCACGACACGAGGTATGCGCAAGGAAAAATGTATTTCACCCCATATTGGGAAAAGCGAATGCAGTCCCATTAGTGTCTTTTCTTTTCGCACTCTTTACGGCGCCACAGTATATGATGATCAAGATTGCTTATACATGTTGTGAACGCATACATGTTGCCACAGACTGGGCTGATTCTTCTCGTCGCATGTGGCAATTTTCCGAGGGTGAGGCTCTTGGGTTACATCATTGACAATCATATAATCAAGGGTCGATCTTATTTTCACGTGCATTTTATGCTCATCACTTGTTTAGAATGTTATGAGCCCTGTCCGGGTAAAATATGTTTGACGCTATACGCAAACAGTGGGTACCAGGATAAGTCCATGCAGCTGCGTTGTCTGTCAGAGTAAGTGCAGTGCATCGTTTACGAGAGAGCCTGCACTGCTCAGACTAGTCAGAATAAAGTTTCCTTTTAAAAGGAAAGGGCTTGCCAAGTTAGCACTTTGTTTCTGAAATACATGTAGTATAATGTTTATGGTCTTTTGTGGTTTATAGTTTGTGGTTTTGGGAGATGGTATCTTACTTGGAGACACTTTCTTCATTTCAAAACGTCCACAACTGTAATAAACAATGAGGTTACGCTACATTCTGCCTGCTCTGACAATGATATGATAACCTTCAGTGAAAAGGTCAATTTTAGCATTACTGCTAATGGGAAAAATTTCATAAAAGCATTTAAAAATGAGGATTTTTCGTATTCTGTCATGTATTGTTATAAGAGACCAGACATCAGAAGATTTACTTGGCATTTCGTTTTTGTTTTCTTTTTTTTTTAGGGTGGGGGTGGGTGGGGGGGGGGGGGGGTTGTGAAACTAAGAAGAATTGTGTTTGCACTTTGAAGCAAATGGACTACACATAACTGGTGAAGTGTAATGTAAATGGTTCAAAGGGTATTCAAGTTACACAGTGGACAAAAATGTTAATGGACGTACTAACATACGGACTGAGGTAGGTGGACGGAAATATGATTGCTATATTCCCCGAACCATTCGGCCAGGGACAAAGTTATGTTGATTATCAGATCGTCATGTCTTGATGTTGAAAAAAAAAATTTACATTGGAACAGTACTTTTACAAGTTCCTCACATGTAAGATGATATCTGAAACTGGACTCCTGAAGGAAACAGTGGAAGTAGTTCGTCTTACTAGCCTCATGTGTGACAGATTGGTATGGAAAAATATCTTACTGTTCGCAACAATGGCTATTATTACAAGGGGAAAAACTTTTGTGAACTTTTACAAGTTCCTTACATGTAAGATGATGTGTGTATGGTAATGTCAGGACAGTCAGTTCACCTAACCACACTATTCCTGGACAGGCTTAGCCATCCTAAGCGGTTACCCAGTACTACGTGCATTTACTTTCGCCAGTAACTGACAACTTCCTTTCTTGAATTAGCGGAAGGGAAAAACGAAAGTAAGGGGCTGGACCATGTTTCGAACCCGGGACCTCTGGTTTTTAAGTCAGACGAACTACATCCACTATTTCCTTCTCATATCAGAAATCAAGAACCATATAGCATCTTACATGTAAGAGACTTGTAAAAGTACTTTCCCAATGTAAGATGTATTTTTTCAACATCAAGTCATGACGATCTTATAATAAACATAACTTTGTCCTAACCGAACAGTTCAGGGAACATAGTAATCAAATTCCCGTCCTTCTGTCTCTGTCCATATATGAGCCGCGACACGAGAAAACCAACAATGTGGTTGTGCGCCCAAGGTAGACTCAGATCAGACTGGGCATCCGCCCAGTTTACTCAGTCTCTTTTTTGTGTGCTCAAAGGGTAGCTTAGGGTCTAAGCTACCTCCATGCGGTCAGCGAAGGCTCTGATCAGACTGGGCGCATGCCCAGGCTGATCTGAGTCTGCGCTGGGCGCATAACCACATTGTTGGTTTTGTCGTGTCGCAGCTCATATTAGTATGTTCATAACATTTTCTTGTCCACTCTGTAACTTGAATACCCTTTGAACTATTTTCATTTTACGCTTCACCAGTTATGCGAATTCCATTTGCTCCAAAGTACATACAATGTTCTGCTTAGTTTCACCAAATAAATAAATAAATAAAAAAAATAAACGAAGTAACTCCCAGTAAATCTTCTAAGGTCCTAAAATTTCTTATATAACAATACATAACAGTTTACGAAAATCCTTATTATTAAATGCTTTATGAAATATTTTTCATTAGCAGTAATACAAAAAATGACCTTTTTACTGAAGGTTATCATATGATTGTCAGAACAGCCGAATGTAGCGTAACCTCTTTGTTTACTACAGTTGTGGACGTTTTTAAACGAACAAAGTGTCTCCAATTAGATGCCATCTCAAGACTACAAACCATAAACCACAAAATACCACAAACATTGAACTACATGTATTTCAGAAACAAAAACTTGGCAAGCCTTTCCTTTTAAAAGGAAACTTTATTATAAAGATTACTCACTTTTCTATGCAGTTTTCAGCTGTAGTGAGCAGATTTATTGTGGAAGCATAACTTAATTCTACTTTAACAAATGATTTAAAATGAAAATATTTTTTTCGGAAAATGGTCATAATTGCAGACTTAGTCACTTTAACTGGCGTTCATGAATAATATGACTCTATTGGTAAGTATTTATAAAACTTTCTAAAGTGCAAATAAAGTATGTTTGGGCATATGATTGGGCTAGAAAACCCCTTAAATTCCTAATGTTAGCCCTAAAACTGAGCGAAAATAGACCTAATTTTGGCCAAAATATCCCTAATTTAAGGCCTAATTTTTTGCCCGACTGATACAGGTATGTTTGTATCTATACCTTAAATGAAGAGAGTAACATGCTCCTGGCACTGGTTTTCAAAATCAAGCTAAGCCATGCCCTTAGCCTTGTTAAAGACAGCACCATGTTCTTTTTGTGAGAAAAAAGGTGTAAAATTACTGATGTGGGTAAAATAAAAGGATGTTATTTAAAGGTCAAGTAAACAAGGATCTGATAGTTCAGTCTATAAAATTAAAAAAAGAAAAATAACCTGTTTGAGTTAGTTTGGAAAAAAAAAAGAAATTAGCTCCCTCAAGGTGGAAAAAAAAAAGATATTGTTTCCTGATGCCAGTTATATAAAATGTCCTGTCTCCATCAAGAATACCAGCCCCCCCCCCCCCCCCCCCCCCCCTCCCCCAGAATATCAAGTTGTCGGTCCCTCAGAGGAAGTGCAGTGCACTAGAACCGTAACCAAGTTAGCTCTCCAGTTTTTTTCAATATTAAGCTTGTTCGATGCATATCTCCAAAGGTATTAGAGGGAACTTGATGAAGGTATTTTTATACATTGAAAGAGGACAATAAGAGGAAGTGCAGAGCGCAAGAATGATAACCCTGTCTTAAGTATTTACAAAATTAGCTCCCTTTTTTCAGTATTTTGCTTGTCAGGAGTATATCTCTGAAAGTATGGAAGGGAACTTAATGAAACTTTGCACACTGATAGAGGACAATGAGTGAAATTGCAGAACACAAGAACCATAACCCTGTCATAAGTAATTACAGAATTAGCTCCATTCTTAATTTTTGCTATATTTTGCTGGCCCGGAGCATATCTTATGAAGTATTGAAGGAAACTAAATGAACTTTCACACATTGATAGTGGACAATGAAAGGAAGTGCAGCGCTTAAGAACTAAACCCTACCTTTGGTAATTACGGAGTTAGGTTCCCTAATTTTTTCAGTTATTTAGCTTGTCCGGAGCATATCTCTGTACATATTTAAGAGAACATGAATGAAACTTTACATATTGATAATAGAGGGCTATGACAAGACGTGCAGAGCAGAAGAACCGTAACTGTATCCAAAGTTATTTTGGAATTACTTCCCTTCTTACTTTTTCTCGGTTGTATGCATGTCCAGGGCATAGCTCTTAAAGTATTGAAGAGAATTATTTCTTTCCATTTCAAATTGCATTTAATTTACACAGAAAATTACCCTCCACCAGGATACCCATTCTCCTATTCCAAGCCTTCGGGGAGCATCCATCAGTTTCACTGATTTTCACGTTCCTGTCACTCAGTGAAAACATATGCTGTGACCCCACATTAGAACTGTCTCACTGAGACAGTTCTAATGTGGGGTCACAAGTTGTGACCAGAAATTTGGAAATCCAAATCGGTCCGGACGGCCGATGACGTCATACGAATCCAAAATAGACACGATAACTAATGACTATTCTGTGTATTCAACAATCCAAAAAATCACGAAAACTAATGACTACACTGGAGCACCGTTATAACGCGGGTGCCGGGCGACATAAAATCGAACTGCGTTATAAGTGAAATCGCGGTCTAACGACATCGGCCTTGAATCCCCCACCCACTAATGAAAACCGCATGTTTACATTGTTCGTAGCCATAACCAGGTAGTAAAACATATATACTGCTTGCCGGACACAAAGGAAATCATGGCTGAAGTAGCCATTTAGTCGACATGTTCTTACTTATCGTGAAAAATGCGCTGCCGTACCAATCGGACATCCTCGCCGATCTTCGATATACGGAATTGGCCGAAGTATTACGATTGACGTATTTTACTGTTTTCGAGTTAATTCCCTTGAAATGTGAATATACTTGCAAAAAGGTACCTTCAGACGAATTAAAAAAAAGTTCTGCTGGAGAAATGACGTCGGCTAAAAACACCTGACCAGCCTGCACATAATCAAGTCAGGTTTAAATTTTCTTTTTGCTAGTCAAATTCTTTCCTTATGCTATCTTTCAAAGTATACAGTAACCTTACGTTGCACAGCCTTTTTCCGTGCGTCAGCATGTGTATGTGTGTATTACGAGTTGTGCAAAACCTTCGCCGCTGGCCAAAATTGTGGCACGTGCTAATTATCGAAGATTTTTAAAAACATAATCAGTGTTCACACCTTTGCAAGACGATCGACACTATAACTTTTGACAGAAGTGCGTGATTATTGGATTAATATGGCTAAAATCCAGGTAATTATGTCATGATACATCCGCAATGTGTCTTTTTCGGATCGAAAAAAACCCGTTCCATATGACATCTGAATCGGGTTTTCGAACTCAAAATCGGTCAAAACCGACAAGAATTCGGATTTCTGTAGCCCTGGTTACAACATTAGCTTTTATATACTCAACAAAATTTCTAATTGGTCAGTTTTATACCTTGCAGAATCATGATTTTTTATATGCATTTTTGGATATTATTGTTATCACAACAATTTAGGGTTGTTATTTACTCACTAAATGTGAACGTTGTAATCAAAACTTTATTGTAATACTGGAGTTATGGCCCCTTCTTTGTTTACCATAGAATGTTTTGAAAAAGCATAATGACTTCATCAAACTGCCACAATACCAAGACAGTTCAGAAGTAAATAAAGTGTTCCATGATAAAAACATGAAATCAATTCTCAGTCGTTAGGACATTTTTATCTGTATTAATTTTAACAATGAAGTATTCAAATTACCTTATTAAGTATTGGTCTAAAATTTCAAGTGAAAATAATAATAATTGTATTACGAAAGCTATATATGATAAGCTAGTTAACGATTTGCAAAGCAACGCAAACTGCAAAAATTGGGTTGCACAAGTTAAATCCTTATTAGAAAAATCCGGTTTCTTAGAAATATGGTTGTATAGAAGTTCTATAGATTTTAATATCTTTGTACCAGTATTAAGGTAAGACTAAGATATATATATATACATATATAAATTAATGAATGGCGGAAGGGAGTAATTTTATATTCATCACTGTCTTTATATAAAGTTTAAACAGGACTTTGGACGTGCAACATATTTAGAAAAAATGTTTAACCGAAAGTTTAGAAAAGCACTGTCCAAATTTAGATTGTCCTCACACAATTTAAATATAGAAGAGGGTCGATATAAAATAATCGTTAGAAAGGAAAGATATTGTATTTTTTCTGGTAAACATGATATAGAGATTGAATATCATTTTTAATCATCTGTCCGGTCTACAATGAAATTCGTAAGAAGTACATTAAGCAATATTATGTTAAACGGCCAAGTATGTTTAAATTTGTTTAGTTACTTCAAACAGATAATGCTAACGTGTTAAAGAACTTAGCTAGATATATCATTCAAGCATTTGAAATTCGTACTTCTTTGTATAATTCAAGAACTCTTGATTAGACTTCTGCATAAGGTACTTAAGAATATAAAGCATAGACTTCATAGTTGAAAATGTAACCCTAAATGCTCACTTTCGGATTTCTATTGTATATTATTGTATTAATGAGACTATCGTGCTTATATGTATTGTATTTGTAAATGTATAGTAATGAGCTGTATATGCTTAAGCTTAATAAATTCTGATTCTGATTCTGAATAAAGATAGCTGAGTTGCCACCTATTTGGGAAAGAGCTGCTGACTCGGCTTATCACTTGTACATGTAATTTATTGTTTGTTGGGATGTCTTTGTCAATCTTTCCCTTTGATGTTGGGGATAGGGTTTGGGATCTGATTCAGTCAGTTCCTGAAGTGTAGTTACTCTTTAAATTTGAGAAAACAACAGACGCTAAATTACGAGATGTAAAACCGTAACAAACTTTGGTGTGTATTACTAGCGTGCTCAACTGAATAATTCTACGAATCGTCAGTTTTATGTAGGACTGTAATGCCGTTTATCACACACGCTCCGCATTGTGCTATAAGAAACATATCATTCAGTTCATAGCCGTGTGACTTTCTTTGAGCCTTGGATCGTCGGGACCAGTAGCCGTACAGACAATGATTGTAAAAGTATGATGTAAATTATTCTTACTTTGACAAACCTTGGTCCTTTCAGAAAACAAAATGGCGGTCATATTATTTCAATTTTCGTGTATTCTTTCGCACTATTATGTACAGTCTCTCAGAAGGACTCTTGAAAACATAAAAACAGATGGAAATATTCTCTAGATGTAGGGCATACGAATGTAATATACAGTTTATTTAATCGTCCCACTTAAAATATGGGATTTATAAACCGAGGGATCCGACAAAGAAACTAGTCCGAAAGACGAGTTTCTTGTATTATCGGATCTTTAAACCTCCCGAGGTTTATAAATCCCATATTTTAAATGGGACGATTAATAAACTCTATGTAACTGCTGCGAATCGCTCACAAAACCAACATAGATTACGCCCTCCGAGCATTATGAATTATCACGAGTGATTCGCCAGCGTTTACAATCGTTAAAATCCACCCATACAAAAAATCCTAGCTATAATAATGTATTTTGAGAACAAAATTACTGGTTACTTGTTCAACACCAGAAACCCAATAGTTCCTACCATGACAACGAGAACAAAACGCAGAACAACACACACGACCTGCAGGCATATAATAGACCTGGCACTGTCACTAGGTATATGCACGGGTAATTCGTTATGTATTTGCACGGGTGATTCGTTAGTTGTTTGCGTTTGCACAGATCTAGTCTTTATTTGAGTTGATGCAAAGGTGGTTTCTTCTAGCGTGCTGTATTCGCCAATGCTCGCTTTGTTTTCGTCTAGAGTATTGTAATCGCTATCATCTGTGAGCACACTGCACTCTATGGCAGTGTTGGTATGAAAAGTATCACTTTTACTGTGTTTTCCTTCTTCTGGCTCGTTCTGCTGGTAAGCTTCTCTCTTAGTCATTCTCTGATTCTGTAATAAAATCGTAAAATTTGCACGGTTGTTCATAAGGTATTAAATAAGATAATATAAAAATATGAAGCAGATAAAAAAGTTTGTGTCTACCGAATCTATTACCGAAATATTTGTTTCTGAAAATATGAAACTAGAGATTCTTACACGACTGGTCATTTCATATCAAATCTATGAAACGAGCATTCGTTTCATAGATTTCATATGAAATGATCACACAGGTGTAAGATTCTGTCTATCATATGACCCTTTTAAATGAGATTTTATCGCTTTCAGAATGAACATTTTTCAATAAGAAAACGTATTGTTGACACACGAAACATGCCAAAATGTTATTACACGTGTGGTTATTCGATTTTCACGACACTACGCAATCCACTGAATAACAGCGACGTGATAAATATGCTGTTTTTTTTATCTATTTAATAATTTATTTATTTTAATTTGTTAAACCTTTTAGTTAAGAAAATATCACAGTATACAATGAAGACAAAACAATCTTATAAAGATAATTCATAACAATCGGATTCCGGCAACAAAAGCTTGTGTTTTTATATTTGTTTTGCTGCCTTTCCTTTGTATATGCATTTTCATATTCTTTATACCTGTTCTCTTCCAAAAGGCGTCTAAATTTTGAGCAAGTATATTTATCCCTCCTGTTCACTGAACGCATATCAAGTATGATTAACGTATTTAGAATTTTGGAAAGTCTCCTCTATGCACATTTTAAAATCTGTGGGTCATCTAAATCATTAGTATTCCTATACAGCCAAACCGTGATACAACAGACTGACAGTTGTTGAATAAGTCCTGCTGCACTTTTACGTTTTTGCAACGTCATATATCAAGTTAAAGAAATAAATCTATAAAGATTCATTAGGGGTATCGATTTTAATTGTATATTGAATGATATCATACCGTTCGAGAGACACAGATCTGACAAGTTTTCAAATAAACTAACTTTAAAGTGAAAGTTTATTCAAATTATTTTGTCCTTAAAATATATGTATGCCATCTCTAAATATTCAAGATATTCAAATGCACTTTAAGTACTGTACATTAATTTTGATCTATACCAAGACATCATTACAACTATATTTGTATAATATACACAGTATTCGAACTCCCTGTACCATCTCTCCCGGTTTTCATAGCTTAGAATCAAGAGTACAAAATTCGCTTATAACCAGTAGTCGGAAATCATTATGTTTTGAGATTTTATCCGGAATCTGCTGCGTCATTTATAGTTATTCAGCTTTGAAAATGTAAGGAGGAAAGTTTAATATAATTTGCTTTTCGTTTTTTTTTACTTTATTGCCCTGTACAATGAAAACCTCACGGCCGTCACAGAAATTTATTCCGAACAGCTAATTTAACACGAGTTTGTGTCGTGCAAAACCTATCTATCATCCTACTATCAAAACTAACAAACTGTAGATTGAAAACGCCTTCCGTTTTTTTTAAGATTTTTTATGGAACATGTAAGAAAAGGCTCAAAATGGTTTTAGAAACATGCCAAGGGCAATTTGAATACTGTACCAATTACTATCCCCCATACACGACATTGTGCAGGGCAAGAAAGTAAAAAACCGAAGAGCAAATTATATTAAACTTACCTCTTTACATTTTAAGCTGAATAACTATAAATGACGCAGCAGATTCCGGATAAGGTCTCAAAACATAATGATTTCCGACTACTGGTTTTAAGCGAATGTTTGTACTCTAGAGTCAAAGCTGTGAAAACCGGAAGAGATGGTACAGTGAGTTCGGATACTGTGATTTAATCTATGCCTCAATATTGCGTCCCATTCATATATATCATAAGTCAATTCAAAGAATTTGCTACTCTATGAGTTAATTGTTTCCAGTAAGATTTGACCTCCATTTTGAAAGAGCTACGGTGTACACAGAAGCAAAGAGAAAGTCATAAAGCGAGCTCTTTCCCTTTGTTAAAATGGCGGGAAAACATAGATGTGTACAGATACACATTAAAAGCTAAATACCAAATCAATCCTATTAAATGCCCGGGGCCTTTGCATTTTTTACCAAAGTAAGAGGGGGAGGGGTGTTGTTGAGAGCCTAGAGAGTAGTAAATCAGTCACTGCCAAAATACTTCTAATAAAATTATTCACAGGTGAATGGATATACTATCAGAGGAAGCAAAGTAAAAAGATCGGCAATGATCAGGAATTAATACAATCAAATCCCACATTCCGCTCTCAAAACCATTAGGGAAAGGAACACATACACACAGAAAGTGACACAAGTTTACGAAAAAACACGAACAGTAAACCGAATGAGTAGCTCTTTCCCAAACAGATGGTCATTCAGCTACCCCAATAACAGCATCAACATCTAATTTTACTTTTTTTTATTTTAGTTACAAAACGAAACAAAACAGAAACAAAACAGAGGGCAGATAAGGCAGCAATACGGGTGACCAAACGGCCAGAGACCATAGACAAGCGGACACAGCACAATATAACATCAAGGAACCGCAACAGAAGTACCGCCTTGGAACGGTCAGCAAAAGAATACTGGGGGGGGGGCCTTAAATATGTTTTACTGGGCCCAAGCCTCGCCCTCTGCTTCTGCAGTGGTCTGAAACATTAAGTTAGCTGTTTGGTCCGCATGAAGGTTTCCTAACTCATCAATGAATCATCACCAGAAACAAACAAATCACGGATAAGGCCTATGATGAATCAGAGATGAGGACCCAACGGAAAGAACGGAAGAAGACCCCTGGTAAGACAGGCAACACCACTGAAATACTGGAGCAAAAGAAAACTATCAGTTGAACCCCGAATAACCAAGCAACAGACAAGGCAAACTTCAGCCCCAACCAACTAAATTAAGTAGCTTTATGTCAGGCCCATCACTGGGTCTGATGCCTGACCAACCGGCGTGCAATTTAAAGAGGGAAGCAAAGTGTTTAACCATAATTGGGTTTACCACTAAACATGCCGACTATAGCATTACATTTATATTATATCCAATACGTTTGTAACGAACGATAATTTTCCTGAACTGATCAGAAAAAGCGGACTTACCTACAATGTTTCTGAATTTATAGACTAAGTCACCCTAAAACTCTGGTTCTGATAGGCCCTGTTGCAAAAGACTTTTTAATCCGACATTGAATTTAGAAACCAATTCATAGTGTCGGCGAAAGAATTTTGAAAATGCTTTTCGAAGTTTATGAATTCAATAGCCGTGTTGGAGAAGCTTAGCACTTAAAATTTTTATTAAGGGCATTGAACTCAATCACATGACTAGACACTCTAGCAAACCGAATAAGTTGAGAAACCCCGTAAGAGATAGAACGGGGAATATCACCATCCAAAAATGGAAAATTTACTGTGTTAGAATCTAAGTAATCCCGTTTATCATAAATTTTGGATGAAACAAATCCATTTGAAACAGATAAATGCAAATCGAAAAAACTTGCCGAGTTTTTATACGGTAGTTTTACTTAACGTAGAAAAAAACGGGCTGGAGGTCTTTTCATTATTAATACGGGAATGTTTTTTATTTTTGCATTTGGATGAGGATTTTGATCTTGACTCTCCCATACTTATGAGAATATGCATGCAGCGAAAATTGAAGTAAGTCAGTGACCTAGATTTAAACAAGCTGAGGAAGTTGGAATTTCTATCAGAAGCTATCGATGTGAATCGCCCAGTACATTACTGTTTACGTAATCAAATTATTATTCAACGTTATGGTAAGCTTTGAAGTTTATGATGTATTAGAATATACGTTTTGTGATAATTTTGTTTGGTTTTGGAGTTAAGTTTTATTGGTGTGAAATAAGAAACTTTGGTCGCTGACAATTTCTTCAATGCATAACTAAACAGCCCTCTGAACTCATTGTTGTATGGCAAAACATGTGAAAAACACGTTTTATTTTAAGATTATTTTGACCCATTTAATCTTCACGAAATTGCATAGAATAGCAATCAAACAGTTTGTAAGGCATTCAACTTTATGAAAAATTTCATTGCGGGACTCAAAATAGTTATTTTGGGAGCTTTATTCAACAAGAGCTGTCGCCTGACAGCATAGCTCGGCTAGTCGCTTTGGTGGTGTGGACTGCTATGCATAAAACTTCAGGCAAGCATGTCCATAATGACAGCACATTTATAAAAAAAAAAGCTATCTCAGAAATAAGTCTTAAAATAAAATTAAAAAAAAAAAATCCACATGAAATTTCAAAGTCCATGAGCTTGAGGACAAAGGTTGGGGTGGGGGGGGGGGGAGGGGGGGGGGTAGGATGTATCAAAACCTTGAATCATTATCTAACACCAATCCATGTATTAGTATCAACTGAGTCCATCAAGGCACTGTGAAATTATGTCTTCATAAATATAAAACTTTAACTAAAATCTTTAATACAAAATTCTAAGTCGATGACTTTGACTTCAAGGTCATCCAGTCGGGTATGTATACAGTGTTTTGTAAAAACTAAAAAGAAAAGGATCTAACATCAGTTCAAGTGTAAACTAAATCTCTGCTAAGCATTATGAATCAGGATGCAATAAGAAAACTTTAACAAAGACCAAATTTCCAACATCTCTGACCTTGACATCAAGGTCACTGAGCGGGGTTGGGGAAGTACTCTGTAAGACTTTGGACTAACATCTAACTAAAGGCATAAACCAAAACATCCGATCAATAAAAAGACAATTTTCTAAGCCCATGACCTTGACATCAAGGTCACTGACGGGAGTGGGGGTAGTACCTTGGAAAACTTTGGACCGATATCTAACTACAGTGCAAGTATCAAAAGAATCCATCCATGGGCTAAGGAGATACTGGGCTTTATAAAACTTTAATCAAAACATCCAGTCCAAAAATACTCCCAATTTTTTAAGGTCACGGAGTGGGGTGGGGGTGGAACCCTGTTAAACGTGGGACCAATATCTAACTACAGTGCAAGTATCAAAAGAATCCATCCATTGGTTACGGAGATATAGGTCTTTAAAAAACTTTAACCGAAACATCCAATCCGGACGCTGACGCGGACCTGGACGCGGACGCCGACGCCAGGGTGACAACAATAGCTCTTCCTGAACTTTCGTTCAGGCGAGCTAAAAAACGGAGGAGTGGGGTTTTGAACGAACGTCCTGATTTGCCGGTTTTCGCTACTTTCACAAAATAAGCCTATTTCTATACTGTCATAAGACCATCAAAGTAGTAAATAATTGTCATGAAAATGATATCAAACAATTTTTGGTCCTTTGAGGTAATATGCTTACATATTACCTCAAACCTTCATAACGACGGAGTACATTGTAAAAGAAGTGATGGTTTTCACGGCGTCGTCGCCATTTTGTTTCAAGTGACCAAAGTTTTTCAGCTTACATCTTTAAAAATGAACCAAGCAAAATCATCACAAAACTTATATTCTAATACATCATTATAAAATTCAAAACTTACTTTATCGTTGACATAATGATTTCACTCTGAAAACACCGATAAAATGGGCGATGCACGCCGTTAATTTTTGACAGAAACTCAAGCTTTTTCAGCTTGTTTTAACAATGGCGCTCCGGTAGGAGGCACTGTAGTCGCATGCGTGATACGCCTCTTTGGACTGAAAGGTGGAGACGCAAGTCAGTGTATTTATAAGTCACTGATTTAGAAACGATCTCTGAAGACGATTGGTTACATACTGACGTTGGCTGTAATAACAACGTTCGATTGGTTAAATGAGGTCACCGAATTACGTCATAACGCGTTCGCGACGTCAGCTAATTCCAAAAAAATGTGCGCTTGTTTTTCATTGGTTTAGCTCTGTTTATGCCGTAAAGTTTTCTAATGATGCAAGATACATTTTGTAGATAGAAAACCATGATAGTGTCTTTTGATATATCAAGTTTATCAGGCTCGACCAGAAGAGAATGTCGGACTGGCTCGGCAAGCCTCGCCATTCCTACACTGTTTCTGGTCTTGCCTGACACACTTGATATCAAAAGAAATTAACAGAGTATTCTTCATTTTCCGTCTGATGTTCAGGACAGGATGTGGAATTCTATTCAATCCGTTCCTGACATTGCTTTTTTTCTCTAATTTCCAGGTCCCAGTTGTCCAAAGCATTGTTAGCCTAACGAGCTCATTAAGAGGTCAACTTGTTGTGTGTTTTACGACTTTATAGCTAGATACACTGATAGTTTCTGTTGAAAATATGTGAAAAACTTTTGCAAATGCTTTTCACATTTTTTTCAGCAAAATAATAAGCGTATTTGAAATATTAACATTTGATATTTCAACGTCTCTTTAATTGACAACGACGTTAGTTTTGAACAACTGGACCCAGATGTTTGCCTGTTCCCGGAATTAGTCTACATAAAAAAATATATATATACATATTTTTCCTTGCAGGTTAAGAGA
Source organism: Ctena decussata (assembly GCA_963989385.1). Classification (NCBI taxonomy): domain Eukaryota; kingdom Metazoa; phylum Mollusca; class Bivalvia; order Lucinida; family Lucinidae; genus Ctena; species Ctena decussata. Next base: position 13,581,491 of record OZ022515.1, on the reverse strand, counting down.
TGTTTGAAATGAAATAAAGTGTCTTTCTCTTCTCGCGATAATTCTAATGCAATTCTGCAGTTAGGCATTTTCAAAGTCTGTGTTAGCTTTTACCTTTTTAGGCCTTACTACAATACATTTACTAATAACAAAAAATAGTTAGCACAAGAAAAAGGTGTAAACAATTTTGATGTCAGGAGTTGACAATAGATACTTTAGTCACTAAAACAACATTCTGTAATACACTACTTCTCTTATCAGTGCTATGGAAACATATCATCAAGAAAAAAATAAATTTGTCTTGATTAGATTGGTGTCATCCTTTATATGTGTGACTGCTTGTAAAACAATTTGGTTGTAAAAACATTTAGTGATATAACTGTCCAATCAAATAGTAATAACTTTTTTTCTCTAATATGTTTTTTCAAAATATAACTGAAGGTACTTATTCGACTCTATTGTTCCATAAATGATCATATCATATAGTACGTTGAAGAAAACATAAATTAATTTAAAAAAGTCTTTCTCCAAAGATATGGGGTCGGAAATAAATAAAAGATACAAACTTTCTCTCTATGGAAAGCAAACTTCCTTTGATGAACTGTCAACAAACATAAGCACTCTTCGTTCAGCCATGGCAGAAAGAGGGCAAAAAATGATTACTATGGAAGTTGTAAGTAAGGAGGTGGATCTGTTTCTGAGCAGTGTTATCAAGCTGACGAAAGAATTATTGTACTGTTAGCTGTTTTCGCGAAAGCACAAATGAAAGGATTCTTCTAACTACACCTTCTGCTGCTGAAAATATCTGCTGTTGGATAATCCGCAACCACGGTTTGCCTTGTCACCATCCTGTGAGGATGGTATTTCAAGGATCAAATGGATATGCTGCGGAATATAATGTTACATATGAGTATTGCAACTTCACCTATACGTGGACGTCATCTCCTGTCTTACCTGAGGGAAAGGAACTCCTCAATTTTCGGCTAACACATGCATATATTTCAAGTAGAATGTTACCATCCCATTTTGAAAGATTTTGTGATACTGCAGGACTAGGCCGCATCCCCAACAATCAGATGACAAGCCTTACTAAAGAGTGCGCAGATTGTGTGTAAATTGAAAGAAATTATTTGCAATTCATCAAAAACGTAGATTAGGCCTATCTTCATCTGGAAAAGACATAATCACGGATGCGCGGCACAGCACGCGAAGAAATTCAAAATATTCTGATATTGTGTGCATTGGATATAAGTCGCATAAAGTTCTTGACCATATCCTTGTTCGCCATGATGAGGATCCATGATCACAAAGGCATGAAATGATTGGCACCCAAAAGTTATATGACAACTTTGATTGAGAGACTGTGACTATCAGAAGACATGCACCTGACGGGAATGCCAACGTAAATATAAGTTCATAAGAGAAAAGAGACCCACAACTTCAAACCAGAATGACACAGGGCATGTCTCTGTATCTATTGAAAAAGAAATGAAAAAGATATGAGCAGGTGCTAAGTGTCGTGGAGGGAAGACATGGTCTGTTCAATTATCGGATAAAGTACAGTCTGTAAAAATACAGCGCTACAAACATTTTCATATGCACTCTGGCTTCAGGAAGATGAACATTCGGAAGATATTGTACAAAGAAAAGTGGATATTTTTTAGGCTGGGGCTATTTGCAGCTAACTGTAAACAGCCAAAAAACGTTAAAATGCCTATTTACGGTTGACAGTTAATAGCTAAAAACTGTTAAAATGTCTATTCAAAGTTAACAGTCAATAGCCACAAACATTGAAAATGGCTATTTACAGTTGACTGTAAACACATGTGTAGTCGGTTTAACGTTTTTAGCTATTTACTGTCGTGTTTTTATTTAAGTCGAGTGTCCATTGCTGGTTGGACCTCAAGTCATTTGCTGGTTGTTGCTCAGTTATAGTAAATCATGTCCGGTCGTGCTGGCCCAGGAGTTTAAAGCTCTGAAATCAGTCTACAGGAGGCGTGGCATGGCCCACAAACGACTCCGTGGTTGGTCATGTTTGGCAAGGACGTCAGAATGTTTCTTTTGTTCAGGGCACATACCGTATAATAGAAAATCTTCGCGTCGTCAAATTTTCGCGGATTGCCCCCAAAACGAGGAAAAATTTGCGGTTTTTAATTTTCGCGGATGTGATTAACTACGAAAATAAAAGTTGTGTTTGTCCCGCAAATATATTGGCTAGACTGAAAAATCAAGACGTACAAGGAGAAAGAAATGCAAAGAAAGAAATGTCAGGTCGTATAGAATATACCTCTTTGTTGAATAAACATTATAATACAGGTAATAGGGAACAGCTATAACAGGGAAGCGTTCGATGCTGGGTCGGTGATATTCTCTCTTGCTCTGTGGAGTGCGTGTAAAAATGGGGGGTGGGGCGGGGGGCAGGGTATGGCCTGTGACTCCTCACCGTGGCTGCCACAGTGTTGAAGCTTTGGTGAGGGATCGCGGCATGTGTCTGCAGTGGAGAGGGACTGTCTCGTGGTAGTCATCGAATGCTTTAATAGTAACGTACTGTTGGAACCACTTATATGCAGTGGTTATACTTTTTATGCCTGTATTGTTTTACTAACAGTGATATTATTTAGTGGGTTAGTATAATTCCTGCAGACTGATAGCAAGCATAGTGAAGTCATAGACGTTGGTTTTGGAGTGTCTGAAATGTCATCTCCTTACACTGCCTCAAATTATAAAAAAAGGAAAAAGAAAATAATAATAATAACATTTTGATTTAAACGTGCGGCTGGTTTTTCTTAGCGGTAATATTTCCTGCCACGTTCTTGCAGAGCTCCAGATACGGCGGATTTATGAGGATATTTCGCAGATGGTTTTCTTGTTTCCCAGTGGGAAAATTTGTTGTGACACCTCATTGGAGCCGTCTCGTCGAGATTATTCTAGTGAGGGATTACAAGTTGTATTTTTGTGAGAGACACAATGAACTACTCCTAAACTGTTCTTGTAGCCTTTCCTATGCGGAGCACTGGTTTTACATTCGGTGGAGTCACTTTGATGGTGCGTTGGAGACGCGATTTGTTTTTTAGACATTGAGTAGCATTGAACAGTGACGAAATGATAGTGATTTGCTTTACTGAGTTATGAAAACTTTGTAATCGTGCAGGACATTCCGTGCCATTGTGCTTTTTGTACCAGTAGCGACTCCTTTAAAATGTGTTTTTTAGGAATTATTGCTAAATTTAGATGGAATGACATACTGTGATGGCATGCTGATGCCGTCCCATTGTTTTTGAGCAAATTGTGATTTTTTTCCTCGCTTTAGGGAGTGAATCGCGCCTCCGCTGCGCTATTGGGGTGGTCCTGTGGAGATGCTACCGTGTAAGGCGGAGGACCCGGGTAGAAGTATTACCGCTACCATATCTTATCATATTCTTTAATACCTACAATTTTGCACAGTAGTTTGTCTTGGCATGGTCTATATAGCAGTTGTTTGCTGTTGTACATTTCTTTATTATGTTTGAAAGATTTGGACTCCATAAAATTAGTGAGTACAATGTTGACTAGTCATATCCACTTTTAAATTGTTATAGTCTGAAATGGATCTGTTAGTTATTGTTATGGTTTATTATACTATTATACTTACTATATCTGTTAATTCTCTCACAGGAGATCCTTTTTTGGTGAGCAGAGGTGACCGATTTGCGAGCTGTATTGGACGTACGGCATTAGAGGAGGCTGTTACCTGATGTCTTTGGACATAGTCACATACTGGTCGCGAATCGGAATGCATTATTCTTTTGCTCAGAAACTCAAGAGCATTAAGTATTTTTCAGAGTTTGAGGTACTGCTATTCATCAGCATGTTCTTGTACAGATCAGGTGACATAGAACGTAATCATGGTCCAAACAGCAATTTGAATGATAACTCTTCTGATAGTTTCGACCTTGATACATCTTCGTCCATGTTCCGTGAATATTTTTCAGTTGTCCATTACAAAATACAAATTTAAAGAGTAACTACACTTCAGGAACTGACTGAATCAGATCCCAAACCCTATCCCCAACATCAAAGGGAAAGATTGACAAAGACATCCCAACAAACAATAAATTACAAGTGATAAGCCGAGTCAGCAGCTCTTTCCCAAATAGGTGGCAACTCAACTATCTTTATTGAACTAAATAATTTACACCAACAGAAGGGTTACAACAGACTAAGCAAATTATACGAAAAACATTTAACAATTATTTTTACATATTTTCTATTTTTATTATAGAAGGGTTAGAATGAGAACACAATGAATTAAACAGCACCGAACATAAATAAAACAAATGCAACCGCAACGAAAGTACCGCATTGGGACGGTCAGAAATAACTACTCGGGGGGGGGGGGGGGGGGGTTACCGGTTTAACTGGACCCAAACCTTCACCCTCACCCTCCGCCGCGGTGCACACAATTAGTTGGTAGTTCGGTTCGTATGGAGGTCCCCTAACTCATCAGAGAGTCATCACGGTCTACAATTAAAATCAAGAATAGACCGTGATGAAGCAAGGATGAGGACTCAACAGCCAAAACGTGTTGAGACACCTGGAGATCCCTGGGGCGTCAGCAACACCACTGGAGCACTGGAGCAAAAGAAGACCACCAGTTAAACCCCGGTGGGCCAAGAAACAGACAAACATCCGGCCCCAACCAACTATCTAAGTTAGAAGCAGTAGAGTTAGAATTGAACAAGTTTGACGTTATTTCCGTAACGGAAACATGGCTAAATCAAAACATATCTGACAATGACATTTCTATACGAGGTTACAAACTACCATACCGTTATGACAGACCAAATGACAATCATGGCGGGGTAGCGGTGTATGTAAACGAAAATATTTATACAAAACGGCGTTATGATCTTGAAATACGAACCATTGAGTGTGTGTGGATCGAAGCTCCCGTACAACACAAACCCGTTTTAATCGGTACCTTTTATAGGCCACCAAACGCAGATGCCTCTGTCCTTTCGGATATTGAGACTTCTATCGATTTAGCAGCTGACACTGGCATTAAAGACATTATTATAACGGGAGATTTCAACATAGATTATCTCAAAGAAAACGCACGTAAAAAAAATAATGATATATGTAACCAGTACACCTTGACAAAAATAATAGACGAACCGACACATTTCATGGAACATTCGTCGTCACTTATCGATACTATTATGGTTAATAACAATAGAAATATTGTACTAAGTGGCGTAGGCGAACCTTTTCTATCTCAAAATATCCGATATCATTGTCCTATCTATTGCTTTTATAAATTAAGAAACGATCGATTAATAAATGTTAAAAGGAAAATTTATTTGTATGACCGAGGGGATTATTATTCATTGCGGGAGGAAGTAGGTATGACAGATTGGAATGAATTAATATCCGAAGATATAAATATATACTCCTCAAATATTTCAAATCACATAGCTGCTCTCTCTGACAAATACATTCCAATCACGTCTATAGCGATTCGTTTGTCAGATCGTCCTTGGCTTAACAGTTATATCCGCAAAATGATACGCAAAAGGAGACGTCTTTATGATAAAGCAAAGCATACAAAACTTCTCGATGATATGAATACTTTTCGGCGATACAGGAATGAAGTTACGAGCACTATCCGTAATGCTAAACAGTCCTATTTTGACAAATTATCAGATAATTTAACAAGCAACAGCCTAAGTAGTAGAGACTGGTGGAAAACCCTAAAATCTTTCATTAAATCACCTGACGATAGTACTATCCCTCCTCTTACCCACAATGGTGACATTTACTCGTGTAACAAAGATAAGGCAAATCTTCTAAATAATTACTTCGCAAGTCAGTCTGACTGACACGATGACAACGTTGAGTTACCTAATCTCATATAGGACGATGACATACCAGTTCTAGATAATATTATTCTCTATTCCCATGAAGTAAAGGATGTTTAGCTAAGTCTGAAACTGGGAAAATCATCAGGTCCTGATGGTATAAATAACAGAGTGCTGAAAGAATTGTCTTCACAAATCGCTGACCCACTTTGTACATTGTTTAACTTTCCCTTATCGCATAGCGTCGTTCTGGCCTCCTGGAAAGAAGCGAATGTGACGCCTATTCATAAAAAAGATGATAAGTCAGATATTACTAAAGATAGACCTATATCTCTTCTGAATACTATTGGGAAAGTTTTTGAAAAACTAGTGAATAAACATGTCTATAACTTCTTTGTTTTGAACAATACTATTTCATGCCTGCAGTCTGGATTTGTTCAAGGTGACTCGACGGTTTACCAATTGGTTACCATATACAATACATTCTGTAATGCATTAGATGATGGAAAAGAGGTTCGTGCTGTTTTTCTCGACATAAGCAAAGCCTTTGATAGGGTGTGGCATAAGGGTTTACTTTGAAAATTAAAGTCTGTTGGCATTAGGGGGTCTCTACTTCTTTTGTTCTCCGATTACTTAACAAACAGAAGACAACGTGTTGTTTTACCAGGTGATTGTTCTGATTGGACCTTTACGAAAGAGCCGGGCCGGGTAGCGCAATCGGTAGGGCACCTGACTCGTAAGTCAGAGGTCCTGGGTTCGAATCCCGGTCTGGCCACATACTTTCGTTTCTCCTTCCCCTGATTCAAGAAGGCCAGTTGTCAGTTACTGGCGAAAGTATGTGCATTTAGTACTGGTTAACCGCTTAGGAGGTCTAAGCCTGCCCAGGAATAGTGTGGTTAGGTTAACTGACCATCCCGACATGACCTTAGTTGTTTACCGTGGACGTTAAGCATCAAATCAACCAACCAAAAAAAATTACGAAAGATGGGGTACCACAAGGGTCTATTCTTGAACCCCTTTTGTTTTTAATCTTTATAAATGACATAGTCTTGGATATTGAAACTAATAAACGGCTATTTGCTGATGATACCAGTCTTTATATCAAAGTAGAAACTCCGCAGTCTGCCGCTCTTAAACTTAACAGTGATCTATCGAAGATACAAGCTTGGGCCTCGAAATGGCTAGTAACGTTTAATCCTTCTAAATCTGAAGCCCTTCTCATTTCACGGAAACGTTCTAATATTTACCATCCAGACCTACGCATGGATAATGATGTAATACAGGAAGTTGACTCTCATAATCACTTAGGCCTTACATTTTCAAACGATGGAACATGGCACGAACACATTACTAATATTACTTCGAAAGCTTGGACAAGAATTAACATTATGCGTAAGCTTAAACACAAACTTGATAGACGAGCACTTGAGATTATTTATTTTCGTTCATAAGACCGATTCTCGAATATGCATGTGTAATATTTGACAACTGTACACATAACGAATTAAATGACATTGAGAAAATTCAACTAGAGGCCGCAAGAATAGTCTCCGGTACTACCAAACTCGTATCATTAGCCTTACTACACGAGGAGCTTGGTTGGGAGCAACTTAGTTCTCGAAGACGTAAATACAAATTGGTTTTATTTTATAAAATGCAGAATAGACTTTGTCCTCAGTGCTTATTTCTTACCCTCAATAGAATCCTTTAAACGTTCGTTGAATACCCACATACATCGAAAACCGTCATATTATTTCTGTGGTGATAGGTTTGGACAGATTCATCACGCCAGATTACGCACAAATTGTAGTTCTTTAAGATATTACCTCTATCATAAAAATATTATTGATAACCCCAACTGCGACTGCGGCAGTCTTGAAACAAACGATCACTTTTTGCTAGAGTGTAACCGATATAATACTAATAGAGTGGACTTAGTCTCACAGTTTTGCACACCTACATTAAATTCACTCTTGTTTGGATATCTGGCACTAAGCGACGAGGCAAATGGGTCTATTTTCAAGTCAGTACATAAATTTATTTCTATAAGTAAACGTTTTGAGCATACGGGATAAATATATTAGGAAGTTTTTCATAATGTTATCAACCGAATACGGAATGCAATTGATTGTATATCAACTAAGGTTAGTATGATGGTTGAAATAGCAACTTGGGTTAAATACGATTGATGTGGCTCTGCTCAGCGAGGGGCTCACAACATGTAAGAGCTCTTTCTCTTATTCTACTTATCTCTCTATTGCTAATATTTTTCTTATTTTATTCTATTTTCATCCTTCTTTTCCAGCTTAGCCGGATCGTATAAATTATTTTATAGGTATTGCTTGCTGGAATTTATATTTGCATATATTGGTAGAGCTGATTACTATTATATGATAGTGACCTTGATCACAAGACGTTTTTTTCTCCACAATGACTGTTAAAGGGAGACGAATTCATATAAGTCATTTGGCTTTTTATCGAATCCCATTTGTATATATGTATTGATTTATAAATAACTGTGTCTTTCTCTTGAATTGTTAGACATATTATGCAAATAAACAAGTTTAAATAAAAAAAAATAGAAAAGAAAGGCAAAGTAACTGAAATCACTTTATTTTAAGCATATTTGTTAAGTTAGTATCGGGGTCTTTTGGATTTGGGAAGATACCCATCCTTTTTTCACCAAAAGATAGACATTTGAACAAATCAATGTTTAGTACACAGAAGCAGTCAAATACAAATGCAAGGAACTGAGAGAATGGCTATTATTCAGGATAAAAGTAAACAGAACTCACAGTCAAAGAAAACTTATTCAACTGTACTTGCATATAGGTGCAGGAGACCGTTAATCAAGCGAAAAAAAAGGGACAGCCTATTCAAATTATATACTCGAGCACTTTAAAAACGCCTCACCCAAACATGTGATATATTTTAGTAATCCCACATTTCAAGTTATTTGATATGACTAGATTTTATTAGAAATTGTAAAACTATTCAAATTAAAGAAATTGCAGGGATTTATGTCTTGCGTGACCGTTCCATCGAGTTACTTCTGTTGTGGTTCCTCTGTGGTAAATGTTGTTCTGTCTGATTGTCTGTGATCTCTAGTAGTCTGGTCACCTGACTGGCTGCCCATTCCGCTTTCTGTTTTGTAATTTAAAATATGAAATAGGTAAAATAGATGTTGCTGCCGTTTTTAATTAGGATAACTGAACGACAGCCTGTTTCGGAAAGAGCTGTTCATTCAGTTTACCGTGCGTGTCTTTCGTGAACCTGTGTCAGTTTGTGTGTGTGTGTGTGTGTGTGTGTGTGTGTGTGTGTGTGTTCTTCTTTCCCATTTGGTGTTGAGAGCGGGATGTTGGATTTCATTGTATTAATTGGTGATCATTGTCTATCTTTTTATGATCTGTGTACTTTGACCACTTTCACTTTCTTCTTTCGATGTCTTTAGTGGGCCATGGTTTGTGGCTGTGGCACCTCCTAGGTACCTTCTTTTATACTGGAGCCGCAACACGAGAAAACCAACAAAGTGGCATGTGCACTAAGCGAAGACTCAGATCAGAATGGACATCCGCCGCGTCTGATCAGTGTCTTTGCTGTGCACTAATAGGTAGCTAAGGGTCTAAGCTACCTCCATGCCGACAACAAAGACTCTGATTAGACTGGACGGATGCCCAGGCTGATCTGAGTCTTCGCTTGATGGACATGTCGCTTTGTTGGTTTTCTCGTGTCGCGGCTCAGTCTTATAATTTCCTGCCATTGGACAGCTGCGACATAATCTGGACATAGCTCTCTTACGTTTTGGCTAAAAGAAATGATTCAGAATGCTATTATAGATTGTCATTCGGTTTGTTAGTGTTTCAAGTCATGTTACTGACTTTAACAATCGAAATATAGAGAATACCATGTTAGTTTCTTTTGATATCAAGTTTATCAAGCGAGACAAGAAACAGCATAGGAATGGCGAGGCTTGCCGAGCCAGCCAGACGTATTTCGAGTCGAGCCTGATAAACTTGATATCAAAAGACACTAACATGGTATTCTCTATATTTCGACGCACCATTAGAAGATTTTACGGCGTAAAAAGCGCCAAACAAATGAAAAAAAACGCAATTTTTATAGAACCTGATGACGTTGCGAATGCGTTATGACGTAAATTGGTGACGTCATTTAACCAATCGAAAGTTGTCATCACGGATAACGTTAGTGTATAGCCAATCGTCTTCTGAGATCGCTTCCGAAGTCATCGCCTGATAACATTCTCACAAGCGCAGTTCTAAAGTGACATGACATCACATTATGTTATCATATCCCTGTTATCAGGTGGACTTTGCAGCAGAGGCATGATATAAAAATTTAACAGCGAACCTTCTTAAAACAAGGCTACCATTATCTCAAACGCCGTATTTTTTCTACAGTTTTATCCACATCACTACCACATGGTATCAACATTTAATACGGGATCCTAAACTGTTCTTAAATATGGCCTGCCGGGCACTGACTTATGTGATGACTCATAGGATTTTTCTGTGTAAAGTTGGAATCAATACAATTCCGGAAATATCCTGCCCTAAGGAGAATTCTCATTTCGTTGCTCAAAGTGGGAATTCCTACCTTGTGCAAGATAATTCCGGAACTGTATCTGCGCAAATTTTAAATCTGGACAAAGTAAATAATAATGTTTATGTGCGTAACTTTATTTTTATGCTGAGTATTTCTGGTAATACAATTCCCTGTACAAATTTCTGGTAAGTTTAAGATCATAGAAGAAATTTAAAAAAAAAAATAGTTAAAGAAGAAAGATATAGAGGATCTCACATGTGTGCTCATGTATTATTGAATTTTATTAAACGAGTTGGGGGAAAAGATAAGATGCGAGGCTATGCCGAGTTTAAAAAAAAAAAATAACTCATACAGGAGCACAAATGCAAGATTCTGTTTATCGTATGACACTAAAATCGCATTTTATTAGCAAATTTCGCACTAAAACGTCACGATTTTGCCCGGACACTACCAGTACGCGGACACTTTTGTTTTTGGCGTGATAGAAGACACTAACATACTTTCTAAATTCTAGTGACTTTGTCACATTATTTCAAGGCGCCATTTCTTTATCTTTTTTGTCATTCACTTTTATATTTACACAGCACAGTTTCGAATTTGCAGGACTGTTTCAGACGGGTATCACAATCGCTGCTCCAGGTCGGCTGCGGCAAGCATGCAAACAGGCAAAGCGAACAGCAATGTGTCAGTATGAAATAAGAATATTCCTATACGATTTTCATACATTTTTATTAACTACACGTATCAATAATTTTATTAGTATTGCAGAGAATAAATGTCATCTAAGTTTACACAGCTTCTAAGGTGTCCGCGTACTGGTATGATAAGCTGGTCAATACAGCAAACAGCATGACCTCAACAGCGGTGTGTTGCGCATGCGCAGATGATTTTACATGTGTTCCTTTTGCCTATAATTATCACATGGATTTTCATGAAATTACATGCCCATCTGGCAGTCTGGAACGCACTGGAGTATTAAACATTAGGTAAAACACCCTTAAAAGTGTCCGCGTACTGGTCGGGTCTGTCTTTTACATTCTCAGATGCGACATCATATGATAAATACATTTGAAGTTATTTTGTAAACGATTCTTCATGCAATGCAATAAGAAAAAGAAAAAGGAGACGAAACAACAACAACAACAAAAAATAACAAAAAAAACAAAAAAAAAAAAAACACAAAAAAAACGAGAAATAAAATCCGCAAAACCAATCGTCATTTCATAGATTAAATGAATAATTACATTGTATATTTCTCTGTCTAGATTCGATTCTCACTTTGCGCAGAGGCATTTACCTATTTGATAAACCCAAACGAATTCCTTGCGCAATTCTAGAATTGTACCGGTATCTTTCTGGGATAGTAACTAAAAGTGAGAATTCCTACATTGCGCAAGACAATCCCGGAATTGTACCGATTCATACTTTGCACAGAACATAATTGTTTCAAAACGAGTAGTACTACCCTGTACAAAATATATAATTAAAATCTACTCTGTATAAAATACATTAGAAATCATTACACTCCACTTAGCTGGCATTCAAGAACAAGTTCCTGAAGACCTAAATTAAACCAGTCTTGACTGAATTGCTATTAGAGTGCTCTTGTAATGGTCCATATGGAATCTAGCTGGATAAGTATGAAATATCAAATAAGTAGTAGAGATAACTAAATATCGCTGGATTAGTGTGAAATATTGACCTAAATGGTAGATATAACTATATCTCGCTGGATTATTATGTAATATTAAACAAGTGGTAGAGATAACTAGATCTCGCTGGATAAGTATGAAATATTTAACAAATGGTAGAGATAACTAAATCTCGCTGGATTAGTATGACACATTAAATAAATGGTAGAGATAAATAACCTCGCTGAATTAGTATGTAATATTAAATAAATGGTAGAGATAACAAAATCTCGCTGGATAAGTATGAGATATCAAACAAGTGGTAGAGATAACTAACTATAACATGACGTTAACTTTTTTTCCAATTGAGCTTATAGGAAGCGGTGAAAATTTGTGATAAATCAAGTTGTTAATGCCCGGCATGCACGTTTCGCGCCTTGATGACGTCGGACGTAAACATTTAACTTCTTGCGACGTGCGCCTCAAAAGAGTCCATTAGAAAACATCGCAATCTTCATGCAATTTGATCATATATAATGTTAGAATCGAAATATTTTTTCCTTACCGGTAAATTATCGCAGATTAACACATGTGTTGTCGGTAGATACGAACTTCAGAGCACTCCGGCCTGCGGCCGTCGTGAAATAATATTTCATGATCTGTCCTCCAACAACATGTGTTAATGTGCGATAATTCACGGGTAAGGAAAAAATACTTCTCAGATAAACAATGAGCTGCATAAGATAAATATATACCTACAGGTTCATATATGATGTTGTGTCTCTGAATCTTGTTTCGTCTATTGACCTCGTCTATCCACCTGAACTTAAAAATTACTTGATAGTACAGGGTCGAGATCATCTTCTCGTACTTAGACTGCTTTCCCTATACTGACAATGAATTTTACTAGGTTTTATGACAGGACTTAATTTTTTTCGAGCATATTTTCCATTTTTTTGAATAGAATACTACTTCGACACCTAGCGATTTTAAACCACAATCTTCTGCATCATAACCCAGCGTCTCAAACAACTCAACCACTCCCCTCGATCTCTATACTTCAAACTTTTGCTTGCTTGTAAAGACACAGAAACTCTATAAAACGCACAGCCTACGCAAGCGCATCCGTTGTAGACTCTCTTACAATTTAAAATGGATGTGCTTACAATGTTCTGCAATATTTAAACAATATAATTGATACCAATTACCATGTTGTTTAAAGCTGTAGAAATGCAGTATTGGTAGGGTTGTAGTTCGGGATGTAACAATACTTTAAAGCAATGTTGTAGGGTCGAGTCGGGTAAATTTGGATAGCAGGCGAATTCGGACAGTGACATCTTTCCTTTATATGTAAGTTTTTTGGAATAAAACACAACTGACTGGGCAAACAGTGAAAATCCTGATGAGACGGTTCATTATGAGCCGTCTCATCTGGATTTCACTGTTTTTAGCTCGCCTGAACGAAAGTTCAGGAAGAGCTATTGTTGTCACCTTGGCGTCGGCGTCCGCGTCCGCGTCAGCGTCGGCGTCCGGATTGGATGTTTTGGTTAAAGTTTTTTAAAGACCTATATCTCCCTAGCCCATGGATGGATTCTTTTGATACTTGCACTGTAGTTAGATGTTGGTCCAAATTTTAACAAGGTACCACCCCTACCCCACTTCGTGACCTTGATGTCAAGGTCATGGACTTAGAAAATTGGGAGTTTTTTGGACTGGCTGTTTTGGTTAAAGTTTTTTAAAGCCCAATATCTCCTTAACCCATGGATGGATTCCTTTGATACTTGCACTATAGTTAGATATTGGTTCAAAGTTTTCCGAGGTACTACCCCCACCCCCCCTCAGTGACCTTGATGTCAAGGTCATGGACTTAGAAAATTGTCTTTTTATTGATTGGATGTTTTGGTTAAAGTTTTTTAAAGACACATATCTCCTGAACCCATAGATAAATTCTTTTAATATTTGCACTGTAGTTATAAGTTAGTCCAAAGTTTTATTTAGTACATCCCCAACCCCGCTCAGTGACCTTGATGTCAAGGTCAGGGACTTAGGAAATTTGGTCTTTGTTAAAGTGTTCTAATTGCATACTGATCCATAATGCTTGACAGAGATTTAGTTTGCACTTGAACTGATGTTAGACACTTTTGAGTTTTTACAAAACACTATATACTTACCCCACTGGATGACCTTGAAGTCAAGGTTATCAACTTTGAATTTTGTCTTCAAGATTTTGGTTAAAGTTATATATTTATGAAGATATAATTTCACGGTGCCACAATGGACTCAGTTGATACTAATACTTGGACTGATATTGGATAATGGTTCAAGGTTTTGATACATCCTAGCCCCACCTTCCCCCCCCCCCCCCCCCCCCCCCCCCCACACACACACCACCCCTTACCCCTCTACCCCTTAGTTCTTTGTCCTCAAGCACATGGACTTTGAAATTTCATGTGGATTTTTTTTTAATTTTATTTTAAGACTAATTTCTGAGATAGCTTTTGTTTATAAATGTGTTGTCATTATGGACATGCTTGTCTGAAGTTTTATGCCTAGCAGTCCACACCACCATAGCAACTGTGTGATGGGCAAGCACTTATTCAGGCGAGCTATGCTGTCAGGCGACAGCTCTTGTTAATGGTATGTTCGAATTTACCCGCTGTCCGAAATTACCCGATTTGAACCCAGCATCAAATACTTTGGCCGACTCATTGCCCGTCATTATAGTACTTTATATCAGCGACATCATAACAAAGCTAAGTTTTATATTCTTGAATGTGGTTGAAATATCGATAGCTTCTTCTCGTTCTTTACGACATAATGACAGGTCGACGTTTTTACGTTCTATTGCACAGCAAGTATGATAGACGGAATATTTTCTATTGTGTATAACAAACGCTTCTTTCATTAAGTTAGCATGCTGATTTAACTACCCTTCAATATAACAGTTCCAAATATTATTGATGCAAGAACAATTATAATTGAAAATGTCCACATCAAACCTTTATCCAGAGCCTTTGAGACATCTGTCCACGTGATCGGACCGCTCGCACCCAGCGCCTTGCTCTTACTATCATGCTGAGATGCGTTGTGATCCACCTTTAAAGCATAGCCTGTGTTATCGTCGTCATACTTACAAGGACGGCATAAAAATCGTGCTACAAATGACTGTAGAAAAGCTGGTACAGGCTTTTCTCTTGGAATATGATAAATGTTCAGAACGACAACCGTTAAAATGACGTATAGGGTGCTTAGAACATTGATAAAAATCAAGTATACAGAAAATATAGGAAGGGTGAGAGAATTCTTGGGTAAACTCTCACTTAACATCATTAAGAAGATAGCAAATGCCAGGAATAATGTTATTGATAGTGAAACCTTCTCTCCGCTCTCTGCCGGCAGTGCGAATACGAGAATGTTTATACTGGAGAGCAGAATCAAAGGTGCAACAGAATGGATCATGATAAATGTTGTTCGACGCTTCAGTTCCAGAGTATTTCTAAAGACCTGTCCTTCATGCCCTTGCATTTGCACTGGATATAAGAATGACTTCGTTGATAACAGTTCCCATTCGACATTTTCGGTAAAATACGCCAGGTCAGGATGCAGTAAGGGGCTAATAAGCGTCAGTTCGTTCATGGTAAAACCATTCGCGATAAAGTCCAGGTTGCAGATCTGAGTATCGAACGGATAGAAGCGGATATCGACGGTACAACTGATTTTATAATTACCTGGTGGAGCCCAGGATACTTGACCAGTATCTGTGATCCTTACTGTCATAAGTGAATGTCCTATTTCATCAACATTTTCCACAGCACTCATGAGAATGATTCCTGGCCGCCATATTTCGTTTTGGAAAACATTTATGCTAGCCAGGCCACCGAACTTTTTTTTGTCCCAAGTTAAAAGTTCATCTCGCCACAAAACAAAATGAATTCCGTTAAGAGTGATCGTCTGGGCAAATGAATCCAGTTCCTGTATTGCTTTTAGCCCGAAAGCGAGTCTAACCTGCAATGGAAAAGTCCAATTTGAGAATTTGATAGAACTGAAAATTAGACTGAGCTCTGTGAAACAAAGAATAGATAAATAGATAGATAGAAAGATAGATGGGAGGTCTGGCAGACGGATAGATAGATAGATAGATAGATAGATAGATAGATGAGAGGTCTGGCGGACGGATGGATGGATAGATAGATAGATAGATAGATAGATAGATAGATAGATAGATAGATAGATAGATAGATAGATGGGAGGTCTGGCGGACGGATAGATAGATAGATAGATATGTAGATGGGAGGTCTGGCTGACGGATGGATAGATAGATAGATAGATAGATAGATAGATAGATAGATAGATAGATAGATCTGATGGACGGACGGGTGGATAGATAGATAGATAGAACTGAAAAAAATGTCAAGCAAAGAAACCGAAACAAATTCTAGCACTGAAATAGCCAAAGGCGAAGCAAACTTCTGAGAAAAATGAAATTTCCCAGGGAAGGCCAATATCACAAAGCACAGTCCCCCCAAGACTTACACTCACATGAAATATTTATAGGCTAACCTATACTGACCCCTTTAGAATTGGGGCCAGCCTGGCTCTGCTGGGCATCTATTCCAAGAGCAACTAATCTATTCATTTGAAAAATCGATATTCTGTTTGTAAGTAGATAAACAGTTGAACTGCGGGTTTTTCGCATAATTAAATTCCCCCAATCTTTTTCAACTTTTCCCCCGTAAAAATATTTATCGGAAAAAGAAAAATAATTGCAGATTTCTGTTTGCATAAAATATGTAACTTTGCATTTAAAAATGATCTCGCCAAATAAATAGAGTTATCCTCCTGCATTTTAGTGCAATTTACTATATAACTATTCCATTTGAGGGGTTATGTTTACAACTTAAAAGTCCCCCAGTTTAATATTAACATAAAATTATAAAAAAAACAATCAAAACACTGAAGAAGAATTGAATTTTAAGAATCTGTATGCATGAAAAGTCGGTGTTAATTGATGTTTTTATAATATCGTATGAAACGTGTCTTTCCTATACAATTCAATACATTTCCTGTTATTGATTGTGCTGCTACGTGTTAAAGCGAATGATGAGATAAGTGTTATAATAGTAACTTGATCCGTCATAGTGTATCACGTCTCGTGGATGAGCTCATACCATCGGATCCCCCGAGATGCTTGCGTCGAGGGTGATCCGACGGTATGAGCTCATCCACGAGATGTGATACAGTAGGCCAGATCAAGTTACTATTATAACAATTTGTTTATTATATACCTTAGGAAACAACCAACCATTCATACTTGCCTGCGCTAATGCAGCGACCCGGATTCGAACCTGAGCGGCAGAGGTATGAAGCTAGTCGTGAGATCAACGCTGTCGACTGAGCTATCGAGGCGCGCCTTTTAACGTGTTTGTTGATGTTACGTCACTAGTCCCGTTTTTTCTGGTTCTGGTTTCGACCATGACGTTTAAAAATGACGCGCCTGAAGCTGGACCTCAGACACAGCCTCGTTTTATGGGATAGTGATACGGTTTCAGAAAACGTCAGTTTGATGTGGCTTTTTGTATCAGATGGCCAAAAAACAAGCAGTTCAAAGGGTGTATCATTGATAGGCATAAAATAAACTAAATTTACATATTAAAAGCCGTCGATTCCATTCGAAGAAAAGCTATATTTGGATTACCTCCCCTTTCTTTCAACCCACACGCCTAATGCCCCTTTTCAGGATTGATTATCATTTTGCTGAAGTTCTCAGTGAGAATTACAGTTTGATACTACAGAAGCCTGTAATTGGCCAATTCGTGTGATGATTTAACCACGCCTACATTAAAGCAGACAAACAACATCAAAATACACTGAGCATGAACCTAGTAAGTCGCATGCAAAATGTTTGCTTAAGGTAGTACCGTTGTGTTTTACTATTTAATAAATTTTAATAGGCAAGCAAAACATCTGTCAATCAATTTTTGTTTATCACATGAAGTCTCTGTTATTCTGTGGATGACGTCGTGTCATAAAAATCGTATGACCACACGTGTATTAACACTTTGGCGCGCACAGATAGGTCAACCGGAGCCTGAGCTCTAATGACCTATTTAGAGAGAAGGGTTAGATCTGATTGCAGCAGATTCCTATGCACGCCATGAATTATTTAGACTTTTGATTGAACCCCACTAGTTTAGAAGAGAGGCTCAAGACAGAATAGGCGATGAAAATAAGACTGTGGGTCATGTCTCTACTTGTATGACTAGATGACCAGGATAAAGTCGGGTAAATTCGGACTGCGGGTAAATTCAGACAGTGACATTGTTTCCTTTATATATTAGTTGTTTGGAATTAAAACAAAATTAGCTGGGCAAACAGTTAAAATCCTGATAAGACGGCTCCTTTTGAGCCATCTCATCTGGATTTTCACTGTTAGAAATGGTATGTCCGAATTTACCACTGTCCGAACGTACCATACTCGACCCTATATTCCGTCGATGGGGCCTACCGGCCCAACCTGAGGGTGTATCAGTGGCCGGGAGGAGGTTAGGGCAACACCATGTAAAAATGCATGGCAGGGACGTGAATTTAAATGAAAAAAAATCCTGCAAGACTGAAATACTGTGAAACCCATACAAAGCAGAAGAAATACAGCCAAATGTTACATCATGAAGATGTAGGAGAAGACGAGGGGGGGGGGGGGGGTGTTGGATTCAACAATTCAGTCCATAAATAACAATTAAGTCAATGAGTAAACGATTTCAAAATAGGTCGTCTGGCAGTACCGAAAGGGGGATTCCTACGTACCCCATAAAGACGAGAGGACCAATTTCAAAAACTTATTAATCGTTATAAAAGAATAAGATATAACTCATATGTTACGGCAGACTACATGCCTAGTTGTGAACCCAATCATGGTTGATGACTATGTTTCACTCTCTAATTGCACGACGGTGTTTCGGGCCTCATACTCTATGGCAGCCTCTTCATAAAGCTTTAATGGGTGGGTTGGGGCTTAATGATTTGTCTTTGTTTGGCCTGTTGTGTTTTAACTAATGGCTTCCTTTAACTCTAGCTTACAGTGGAGTTTGGTTTAGCCAAGAGTACCTTTCTTTGTATTATCATAGTGATCAATTCGATATTTATGTCGTCGCTATGGTGCATTGATAGGGTTAGACAGCAATCACGCGAACTGAACCTTCTATGTATTTTTATCCCCCGACCGAAAGGTTCGGGGGATATAGCGATGAGCCTGGCGTCCGTCCGTCCGTCCGTCCGTCCGTCTGTCCGTCCGTCCGTCCGTCCGTAAACACTTTTCTTGTCCGCTCTATATCTTGAATACCCTTTGGAATATTTTCATGATACTTCACAGTTATGTAGAACAGGTCATGACGCCGTGTCGCGTACAAGAATGGTAACTCTTGCCATTGTACTTTTTGAATTATCTCCCCTTTGGTGATTTTTTGGCAGATTCTTGTCCGCTCTGTAACTTGAATACCCTTTGGAATATTTTCATGATACTTCACAGATATGTAGAACAGGTCATGACGATGTGTCGCGAACAAGAATGACAACTCTTGCTGTCTTACTTTTTGAGTTATTTCCCCTTGATAGTTTTAGATGTGATTTTTTAGCAGATTCGTGTCCGCTCTATAACTAGAATACCCTTTGGAATAGTCTCATGATACTTCACAGATATGTAGAACAGGTCATGATGGTGTGTCGCGAACAAGAATGGCAACTCTTGCTTACTTACTTTTTGAGTTATTTCCCCTTGATCATTTTAGGTGTGATTTCATGTCCGCTCTATTACTTGAATACCTTTTGGAATATTTTTGTGATACTTCACAGATATGTAGAACAGGTCATGACGATGTGGCGCGAACAAAAATGACAACTCCTGCTTTCTTACTTTTTGAGTTATTTCCCCTTGATGGTTTTAGGTGTGATTTCGTGTCCGCTCTATAACTTGAATACCTTTTGGAATATTTTCATGATACTTCACAGATATGTAGAACAGGTCATGATGATGTGTCGCGAACAAGAATGACAACCCTTGCTTTCTTACTTTTTGAGTTATTTCCCTTTGATGATTTTAGTTGTCCGCTCCATAGCTTGAATACCTTTTGAAATATTTTCATGATACTTCACAGATATGCAGAACAGGTCATGACAATTTGTCTCATACATGAATGATAACTCTTGCTTTTATACTCTGTGAGTTATTTCCCTTTGGTAGTTTGAGCTGCTGTTTGAGTCTCTGCTCTATATCTGTATAACCCTGGCCAGCTCCAGAATTTGAATATTATAACCGTGTACCTTTTAGAATATTGATGATCATGCTGTGATATCTTATCCGTGTTCCTATCTCTCTCTGACCCCCTCCACATTCCCGCCCGCTGCCCCCCCCCCCCCCCCCCCCCCCAAAAAAAAAAAAAATCCAGATTTGGATTCTTTGTCCAAATTCACTTACTAGAGAGCTCAAAATTAGGTTTGTAGGGCTTGTACTTTAGAAGTTATTCACACATTTTGAAAGTTGAATGTATCGTATGCTATACATTTGTGTATATGGTGGCTGTTTGAGATATTACCTCTTTTTAGCAGTCAAGCATACTGTTTTAGTCTGATTGTTAGATAATCATGCATCTGTTAACAGGTTAATGTCAATCAGAAGCATAAAAGAATGACAATATATTACTGATATGTGTTTTGAAGTGCACCCTTTTTACCAAGGCCCATGGGGGTCTTCGGTCGGGGGATTTGCCATCTCCTCTGATGGCTATTTTTGTATTATAAATTGTATCGGGACCAGGATGAAGTTTGCCGACAGTAATAAAAAATAATAAATCCCCCGGTAGTCTATGTTGCTGGCCGTTCTTAGGCGGCAGTCTCGATGCCTTTATTAATTTTATGTTGCTTTGTGGTTTTTACAATGGGGCGCTTTGTGTTATAGAGTCTTCTGCTCTTTTCCTCGTTTTTTTTTTGTATTTGTTTAAGCACTCTGATCACCTCGCTTGGGGAAGAGGGAGCTGATTTTTCTGCTTCTTGTGCATTTGTTTGTTTTGCGCCTCTGTGTGTGTGTGTGTGTGTGTGTGTGTGTCCTTATTCTCTTTTTTTCCTGTCGGGGGTTGGCTGTGGGTTATAATTGTGGCATACCCCGGACAAGTCTATCAACTTTTATATAATGTTAGAGGCAACTTTCTATAAAACAAAAAAATAGATTAAACTGACAATATATCGATCCCCGGAAAACCCATTATGCAGTTGACATGTACATTTTTAGAAACGGAAAATTCTAAGCCCCCCCTGTACGTATGACCAAATAAGTCAGCCGATCGAAGGCACATTTCAAAGCTCTGTAAAGCCATATTAGTCAATGGCTCGAAACAAATTTCATTGGTAACACGGAATTAAATGACTTGAGTATAATTATTTGTTTGAAAAAATCTGAATTTTTCTGTTGAAAGAATTTCAGTTAATAATGGCATAGAAAAATAGGCGGAACATGGCATACACTGCTCCGATACCAATGCTGTCATAGATTTGTTACCATAGTAACTAAGTGTTCATACTGATGTCGGTGACGTCATCGAGACGTCATTCTGCCAAGATACTAAGCACAACAGTCGGTAATACCATAGTTGCTTTAGTTACAGATCTATGGTGTCATCTTACTTATAATTCAAGGGGAGCATGGCATACAGTATATGCCTGGATCCCTCGAATTATAAGTGAGATGCTACCTGAAATTCATACAATGGAAAAGTGTGATTTTCTCAAATCTTTAATTCATCGTCAAACAATTTAATTGTCTGTTTAGTATATTACGAATTTCATTGGTATATCAATTTCAAGTGAAATATCGGTGATACGTTTTGAGAAATTCCGAGGAGATGCAAAAAAGAGATTCTAATTGTTGTAGGCGGGGTTTCCACATCGATTTTCGTTTAGACCCAGCCAGAACATGAAAGGAAAGAGGAGCAGATGCAATAAAGAGTTAAATCAAAGCTTGTTAGTTGCAGCCTTTTGGTTGATGGGTCGGTACTATTTTCTTCAAACATAAACTACACACTGAGACATCCCGGGCATATTTTACGACCATCCGCCTGCAGTAGAGATGCGATAACAGCTGAATGATTACCATATTTCTTTGATCAGAAGACGAAAGGTTTTCATTATCATGTTTTCATGTAAAATAATTCCAAAAATCTAGATCCGTCTTATAAGACTGATCTAGATTTTGAAAATTATTTTGGTAAGGAAAGTCCCGTCTAACAGCAAAATTGTATGACTGATTTAGATATTTCGGGTCTTTCTAGAGTGCGGTATATCCGTTTTATAGCTGCATATTTACATTATCCGTGCATTTATTGAAAAACCCTATGTAAATCATTAGAACATATTGGAGTTTATACTGCAATATTTACATTATCAGTGCATTTATTGCTAGCAAAGTTTACATGAACCCCTTCGGGGTTCACTTACTTTGCACGCGACCCAATATAGTTTATACTTCGATAAACACCAGAAAAATGAAATTCATTCCTTAAATAACTACATCGGTTCACGCGACGTTACATGACGTTAAGTGACGTCAAAATCAACCATGGTTCTCCAATCTGATTCGACGTAAGCGACACTATGACGTCGTTGTTACGTCGTTAACGCTCTTCCGCTTTCAGGAGAAAAACTGCGTATAAATGTTTTTCTGCTTCTGCCCCTACAAAATTGTGATCAAATAATAGGTAGAAAAGAATATAAATATAAGCAATGAAATTAATTTTTCCACGAGGTTCACTTACTTTGCACGCGACCCAATGTAGTCTATATTTCGATAAACATCAGAAAAATGAGATTCATTCCTTAAATAAATACGGTATCTATATCCTGTTTGAGGTATGCTCTCCTGCTATGTACCCCAACAAAGCTAATGAAAAGAGGGCACTATATGTTGCCGCGAGTTTTCGAAGGATACGTACGCGCTATCAAAATGCAAGCTGAATGCGCGACTTTTTCCTTAGGACTGCGGGACATTTTGTTTCATTTTATACGAATTTTCTAAGTTTGTCATACCTCGGTCTCGCAATTTATTCGATGTTCTTAACTTTACTCTTTTATCAGCCAGATAACATATATAGCGGGTCCGCTCCGTTCCGCAAAATACCAATAGCCGGTAAAAGTCACGAAATCGTAGATTTCTTGTTCGAGAAAAAAGTCACGCAAACGTATACTATGGAAAGTCGCGCAACTGCATGACGTGTTCATTTGGTTTGTTGGTTGGTTATTTTGTGTTTAACGGGGCCCTTTGAGACAGCATTTCAGTCTACATGTATATCGGGCCGTCTGCCAGAGACGGAGGGAGGGGGAGGGGGAGAAAAGAGAAATGATAGACGAGAAAAAAAAATATCGAAATAACCCCCTCTCGCACCTACTGCAAGCACAGTAGGCCCTTGTCCTACTGTTATCCAAATAATAGGACGCTCCGGCACTGGAAGTTATAACCAGCACCATCGCCTGACAACCACCCCCAACACGTTCAGAGATAGTAACGCAAAGATGCCGCATCTTATTCCATGCAATATTCATGAAATATGATAATAATGTTTTACCTCCTAATATTTGAGCCGCGCCACGAGAAAACCAACAAAGTGGTTGTGCACCCAGCGCAGACTAAGATCAACCTAGGCATCCGCCCAGTCTGATCAGAGTCTTCTCTGTCCGCACGGAGGTAGCTTAGACCCCTAGCTACCCTTTAAGCTCTGAGCAAAGAGTCTAATTGGACTAGGAGGATGCCCAGACTTATCTGAGTCTGCGCTGGGCGCACAACCAGTTTGTTGGTTTTCTCATGTCGCGGTTCATTTAAGTTGCTTACCTCGACAGGCTCGGTCTGATTTCTGACAGGTCTTATCCGCTTGTTGTACGCAGTTGTATTGAACAGAAGCCTGTGTAGATTGGCCGCGTCCTCGCTCGTCTGCGCTCCACTGAAAGGCAAGGTCAAGAAAAAGAAACAGATTCCGCATAGCCTCAAAGAGTTTTTAAACATCTTCTTTTTTTTCTAAGTAGCTTTACTAAATGACAGAACTAAAGTCTTTCCGATGTAATTTCTGCAAATATCGTTATATTCCATATAAGGCAATATTGTTATATTCCGTATAAGGAAAAGTGATAATGATCCCGAATACTAATGCCTCCATTATGCGGAGATCCAACAGTCTACTCATGGATGGCATATAACATTATGATCTTTTGATCTTTTGCTTAAAATTACTACTTGCTTACAATACCAAGCATTATTTAAATCGATTAAAATATCAGGCACTCCATCCATTCATTTGGTTTAAACAATGGACCTGTATTTTGTTTAATTTCGATTCATATTTCGAAGGTAAACAAATCCACACAAAAATATTGCTTGTCTCCAGTTTAATGATCTTGCTATTGTTATTTGAGCCGCGACATGAGAAAACCAACAATGTGGCTGTGCGCCCAGCATAGACTCAGATCAGCCTGGGCATCCGCCCCGACTGAACAGAGCCTTCGCTGTCCGCATGGAGGTAGCTTAGACCCTAAGTTACCCTTTAAGCGCTTAGTAAAGGGCCTGATCAGACTGGACGGATGCCCAGGCTGTTCTGAGTCTGCGCTGGGCGCATAACCATATTGTTGGTTTTCTCGTGTCGCGGCTCATTTTATTTACACTGGTTTCCATGCGTTTTGTTTTTGTCCATTTGTGGTTAGATACATGAACTACGGTATCTACCAGTACCAGGCTTATTGGTCATTGATGAATTAGAAAAGCTTCATGCGGACAAACAGTTAGCTAAATATTTCGAACCACTGCAGAAGCAGAGGGTGAAGGTTTGGATACAGTAAAACTAGTTTAAGTCCTCTCCCTCCACCCCTCAGTAATCGTGGTCCTCAATGTTACATGTTGTTACGTCCGCGTCTAGAGCTGTGGTCTGGAGCAATATGGTCACATCAATAGCTGCCCATTCTGCTTTCTGTTTTGTCTTGTTTTATTTGCTAAAATGGAAAAAAAGATAAAAAGAGGTGTTGATGTTGTTTTCAATTATGGTAGCTTAATAGCCTCCTACTTGGGAAAGAGCTGCTCATTCGTTTTAACGTGAGTGTCGTTCGTGAACTTTTGTTAATTTGTGAGTGTGCTTCTTTCCCATTTGGTTTTGAGGGCGGGACGTGGGGTTTGATTGTATTAATTCCTGATCATTGCCTATCTCTTACTGAACAACCAAGCATGAAGGAGTCCTGTTTCATTTTCATATACGCGAGGACTTTAAAACGCCTCCCAAAAAGAAATTGAAACGATGCGGCATTTGTTTTTCTAGCAGCTAAAAAAACTAATCATAAATACAATTCCACAATATTCTAATGTATGAGACAGTTGTCAATGCAATCCTGGGGCCGTATTCATAAAACGACTTAAGTCGTTGCTATGCTGTTGCTAAGGCTAAATATCTTTGAAGGAGATTCCCTAAAAGTATGAAATTTGGTCTGGAGGAACAGTCTTTGTACAGTTTGTGAGTGATTCGCCGGCGTTTACACATCGATAAAATCCACAAAAATAAAATTCATTCCTATAGTAAAAACATTTACCAAAATTGAAAAATTGAGTTAGAGCGTGGGAAATCATGAACTCGTTACACAGATGAGACAATAAGATTGTACAGTCACTTACTCTAGTCAGTTTATGAATTGTACATGACTACTGCGACTCTATTGAAAGGCCACTTGTACACGTGAACCTTGAAAATGCTAACGTTTTATGTGTAGTGGCACACTTATTTCAAGTCGCCACCCTATTTAACCTAGCCTTTATCTAACCGCCATAATATATCCCCTTACTTGGCGAGAAATTTATTCGAACTATTAAAAAAAAAGACAACCTTTTTATAACAGGTCAACAAAGTAGGTTGTCGTTAATTGATATCCCATATATCTATATAGACTCTGAAATCTTATGTTCTCTGGATCCGTTGTCTTGGTTATGTATGGTCAAAGGCCATTTGTTGTATCTTTGACAGTTTATCCAGAGGAACTGCTTTCATCACCATAGATGTAGCAGACCACGGCTAGCGAGACGGTTCTAATGAGGGTCACAACGCATCTTTTCGTTGAGAAATAAGGAAAATTATCTCCGAGTTATTATTTCGAGCACTGAAATAACTTAAAGTTGGCTTTTGTGATCAAATAAAACCGGTAGCTTATAGGTTTTGTGAATGCCATTATCATAGGCAGATAGACATCAAAGTGTAATTGTTGGTCATTTAAAGTAACTTTGATGGCTGTAAATATCAGATTAAAGGACAGACGGACTGATTGGGAGTTTACGGCTCTTTCAAAAGTTTTTCAGTCATATCAAGCCGACGGAAGGGTGATAATGAACGGCTGAGCACAATAGAAACCTATGAATGCTTGATAACAATTCCACCTTCAGCGGGATTATACCCCAGGACTGCTAGCTTAGCAGGTCAGCATTTAACCCAGAGAGCTACCGCGGCTTCTGTCTGTATTGGAACAAAAGTGCCTTAGCACACAGTGTAGTCCCTAAAACTGATGCAGACCACTTTTAGCTCACCTGAGTCGAAGACTCAAAGAGGAGCTTCTATTCTATTCTATTCTATCCCATAACCTTACTAGGTCGTTGGGGCACCACAGCTGACTTCAAAACAATCCCTTTCCACCTTGTCCTGTCTTCAGCTGCCCTAGTTGAGCTGGCAACATCCATTCCAGTCCACTCCTTGATATTGTCTTCCCACATCTTCTTCTGTCTACCTCTTCTTTTTCCTTTCACTGTGCCCTGAAGAATTGTCTTTGCTAAACCAAAAGACCTTGAGACGTGACCGAACCACATTAGTTTCCGTTTCTTGACCAGCGTCAGGAGTTCATCATATTCTCCAATGGCTGCTTGGATCTTCCTGCGAATCTCCTCATTGGTTATATGGTCCTTGTACGAAATGTTCAGTAACCTTCGGTAGCATCTCATCTCAAAGGCCTGCGTTCTTTTCTCTAACTCTGCTGTCAAGGTCCATGATTCACAGGCATACAGAAATATGGAAATGACAAGGGAGCGCATAAGTGTCACCTTTGATCCAAGAGATATGTTGTTATCTCTCCAAATTGGTTTCAGCTTGGCAAGAGCTGAAGTGGCTTGTGCTATCCTTGAGAGAACCTCCTGTTTTGAGCCATCATCTGAGACAACTGCTCCAAGGTTTTTGAAGCTGCTTACAGTACCCAGCTTCTGCCCCTTTAACTTGATCTCCCTCTGGATGCCATCTGCGCTGTTTGTCATCAGTTTGGTCTTCTCAGCACTAATCTCCATCTTATACCTGTGCAGGTCTGGTCGAGACTTTCAACTAGAGCTTCTAGTTCCTGCTCTTCCTCAGCAAGAGCGTCTATGTCATCGGCAAACCGCAGGTTGGTAATATTTCTGCCGCCTATGCTAATCTTTCCGTCATGTTCTTCCAGAGCATCAGACATGATCCGTTCGAGAAAAATGTTGAAGAGGGTGGGTGACAGAAGACATCCTTGTCTTACTCCAACTGTTGTTCTGAACCATTCTCCTGTGCTGCCATTTATCAGCACGGCACTTGTAGCCTTGTCGTATAGCTGCTCAGTGGTACGAACTAGGTTTGCATTGATATTGTACTTCCTCATGGTGGCCCATAAGGCTGCATGCCATACCCTGTCAAAGGCTTTTTTGAAATCAATGAAGACATGGTACAGATTCTGCTATGTTGGAGATACTTTTCACACAGGATTCTAAGGTTGAATATCTGTTCTGTGGTGCTCCTTCCTGCTCGGAACCCAGCCTGTTCCTCAGCGATTATCTCTTCGGCTTGTGGCTTAAGCCTGTTCAAGATAACTTTCAGCATGACTTTGCTTGAATGACTGATGAGGCTGATAGTTCTGTAGTTCTGGCAGAGCTGTAGGTTGCCCGTTTTAGGGAGAGTAATAATCAGCGACTGAGTCCATGGGGTAGGCCATTCTACTGTTCTCCAGATCCTGTTACAGATATCTGTTAAAACATCAATCATGGTCTCCCCTCCAGCTTGAACAAGTTCTGCTGGTATATTATCAACTCCTGCAGATTTTCCCTTCTTCAGTGCTGCTACTGCAATCTCAACTTCCTCACGAAGGATCGGTTGTTGATCTTCTTCTGGGGGCTGACTGCAGTCCAGAACCGTATTGTCACCATCAGTCTCATGGTTGTATAATTCTGAGCAATATTCTGTCCATCTGCTGAGAATCTCTTGTTCTTCTGTAAGGCATTTCCCAGACTTGTCTTGGATAGTTGTGGATCTACCCTATTTCTCTGTAGTTAGATCCTTCACCAGCTGGTATGCTTTCTTGCTGTTGTTTTTGTTTAGGCAAGTTTCGATCTCCTCGCACTGACTAGCTATCCAGTCCTCCTTCGCTTTCTTTACTGCCTTCTGAATCCTCTTGTTTGCTTCCCTGTATTCTTCTGCTCCTCTTGCTTCATACCCCTTCTTCTTCAAATTTCTCCTCTCATCACAGAGGTCGAGAACATCTCTAGTGACCCATGGCTTTTCCTGCGACGTTCCTTCCCAAGTATCTCACTGGCTGCATCAGTCACTACTGTATTGTAGGTGGTAATCATGGTATCTAAGTCCATGTCATCATCCCTCAGACCAATGAGTGGTGCAAATTTTCCATCTATTGTTGCTTGAAAAGTGCATGCCACCTCTGGGTCCCTCAGCTCCTCAAGATCAAACTTCAGTCTTGGCTGGGTTGGCTTTCTAGCCTTCTTCAGACGAACTCGGAAGGTCATCATGACCAGGTCATGGTCACTTCATATGTCTGCTCCAGGAAAACTCCTTGTCCTATGGATGTTGACTCCTGATCGGAAGCGCTTCCTCACCAAGATGTAATCAATCTTATTGTGGTGTTTCCCATCTGGGCTGTGCCATGTCCATCTTCTTGATGGTTTGTGAGGGCCAAGGGTGTTTGTCAGTACTAGGCTGTTACAAGTTGCAAACTCTAGAAGTCTGAGACCTCTCTCATTTGTCTCGTCATTGCAGTAGGGTCCACAAACTTTTTCCCAGTCTGCCTGTGCATCCTTTCCAACCTTAGCATTCCAATACCCTTGTACAACCACAATGTCCTTCTTGGGTGTTTTGTCTATGATTTCCTGGAGTTGCTGGTAGAAGTGTTCTACCTCATTGTCGTCATGTCCAGATGTTGGTGCATAGAGGAGCTTATAATATCTATATACAGGCATCTGTCGTTCTTCGTCTGTCTGTCGTCCGTCAACATTTTAAATTACAGGATGTCTTCTGCCACCCATCCTCTTCAACATTTTTTTCGAACGGATCATGTCTGATGCTCTGGAAGAGCATAACGGGAAGGTTAGCATAGGCGGCAGAAATATTACCAGTCTGTGGCTTGCTGATGATATAGACGTTCTAGTTGAGGAAGAGCAGGAGCTAGAAGTCCTGTTTGACAGTCTCGACAAAACCTGCACAAGTTAGAAGATGGAGATCAGTGCTGAGAAGACAAAACTGATGACAAAGAGCGCAATGGCATCCAGAGGGATATTAAGATAAAAGGACAGAAGCTGGGTACCGTAACAAGCTTCAGACACCTTGGCGCAATTGTCTCAGATGATGGCTCTAAAAAGGAGGCTCTCTCAAGGATTGCACAAGTCACTTCAGCCCTTACAAAGCTGAAGCCAATTTGGAGAGATAACAATATATTTCTTGGATCAAAGGTGAAACTTATGCGCTCCCTTGTCATTTCTATATTTCTGTAAGCCTGTGAATCGTAGATATTAACAGCAGAGTTAGAGAAAAGAACGCAGGCCATTTAGATGAGATGCTACCGAAGGTTACTGAACATTTCATACAAGGACCATAAAACCAATGAGAGGTTCGCAGAAAGATCCAAGCAGCCATTGGAGGACATGACGAACTTCTGATCCTGGTTGGATAAAGGTGGTTTGGCCAATGGTTTTACAAAGAAGATTCTACAGGGCACAGTGAAAGGAAAAAGAAGAGGTAGACAGAAGAAGAGGTGGGACGACAATATTAACGAGGAATGGACTTTACCAGCTCTACTAGGGCAGCTGAAAACAGGACAAGGTGGAAAGGGATCGTTTCGAAGTCATCTGTGATGCCCCAACCACCTTGTAACGTTATGGGATAGAATAGAAGAGAATAGCATAGTCAACTCTTAACGGAAAGAATTTGCCCCTCTGAGAGCGAATTTGTTCTTTTATGAGTAGAATCAATTAGGAATGGCTAGGTCATCCAGGAAAACAAACAGGAAGTGTCACAAAAGTTGTTCCCTTTCGATGCCTTTTTCAATAAAGAAACGAAAGGTTTGGCTCCCGCCAACAACGTTGACACCATGACGTCGAAACCGTTAAAATACCTTCCAAAAGTCAAATCATCACCCTGACATCATTTACGAGAGTCGTTTTTTAGCTCACCTGAGCCGAAGGCTCAGAGGTGAGCTTATAGGATGGGAGTCGAGCCGTCGTCCGTCCGTGCGTGGGTGGGTGCGTGGGTGGGTGCGTCAACACTTTCAAACATAAATATCTCAGAGACCAGTGGGCCGATCGCAATCAAATTTTATTTGAAGCATCATTTGGGTAGGGGAAAGGCTGCATTAGGTTTTGGTGCCGATCAGCTCAGAACTCTGGTTTCCATGGCAACAGATAGCCCCCATAGGGTTATAATGGGGAAAATGGCGTCATCACGTTTTCTCAACTGTTTTTGATTAGATCCTTATCATACTTGAAGGTAATGATGACATACACAAGAGCTTGGATGAGTTCGAAATTTGGCCGGATTCGAGCACCGACTACGGAGTTAGCTGCCCTTGAGCATTTGAAAAAAATCCCATAGGGTTATAATGGGGAAAATGGCGTCATCACGTTTTCTCAACTGTTTTTGATTAGATCCTTATCATACTTGCAGGTAATGATGACATACACAAGAGCTTGGATGAGTTCGAAATTTGGCCGGATTCGAGCACCGACTACGGAGTTAGCTGCCCTTGAGCATTTGAAAAAAATCCCATAGGGTTATAATGGGGAAAATGGCGTTATCACGTTTTCGCAACTGTTATTGCTTAGATCCTTATCATACTTGCAGGTAATGATGACATACATAAGAGCTTGGATGAGTTCGAAATTTGTCCAGATTCGGGCACAGACTATGGAGTTAGCTGCCCTTGAGCGTTTGAAAAAAATCCCATAGTGTTATAATGGAGAAAACAATGTCATCACATATTTATAGAAAAACTTTGTCATCGCTCTATTGCCTACATTTCTCAACGGCTTTTAAAATAACTTCACAAAAATGTAGGGCATGACAATATCTCGAGCAAGTTCGACTTTCAGGATGCTGCGCCCAAGGTCAAGGTCACTGTGGCTATTTTTAGAAAAAACTTTGTCAGCGCTCTAGCACCTACATTCCTCAGCAGATTTTAAAATAACTTCACACAAATGTAGGGCATGACAATATCTCGAGCAAGTTTGACTTTCAGGATGCTGCGCCCAAGGTCAAGGTCACTGTGGCTATTTTTATAAAAAAAACTTTGTCAGCGCTCTAGCACCTACATTTCTCAGCAGATTTTAAAATAACTTCACACAAATGTAGGGCATGACAATATCTCAAACAAGTTTGACTTTCAGGGTGCTGCACCCAAGGTCAAGGTCACTGTGGCTATTTTTAGAAAAACTTGGTCATCGCTCTAGCGCCTACATTTCTGAACGGATTTTAAATCAACTTCACACAGATGTAGGGCATGACAATATCTCAAGCAAGTTTGACTTCCAGGGTGCTGCGCCCAAGGTCAAGGTCACTGTGGCTATTTTTAGAAAAACTTTGTCAGTGCTCTAGCACCTACATTTCTCAATGGATTTTAAAATAAATTCACACAAATGTAGGGCATGACAATATCTCGAGCAAGTTCGACTTTCAGGGTGCTGTGCCCAAGGTCAATGTCACTGTGTTTTTTTTAGAAAAACGTTGTCATTGCCCTAGCACCTTCATTTCTCCATGGATTTTGAAATAACTTGACACAAATGTAGGGTATGACAATATCTCAAGCAAGTTCGACTTTCAGGATGCTGTGCCTAAGGTCAAGGTCACTGTGGCTATTTTTAGAAAAACTTTGTCATCGCTCTAGCACCTACATTTCTCAACGGATTTTAAAATAAATTCACACAAATGTAGGGCATGACAATATTTCAAGCAAGTTCGACTTTCAGGGTGCTGCAATCAAGGTTTTTGATTAGATCCTTATCATACTTGCAGGTAATGATGACCATCATTAGAGCTTGGATGAGTTCGAAATTTGGCCGGATTTGAGCACAGACTACGGAGTTAGCTGCCCTTGGGCATTTGAAAAAAATCCCATAGTCTTATAATGGAGAAAACAACGTCATCACATTTTCATTTTTCATGGGATCCTCTTCACACTTGCAGGTAATGAGGATATGCATAAAAGCTTGGATTAGTTAGCATTTCGGCTAGATCCCACAACTGACTATGGAGTACCTGCCCTGAGCATCCAAAAAATCAATGTCGCCACTTTTTCTTGGTTTCTACTGATCCGATCCTTTTCAAACTTGCAGGTAATGAGGAAATGCATAATATCTTAAACAAGTTCAAATTTTGGCCAGATCGGGCCAATCACTAAGAAGTTAGCTGCCCTTGACCGCTCTGTTTATTGTGCTCTTGATCAGATACTTTTTAAACTTGCATATATTAAATGAGGGCATACATAATGTTTTGGATGAGTTTAATTTTCAGCCTGATTGGACCACTGACTGTGGATTTAGCTGCCCTTGAGCATCTTAAATATCCCTATAGGTTTACAATGTCTCTCAGGTGAGCAATTGTTGCCCTTTGGGCTACT
The DNA here is from genome assembly GCA_963989385.1 of Ctena decussata. NCBI lineage: Eukaryota > Metazoa > Mollusca > Bivalvia > Lucinida > Lucinidae > Ctena > Ctena decussata. The sequence continues at coordinate 13,548,583 of OZ022515.1, read as the reverse complement.
TGTTTTATCTGACCCACTGGTTGGATAAGGGTATGTCTGATAAGATTTTTTCAGCACTGATGAAAAATCGCGAAAACCTTGCCTGGTATGCAAGAAACTTATATGAGCCGCGACACGAGAAAACCAACAATGTGGTTTTGCGCCCAGCGCAGACTCAGATCAGCCTGGGCATCCGCCCAATCTGATCAGAGTCTTCGCTGTCCGCATACAGGTAGCTTAGACCCTTAGCTAAATTGTAAGCGCTTAGCAAAGAGTCTGCTCAGCTTCGACAGATGTCCAGGCTGATCTGAGTTTGCTCTGGGCGCACAACTACATTGTTGGTTTTCTTTTGTCGCGGCTCAATTATTCTTATTGCACTGTTGGGAATTACCTGACATTTCGCCTGATACCGTCGCAGGTTCGATCTACTCCTCCTCCGCCCCCCCACCCCCCCCCGACCCTGCACCCCCTCCTCCCCCCCAAAAAAAAACAAAAAAAAAACAAAAAAAAAACAACAAAAAAACAACAACAGCAACAGAAAAAAAAACACAAAAAACAACAACAACAAAAAAAACAACAACAAAAACCCGCTGAAACGACAGTCAATCAGCAGGACTTGAGTTGAAAATCGGTCCCTAACTCTCACCAGAACTTAGCAGTACAATCATCTGCATCCTTTAGAAAATGAAGTAATTATAAGATGATCGGTAATCGGAATAACAGGTGTGTAATAATGAACTGTCATTAATATCGTTATTATACGCTTTAGTAAACGTTTATGGAGAAAATAGGTGTAAAATGCGAATATTTATTTTTATCATTAAAGGTTTGGTTGGTGTCAAATTTGAAAGGATAGGCAAATTTTGCATGTTTATCTATCACAAACCTAGATGGAGCACCTTAAACTGGTATTTCGTTGGACTGGCATAACGGAATACCAGAAAAATACCAGTTAAAGTAATACCAACTTCTAGGCGATATTATCTCGGTACTTACACGAGTAAAAGTAAACTCTTTAAAACAACGTTCATTGCTGCCGTGTAAACACATTTTCTGCCACACCTGTTTTCGTTTGACAGCAAGTGACCGATCGTCCAATGTACAACATCGCAAGTGCCGTTCAATCGCAAATGTCCGGTCGTTTCCTCTCCCCTACTATGAAGCTGATATCAAAGTATCCTCCAATGTCTAGGGATGTTTAAGAAGTTAATTTTCACGACGTTCGATTGTAATGCTATTCATGTGAAGTGTAAAAACGTCAAATGAAGTCATTTCTCGAAAGAGCACTTTTTCAAGATGCCAATTTATGTGTTCCAGATTTTGATTTAATGTCAGACCATATGAGCCGCGACTCGAGACAACCAACAATGTGTTTGTTCCCCCAGCGTAGACTCCGATCAGTCTGGGCAGCCGCACAGTTTGACCAGACTCTTTGTTAAGTATCCAAAGGGTAGCTAAGGGTCTAAGCTACCTCCATGCGGACAGCGAAGACTCTGATCAGACTGGGCGGATGCCCGGGCTGATCTGAGTCTGCGCTGGGCGTACAACTACATTGTTGGTTTTGTCGTGTCGCGGCTCATGTGTAAAGTCATAACGCTTTCACTGCTGTGTTTATGCTGTAGATATCATTTACGTCAAAGCTGGAATCAGCTGCAAATGCTAAAAGATAAAGAAATTGAAAGTAAAATTAAGCGGCAGTTACGTTGACTGTTTAAGTGCACAGGTCATCACACATGACATAATTTCTTATTTCCCTAGTTTGATTACTTGTATTATTTCTTATAAAACCCGTGCATATTTCTTGACCTGAGATACAGAATTTCCAAAATATAACAAAAGTTTTGGAGGAGGCAGTTTCAAAGTCCTTGAGTATCCATCGGCAAAGCAAACGTTTGTTCGAACGGTTGTTATGGCCGTCTCACCCATATAGGGTATTTTAATAGTTCGGGTACAATTGGGTAAATTCGGACAGCGGGTAAATTAGGACAGTGACATTGTTCTCTTAACATGTAAGTTGTTTGGAATTAAAACAAAATTAACGGTGCAAACAGTGAAAATCCTGATGAGCCGTTTCCTATTGATTTTCACTGTTTGGAGACGGCTCTGGATTTTCACTGTTTGCAATGGTATGTTCGAATTCAAATTCTGTCCGAAGTTACCCGACTTTATCCTACTATCAAAAACCAAATGGCCGACAAATTAGGATCTTGGTATACAGCATCTAGGACTCGTGTACTATCGGCAAGTTTGTTCTGATGATGACCCGGGGTTAAACTTTGACCTTTTTACGATCCATTTTGCTCCTTTTTAAATATTTATGATAAGTACTGAAATGTGTTGCCGTTTCTGGTATACATATAGAGGATGTGTCATTTCATATGAAATTTATGAAACGAGCCTTCGGAATTTCTCCTACAGCAGTTATTTAAGAATTGAAATTTGATTTTTCAGCGTTAATCGTGTAATGAAGCCAGTGGGCGGAGCTAAAATTCCATTTTTCGCGCTTCTTGTAGAATTTTAGCGTCGACCACTGGCTTCTTCACACGATTAACGCTGAAAAATCAAATTTTTATTCTTTTATTTACACTTTGTTTTTAGAACCTTCATGTGCTGTTTTCGTGGCAATTTAATGGAGAAGGTGCGACATATGCTTCGAAGAAAAGACAGAAACGACGAATTCGCCCGTTACGTTAAACTGCCGTCGCCATAACGTGGCGTCATTCGAACGTTACGTGGACATATCAAGACGTTTGTTTATCTAAGACGTCGCTTGACGACAGCGTCATATGGTCAACTGTCTTTCATCGGTGTATGAAGCCAGTTGCTCTATACGGTTTACCTATGGGAAGTCAGTGGCAAGTGTAAATATTTTCTTTTGACAGCAACGGGGCAACGATGCTAGACTAGTCTACCCATTCTACAGAACAGTGATTTGATATTACACGGAATTAAATGACTCAGAGAATAATTATTTGTTTGAGAAAATCTGAATTCAAATGCACTTATGTATGTAACGAACGTCTGATTGGATAAATTCAAAAAATTGCGACAGTATATCCTGCGATATACTGTCGGAAACCCAACGTCGCCGTAAAACGAAATTTCCGACCATAAAACCGACAATTTACCTCTCAAATGACAATTTTGAGTACAGCTATCCCCTAAGTTTCTGTTGAAAGAATTTCAGTTTGTAATGCCTTTGAAAATGCTCCGACACCAGTTAAAAACCTCTGTTACCATTGCAATTGAGAGTTCATATTGTTACCAAAGTGACGTCAGCAAGACGTTATTCTACCAAGGTACTAAGCACTACAGTTGGTAATTCCATAGTTGCTGTGGTAACACATCGATGACGTCACCTCACTTATCATTCGAGAGGAGCATGGCATACAGTGTATGTCATGCTCCTCTAGAATTATAAATCAGGTGCTACCGGTGGCTGGTTTGTGCCATTTCGTCTTTTCGTCTTTTCGCCGCGAAAAGACGCCACGCGAAAAGACGAAAAGACGAAAAGACGCCATGCGAAAAGACGAAAAAACGCCAGGCGAAAAGACGAAAAGACGAAATAACGCCAGGCGAAAAGACGAAACCCGCCACGCGAAAAGACGAAATTGCAGCTCGAAAAGACGAAAAAACGCCATGCGAAAAGACGCCATTTGAAACTCTTAAATTGTCGTCTTTTCGCGTGGCGTCTTTTCGTCTTTTCGTCTTTTCGCCTGGCGTCTTTTCGTCTTTTCGTCTTTTCGCATGGCGTTATTTTGTCTTTTCGCATGGCGTTATTTCGTCTTTTTCGTCTTTTCGCGTGGCGTTATTTCGTCTTTTCGTCTTTTCGCGTGGCGTTATTTCGTCTTTTCGTCTTTTCGCATGGCGTCTTTTCGTCTTTTCGCGCCGAAAAGACGCCATGCGAAAAGACGAAAAGACGAAATAACGCCACGCGAAAAGACGAAATAACGCCATGCGAAAAGACGAAAAGACGAAAAGACGAAATAACGACACACAAATACCCTTTCATTGATAACTGTATTGATTCCAAATACTAAGACAGATTTGTCTGAGTAAATAATATAGACTCATATCTGACTACTGCAAACGCAGCTACAGAAGCAGTCTGATCACAGAATTTGCCACTGAAATGCTTTTTTATATATTATCTTTTTGACAGCTAAAAATTGTAAGGATAGACTATAAAATTAACGTGGGGTCGGCAACATTTTGGGTCACTATGGTACCGTTTAGATTGAATAACAAATTTGTGCCTTGTTGACTGAGATCAAACACAGATTTAATCAAGATAATCAGTATCTAGCAGCAGTCTTATGAAAATTAGGATGGATTTATTTTATCCGACAGAAAAATAAAAGTTGTTAAAAGTGAAAAGGATAGCTTAAAGTATTAGTATGGGGTCGGCAATAATTACAGCTATTGATTAAAATAATCTGGGCCATGTTGACTTAAAAATTAGCAGACGCAAAATTTACTCATTCAGGAGCGTAGGCAGACCTATTACGTTGTTGTAGCAAGCATTTTTGAGAAATACAGTCAAACCTGTCTTAAGGGATCACCCAAGGGAAGGACAAAAAGTGGCTACTTAAGACAGATGACCCCATAATACATTTCATTTACACTGTATTTTGGTTCAAAGGACCAAGGTGGCTGCTCAAGACAGGTGACCCCTTAATAGAGGTGACCACATAAGCAGGTTTGACTGTATAGCTGAATGTATACACCTCCAAGAAAGATCTCTCTAATACTTAACATTCTGTCCCCTTCTGTCATATTTACAAAGGGGGTCAACTTTTGTGACATTCTATTTGCTTTCCAAGATAGGGAAGTGAAGCAAACAGAAAAAATAGATTCTTAAATAGGTCTACTTTTAAAGGAAAGAATTTGCTCCTAGAGAACCAAATTCTACTTTCAAGAGCTGACCCTCCTTAAAAAAGGATGCAAAAAAGCAAAATTGCTTCCCCTGAGAGTGGTCCCGTTCACCTTAAGCACAGATGCAAATATGTTGAAGCCTGTGTCTCCATGCATCCTACGTAAAAATAACCGTTTATTTGTTTTTGTTTTTTATTAAGTTTGAACAAGTAGATTTTCATATCTCGAGCTGTATCATAGCATACGCAGAATGGTTACCAATGCAGAGCCTGACCAGACCACTCTTTTCCCAGGACACATATGTCCTAGGATTTAGGATCATAATGGTAACATGGTCCAAAGGACCAGTCTCTATAAGGCCATTTTCATGGCTAAAACCGATTTTCTTTAAACTTTGTATACTTTAACTGATATGTATTGACTGTCCTATGGTGCAATACCAGATTATTTGGTTCACTGGTTTTTGCTGTATGCACGATTTAAGTGGGTGGGGTAATTCCACCCCATTAAAAGTATAGTTACAAAAATGCTATTTTTTCTATTCCAAGTTCATGCTTCAAAATGGTGGTTGCAATAGGAAAAGTACACTTCTGGACTTAAAAGATGATGATAATATTGTTCTGAAATTTATACCAAAATAGAGTTTATATTCGCTTGTAAGATGTACCCCAATTTCAGTATTTTTTGTTCTCCGAATTTACGAAAAACCACAACACGTTCACAGTTTTCAAGATTTTTTAAAAATCTTTTGCTATTATTATGTTGATATAATAGGCATTGCAGGCATGTGTCAGAATTTATTTTATGGTCATTAATATGAGAGTTATCTCCTCACGAAATTTGATTTTGTCCGTTTTTCAATATCAGCATGCATTTGTCATTCCATAGTACTCCAAACTCCATTTGGAAGTTAATAACACCTTTTGATGCAAATATTTGTTGATTTTTGTAGGCATTGGAGTTACTTTTGCATGCGACGATGTCATATTTTATGTAATTTTGAAAAAAGGATACCTCGCATCTGGAAAATTAACAAATTGCCAATGACTTACAAACAGGGTTTGCTTAGTTTTGCAACCTCATTAAACTCATGCGCATCAAATTAAAGTCCTTATGACCCATTCGTGTTTTTACGCTGGTTATCATTCATCTTCTTCAGAATCGCTAGACGTACTCCATGTGTCAACAGCATCTTTTACATAATCAATGTGCATCTTGCTCGGTTTGGCTTCACTGTTTTCTGTTTCGTTGCGGTAATATCCTAAATACCAAAGCACTGAAGCCACATGTGCACAACAACCAACTGTTACAAAGGTAAGATGGGTTGTTGAATCAGCCAATAGCAGGAAGGCCCTCAGCAACACAATGTCCAATAGCCAAATACCATATGTTGGAGACTATGTAAGAATAGTATGCTCTTTGTGTAATGCATTTAGATCTCCTTTGGTAATGAGCACAGATTCAGACAAAGTCATTGCCAGACGTATGATGGCTCTAGCAAAATCTCCAAATAAGCTGCAGGATAAGGTTATGAAAAGTGATTGGGATAATAAACAGGTAATATGAAAAAAGGTTCCCGTACGAAAATTCTGACATGATTACAGCAGGAGTCCTGCTGGACATTGACAGGAATTTCGTTTTCAGGCTGAATTATAACAGTATGTGGAAAATGATAAAAAAATCCACTCAAGATTCCAGCAGGAAAATTTGAAAAATTCATGCCAGGAATCCTAGCAGGAAAACAGAACTGAAAATTTTGCAAAATTATTGAATCTACATGTAGCATAAAGATTTTGGCGGTACACTTCAGCTACACAGTGAATCATAAATGATAAATTCAACTTGAAGACTGGCCATGCTGTTTGTTTGTACTAAACATATTAAAAGGTTTTCTGTGTTATTTGAAGGATGAATTAATAACATCTAGTATGAAGAGAATGTAAGTTTAATTAATTTTTGTATCATTAATGCATACATTTCTAAAGGCAGATTTAAGTTTAGTTATAAAATATTCAATTTATACACAATTTCATGTACCCCACCCACATCCCTGGACATTAAAATGAAAATGAGTTCAATATATGTGTGATGGTAACAGAATTGCTTTCTGTCATAAAATTGTGTTAAAGAGCAATGGCAGTACTGATCCATGTCTATAATATAATCGTAATACCCAAGAGATTGACAAGATATGTGTTCTGTTGTGTTTTTGATAAAGCCTCTGTGTATGTGAAAGTTTTAAATAGCATGTTGAAAGAGTATGTCAAGGTCTTTGTGTAATATGCAACACAACCAAATTCATGCCAACAATCCTGTCCATATTCCTGGTAGGATTCCTCGCAGGATTCCTGCCAGGAATTTCAAATTTTACAGTGAGAATACTGCCCATTTGAATATTCCTGGTGGGAATCCTGCCTGAATTCCTGCCTGAATTCCTTCTAATTTGAATATTTCACTTAATATTCCACACTGAGTCCTGCTGGAATCCTGTAGGGAATTTTATATTATAGTGACAAGTTCACGTGGAAAACCCATTGGGAAACTTTTTCATGTCCAGATTCCTGCCAAGAATCCTATTACAATTACTGCTGGAATACTGCTACCGTCCTGCTGGACAATTCCGTACAGGTTGATGACACAAAGCTTGACAATTTCCCAGAGTTGACTGAGGATGAACTCAGGGACCTGACAATGGGAATATACCAACTTAAACAGGCCAAATCCTACACGGATGAACACTTTGACGAAAAGGGATCATATGAGATAATGGCACACAAAGAAAATGACGGTGTTCTCAAAGCACAGATACGTTCTCGTCACACATCAAATAAAACATATAACTTGTTGGTTGAATACACTCAAGGGCTGAACCCAATCACTGGATGGTATTGTGGGTGCAGAAGTGGTGCTCGCACCGTTGGGTATTGTGCACAAGATGCTTCAGTGCTTTGGTATTTAGGATATTACCGCAACGAAACAGAAAACAGTGAAGCCAAACCGAGCAAGGTGCACATTGATTATGTAAAAGATGCTGCTGTTGACACATGGATTATGTCTGGCAATTCTGGAGAAGATGAATAATAACCAGCGTAAAAACACGAATGGGCCATAAGGACTTCAATTTAAGCATTTAGCATGAGTTTAATGAGGTTGCAAAACTAAGCAAACCCTGCTTGTAAGTCATAGGCAATTTGTTAATTTTCCAGATGCCAGGTATCCTTTTTTCAAAATTACATAAAATATGACATCGTCGCATGCAAAAGTAACTCCAATGCCTACAAAAATCAACAAATATTTGCATCAAAAGGTGTTATTAACTTCCAAATGGAGTTTGGAGTACTATGGAATGACAAATGCATGCTGATATTGAAAAACGGACAAAATCAAATTTCGTGAGGAGATAACTCTCATATTAATGACCATAAAATAAATTCTGACATATGCCTGCAATGCCTATTATATCAACATAATAATAGCAAAAGATTTTTAAAAAATCTTGAAAACTGTGAACGTGTTGTGGTTTTTCGTAAAGTCGGAGAACAAAAAAATACTGAAATTGATGTACATCCTACAAGCTAATATAAACTCTATTCTGGAATGAATTTCAGAACAATATTATCATCATCTTTTAAGTCCAGAAGTGTACTTTTCCTATTGCAACCACCATTTTGAAGCATGAACTTGGAATAGAAAAAATAGCATTTTTGTAACTATACTTTTAATGGGGTGGAATTACCCCACCCACTTAAATCGTGCATACAGCGAAAGCCAGTGAACCAAATAATCTGGTATTGCACCATAAGACAGTCAATACATATCAGTTAGAGTATACAAAGTTTAAAGAAAATCGGTTTTAGCCATGAAAATGGCCTTATAGAGACTGGTCCTTTATTACTTAATGCTAGCACCTAATCTACTATTTGCTTGTAATGTATTTGTTTAGTAAACTGTGTTACAATATTATTGTTCAAACTGAGAGATCGAGAGAATTGGGCAAAACGTCCCACCAATGCTAAGGTCATATGAAGACAGGACCTCGCGGTTTAGAGTCACATCTGAAGGACCACTGAGGCGAGGGTGTGTGTGTGTGTGTGTGTGTGGAGGGGTGGGGGGGGGGCGGTCGATCTGACTGCAACCGCTGGTCTAGTCTAGCCTATCCCATAATCTTGTGCGGTCGTTGGGGCACCACAGATGACTCTAAAACACTCCTTTTCCACCTAGTCCTGTCTTCAACTGCCCTATTTGAGCTAGCGAAATCCATCCCTGCCGTTTAAAGAAGACTTGAAGAGGAAGCAACAGTAGTTGTGCCCCTTTGTAAAAAAGGCGGAAGGGGGGCACATTTTCAATTTAAAATGGATCTCTCACAGAGGTGCATTCAAATTAAAAATACTTCCTATAAGAAAGTGTTATAGCTTGAGCTGCAGCTAAATGATACCATAATATTCTTAAATATTGGGACACATAAGCCAAAGAGAAGTCTAATCAGGCTCTGCTCTGTCTGCGATTGGCACGTCTTTAGAAAACTATAAACTTGTCCAAATTTTGGGTTAGCTGCAGTTAAATGTATGTCAAATTAGGGAAAATACCGTATCATTATTTTTTCATACATCGAAGTACAACAATGTTCCAATGTTTGTATTCCATAGTTTGAGAGAGATTACATGGTCAACAAGTGGTTAATCTTTTAGGCAGTTTTAGATCAAAATTAAGATAGGATGAAATTTGTTTGGAGTGTTTTACTCCAAAACATTAGGACGGCTCATTTTCTTTTCTGTCCGTTCAGTAGAAATACCATAATGACTTCTTTCCTCATATTTTTGGTAATGTTTTTAAAAGAACAGTTAAGCGGCAAAAGCTGCAAACCGTGATTAGTACACTTCTTTACAGATTGCATTCTGATCAGGGTCTACACAGTTTAAAAAAGAAACACCTGTCTAAGTATTCAGACTATTAACTGCATTTAGAATAGGATATATTGATATATCTTAATGCAAAACACGTGATGTGAAAAGACGAAAAGACGAAAAGACGCCATGCGAAAAGACGAAAAGACGAAATAACGCCACGCGAAAAGACGAAAAGACGAAATAACGCTATGCGAAAAGACGAAAAGACGCCAGGCGAAAATACGAAAAGACGAAAAAACGCCACGCGAAAAGACGACAATTTAAGAGTTTCAAATGGCGTCTTTTCGCATGGCGTTTTTTCGTCTTTTCGCGCTGCAATTTCGTCTTTTCGCGTGGCGGGTTTCGTCTTTTCGTCTTTTCGCCTGGGTTTTTTTTCGTCTTTTCGTCTTTTCGCCTGGCATTTTTTCGTCTTTTCGTCTTTTCGCATGGCGTCTTTTCGTCTTTTCGTCTTTTCGCGTGGCGTCTTTTCGCGGCGAAAAGACGAAAAGACGAAATGGCACAAACCAGCCACCATAGCTACCTGAATTTCATAAAATGAAAAACTGTGATGTTTTGAGGACTAGAATTCATTCTCAAATTAGTTAATTCTCTGTTATATGTGTTTTTACAGGCTGTTCTGAGTATTTGTTTTTTTGAAAATGCGGTAAAATACCTTTTCATAAGACGTGGCTAGATGTCATTTTATGTCAGCTGTCAATGTATCATCTGTCTTCTAGTGAAAGGGACTATTGGGTACTGTAAAGCACGTAATATCTGCGGTATCAAAATTTTGCGGTTTACTGATAATGCTATGTTGGCGCATATTAACTTTGGCGTTCACACCAAGGCTCCAGATAAGAAAGAAAATTTAATGTAAAATTGTAAAAAAACCTTTTCTATTAAACTATACATTGTGACATCCCATTAGAATCGCCTCATCGAGGCGATTCTGATGGCATGTCACAAGGTTTAGTTTAATGGAACGGTATGAAAATATCTCAAATACTCATCAGGTACTCCTTTTATCTAAACCTCTGTCATGCTGTGCGTATGAAAATGTACTGAAAATCAAATATTAGCGGACTTATTTTCTAGCGCTCATTGCCTTAACTGTAAATATCGCGAAAAATTTAGTAACCGCCAAATACAGGTGTTTTACAGTACATAGTAGGTGTTGTACCTAACAAAACACTGGGCCGAAAAATATGTTTCTGAAGTGGTTTACACTGTAGGAGATAACGGGAATCCCCGGAGTGGCGTCATCGGATGATCACGTGGGTAGATTGGTTGGCAAAAAGATAGCGACAGACAGTGGTCTTCTATGGGATTTTGTTGAAAATTAACCTCTGAAATGCGTAAAATATAGTTTAGAAAGCGGCGAATAAATAGAAACCGATAAAACCAGTGCAAATATTGTTTTAATCGCTTGTCGCGCGAAAAAAGAGGGTTATTTAATATTATTTAAAGTTATTTAATTACTCGGCATACACTGACTCGCTTCCGAACAGGACTTTTTCTCTAAATAACTTTGACTTAAAAAGAAAAAAATAAATATATGAAATAAAAATACATAAATCGGAGGTACAAAAGATCAGTATTTTAACCTTTAAACCTTTTCGACACTCAAGGTGATTAGTAAATATAACACGGGTAATAGAAAATGAAAGACAATAAAATATAGAAACTTGTATCCAACGAGAAGTAATGCAAAATTAATAAAACATATTGATCTGATTTAGGGATAAGAAAATGTAAAAAATAAATAAGTAAATGAATTTATATTCATGACTGCGATTCAAAACAGAATGTTATAAAACGGTAAAGGATAATATACACGTATAAGCAGAGAACCTTCTGTTTTGAAATTGCTATCAGTAATTACCACATTATTTAGTCCGAGCTCATGACATCTGAACAACTAATTCACTCTGTCTGTTTCTCTCTCTTTGTCTCCCCCTCTCTCTCTCTCTAATGGTTTGATAAAACGGTAAAGGATAATATATAAACAGAGAATCTTCTCTGTTTTGAAATGCAGTAATTACCATAGTATTTAGTCCGAGTTCGTGACATCTAAACAATAAATTCTCTCTCTCTCTCTCTCTCTCTCTCTCTCTCTCTCTCTCTCATTGTTTGCTCTTCATATTTTATTAGCGGACAAGCATATTAATATCAAAATATCATAGATTATAATAATCGAATTTTATTTGATATCTAAATTAGCTACACCGCCAAAAACAGTTGCAATGGTTGTATTATACAAGTTAATATGACATTGTCACTGTGGGAAACCCGCGGCGTTCTTTGAAATATGATAATTAAAGACATTCCTTATCAAAAGACCCGCTGAATACCGGATACATTCATTATAAACAATAAACAACCAGTTTAATTTCAAAATGTGCACCAGATACAGACACGTTTTTTTAGAGTATCCAACTATCCATGCTAAAACGTACTTCTAAAAGCACTTCATGTGGAACCAATTTAAATGAATTAGGAGAGAGAATAGAACAATATTTCACACTAAAATACCTACATTTCTCAGCGTTATCATTTATATAAAAATATGCATCATAATGCGCAAAATACACGGCATGATTAATTACATAGTTTAACATTACCCAATAAACGTTCAATATAGCGTGTTGATTATCGACTTTTTGCCAACCAGTGTGGGGAATACCTTGGAAATCCTTATCGATGACGTCACCGCGTTTTCTCCTGTACAAAAATTCCATCTATTTTACGGAAGAATAACTGGCATTCAGCTGCATGTCCATTTCCCGTCATTCTTACGGGCATATGCTTGTATAACATTGTCTGAAATTACAATATGGTAGTGTTACGTTTACTGGCCGCACTCGAAAATACCTTTATAAGGTTGAAGGGCAATATGACAAAAAAAAACTTGTTCACTTCTATCCTTCTCTGCTTGATTAGTTCTGCAATTTTTTACGGCACCCGTAAAATAACGGGAAATGGACTGGCAGCTGGTGTTATTCTACCGAAAAATGTACGGAAATTTTTATAGTGTAGGTCTTGTGCTGGACATGTGTTATATTCATGCAAAGTAAAGGGAAAGATAAAACAGAAAAGCATGGTTAAGCATATCTAATTGTTATGACAACCTGTCCATTTGCTAGTGGCTGAGATTCTGCAAATATGTCCAATCTGTCTTAAAGGGTCACCCTACTAAGGGGTCACCAACAGAGGGTGGACAAAAGTGTTCGTTAAATCGTGACGTTACCATGGGCTTTATAGAGGATCTGAAATGAGTGCTCATGTATTATTGAATCATTAAACGAGATGGGGAAAAGCTAAGATGCGAGGCTATGCCGAGCATCTTATCGGTTTTCCCCAACGAGTTAAATAAATTCAAAGAAACATGAGCACGAATGCATTTGATCATCCATTAGAAAACGCTACGTTTTCATGGACGTCAACATATAGCGTTACGATGTAATTTGCATATTTAATCCACTAGTGGATCATGGCTTTATTACAGTCTCAGGTGCAACGTCGTATGATAAAATGAATTTCTCCTTTTAGGACAAAACCTCTTGTGAGAAAAGTATAATAGATATTTACGTAAAAGCTGCACGAATATATAGCTTAATAATTTGTGCAACATTAATAAATTTCTTGTTTTCCTGATATCTATCGTTACTATTTGGCACTACTTTAACCTCATTTAGGTATTTTGTTGCGGTAGATATCGCTAACGTCATCACTGACGCCAATGGAAACAGGGTTTTCTAAAATGTTACACTATTGTTAAACTATCACAACTCTGCAACTAGAGATCGCGAACATACGAGAATATTTTGTGTATTCCAGCTGCTACACATTAGTAAAATTTTCATGTATTATATTTCATGCTTTTCAGATAATCAATTTTTCAGCAAAAGAGGAAATGCACTGAAGTTGACGGCAACGTCACGATCTAACGAACACTTTTGAACACCTTCTGTATCTTCAGCAGTCACCTATTTCATGTCTTTTGAATCAAAATATAGTGTCAATTAAATAGAGGATCTTAAATGAGTGCTTATATATTATTGAATTTATTGAACGAGTTGGGGGAAAAGATAAGATGCGAGGCTATGCCGAGCATCCTATCGGTTTTCCCCAACGAGTTTAATAAATTCAATAATACAGGAGCACGAATGCAAGATTCTATTTATCATATGGCACTAAAACTGCATTTTATGAGCAAATTTTGCACTAAAACTTTACGATCTCGCCATTAGAAAACGCGACGTTGTTATGGACGACAACACATAGCGTTACGATGTAATTTGCATATTAAATCTACTAGTTGATTATCGAATTTAATGCATGGCTTTATTATACTCTCAGATGTGACGTCATATGATAATCTGTATTAAGGAGCTACCTGTAAGCAGCCAATCTTTTGTGTCCCATTGAATGACATAATAAGAAGTTCTGACTTTTTAAAAGAGAGCACTGAATTTAAAGAAAAAGTTTCAAACAGCTGCAGCTATCGGCAATATGCCCGTTGCAATGGATAACTCTATAAGAAGTTTTGACTTTTGCAAAAAGCACATGTACACTGAATCTAAAGGAAAGGTTTCAAAACAGCTGCAGCTATCGCCATTATGCCCGTTGCCATGGAGACCTCGAGTGCATTGCTTCCGTTACAGAGTTCTTTGTCACAAAAGCAAGTTATGCCTTTAACTCCTTCGATCTCTTTTTTCTCGCATCCAGTTTTTTCCTTCGTTTTGGCGCAAGTCCTCATCACATCTGCAAAATAGTAGAGTACTGCGTTTGAGCGGATATAAATAGGAATATCTTTAAAATCTGAGTGCTCAGAGCAAACTGCGCAGACCCAGATCAGACTGCTCCTCATTGTTTGCAGTTTCATAGGGATCCTTTGGACGCATTACTACATTGTAGCCCCAAACTGTTACATTTTAGGAAAATTATGGTACTTTTGCTAGGTGTCCCAGTCTGATCTGGTTTCTGCGCTGTTTACTCAAACCTATATCAATCGGAGAACGCTGAAATTCACAGAATTGGCCGAGCGGTGTTCCGACTGAAACATATATTTGTCCCAATACTTAAAACATTTTTGGTATTGTCGAAAGTCGACAACCAAACTGACCAAATGAATTTGGAAAATTTCTCACGAAAATTTCCAGTTTATTTTTCGTGTCGTCTTACAGAAGGGTCCACTAGACATATTTTGTCTGTCGCAAAAAAAGTGATTAAAACTCTGCTAAAATTGCCTTTTCAGGCAACGCCGCGTGTGATTGTGTTTGCATCCGAGTAATACCCAGGTTATCCTCGGGCTACTCGAAGATATAGAGGATCTTACATGAGTGCTCATGTATTATTGAATTTATTAAACGAGTTGGGGAAAAAGATAAGATGCGAGGCTATGCCGCGCATCTTATCGTTTTTCCCAATGAGTATAATAAATTCAATAATACAGGAGCACGAATGCAAGATTCTATTTATCATATGACACTAAAATCGCAAATTTTGCTTTAAAACGTCATGATTTCCCCATTAGAAAAAGCGACGTTTTATGGACGTCAACGCATAACGCTACGACGTAATTTGCATATTTAATCCACTAGTGAATTATCGATTTTAATGCATGGCTTTATCACACTCTCAGATGCGACGTCATATGATAAATAAAACCTGAGTCCTGCTTTACCCAAATAATACACAGTTCCGAGAATAGCCGCAAAGCTCCGCCTGCATAGTTACTGTTACTACGTCTCACAAGCTTACACAAAGATGGCGCAAAAGACAAATGCAAGTGTCTGTTAAATTTTGGCGATCTGTTGCGAAGAATCAGCCTCCTCATGACTTACACATGGCAGTTGGCGTATCATTTTCCGATGAGTTCTGTTCTTGCAAAGCAGGGTTAGTTTTAATGAAAGTGGTGTTTATTTTTTTTTCTTTAAACAGGTATACATCCCTCCATTAACTGTAAGGTAAAATCACGGACTTATGTTGGATATTGGGCACGTGCGATTTGTTTGTGAGACTATACCAAGTGCTATGTTAACGTTGCACTGGCCAGGCATACGCTATCAGGTGATTTTGAGTGACATTCTGGGTGTGGCTCGGAACTGTGTAATGCCGGACGTCACAGCTTTATTAAGTTTTTACTTACCACCTTCCTTAACATCCACTCCGTCTATCTTGCCGTTTGCTTCGGCTTTTCCCTTCACGCACACGCCAGAGCACTCGCTGGTTTTCACATCTTTAGAGTGGAAGGGGTCATTGCATTTTGTACAGTTATAGCATTTCAAGGCAGTAACTGAAATAGAAATTTAGGTGAAATGGTGAATTTTCAGGGGAGACAATTCTGTCTTTTTCCTTTTGCCTTTCTTCTCAATCGGGATAACACTTGCAGGAAGGAACTTGTTCTCCTAGGAGCAAATTCTTTCTTTTCATTGAGTTGAGTGGCCTAATCAGTCCCGGATCCAGGGGGTGGGCTTTGGGGCTGCAGCCCCGCCATTTGGCCTCTGCATTATGTATAATATGTAGGCCTCCAGATAATAAGAAGTATATGATGACAGTTTGAGAAATCTTATCCAGTGTGTTTAGATCAAAATATTCAAAATATATGTTGTGACATCTCATTAGAATTGCCTCGGGGAGGCGATTCTAATAAGCTATCACAACACATATTTCAAGGAAAAAATATTTAAAAACTTCTCTTGAAATTGAACCAGAAATATGTCATATTTTCAAGCCCCCGCCCCCCCCCCCGCCCCCAACTACATTTCGGTACCTGCCATGCCCCCCAGTTATCCAGAGCCCCACCAGTACGTGATGGTCTGAATCCGGGCCTGCGGCTTTATTGCTCATGGAAGCAAACGAAAAGTTTTAAAAAGTCGACCTCTTTGTGAAAATGTCGACAACGATATATAGGATATGACAACGTTTGATCATATACAAGTTATTGTACAACGCATATACACTACTCAAAATATTTGAAGGAGCAGGTAATAGATTTTCCATAGACGACAGTGCAATGCTACCCCTCTTAGAGGGTTATAAAATTACCAGTTATTGTGCAAAATCTTTAAAGACGGTCGAGGTTACTAACTGCATAAGTTTTGATTCAATGTTAATCCTGGTCATGACCATGGACCGATTTTTGTAAAATTAAAATTTTGTGAAATCATGCCATTTTTCGGAACAGGTGAAAAGCATGAATGTTTCATCAAAATCAAAGCGATTTTTCGGTTATGAAACCGAATGTCTTACAAGTTTAGTCATTCAGAACATTAAGAGTAGGAACCCAGAGTCAATGTTTATTCCAACAACGACCCTGGATATGCGAGGACGAGAATATAAGAATCCATCATGAATGTCTATATAAGATATGGAAATCTCACCCGAGGGCTCGAGATTTTTAACACGGGCGAGACTTGCCGAGTCTCTGGTTACAATTCCGACCTCGAGGGTGAGATTTACTTTTTCAACATTGACTGGCTGTTGATGGGTTATTTATCTCCCAGTTTTAGCGAGTTTTGGTCTTGAGTCAGACTATGCTTCAAGACAAGAAATCCAGTGTGCTTATCACGTTTAAGAGTAAACACGGTTTGAACCTTAAAAAGTAGCAGGGAAACACGACCTCTTGACATTTTGTTCTTATAGAAGAAAAGATAAAATGCAGTTTAGTCTCTTACGTTGCGAGCGTCAAGTTACTAGCGACGTAGCATTACAGGTTCTGGCGACGTCGCTAAAAGTAAGTGACGTAAATATACTATATGCTGTCAAACATCGTTATCGTTGCTTGCATGTCCATGTTCGTCATTTAGAATAGAAATATTCAATTACTCAATATGTCCAGTCGCCAATGGAAGAAAGACATTGATAGTGGGCACATTCGAGATAATCAGTTATATTAAAAACCAGAGCTATACCCAGGTATTCATTGGGCTACTCGAAGATATGCGAGCAGCGACACGACAAAACCAACAAAGTGGCATGTGCGCCCAGCGCAGACTCAGGCCAGCCTGGGCATCCGCCCAGCCTTTTCAGTGTCTTCGCTGTGCGCTTAAAGGGTAACTAAGATTCTAAGCTAGCTTGATCCGGACAGTAAAGACTCTGGTCAGATTGGGCGAATCCCCAGGATGATCTGAGTCTTCGCTGGGCGAACATGCCACGTCGTTGGTTTGTCGTGTCGCGGCTAATGTATAATCTTAGTGTGGCCGGAGGAATACTTTGTTTCTGCTCGGATTTACCCATGTAATTATGTCGAACGTGCTCAGTTAATTTGTTGGTTAGTTGTTGTGGGTTTAACGGTCCTTTGAGGCAGTATTTCAGCCCATATCAGGCCGTCTCACAGAGATAGGGAGAAAGAAAAGAGAAATGATGGACGAGACAAAATGTCCGAACAATCCCAACCCTCACAAACTGCAACCACAGTAGGCCCTTGTCCTACTTTTATCTAGATAAGAATGACGCCCCGGCACTGGAAGTTATAACCAGCACCATCGCCTGACCACCGCCCCTGTGCTCAGTTAAAGCTAGAAGGTTCTCCTATGAGCTGAAAGTCCCTCTGAATGGTTCTCCTATGAGCTCAAAGACCCTCTGAAAGTTTCTCCTATGAGCTGAAAGTCCCTCTGAAAGGTTCTCCTATGAGCAGCTGAAAGTCCCTCTGAAAGGTTCTCCTATGAGCTGAAAGGCCCTCTGAAAGGTTCTCGTATGAGCTGAAAGTCCCTCTGAAAGCTGGAAGTCCTTCTGAAAGGTCCTCCTATGCGCCGAAAGTTCCTCTGAAAGGTTCTCGTATGAGCTGAAAGTCCCTCTGAAAGCTGGAAGTCCCTCTGAAAGGTTCTCCTATGAGCTGAAAGTCCCTCTGAAAGCTAAAAGTCCCTCTGAAAGGTTCTCCTATTAAAAGATCTTGAATATATTTGTGAGAGTAGGAAAAATCTGTCTTACCTGTATGCATAAGGAAAAATAGACCCAAAACGGATAGGAGAGTAACGGCTTGCTTTCTCATTTTGTAAAGTTCCTCAAGACCAACGACAGAGTGCATGTCCTAGGGAGTGCGAGCTTAATAAATCGTGACAGTGTCGAATACACTTCAACCGTAGGATTTGGACACTTAAAACTTATGATCATACCGCGGGAGCCTCATTTTGCTAAAACGTGTCGGTTGTCAATAAGATCATTCAGCTCTGGAAAGAAGGTCTTTGAAAACCGCTCTTAAACAAAACGTAAAGTCTACACAGGCTACAAAATATTTAGCCGAATGTTTTACGTGTTGCAGTGGGCGCGGGCGCACAAACTCAGTAGTGATAGGATGTCCGTATTGCAGTTGGTCGAAGGTATTTTTTTTTTGAAAGCAATAATCCACAGGCTCGTAAGCCTCTTCTCAAAATAGACATTCATAAGAAACATTGCATTGTCTTTTTTGTTAAAAATACAGTTAAACACAAGAGTGACAAGAGAACCAACATCCGAAAGTTAAGTATCCGTATTCTGTCCGAGAGCATTGTACTTAAAGCAACTATAGTGTGACTCACTTTAACAGAAGAGGTGTTTAAGAGGGTTAACATTGCCAAGCTACGTGTACTGTATGTTTAAACTGAAAAGCGTACGGAATATAGAGAATACCATGTTAGTGTCTTTTGATATCAAGTTTATCAGGCGAGAGCAGAAACAGCTTAGGAATGGCGAGGCTTGCCGAGCCAGTCCGATGTGTTTCTGGTCGAGCCTGATAAACTTGATATCAAAAGACATTTACATGGTTTTCTATTTATCATGCATCCTTAGAATATTTTACGGCGTAAACAGTGTCAAACTAATCATAAGAAACACAGTTTTGTTCAAACGTGCTGACGTCGCAAATGCGTTATGACGTAACTCGGCTACGTCAATTAACCAATCGAACGTTGATATCACGGCCAACGTCAGTTTATAGCCAATTGTCTTCAGAGATCGCTTCTTAAGGCATGACCTGATAACATTCGCGCAAGCGCAGTTCTACAGTGACATGATATCACATTGTGTTATCATACCTCTGTTATCAGTGGAATTTTGCAGCAGATGTATGATAAAGTATTTTAAACAACAAGCATTATGAACATTAAGTAAAAACTGAAAATAGTAATAATGATAATAATAAAACACATAATTGAGCTCCTTTAACAGCAATGGAAAGATTCGTAAGTAAGAAGGTGGCTACGTACTTTCGGCTAATATTAACCTTTCCAGAATAGTAAACATCATATTTCTAGATCTGTCCGTTTTCCGCACTGTGGAGAAACTCCATAATCGGAGCCAGTGACTCTGATGTGGAAACGTTATGGCGGCCTTCCGGATCATGCGCGGATCTGGCTATACGATGATGGTCCAATGCTTATCGAGAATGTCCCTGACTTGAGGACGGTTTGGGTGATAAGTCAAGACAAATGGCAGAATAGCATTGATATTATCTGCTGTCGATTTTGAATTGGTATGAGAAAAGACTGTGTCTGCCGACATGTTTAACCTTCTCTTCGACATGTTTAGCATTGCTTGAGCAATGGCCTGCGTTTGAAAGCCTCGCCTGCAGAGTTTGTCAGACAGTTCTTTCACTCTTGTTTCGAAATTACCAGAGTCAGAACAGATGGGTCTGATGCAAAATGCAAGACTGTAAGGAATGTTCTTGCTTCAATGAGGTGGATGGCAACTTGTAGGCAAGAGGTACCTTTGATTGTGGGTTTAGTGTAGAGGTCTACAACAACTCTTTCATCGACATGATGCGACTGTCTAGAAAGACGCGTTTATTTAGTGTAATCGTGTAAATGGCCACTTTTACATCCGAAAGTTAAGTATCCGTATTGTTCGTCCTGGCTTTGTCCGAGAGCATTGTACTTAAAGCAACTATTGTGTGACCCACTTTAACAGATGAGGTGTTAAAGAGGGTTAACATCGCCAAGCTACGTGTATAGGAAAGTCGAGTAAATTAGGACAGTGACATTGTTTCCTTTATATGTCAGTTGTTTGGAATTTAAACAAAATTAATTTGGCAAGCAGTAAAATTATGAGCCGTCTCATCTGGATTTTCACTGTTTGCAATGGTATGTCCGAATTTACAAGGTGTCCGATATTACCCGGCTCCACTCTACTGTATGTTTAAACTGAAAAGCGTACGGTATAGTATTTTCAAACAACAAGCATCATGAACATTAGATAAAAACTGATACTACTACTAATAATAATAAAACATAGTTGAACTCCTTTTACAGCAACGGAAAGATTCGTAAGTAAGAAGATGGCTACGTACTTTCGGCTAATATTAGCCTTTCCAGGAAAGTAAATATCATATTTCTAGGTCTGTCCGTTTTCCGCACGGATGAGAAACTCCATAATCGGAGCCAGTGACTCTGATGAGGAAACGTTATGGCGGTCTTCCGGATCACGCGCGGCTCTGGCTATATGATGATGGTCAAATGCTTATCGAAAATGTCTAGAGGACGGTTTGGGTAATAAGTCAAGACAAATGGCAGAATAGCATTATCTTCTGTCGATTTTGATTGGTATGACAAAAAAACTGTGTCTGCCGACATGTTTAACCTTCTCTGTAGCTTGAGCAATGTCCTGCGTTTGATAGCCTCGCAAGCAGAGTTGGTCAGACAGGTCTTTCACTCTTGTTTCGAAAGTACCAGAGTCAGAACAGATGAGTCTGATGTAAAATGCAAGACTGTAAGGAATGTTCTTGCTTCAATGGGGTAGCTGGCAACTTGTAGGCAAGAGGTACCTTTGATTGTGGGTTTAGTGTAGACGTCTACAACTATTTCATCGACAAGAAGAGACTGTCTAGAAAGACGCGTTTATTTAGTGTAATCGTGTAAATGGCCACTTTTACGTTGCGGTGAGCGCCGCTCGTGTCTCACTCACTGGCTTTGAATAGTACTATTCCCAGCCTATTTAGTTCAACAAGAGCGCTCGGCGTATACAATATGTATATATTGCTAAATGGCACTTTAATAAATAGAAAACTGACTACTTACTCTGTAGTTCTATTAGGTTTACTGCCGAGGTCTCGAATGACAAACACGTCTTTCTAGACAACCAGTCGCATCTTGTCGATGACAGGGTGGGTTTAAACAATACTTTTATTCATAGAAAATATATGTATACAATACAAAAGTAAATGATGGTACAGGATCTGACAGTAAGCAAGGTGCTAATATAAAAGCCATCTCCTGATGACAGGGTTGTTGTAGACAACGACACTAAACCCACGGACACTCAACAGTTCCTCATACCTACAAGTTGCCATTCACCTCGTTGCAGCAAAAACATTCGATACAATCTTGCATTTCGCATCAGACGCATCTGCTCTGATTTTGTTACTTTCGAGACAAGAGTGAAAGATCTGTCTGAGCAACTTTACAAGCGAGGTATAGCGTGTGCGGTATGTTCCGAGTAATTCCGATTCAGCCTTGTAGCAACACTACGGTCGCCATTGCTGGACAGACAACTTCAATTCAGAAACACAATAGACTACAAAAGCGAGAAAATGACGCTAGAGAAAATGTTATTTATGGAACGTTCGAGAATATGGACTAAAGTATCGAACAGGGACAAGGATTGGTCACGGTAATGCAAAACAAATAAGTTTTGTTGGTGAATTCTCCCATTCAACGCCACTGACCTAATTAACAAACCGAAAGTAAATGTACACAAAATAGTTATGAATGCAAATACGGTCGTTTCACATGTCAGGCTGGCTTGGGGAGATACAGTGTCCCTTCTTCGAAAGGATTTGGACCCCAAATGTGCAGGAAGGTAGCTCACAACATTGATATGAGGTTCATAGACGTCTAATCGACAAGAAATGCTTATTAGCGAAAGATACCCGACCACAAGGACTTATCTCTGCATAAATGTTTTACTGAGTTATGCAAAACCTCATAACCCAGATTCAAGAAGTATTTTTACACGTAATTATAAATACAGATACATGTAATGAGTATCGGTAGTCAGTTGAGTAAAAGCTTTAATTATCTCTCGTTAACCATAGGACCAAAATATATTCAGGGCAAAATACATTTAAGACGCGACACGAGAAAAACAACAAAGTGGTTCTGCGCCCAGCACAGAAGCACAGACTCTGATCAGCCTGGGCACGGGCCCAGTCTGTTCAGAGACTTCGCTGCCCCGTAGAAGTTGGTTAGACCCATAGCTACCTTTTAAGCGCTTAGCAAAGAGTCTGATCAGACTGGGCGGATGCCCAGGCTGATCTGAGTCTTCACTGGGCGCACAACCACATTGTTGGTTTTGTCGTGTCGCGGCTCATTTAACAGTCTGGGGACTTATGTATTTCCATCACGCACTTTTATGATGGTTGACATGGTAGCTCACCATAACATTATTACTAAACTTTTTACCACAAGATGTCACAACATGTGCGAAGGCTGAATCGTGATAGAAAGCCATAACGTTAGTTTCTTCTGGTGTTATGGATGACCTTAACAAAACCCCAAACCCTCAGGTTCTTGTCACCTGAGTAACTGTTGCAAAACCTTGAGTGACTCATACAATTAGCACCTGTTGCAAAAAGACAAGCACTGTAGAAAATTTTGTTCTCAACAGAACTAAAAAAAAACAACAATACAACTGTTGATATTAACAACAGAAAATTTCAACATTCACATTTCACCTGTTTCAACATTTTCGTACAGTACCGGCAGCGCAAAACCGTACATGCGCTTCGCAAAAAATTCGCATTCAAAACGCGTTCGAAACGCGTATTTTTCAAACGCGTTTTGCGACTTAGAAACGCGTTTGTGAAAGAACCTATCAAATTGCTGCAGAAAATCGCGAATATTCGCGTTTGTACGCGAAATTCACTTTAACCAATCAGAACTGCGATTCCAGTTCGCGTTTTTCGTTACTTCGTGTGCGCACGCATTTGGTGTTTAGACCAATGAAAATTGCGTTTGCCGAACGCGTTTCGGTCTCGTATAGACTGGTTCCTAGCTTCATTGACAATGCTATTGAAAAACTGAGAACCAACTAAATTTGGTAAGTACTAAAAGTAGGATTTGCCTTTTTCCAAATTATTTTCGACGAAGTATATAAAGAAAATTAGATCTATGGAAATAATAATGAAATCCCGGAGAAAGGTTTAGGGCTGAAAACAACACATTTTTCTAGAACTTAAAATTATTTAAATTTAAGCCCTTTGTGACTCTCCAATTCCCCCAAAATTATTGTAAAAGCTTGAGAGAATAAACTTTTTCAGCGTCAACGGATGCCGCAAGTTACAACGGAAACGGGAAAACGATCTTAGTAATAAATTTTGCATGAAATCATATTCGTTGGAGTCGGACGGTTAGAGTGTGGGACAGCCAGACCCAGAGACCCTCCCCTCCAAAAATGTTTAACAGGAAAGGCAACATCATACTTCTAGGATCCCCTCCCCTCTCCCCACTTCCCGACACACACACACACACACACACACACACACACACACACACACACACACACACACACACACACACACACACAGAGACCCTAGTCCCCCAACCCTCTTGAAAATCTTACTACGTCTGTGGAAATTGTTTTGAACTGAACAATATATTTAAAAGAAAGAAAGAAAGAAAACAGATCCCATTTGCATTGATTGGACACGGACTCGATCGGCGCCAAGATCAGCAGCACCATGCGGCCTCTTTGAGACATAGATCATGTATCAGCATTTTAACAGCTGGCTGGCAGGAGACGTTTTGGTCTCCTGCCAGCCGGTTGGCAGGAGACTTTTAGGTCTAGTGACAGACGGCTGGCAGGAGACCTCGCCTCCCTTTTAAAAGGGAGATTTGGCTTTTTTGGCAATGGGGAGGGAGAGCGGGTGTGCTTCATAAAATAGGGAGACTCACTGCGCAGTTTGACTGATTTTTTTTTCATCAAATTCCCTCCCCCCCCCCACAAAGGAAATAATTTAGGTTGAAGAGGGCCCTTCCTTTTCCGCCCCTTTTGGATCAGCCACTCTAGTAACCCCAAAAAGCATGCAGTAAATTGAGTATACTCATTGACCCAGTTACCAGTGTTTACCAGTTACCGGTGACTTCCAAAGTACGCCCCAAATTTTGTTTACATCACAGCGATTTGCATACAAGAAGATTTGGTTTTGAGCTGTCAGAAGCTCACTCTAACCGTCAGTCCCCTTTAACTCATAAAAATGAGATTCTTATTTTTAATTACTGATATATAAACATAGTTAAAAAATCAATTAAGCATACCGGTAACTGGGTAAAGGAGCATAATACCTTGTATGAATGTTTGGGTTTGGCAATCCCCGCACGCAGTCTGTCCAGGGTTGATCCTGTTTGGTAAAAACTTAAAATGTCTCTCTGGCATTTATCATTTCCAAGCACCAGTTCATTCTGAAAAGTTTATTTTTATGAGATATCAATTGACAATACTGCTTCCTTTTAAATGTCCACTTCAGCTTTCTCCTGTGGGCTTTAATGGTGGAGAGCGGAAAGTTCATTTTGAATTCTTTTAAAAACTTCCTTTGCAAGTCTCTTGCCGTCAAGTCCTTATTTTCCGACGGCCACATGTCCATCACTTGAAGGTGAAGTTTATTAAATTTGGATGCCACGGTCTTCTTTGTAACCGCTTCTTTGTAATGTCTCATTAAAAACAAATACACACTCTGTCTTCGAGCAGGAAGATTGAATAACTGTGACAGTGTCCTTGCAATTTTCAATGCTGAACGTCCGTCACGATTCAGGTCCAAAATGATATTTTGGATCGCAACCGAAAATCTCATCTTTATTTCCGGTTACCTAAAAAACTGCAAACAATACTTTGAACGAAAATATATTATGAGACTTACTAAGAACACAATATAATTAAAGCACAGAAAACGAACTAAAATATTTATATGAAAACAATATGACTCTATTATAAATCCAATTGATAATACACTTTAAAACGCTGCAAAAAAAAAAAACAAAAAAAAAACTGATAAATTGTGATGCGCGTACGACCATATTATGGCCGCTTCGCACGCGTTTTGCGAGAAACGTTTTAATTGGCTTACTATGAATCGCGATTTTCGCGATATCTACGTCACAGAGAAACGCAAATGAACTTTTCTGATTGGTTAAGTTATGCTACGCGAAAATCGCGAAGAACACGCGTTTTGCATGGGTTTCTCGGGAAGCGATTTGATTGGATATTTGGAAAACGAGATAAACGCAAAAAACGCGAGTCAACGCGTTTCAAAACGTGTTTCATACTCACGCACGAAAAGCGCGTTGTACACGCGTTCAAAACGCGAAAATTGTACGGTTTTGCGCTGCCGGTACTGTAGCAACGTCTTTACTCTCGCAACATAATTTGGTGGGGAACAAGCATCCAAATTATGGATTCTTAAACAGAGACAGCCATTCTGCAGCGGAAGTAGACGGCATTTAGCAACAACTGTCACACTTAATTATAAACATTTAACCAAGCTCAAAACATGCCCCGGTCTGGCCACATACTTTCGTGTCTCTTTCCGCTGATTCAAGAAGGGCAGTTGTCAGTTACTGGCGAAAGTGTGTGCATTTAGTACTGGTTAACCACTTAGGAGGTCTAAGCCTGCCCAGGAATAGTGTGGTTAGGTTAACTGACCGTCCCGACATGACCTTAGTTGTTTACCGTGGACGTTAAGCATCAAATCAACCAACCAACCAACTCAAAACATGCATTAATGTCCCTATTAAACTATAAATGGGAACTTTAAGGAAATTCACTCCATTTTTATTTCAAAATTGTTCATCACCCACCGTAATTTGGAGGGGAACACGCAACCAAATTACCGTTTCTTAAACAAAGTTTGTGCCACTCTATTTTTCCATAACGAGACAAGCTGAAACATGTATTTATACTCCCATTAAATTATGAATGTGGTTTAAGGAATAGTAATATCGATCGTGAAGGAATGTTTGGCGGGGAACAGCATCCAAACCCTTTCGCGATTTTAAGTCTATCGAACATCAAATTATACATGATCAACCGTGTACGTTGTTTATCTCTATATAATCCGTCGTGACATTGGAAATAGGATATGTGTGCGTAATATCTGAAGTATTGATCTGAAAAAGAAAAGAAAACCAAGCAGCAGAAGAACCACGAAGAAAAGCTAACATAACATGATTAACATTTTGGTATAAGATATACTTGTAACATTCTGGATGTGCAGTAGGGTGGGTCTGCAATTTTTTACACTCTGATCTTCAATTCTATAATGGATGCGAAAAAATTATATATGGGTCAAATTTTAATTGATTTAAGGGAAATACTTACTCTTACAAAATAACAGGATACTACCAGCAACATTAATCCACCCTAAACGTCTGAATAATAATCGAATTTAATTTTTAGAAATTTAAATTACATTATTGTTAAAGACTATTGCCAGTTGGGACACTACCAAAACAACAAGATTAGACAATTTTTCTTATATTAGAAATCGGCAATATTTGGCCATGACGGATGAGACTTTATCTTTATCAATTTGACGAAAGTCAATTACTATTTAATTGTTTATCAACTTGAAAGTCACATAGACACTGGATAACAACTAAACTATTTCAATTACAACTATGTCAGCATATCAACCACAATTGTTCAACACACTAATTTCATTGTTTCAACATATCAACAATCATTTCCAACATATTAACAACACAAAATTTCAACGTTCACATTTCACCTGCTTCAACATTTTCGTATCACATCTTTACTCGCGCAACATAATTTGGTGGGGAACAAGCCTCCAAATTATGGATTCTTAAACAGAGACGGCCGTTCTGCAGCGGAAGCAAACGACATTTAGCAACAACTGTCACACTTAATTCTCAATATTTAACCAAGCTCAAGACATGCATTAATGTCCCTATTAAACTATAAATCGGAACTTTAAGGAAAGTTACGCCAATGAGCGGATTACATGATCACAGACGATGAACAAATCATCCGATCACCGCCATTTACAGAATAATGATTATATTTATGACTTAAAATTTTCGCATTCATCATATTATAAATGATAATAAATATTTTTATTGTGATTTTTATGAATGCATTTTAATGATTTACTTCTTGACAGAAAAGTACTGCCGCCGAGTCCCGCAAATATTGAAAAGAGTGCAATAACCCAGTCATGCCTAGCGTGAGTAGCGTCCCATTACGGAACACAGGCAAACAGAGCATACCCAGATAAGACGCCGCAAACCGCGGCCTCTGATTTCTTCACTTTTTGCCTATTATTCACAACAACTTCCATAAAAAAGATTGAAAACATTTTTACCACACTGTATAAATTTCCATAGATTTTACGGTAGAATACCTGGCAACCAGCTGCCAGTCCATTTCCCGTTATTTTTACGGGCGCCTGTAAACACTGACGGAATAATCACGCAGAGTAGGGTAGAATAAGATAGGTATAGTTTTGGTCATATACATGTAGCCCTTCAACACCATAAAGGTATTTTCGAGTGCGGTCAGTTAGCATAACTCTATCAAAAATTTTACAGGCAGACGCCCGTACAAATAACAGGAAACGGACTGGCAGCTTGTTGCCAGGTATTCTACCGTAAGATGTACGGATATTTTTTAAAGTGCAAATGCCCCTAAAACGATAATAGGACTTATTAAATTTATAAGAATTGGAGATTCCACTGGGCACAAATGGGTACAGGTTTATGGTACATATCAATGTTTTTTTGCATTTTAACAAGGGGAACAACTTAAGCGCCTTCATGTTTGCTTTCCTGGGGCCGAGGACACATGGCAGACAAACATGTAAGTGTGCGCCTGGCGTACGATGGATTTAGTTACGCCGACGTATGTAATCTGTGCCGGCTTAGTTAACGCCTCCTTTGTGAGCTCGGCCCCCCGGACAATGAAACCCTGTTAAAATAGGGTCAACTCAAACAGGAATGAATTTGCTCCTGTAGGAGCAAATTCTTTTCTGTAATAGTTGACCCCAATTCAGAGAAGTTAGGGAAATAAAAAAAAAAATGACAGGGATGTTTCTACTGAAAGAGTACCCATACATAAAACTTGAAACACATGTGAACATGATTCATGCAAATCAGTCGGCGCGCTGGCCCAATCCGATATAAAACCCATTGCTATTCTAACATGAGAACAATCAAAATATCCTCAGTATGTTTTCGGTTGAGGACTAAAATTTTTATTATTGTTATCATCATTATTAACATTATTATTATTTTTGTAGTAATTATTATTACAATTGTTATTTATAATTGTTATGAGTATGATTACTAATGTTATTATTATTGTCATTATTTTTTTTACTATTATTATTACTTTTATTATCATTATAATTATTATTATTATTATTATAATTATTTATTTATGGCTTTACTATTATTATTATTAGTAGTAGTTTCAATATCAATATAATAATTAGCATTATTATTTTTTGCAGTAATATTATTGTTATCACATTATTATTATCATCATCATTTTTATTTTCAATATGATTTTATTATCATCCTTATTATCATTATTTTAGCATCATCAGTATATTATAATTATTAAAGAAATAGTTTTCCTTCCCCGTGAGTTATCGCTGATTAACACATGTGTTAATCAGCGATAATTTACCGGCAATGAAAAAAAAAAATGATTCTTATGGTATACAGTGTATCGAATGAAAATTCAAAGATACTGTGACGTTTTCTTATGAACTCTTTTGAGGCGGACGTCGTTAGAAGTTAAATGTTTACAGGCGCAGAATGAGCACGCCGAACGTTAGCAACCTGACTTCTTTCGAAACCTTTTCACACGACGCCGCTTCTTATAAGCTCAATGGGGAAAACGTTAACGTCATGTTTAAATATTTATTTTCCTTACTAGTTATTTTCACTATTGTCTGGAAAGGTATAATATCAAAGCTTATGTGAAAACGATTTCATGGTTTTGCTAATGAACTCCGGGAAGAGTGCATGTATATACAGGATCTTACACGAGTGGTCATTTCATATGAATTTAAGAAACGTGCCTTCGGTGTATGAAATGACAAGGAATGTAAGATTTTGTTTATCATATGACCCTTTAAAATGGGATTTTATCGCCTTCAAAGTGAACAG
Organism: Ctena decussata; assembly: GCA_963989385.1. Taxonomy (NCBI): domain Eukaryota; kingdom Metazoa; phylum Mollusca; class Bivalvia; order Lucinida; family Lucinidae; genus Ctena; species Ctena decussata. The sequence goes on along the minus strand of OZ022515.1, from coordinate 13,518,741 downwards.
TATTTCAAAAAGAAAACGCATTGATGACACGGTTGTTGTCAATGACGTTACATGTACGCGCCTTCTTACTTTATCATTACTCTCAGTTTACATACATATGAAACAACATGGTGAGCAAAATGTTATTACACGTGTGATTATACGATTCCTATGACACGACGCTATCCACTGAATAATTGCGCCCGCATGTGATAAACGCGCTACATGGACGCGCCAAAGTGTTATTACACGTGAGACTATTTTTTAATAAGACACGACCTTACCCACTGAATAACAGCGACGTCAAATTATTTTTTTCTTCTTTTTTTCAGCAAGCTCTTTGGAATGTTTCGTCTGTGCCGGATGTATTGACCCTTTCAATGCCAAGGCCGCCGGTGTAACTAAGATGAAGTGCTCAGAATCGTGCATGAAGGTGAAGACTGATACTAGTATGTACACTCATTGGTTATCCCCATAAAGGCTGTCTTCACGGGGATATGTAAGTTAATTTATCACTCTAATATGGTTATTCCCAAGGGGATAAAGAGGATCTTACACGAGTGGTCATTTCATATAAAATTTATTAAACGAGCCTTCATTGAGTTTCATGAAGGTCATATGAAAGACCAAAAGTGTAAGATTCTGTTTATCATATGACCCTTTGAAATAGGATTTTAACGCCTTCAAAACTGAGGTTTATTTCAATGATAAAACGCATTGTTGACATGGACGTTGTCTATGACGTTACGTGTACGCGCCAAAGTGTTATTACACGTGTGGTCATACGATTTTTATGATACGACGTTATCCACTGAATAACAGCGACGTCATATGGTAAATGTGGTTTTAGTTAGAATCTAATAAATCACTGATATGCTTATTGCCAAGGGGATATTTATCACTCATATGGTTATCCCTGCGTGAATATGTGCGGTAATTTATCACTCTGATATGGTTATCCCCGCGGGGAAAACATGTCTTTTAAAGTTAAGCTTTTATCAAAAGTTTGCTTCACCGATAGGCATTATTAATCAGGCAATGCCAGCCTCAGCCTATCTGACGTCTTCCCTGAAAGCTGTATGATACATGGCCTTTCCGATGACCTCGACATTTGAAAGATATAAATTCACCGGAAATCTTATCACTGCCTCATACCTAGCAAATTTATGCCAAAATCAATGTTTTTCTAAAACTCCCTCTTGTCTCGAAAACTACTAGGTTTTTAAGGAAAATCCGCGCCTTAGCCATAGATGTCTTTTACCATTGGCTTTAAGTGGGTTCTAACTTTGTCAGCAATGTAGTTGTTTTGACATAAAACGCGGAATTTAATGACTTGAGAATGAATTCTAGGTTCGAGAAAATCACATTTTTCTATTGTTTGAATGTCAGGTAGCATCTCACTTATAATTAGAGAGGAGCATGACATGCACCGTATCCCATGCTACTCTCAAATTATAAGTGTGATCACGTCATAGATCTATTAACATAACAACTTCGGAATGATCAACTGCTGTGCTTAGTACCGTTGCAGAATGACGTCTGAATGACGTCTCCTAAACATCAATAATGAATCTTAGTTGCTGTGGTTACATATATGACGTCATTGGTTCCAGAGCATGGCAAACGGTGTGTTCCATACTTCACAAACTGAAATTTTGTCCAAAAAATCAAATTTTCTCCAAACAAAAAAAAAAAAAAATAAAATAAAATAAAGAATTGATAAATGAGTAAATATTCTCGACATATATATTTCCGTGTTATAAATGTGTCTATTGTGCTCCTCTCTCAGGTAAGACTGCTATAACTCTTTACCGTGTTTCTTTAAAAACGGATCCAAAGACCTAAATTATCCGTCCTAAAAAATCCCAAAGGTCTAGATTTGTCCTACAGATCATATCTAGACCTTTGGATTTTTTTGGAAGAGAAGACTCTATTTAATAGCAGATTTACACTAGACTGATCAGCATATATGTGGTAATGTTTGAGGTAAACTCCCGATTTATAACTGAACAAATATGGTGGTCCGTTGACACTGAAAACTGAAAATGCAGATCGATTCCGCATACGAGATATAAGGAGGAGGATTAAAGAAAATACCAAAATGGTACTTTGGTTGCTATGGATATTTCAACTTACCACTGACTTCCATGAAAATAAATGTAAGAAGATCCTTATGACTGCAATTTGGCCAAACCTTTATAGAAATGTCCCTTCGGTGCTCAAGCCATTCTGAAACATACGATTTTTGTGCCAACTATCTAATTTGCTTAGTTGGCAAAACAAACTACATGGTGAAAATTTTCAAAAGTCACCTCCAAGCTAGTCATTGAGGCTGGGAAATTGAACATTTTTGAAGAAAACAATTTACAAATACCTTTTTTTTTCATGCTGATCGGTGTGAAAGTGTGATCGAAATTTCAACGGGGAAATGGATAATTTGAATTAGCTTATGCAGACAGAATTATATGCCAAAGGTATTTGTGATTTTTTTCTTCAAATATTCTGCAGAAATGTTGTATACTATGTATATGTATGATAGGGTTTAGGCCAAAACAAGGAAATCTCCGGCTGGTTTTCAGCTAATTTAGTCTTATACGAGGCTTTCCGAGCATAAGACTTAGATAATTTGAAATCGAGCCTGTGAGATCCCTGTCGAGGCCTCATCCTTATCATTGAACATATTTTTACTAATAAATACAAGTGGATTTGTTGCAATCAAATGTATAAATAATTGTGCTGTATTACATAGCAATATCTGACAATTTGTGACAGTTTCTAAGCCCAGGCTGAAATAGAATCTATCATTGGTCTCCGATCCAGAAAGGGACATCCCTTGTGCCCGAGTGTTGGGATTTCCCTGTCAGCATCGGAGACCAATGGTTGATTATTTTTCTTAACTACGATAACATTTTTTTCAAAATGAACAGGGAGCTATTATTTCATGCAAACGTGTACAAACACAAATAGTACATCCGCGTCAGCCACGTGGCTTATAAAAGGAACAAACATGTGAAAACTAGGTCCTTGACAAATCTGCATTTACGGAATTTCTATGTGAAATTCAAATTAAAGAACAAAAATTGTATTGAGACGACTACAGTAAGCGCGTGTATGACGTTAATTGTGACGTAACGTCTACGTAATTTCAAACGTCAGTTGGTAAGGTCTTCAAAAGGCGGCACCCTCGACAGTGTTTGTCACGGTGAAACATTGACTATTTCGGATTCGCTTCTTACTCTAAGACATAGAAACAGATAAAGATGGAATGACTAGGAACGAATTACATTTTGGGGGGATTTTATTGATGTAGAATCGCTGGTGAATCCCTCATAGAATCGCCGAGCCGGGTGCACCAGATTTCGATGAGCGCATAGTGATTTACAGAATTCAAGCTCGTGTGAGCTGTCCCAGCCCATGGGCAAGACAGAATTTTCCAGCACCGCTAAAAATAGGACAAACTCTGTCTAGTAGGTAAGAAATTCTTATCCAATGGATGAGAAAAGCCTGTACTAAACTAGAATATTCAAATATCCACCTCAGAGATTGTTTGTCTTTTTTTGGCGGTTGTTGGTCGGTCCTGCTCTCTTGCGAAAATGGATTCCGGATGTAAGGAGGCTTCAGCCGGGAGGCATTTGAACCAGCACGTGCTACTGTAATGACAAGGACAACTGTAACGGAAGTACCAGTCTCCAAGTTACTATGGCAACGGCATTAACAATTACGGCCTCAGTTCTGAGAAAATTATTTTAAGCAGATGGAAGCACACAAAATAATGGGAAAACTGATAATGTGAAGAAACAATCACACCCTGTCTGTTTAAATGTAAACCAAACAAGCATATGACGTCGAATGATTTCGGGATGACGTCATTCAGATGTCATCTTGTCGCAATGACGTCACAATGATGACATTGTGACGTCGTCACGTTACTCGACTTCATTGCACCGTCATTTCGACGTCACGGGCCTTTCGGTTAACAGTTTACCAATTTCCCTTTTATGTGATATGAGGCATAAATAAAGACACAGGGAAAAATATATTTATAGCTCTCCATTTTTCTGCTGCAGTAAACTAATCAGACCTGGGCCGTATTCATAAAACGACTTAAGTGGTTGCTATGCTGTTGCTAAGGCTAAATTCTTTGAAGGAGATTCCCTACAACTATGAAATTTGCTCTGGAGGAACAGTCTTACAAAGACTGTACCTCCAGACCAAATTTCATAGTTGTAGGGAATCTCCTTTATAGATATTTAGCCTTAGCAACAGCATAGCAACGACTTAAGTGGCTTTATGAATACGGCCCCAGATCTAATTTTTTACCCTGTGAGTAACAGAGTTAAAAATAGTTTTTCTATATTATTTGCATCGTTATGTTTCACTGTCATTATCGTTTGGACATTTGTCTGTACATATTTCATCTTATTATACATTCTACCTTAGTATTTTGTAGGTATTTACGTCTTCAGAGATTCGATGGCCTGTAGGTGGGGGGACCTACCCAATCACTCGCCAGAAGAACCTCTGACTGATATATATTTTCAAAGGTGGCTTATAATATGTACCATAGTATTACATTTTCCACTGTTATTACTCTTTGGATATTTCTCTGTATACATCTCGTCTTATTCTCTTTTCTCCATTAATCTTCGTCTTTTGGTGCACCTCTCCCATAAGTACTTAACAATCATAGTATATGCTCCATTGTATTTGTAGGAATTGTACTTTTCTATACTACTGTATATGCTTGTTATGCTTGCTATCCTGTATATTAACTAAATGAGATCTATATGTTTATATGCTCATGGGCCATATGGCTTAATGCATTAATAAAGTATTCAGGTATATTCTGGTAGCTGTATCTTTTATCATATGCAGATTTGAAAACAAATAATTTTTAAGATTGAGAGAGAGAGAGAGAGAGAGAGAGAGAGAGAGAGAGAGAGAGAGAGAGAGAGAGCAAAATGTTTCCTTGAATAACAGCTTCTTTTGTGTTTTTGAAAACGTCGAGATTTTTTTTTTTTTTATTTTTTTATTTTTTTTTTTTGTGTGTGTGTATTTTTTTTTTTTTTTAAGTGTTGATTTTTTTTCCTCTCCTTAATTTTTTTTATTTTTTTTTTTTATTTTTTTCAAATAACATATTTACATCATTTCAAAATTACACATTCTGTACATCATGACAACAAACAGATTGGAACCTGAAACATAGAAGAAAAATATACATAAGTAAGATGTGAATAAATAAATAACGTTACATAAATTCTGATTATGAAATATATTATCATGTTAAATGTGCATTATCATATAGTCCTGGTGGCTCTACTACGACTCAAAAGGTAGAATTGAATAGAATTAGCGGTAAAATATTGGTCACGTTCACGATATTTACACGAGCTAAAAACATATTGAAATTTTTTAACCAGTAGAAATACTAAAGACGTCTATACTTTGCCAGGAATTGAACTCTTACACTTTCCTTGCTCGAAGACCCACATTGTCCGGATGAAAAACCACGGTCATAGGAGACGTGGGCATTCACCCGGGCAATGCCGTCACCCGATATGGTGTTACATAGATATGTATGCCGAATGCACCTAACCCGGAAAAAAAATCCATGAAATCCGTGATTGACCTACTTGCAACGCGAAAACATCGAGATTTTAATTTACAATAAAAGTCAAGAAAATCCTAGTGCATTATTTTATTATGTCTATTACTTTCCATGTATGTCTAAACTCAGATTGACGTGATTTGCATTTGTAAGTCAAATCTTGGCGTGTAGAGTAAACAACACTCTTTCAGGCAAAAACGCATGTCAAGTATCTGCATATAGAACTCGCTTTTCCGCAGACTTGCACATTGGCAAACTTAATTTTACGTAAAGGCATTTGTGGTTAATGATTTGTGGTTGATGGCATTATCAAGAAGTCGTTATCAAGTTTAGTTAACGACTTTTTGAATTCAGATATTGAAAAATTAATCCGGAATTCATTAGAAATCGGAATCAGGAACTGTAAAGAATATTGTTATAGAATCTAACACTATGACCATGGTGGAGACTATCGTGGTTCTTGTGAAGATGCGCTTCAAGGAAAGTGCAGACGACTTTGAGTAACATGATTATTACTTATGAAATGCTGGTAAAAGTTGCACAAAAATTCACTGTAGCTGACTATGGCCTGAAACGAGGATTAGTAGACATGCATAGTGCGTGTAGGCATCAGCAAGGTAGGCCGAATGGCGACGAGGCCGAAACATAGTGCGCCAAAAGTTTCTTATTTTTTGTAGCATTGTAGTTGAATTTATGCAATTATAATAGCAATCAAACATTTTTTAATGCATTAACGTTTGCAAGGTCCCGAGGGTGATGTTGAAAACCGAGGCCGAATCGCCTTCGGGACCTTGCACACGATAGTGAATGAAAAACCATCTTTGTTTCCAATATTGAATTATGCGTCTTTTGCTTATCGACATCTTCTCGGTTTAATGATTCAAGTGCAAAGATTCACATGTTAGCCTAGGAACTAAATTTCAATCAGAAAACTTCAAAACTAAAAGGGCGACATAATCGACACGGACAGACGTTGAAAATTTGTTACAGAGTCTTTGTCTAAAGTACGAGTCAAAGTGTCGTTAGACTCGGAAAATGTTATATGGAAAGTAATGCTTACATTGTAGCTCAAAGAGTGTTATTACATGCAACTGAGTCAGAAATAGTAAGCTGGCATATCCCGAAAATTACTCTTCTTTCCTTGCAGTTTATCAAAAACGAAAACACGTGAGTCTCAAGCACAATGACTGCAAAAACTTATGAACATCATTAACGATAATTTTGACGGAAATGAATTAATATTAGTTAGGATGTTTGCAAGTATTTGTCGGGTTACAGAGAAAATCGAGATAACAATTGTGATCAATATCAACTATCAAAATACCGCTGATATCCCAAAAGCTGGAAAGGTGTGCATCATAAAACAGCGGAGACCTAGATCTGACTGCTCTGCAAGGAACAGTCTAATCTGATACTCGTCTGTGTTTTTTCAGTCTTTCAGCATATCTAACGCAACGCACCGCTGGAGAGTAACATCACCGTATTCAAGATACAAACGGTGATAAGTTACATTGCCACAATGTGTTGCATAACTACTTTGTATCCTCTTTGCACATGCGCAAACTTAATGAGAATCCACCTTCTTCCGATCTGTGACAGCAGCAAGCGCTAGGGAAATATGCAAAGATGGCAATTGCGCATGTGGAAGGCTCAGTCTAGCTTCGAAATCGACACAGCCGGTTCTCGGTCTTTTTGTCCGCCGTATATGCTCTAGTCGCCCATAATATTTAGTAACCAATTGTGAATGTTTGGACCCGTTTGCTTACCAAATATTGTGCTGATTGATAATGTCATCTGGTTCGTTTTTCCTTGTTCGGGTTCTGAGGTTTAAATATAAGAGGACCGTCCGGGTTCTCACATACGCACGCAGCGAGACATTGCTAGGTTTGCAGTTGTGAAAGTTAGTAGTAATATTTCAACAGTCTGGGTAGGAAGTAACGTAGATTACCACTGAAGATGAAGATGGCTACAGTTGTTGTAGGAACGTTGCTTGTTGCATTAACAGTTATCCACACAGGTGAGATTCTTATTCTTACGCCGGTAGATTAAAGAAATAATCCGTGAAGTATCGATGATGTTGTCGGGCCGATACGAATATTAATTCACGCCGCTTCGCCGTCGTGTATAAATATTTCGCGAACTGCCCCCAACCAACATGTGTTAATCAGCAAGAATTTACCGATAAGGAAAAATTATTTCGATTCTGAAATAATTAAGAATTAAAAGGCAAAAACACTGTATATTGTGATGTTTTCTGAAGGTCTAAATTTAGGCGGAACGTCAGCAGGGATAATTGTTTACATCTTCGTCAAACTTGCATAATGAGATGTTGGCAACGTTATTTATATTAAATTACCACACGATGCCATTTCCTATTTGCTCAATGGGAAACTGTCAACATCATGTTAGAACAGACTATTTATGCGATAATAAGTGTGGCGGAAAGACACAAAATGAATGGAACTGAACGCTGGACAGGTAAATGACTACACCTCCTTAATTTTACGTCAGTTAACAAACAGGTAAAACCTATGTTCCTCTTTGTAGCGTATTCTTTACAAATGGGTCAGTTCTTTAAGGAGCAAATTCTTCCCTTTAAAAATTGACTCATTAGAATGGGAAGTTAAAATGAAACCCACAAAGTTGATTTCACTTGAAAATGTAACCATGCACCTCAAAAGATCGTACGTGATCTGTTAGAATGTTTGTTTAGTACTTTAAGCAACTGCGAAATTATTATGGCGATTTTTTCTCGTAAATAATCCCAACCTAAAGGAAAAGAGGCTTTAATTCCTTTTACCTTTTTTTCGTTTAACGGCAAACGGCCTATATTCGCTGTTCGCAAAGACCAGATAAATAAAGGCTATGGATATTTCGTAAAATCTTTTTTAAAGCCACATCGCGCCGAAGGCAAGTCTCGCGGCCCGGCGGGATGCAAAGCGTTACCGGTTTTATTTTTAAATATATACTACTGGCGTCTGTATCTGCGTTTCAAAGGTAAATACTTTATGATATCGGTTGCTATTGAGTTTGTAATAGTTTTCGAGTTGTTAAGCGGTTACACCCGCTTTCGTGAATCGCAAGCTTATTATTGGACATGGCAATATATCGCAAAACTAGCCTAATCATCGTTGACGTAATTGCGCGTTAGGGGCGACGTAAGCGTTTACTTTACAGTATACGAAGTGTCGTGTTTAACTTACGTTCACATGATAATTTCATGCGTTTTACCATTTAAGGACTCCCGTACGTCTGAAACAATCCGATTGTCTGTGTTAAAGCTATGGTTTTAAGGTTGAACATGAAACATCTGTGAACATAATAAATGCAAATCAATCGGCGCGACGGCCCAATCCTGTATAAAACCCATAGCTATTCTCACATGAGAGCAATCAAAATATCGTGAGTATGTTTCTGAAGGAGGACTTAAATTTCAATTATTATTGGTATTATCATTATCATTGCTATCATCTTTATTGGAATTATTATTATGACCATTATTATTCATTATTGTTATGAGTATGATTACTAACCATTTGGATACTAATGTTATTACTATTGTCATTATTATTATTATTATTATTATTATCATTTTTATCGTTAATATTTATTAATGGCTTTACTATAAATATTAGTAGTAGTAGTTTCAATATCAATATAATTATAAGCAATATTATTATTAGCAGTAATTTTATTGTTATCACATTATTCTTACCATCATAATTACCATTTTCATTATCATTTTTATTATCATCATTAGTATCATTATTTTTATCATCATACGTATATTATATTTTTTTAAAATAATTTTTCTTAACAGTGAATTATTACTGATTAACACATGTGTTAATCAGCGATAATTTACCGGTAAGGAAAATATTTCGATTCTTACATTATATAGAATGAAAATTCAAGGAGACTGCGACGTTTTCTTATGAGATTTTTTTGACGCTGATGTCGTCAGAAGTTAAATGTTACATCCGAAGTCATCAATGCGCAGAATGAGCACGCGAGCATTAGCAACGTGACTTCTTACAAATACTTTTCATACGATGTCGCTTTGAAATTTGCGGCAAAATCGCCGAAAATGACACGATTGGCCGACAGAAATACTGAAAAAGTAGGGCCTTATGAATGCCATACGAATGCGAACAAACAGTTGCGAATCCATTACGAATAAAGCGAATGGATTACGATTTCTTTTATATTTTCTTGAGAATACATTGAGAATGCGTGCGAACGGCTTGCCAACCCTTGCGAGTACTTGCAAATGCATAAGAATGCCATACAAACATTAAGATTGTCATGCGATTGTCTTGCTGATTCCCACCGATAAGAACCACTGTACTCTGAAAATTCATTTGTTAGGGGCTGTACCAATCCATGAGGGCAAGTTAGTCTTGACACATTGTTGACCTGTGCATAGTTTAAGGCAGTAAGTAATCTTTATTTTACATGTTGACATTATTTTCCAAGTGGATCTTGTAAAACACCTATTTTTTATTGTCCTTGTTAAATGACAACGCTCAAATGGCAAAATTACCTGAATTGCGTCCCATTTTACTGTGTATATTGTTACGTCGCGTGTAGAAAGTGTGTTTACACAATCGATTCCTCCATCTCAATGTCTAATTTGTTGTATTTTATGATTGCAAGCATTGGCTAATGCAACAAAGATAAAATGAACAAAGTATTGCATATTTCTGTTCAGCGACAGCGAATTGATTTGCAATTTTATCTCTGTACGCCGACTTTCGAATGTCGGGGGCACTATCCCAGTTGTTGAGTGCCGTAATATTGGATGTGTATGCAGTCGTCGGGGTACAGCTGGATGCAGTAATTGGGTGCAAAACATATGTTTTTGCCAAATTGACTTAGAAAGGGTGCGTTTTCTGTGTGTTTACAGTCCCTGCTGCAGCTTATGTAGACGGGATGTTCCCGTCAGTGTTTCGTTAGACATCTCCTGGTAATGGAGTGAGGTACCGAAGTGGAAAGGGAATGCGGGTTAGCCAGCTGATCTACAGCTCTTGTCACAAATGGACATGTGCGACCTAAGGTGTGATTTTGCATGTAATGGTCCCCAAAATAACATAAATGGCTTCAGAAATCACAAAACTAAGATTTTACAAAGGACACAGTGGGTTTCAAAACATAGATAACATTCAGGTGCCCAGACTGTTTTTGAAAAATGGCCAAAAAGTGCTTTAATTTGCGGCCAACCATATTTTTACTGCTTTTCGAATGTATTTTTCTGTTTTAGGATGACTAAAATCCCTCATTAGAGGTGGCAGTGTGATACAGTAATGTTTTACGGTGGCAGTGATGCAGATAACAGATATTGTGTGCATATCTTTGACTACCTAGCCATTTAACAAACATTAAGGCCTTGTAATTTTTTGCAGTAACTTGGTAATGCACTGAAAAACAACCTTTGAACTGATAAATTGTTATTCTTTGATATTTTTTGTACTTATTTTACACGTTCATATCCCCTTTTCAGACTACGGGACAATAAACTTGGCTAAAGATGGAAATCTTTTCCTGCTACGAGCTGATAGTTACATACCCAAATTTCTGAAACAAAGGCTGTCCCGTACGTAAGGCAGACAGCAAACTGTACTGTTTACATGGAATTTTCAATGCAAGTATAAAAACTTGTCTTCTAAACATCTGAGGATATCTGCTACGTGTTCAAGTTCAAAATAGCAACGGGCCCCCTTGAAATTATAAAGTCCTCAGAGGGATACGGTATTTCTATATTAGAAACAATTTTGATCTTTCAGCCTATGAATTTATTACACCCCATATAGGCCACTGGCTTGCGACAAAAGCAGAAAGGACGATAATTCTGCCTGTTTTGTCTCACTATCTTGACAGTTGTATAAAATCACCATGTTTTGAAAATGAGAAAATTTTGAAACTGAGTTTTGAGAAGTTATCTGTTTAAACTCTTACGTGCGGGACACACTTTATTTGAAGGTTAAGAACCACTATTCAAAAACTAATTCTGTTCATTGGGCTGTGTTTTGATTTTTATAATTTCAGGGGCAAGCCAAAGTGTCAACTTATGAAGTTTTAACTCAGTTTCCTGTGCTATTTTGAAAGTTAACAGTAATCAATGAGCGTTTTTCTAAAATATTTGATACCCTGTATGTTTTGAGCATACAATTTAAAGGCGTTTTAAAGGCTGGTCTGTGTGTGTGTCTACTGAATGCGTGATAAAACTTTCAAAACTGCCATTGAAAACCAATGGTAACACCAGTATGCTGAAATATGACTGGCCTCCTCCATCCCCTTTGGCTGAAATACATAAAAGCAGGGGGTCATAACAAGGAAAGAAAGCTAGAATTCGATATACACTGTTGTGAGATGGTGCATTTTTATTTTCGTTGCTGTACACTCTCAACAGATGTGGCCCTATTGATGATCCGTTTTTACTCTTTAAATTATGGCGGACTTGTGTCTTATTTACTTTAAAGTGCAAGTCGCACAAATATACCCGACTTATGGGTAAAAACAAGACGAATAATAACAAAGTACCCGACATATGGGTACAAAATACCCGACTTATGGGTACAGTGGTATTTTGCTGATACTTGACTAATGGGTACAGTGCCATCCCGACTATTGGGCCAGTGCCCCCAATAAATATTACTAGGCGTACAGTATGAAAAACTCGAATAACTTTCTTATTACACATCCCACAAATTTCTAACCTATAGATATTATGTACATCGATATTCTCTTTAATTTTCAACTAGGAAATTTTCCCTGACATTACCATAAATGAACAAAAAATATGTTCTAGCGGTATTTTGTTTGTTCAAAGAAATGTCATATACTTACATAAAATGTACGACACAGCGATTATGCTTTAATTTTCATGCCTGCAAATTGCACAGACAAATGATGGGTATATCAGTTAAGGTACCTTGCCGTAAAAATATTTCAAAGAAAAATATGTAAGAATACATACCGTTTTGATTATCCAGTACAAAATACACAACAATAAATAAAGCCCCCTTTGACTGGTACAGCCCTCAACTACTGCAATTTCAGAGTACAGTGGTTCTTATCGGTGATTCCTAGCTATTTCAGTGCGAACATTGCAAATTCGTTTTGGTCGGTGTCGGTGCGAAAATGGTGTAATTCCCTTGTTCTCTATACCTGTCTAGTTCAGGCATGACCGAGGCTTTGGAACAAAGCCCGAGTTGGTTTCTGAACATGCTGATGTTACGCTCCGTGCTGCTGTTGTTCTGCAGCATGAACAATAAGAAAGAAGCCAGCAGCAGCAGCGGACCCAACGTAGAAGACTCAGACAAAGAAGTCAAAGGTCATATTGGGTGATAAAAGTAAGAACGGATGCTAATAAATGCCTACAGCTACAACTGCCTTGCCATCAATAAGAATGGCTTACGACTGGTAAACACAAAAAAATCTGAATGCTGAAAATACAACAAATCTTCCTAAAACTTAACAGTCGCATTCTTTATGTGTTTTTTTCTTACCCTTCAGAATAAAAAAATCAATAATTAACTGACTTGTTGATGTTAAAAAGGTATTATACAAGAGAAGATTGAAGGTAATTTTAAAATTCGTGGCGCATAAAAAAACCACAACAGATAGCCATCAATATTGAAAAATGCGTTTAGGTCTGAAGGTACTTCAATGTATTGTGATTAACATCCTACAAATATTTTTCGAACTCTTTCACAAAATACACGTATCAAGTTGAACAGATAAAAAGTAGACTATGTTCAAAACACAAGTAAGTATGTGCTTACAGTGAATGAATAATTTCACTTACTCACCCCCTTGGTAATTTCCGTACAGTTTGTATAGTATGTTGTGTGATACATGCGTTTTTGTTTGCGTTAAACCTTTGTGGAAACAAAGAGCGAGGTTGTGATCCAGTAAAACATGTTTAAGCCCCCCCCCCCCCCCCGTAATCTTTTGCTGACCGTTCCAAGGCGGTACTTATGTTGTGGTTCCTTCATGTTATGTTTGTGGTTATGTTTCATAACCATTAATTATACGATGGACCGTCTGAGAGTGTATAACTTTATTGCTATATGCCTTCCGATTGGTGCAAATAATATACCTCGCGCGCCATTTGACGTCATTGACATTTAAATAGAACAAGGTTCTAGTTGGCGGAGAAGGGAATATCCCTCGCGCCAACCAAATCTTTGTTTGCGGTTCGACATTTTCAGTCGAGGACATACATCTTTTTTCCTCAGAAGAATTATAGAAAAAACTGTAATCCACCCTCGTCCACCCTATAAATACATATATAGACAGATGTAGGCATTGTGTCCGTGCAAACATGTTTTTGCTAGCCTTAATATATACTGGTTAGACTGGACTTGCATATGCAATTTTGATTATTGATGAGATTCAATTAAATTATCTTAAAGGTGAGGGTCTGGTTGATATAAACATGGTTGATGAATATAGTGGGCGGTTTTTTCTCGTGTGAGAAACATGAAGGGAGTCTTAGGATGTATGCCCATGTTCAAACTTAAGATTTGTGTATGGGTCATGCACCTTGATGATTTATCTATGGTGTAAATAGTGTACATAGAGTTGAAGGTCAGGCAAACAATAAAGTAAATTTTTAATCAAGTCATTTGTTGGGATATATTCAATCCAAGTTTAATTGTACTATGTCCAATTGTCTATTTTTTTTTTGGCGGTTTGGTCACCTGTTTGGCTACCCAATCTGCTTTTTTTTTTTTGTAAGCTGAAAATAAAATAAATAAAAATAGATGTTGATGCTGTTTATGATTAGGGTAGCTGAATGACCACCGGTTTAGGAAAGAGCTGCTCATTCGGTTTACGTGCGTGTCTTTCGTGAACTTGTCATTTTTTGGGATGTGTGTGGGCTTCTTTCCCTATTTGTTTTGAGAGCGGGGTGTGGGATTTGATTGTATTAATTCGTGATCATTACCTATCTTTTTACTTTTCATACTGTGTGTGTGATATTGTTATACCTACCTATCTTATTTTTAAGTTTAAGCAAAATAGGCTATACATGTAGTTAGCCCATGAGTACATAGTACAAATAGTGCTCAAATGCTAAATACACGTGCATCAAAAGACATGTAGCTAAACTAATCTTTCACCGAATTTTTGATCACTTGTTTTTAGTGCGAAAGGATTTCAACGGTGTGTGCATATCAGGAAATGTCAGATCAGCATGCACAGTCTGGTCAAACATCTACCTGTTGACAGAAACAAACCACTAGGTATCGAAACGCTTATAAAATACGATGAGGATTCTGACCAGCCAATTCGAATATTTGTCATACACACACACGGTGTCAGACCCCTTCTCACAGGACGTCGCTTTTATACAGACTGCTAAATAAAGTATAAAGATAAGCAATGACAAGAATTAATACAATCAAATATCACATTCTGCTCCCAAAACAAATATGGAAAGAAGCATATACACACAAAAAGTGACACAAGTGTACGACAGGCACGCACAGTAAACTGAATGAGCAGCTCTTTCCCAAACAGATGGTCAGTCAGCTACCACCAAAACAGCATCAACATCTATTTTTACTTATTTTTTTATTTTTATTACAAAACAAAACAAAAAAGAAGGCAGATTGGGCAGCAATACTGGTGATCAAACCACCAGAGACCATAGACAAGCGGACGCAGCACAATATAACATCAAGGAACTGCAACAGAACGATCTTGGAACGGTCAGCAAAAGATTATTTCATTCTTAAACTAGTTTTACTGTGCCCAAACCTCGCCATCTGCTTCTGCAGTAGTTTGAAACATTTAGCCAAAGACGATAATACAGACACTTGTGTGACAACATTACAGACTGCATCTATTAAACTGCATTGTATACATGGTTGAACATTTGAGAATAAGGGCGCGTTTACACGAGCAAAGTTTCTATGACAAAGAAGGTTTGCCATAGAAAAATTCGCTCGTGTAAATGCCAAAATATGACAATGTTTCTTTGACAAATACATATGGTAAAGTTACTTCGATAAATTAAATTTGTCCGTGTAAACGGAGAACTTTGCTAAAGATTATGTAACAAAGAACTTTGCTATAAGCGTGGAAAATGTGACAAAGATTTTGTTTCATTGCCGCAGTTAACTTTGATGAATAATATTTGGTCGTGTGAACATTGCAGCAAATATTTCACTGCCAAAGTTTCTGTGACAAAGATTCTATGGCACATTTTCTTTAACAACTAATTTGCTCTATTTAAACGCTAAATGTTTGTCATACTTTCTTTGTTAAAGTTTCTGTGACAAAGAAACTTTGCTCGTGTAAACGCGGCCTAAGCCATTGTTTCCGTCTGTCCTATCTTACAATATGAGACATTTTGGGAACAAATAATTGCTTAGACGTTACTCTTAATGTCACGATGTACCTTCAGACCCGAATTCCATTGTTATTGAAAATGCATTTGGGTCGGACAATGTCTGGTAATGTTATATTTGGGTCAACACCCTTAGTTTCTACTAATGGCTTATACATAAATAGTTGTATGACAGCATCTTTTTTTCTCTCCTGAACCCGATCATTCAACAGCACAACCACTGACTGTACTGATTAGACAATACTACTGCTGCATTAAAATCATTTCACAAGACAGCAATGAGTGACATAGCCAGTAAGACAGACAGGAACGAAAGAGGCATGAAAAATCCGCGAGTCACCTTAGATGTTCTTGACATCTGTGACGAGGAGAGGGATTTAAATAAGAAATAAGCCACGGCACGAGAAAACCAACAAAGCGGTTGTGTGCACAGCGCCGACTCATATCAGCCTGAACATCCGTCAAGTCTGATCAGTCTTACCTATCCGCATGGAGGTAGCTTAGACCCTTAGCTATCTTTTAAGCGCTTAGCAAAAAGTCTGAACAGATTAGGCGGCTGCCCAGGCTAGTCCGAGTATGCGCTGGGCGCACAACCAAATGAGGGTGCATAGGTACCTGGGTGCAACAAGAAATGAGGGTGAATAGGTACTTAGGTGCAAAAAGAAATGAGGGTGAATAGCAAGGTTGAAATTTGCCTGAATAAAATAAAAACAAGAGAGCATATCAGCTGGTCAATGATCTAACTTCAGAGCAATAGGGTAGATACCAACTATCCCGGACACATCTGGGAAATATTTAGAGTAAGAAGTTTTAGGCAGATAAATGGACTGTTGCACTGAGCATTAGAGTCGAGGTGGAAATGCAGTTCTAGACCGTTAGCAACCAGCACCCACAAGATGATTTCTATCCAGTTCTCAGACTGCGTAAGTAGCACTGAAAAAGGGGTATCCTGCTGGAGTTATTAATATTCCAGCAGAACTTGTTCATGCAGACAGAAAGACCATGTTTGATGTTTAAACAAAGTTCTGAAACAAGATTTGGAGAGCAGGAGAATAGGCGACCCATATGGCTAATCGCTAATTATTACACTTCCTAATACAAAATCACCAGCTAAACTGTCATTCGAGCAAACGGAATATTGAAGGGTAAGCAAGCTTTATCTTAGGTCGACATCTGTCGTCGTGCGTCAGAACCTTTATACCTTAAAGTCTAGATACCTGAAATTATCCTGGTCGGATATATTGCGTTAAACTGATTAGTGTCTTAACAACAACTGGACAAGGAAGATATATTGTACGTGCAACTCAATTTAGTTACAATAAATCTTCCTTGTCCGGAAGAGAACAAGAATTGTCAGAAAACAGTTAAACCCGTCCAATGGGAGCTTCAACAATCGTATCCACTTTGTGGGCTATGTCTCGCAAAGGCCGCAGTGTCATCTTAACTTGCTTTCGCCTTAACACGAGAACACAAGCATACGTAATAGTTCTTGCACCCCGGATAGATATTGCCATTCTTTTCACCTGGGATAGAAAATCTTATCTTACCCTGGGGTTCTGACCCAGGACCGGAAAAAAAATCACGAGCTGTCAATGCACTGGTTGTATAGGAGCCCACGTACCTGCGTCGTCAAGTGACGTTGGCATTTTAGATGATGACGTTACGAAGACGGTCAAAATAACGTCAGATTATGCACGCCAGTCGTTGACGTAAAGAGCCAAATGGAGGTCGTTGAAAGCGGCGCTTTCTTTCAAAATCAAATTGAAACCTCCCAAGCACCAGAATTACGCACTTTAACAAGTTCTTAAGTTAAAACACAACGTGATGTGCAAGAAAAAGTATCTTTCAAGGGTTTGAGGTGTGGATAGAAAAATCGTCACTCGGGATCACTGTTCGGCATCACTCGGCAAGCCTCGTGATGCCGAACAGTGACCCTCGTGACAGATTTTTCTATCCACACCTCACACCCATGACAGATCCTTATATTATACCATGGTTTGTTAGTCTGTACAAGGAACAGTTCGTGCTAAAGTTGGCGTTTTCTGGCAAGGGTGGTTGACTCACATAGACCTACAGTCTCGTTAGCAATATACTGTAAAAATTCAAAATATTGGGACGCTAAAAATAATTACCATAATTGTCCTAAATTTAAAAAGCTTGGCTTTACAGTGCAGTAATGTGTCCAAAAATCCAAATGGGATGGCAAATAGTGGTCTGATCTGGGTTTGATCTGGGTTTGCACTATTTGCTCAGACCTAACTGTCCCAATATATAGAATTTTTATGGTAATCAACGGTAAATGTATGTTGCATCCACCCAGGTGCATCGCCTCCGTGTGTTGCAGTATTAAATTATATGAATTTATTCAGTGGGCGAGTTAACATTAAAATACTATACATCAAAATTGACAAAATGATGATCACAAATGTTGTAAATCTGGAGAAAAAAAACACACAATTGGATATCATTTTTTTCTCTTCCAGAGCCTTTATGATATTGAGCAGTTCTTATGAGTATAAAAACATACCCCACCCCCTGTTGCCTGTTCCTCAACCCCCCCCCTCACCCCTATCTTTTCCAGACGAGAGCTACGGATTGTGACAATCTCATGATTTCATGTACACATCAATGGAACCGCGTTGTTATGGCGGTTCTGATGATGGACCTCATGGGATGTCTCTGTCTGTTTAAAGATGTTAGTCGGATCCCGCGCTCGTCCGAAGCCGTCTGTAATCGGGTTTCTCTCCTTTCCTGTTTTGTGTCCCAAACAGTATTTCTATAGTAAGTATATCCCCTTTCGCTGGCGATTTCATTGCAAGGTCGGTTGATCTTGCAAAACATGCCGGCGGGCGCATGCCGTCGAGATGACGTTATGATGACGCGGATGCGACGTCTGTACATCGCGTCGACGCAAGTGCGGCGTCGTTGGGAGGTCGTGTGCCTGCTTGGACGGTCATTTAGCCGCAAAAGGGGTTTAGTTTCAAAATTGTTTAATATTCAATATTTATGTTAATGATACCATGTACGAGGGGCGTTCGAAAGTAATGCGAATGGCCTCATAACTTTGTTTCGAGGAATACTGGGTACAAATGCTATACATATGCTAAAAAGACTACATTTTGTCTTTACAATGATACCAAATGCTGTACAAAGACACCTTTCCATATTCACTTACAGCGCATTTTATTAGGCCCCACTGCGCTAATTTTATATGTAAAATCCTTTAAGTGTTGAGCACTCAAGTCAAATATCGTTGCAAATACAAAATTAATCTTTGTCAGTTGCTTGTCTATTGTTGCCTGCAATATTCATACAAAAGTTAGAAGGGTGGCAACTGTTATCGATTTATTCCTTGCAAAGCAATGTGCTATTCTTATGACGTTATTGAAATATACGTTACCGTCATTTTTAAAAGCTTGTAGAGGCTTCGTTTTTTGGCATTAATTTAAATTTATTGACAGGTTATCGTTGACCTATGTAAATGCTCTTGCTGACAAGATTTTGACTGCTAATACACTTGTTTTCATTACAAAATCATTTAATTTTTGGTAGAAAAGGGGAATTTGCTACTACATAGTCCATATTCCCGGGCCAGTATGGAACCCAGATTAAAAATAACTTCCGCGATATTTACAGGACAACATTGCCTGGGCATTGTCTTTAAGTAGCGAAAATAAAAACAAATCAAAGACTGCTGATATATAAATTACGGCCGACGAAACTAAAATTTTGCAGTGTCTTTAGGGTATACCTCTTTCAAAGAAGTTAAAAATGTGCCCTTTTTAAAATAATGCACCGTGTTTGCAGACGTTCATACGCATATCACAGCTTAATGTGTTTTTGCAATCAGAAGTTCTGTTTTTATGTTGGTTACCGAGAAATTACATCATTTGCATTACTTTTTTCGAACGTCCCTCGTATGTGCATATGTGTTGACTCCTGTATGTCACAAATGTGACCTGAGTTTTCTAAATAAAATGACTTTGACTTGATTTGACTTGCGATAATGATTTTGCCTCGCCTTTTTTCTTTCCCGTGGGCTGATGACCAAGCGGTTATATACTCTCATGTAAATGTATATTAAAAGGAGAGTGGCGATCAGGTTGCACTATGCTCATTATGCAAGCCCCGCCTCTTTTGGGGAGAGCTTTCAGGAGTAAAATGAAAGTTTGCAGGCCCCTGACTGGTTTTATTATGAGAGTTAAATATTTTTTTCTGAATGTTATGCTTATTTATTATTATAAAAAAAATGGAGTTTATTTACAAAGCTAAAAAGCCAGTGAAAGTTTCGAGATTTATTTACTGCTAACTAAGCCTGTCAGAACTGAAAGTACAATTAGTCGAAAATATGCCGCACAACCCCCAACTTTTTAGCTATTACTGGTAGGTAAAGGTGTCGTCTATTCATGGCCATGTCTAAATTTGGAAAGTTTAGACCAGGAGACAATTGGCGGAGCATTGAATTTGACCCAGTTTGCACTGTGAGCTATGAGAATTGTCTTCCTGTAGTGCCACCATCAGCATGCTCGTGGCGTTATGATGACGTAGCCTTTTTCACGACGTTGTGCAAATGATATGGCGTGACACTATACGGTTATTGACTAATATTTACTCAAGAATCTTCATACATCGATAAGCGACAACTGATCATGTGTCGTCATCGTCAAGCGACATCTAAGGTAAACGAAGTATTGATTTGTCCACGTAACGTTCGATTGTCGCCTCGTCATTGCCGAGAACGCCCTAGCTAAAATTTCTTGGTCCATATTTTGCATATTCTACATTAAATTACCAAGAAAATGGCACAAAGATTGTTTAAAAAGTGTAAATATAAGAATATAAATTAGATTTTTCAGCGTTCATCGTTTGAAGAAGCCAGTGCGGGTAGAAAAAAATTGTCAACGAAGCGCTTAGCGCTTCTAGGAATTTTAGCTTCGCCCATTGGCTTCATCAGACGATGACCGCTAGAAAATCGAATGTTTATTCTTAATTGATGAGGTACCCCTGAAGTATTATTGAACAGTAATAATGACCAACGCCAAGGGGACGTCAATATGAACTGTTTGCAGTTCAATCACACTTAATGTTCACCGAGAGAAAGTCAACAATTGTTTTATTATATAATATTTACACTTGCCACTGACTTTCCATAGGTAAACCGTATAGAGCAACTGGCTTCATACACCGATGAACGACAGTTGATCATGTGACGTTGTCGTCAAGAGACGTCTAAGGCAAACAAACGTCTTGATTGGTCCACGTAACGTTCGATCGACGCCACGTTATGGCGACGGCTGTTTAACGTAACGGCCGAATACGTCGTTTCTGCATATTCTACATTAAATTACCACGAAAACAGCACAGGAAGGATCTGAAAATATTAAGTGTAAATATAAGAATAAAAATTTGATTTTTCAGCGTTCATCGTGTGAATAAGCCAGTGGTCGTCGCTAAAATTCTACAGACCGTCGCTAAAATTCTACAAGAAGCGCTTCGCGCTTCATGGAATTTTAGCTCCGCCAACTGGCTTCAACACACGATGAACGCTCAATTTCAATTCTTAAATATTTACACTTGCCACTGACTTCCCATAGGTGATCCCTTTAGAGCAACTAATTTCATACACCGATGAATGATAATTGATCAAGCGACGTCTTATATAAACAAATGTCTTGACTGGTTCTTATAACGTTCGATTGACGCCACGTCAGGGCGACGGCTATGTAACATTATACTTTTTTCGACCCATATTTTTTCCCTATTCTACACCAAATTTCCATGAAAACGGCACAGAGAGGTTGAGAGATAAAGTGTAAATATAAGAATAAAAATTTGATTTTTCAGCGTTCATCGTGTGAAGAAGCCAGTGGTCGTCGCTAAAATTCTACAAGAAGCGCGAAGCGCTTCATGGAATCTTAGCTCCGCCCACTGACTTCATCACAGGATGAACGCTGAAAAATCAAAATCAAATTCTTAAATTATGCTATGGTTCAGTTAAAGAGACCGTCATTTTAGTAAACTTAACGTCAAATTTCTTTGGACGTTACTTCACAAATCTTGCGCCGTTAAGACTTTAGTCACCAACCATGCAAAATGAAGTAATGACTACCTCACGTGATCAGCCTGTGAACCAATGAAATCAATAGTTATAGATTATATAATAATGCTTAATTAAAGGCCAGAATTGTTTTCCACCCGGCCAGCAGCTTCCACCTGTATAGGTAATGTAAGTGGGTAGTGTAAGTGGGCGGAGCTTAAGCCACACAACTGGTAAGAGGTAATTACCCAACTTATCATGCATTCACAATTATTCAATAAACAGACACGAATTATATTTTGGGGTGTGAGAGTAAAAATCAGAAATTCTAAAGTTTTATTTTTATTTAGTTCCCATGATGAACGGTAAAAAATATAAAAATAATAGATCTACATGTAATATGAATAAATATAATGTCTGATGTAGATTTACAGTTGCTTCAAATAAATTATTCAGGGTACAAATGAAGCCTGAACTAAAATATATCCTTTATTTCACCGATCATAGTCAAAGGGAAATATGCACTTTTATAATATTTGATCATGAATTTCATTATTTAATGCTAAAATTACTGGTGATAAAATAAAAATTATAATTATAATAATAAAACAATGAAAGCAAAGTTAATGCAAATAATGACAAAAATTGTTAAAGTTATTAAAATAATACTAATTGAAATAAAAAGAAAAATAGTCATCGTTATATATCTTTTATATTTCAATATCACCATAGTTATTATCATTACTCTTGAGTTCCAAATATTATTCCAATAGCTTATTGTTAATATTTGAAATCATTATAAGATTTATAATGTCACACAGGCCATTTTCATCATATAGTTCAGAAATAGATATCAGGAGTTTGAATCACTTTGCAGCCTTTTAATTATGTAAAGTAAAATATCTGTGATATGTACAGTCAGTTGCAAACATCGTAACAATTCGTTTCTATTGAGAGGGTACTCTAGAAATCCTCTCGGTAGTATATTTTTAGCTATTCCTGATATAGAATTTATAAATAGCTCGTGTCATCATTATCCAATCAGAATCCTTCTTTTAACAGTGTGAATGTTGAATTGCGTCAGAGTAGTTTTCCCACAATACTAACCAATCGAGCACTGCATGGGGTTATAGATGATGATGAACTTGGTTTTGAAAGGAAGAATTTTGCTTTTTTTCGAGACAATGCATTGTTAAAAACTTTTAACACATCTTTTTATGGTTATAATAAAAGATTGCCAGTGAACCGAGCTGATAAACTGTTGGACAAGGGCTATGTTGATAATGATGTAGGCAGTAAAATCGTGACAAATGGCACCCAACGTAAATGACCCATATGTGCATTATAACTCCTTAAGTCTCATTTCCAGTGATTCTTGTAACTCCTGAGAATTCGAGGACGAATTCAATGTGGAGGGGGAGAATGTCACAGGGTATAGGTTAGGTATAAAATACACTTGTACTGCCTTGCGGTACAAGCCGGCTTTTATAGCGACGTGGTAGAGTGCGAGACCTTAGATCGAAAGGTCCCGGGTTCGATCCTCGGCCCGGGCGTGAGATTTTTTAAGAGTCCGTGCCTAAAACCCTATTATGCATATCATGAATACATATCTACAATGTTTTCTTTAGCTTTGATTTGCAAACCATATAACTTGTTTGTAGATTAATATCAAAGGACGATGCAAATACATCATGCAATTACCCCAGAATAAACAGACTAAATTTTATTAGTGTCATACAGACCTTTTGTAAAAACCTTTCACTGACTCGGATGATAAGACCTTTCAATCATTTAACAGGTAACCTTTACCAATAATCAGTAGCCAATCAAAACGCATGTCTGAGTTCTTGACCCTTTGGACTCTAAAACCATACTGAGGTGAAAGTGTAAGTATTTCAATTCTCGTAACGACGCACTTCAGCGTAACGTATCAGTAGCTGCAGTAACGGGGCGCCATTCGTCCGTCCATTGTTGTCTATCTTTCGTCTACTACTGAGGAAAAAATGAGCCTAACTGGCATTTTGTAGTCACGGACGGTCTTTAAAAAGCCCCCTGGTGAAGACTTTTGGCTTCTGCGATCTCATCTTTTCTTCTGTGGACGATAAAGGGTTTACTCTCTGAAACCAAAATATTCCTGGGGGAGCAACTTTTCCGTTAAAAGTGAACCCCATTGAGTAGAGAGGCAAACAGAGAACTGGTAGTTTTTTTACCTTGAATGTGAGCATTTGCTTTTAAAACACGTGATTTAACTATTTTTTTACGGTTATAAGACAGAATTCAGCTACAAGACGGAGGTTTTCTTTCCAAAACAATCTCAAAATCAAGATCTAACTTATACGACGGATCTAGATTTACGGGATTGTTTTTGCATGGGAAACCCCATGTTATAGCAGAAATTCATGGGACTGGTTTAGCTATATGGAATCATTCTAAGATGGTAAAACTCTGTCAGATAGCCCATTAAATACGGTGATTTCTTCATACAGACGATATGTCCTGTGGACACAGGGATATAGTATTAGGCAAAGGGCCAGTTATATATTAAGCATTTTCACTGTGTGCTACCGGACAGATTTCTCTACATCTTTGTAAATATGTTGGCTGAATAACGAAACATTGTTTTCAAACCGCTGGACAAAACTATTTATTTAGAGTGAAGCTTCGAGTAAATGGAAAAATAAAAGGTATATACCATTCCCTTCTAAACCTGTTCTCCGTTGATACTTTCAATTAGGGGGTAACTGTCTTGAAAATTGTCATTTGGGGAGGTAAATCATCGGTTTTATGGTCGGAAATTTCGTTTTACGGTTCTTAGTACATTTAAAGGTTAATTGCCTTTTTAGTTTTGGCCCATCGTTCGGCTGAGTGTCCGACCACCTGCAGAAACAGTGTTCAGCTAACAGATTATCAACGTACAGTGACAGCGGCTTCTGGTGAAAATCCTGTCCGGTAGCGCACAGTGTTTTGCTTACTGTCGAATGTTGTTCCCTATGACATTGTATTGCTGTATATGTGTGTAATTAATAGATAAAAATATCGTTTAAACAAAAGGGCCAGTTTCCGTCTATTTAAGGAAAGATGACTACTTTCCCCAAACTTATTAAGTATCAATGTCCCTTTGCATAACTACACTGCCAAATTGCCAAAGAGATAAAAGTTACTTGGAGGAACTATTTAGATGTGCTGTAAAGAGCCTGCGTTTTGGGAGAGACAGTAGAGACAAGGATGTGCTCGAAATTGGAGAAGCAGTCTGGTCAAGGTCTACACTTTATGCCGTTCCATCTGCATCTGTTGGATGCTTTACAGCATTGAACGATCAGATTGCATGATTTGAGCCGCGACACGAGAAACACAACAAAGTGGTTGTGCGCCGAGAGCATCCGCCCAGTCTGATCAGAATAATTGTTGTCCGCACGTAGGTAGCTTAAACCCTTAGCTACCCTATTATAGCTTAGCGAAGACTCTGATCAGACTGGGCGGATGCCCAGGCTGCTCTGAGTCTACGCTCGACGCACAACCACTTTGTTGGTTTTCTCTTGTCACAGCTCAATGACAAATATGGCCAACGTTAACACATTAATGCCTAGCGTCCCATAAAATGGACAAATGCAAACCATGTAGAACCAGTTCAGACAGCGTCTGATCAGAATCTACCCTGTTTGCATTAAAGGATTTATAGCCATATATTCAATGTCGGCAAAGGGAAGAGTAGCTTGCAGTTAACTGTGTTACCCGTTGAAAAAAAGTCTTTATTATTATTATTAATATTATTATAAATACATTTATCATACAATCTATTATTAAAACTCATATCATTGGTTCAGAGGCTGATCATGTGCGGTAGACATTACTTCATGTCTCATAGTATGTGATGTTACGTCATAATGTCATATCGCATTGTTGGTGACGCAACGTCTTAATGGCGAAGGATTTGGTAGGTAACGTCAACTGAAAATTTGATGTCAAGCTCACTAAAATGGCAGCACGGTCAATGAACTTATGATTATTATACAATAAACAGCTATTGACTTTTGTTGACGTGAACTGAAGTGTTATTGAACAATGAATAAATACAAACTGACCCCTGCTTCGCATCGATCAATATGAAGTTTATTTACAATATGAAGTTTATAAACTGACGTCATTTTACCGTCTTCGTGACGTGATCATCTTAAATGCCAACGTCACTTGACGACGCAGGTACATGAGCTCCTATACAACCAATGCCTTGACAGCTTGTGTATTTTTCCGGTCATGGGTCAGAACACCAGAGTAAGATAAGATTTTCTATCCCAGGTGAAAAGAATAGCATTTTCTATCCGGTGTGCAAGACTGCCTCAGTTTTGCCTTGTGGTTTCTGTTACTCACACACTTATGTGTCAGTAAACACCTGACAAAATTGAGGACAGAACTGACACACATCGGGGTAGAAAAAAATATTCCTGGTAAATGGTATTGGCTATTAACAACCATATGGGAAATCATCCTGAATTAGGCTTTAGCTCTTTAAATGCCTATATCTACCAAGACGGACGAAACAGAAGAGCAACCTTTTACATTTATAATGCTGAACCATAAGACGTTTCATCTTACAAAATGACCATGCATTAAATTGCTATTCATATGACTTTTACACGTCAAGTGAAATATATGACTGTTTTGCATTAGCGCTATGGAAAAAAGTACGGTAATGCAAAACTTCTATTGAGTAGTATATATATGTTTTACAGGAATTTATAAAGGATCTACTCACACTGAGGAATCGATGGTCGCCCAGAATTCAGTGAACGCGCAGCCAATCAGTGAACGCGCAGTAAAAATGTTTTAAATTAACGTGTGTGGTCAGCTTCTGCGCGGATTTTCGTGTTTATGTCAGATGTTCTTAAAATACATCTACACGTACATTACTTGGCTGTAAAGGTATGTTTCATATTATGATAATAAACCTTTGCGAATTTCTCATGGAGTCAAGTAAAGCCTGTTTTATTATGTTCATTTTTAAAAAAAAACGTAGAAAATAACAAGGTTTTCTTCTTTTTTACCATAATACGCTATATTCTGCAAGCAGAAGTAGAAGCAAGTATATAACTGCAAATACAATAAATTTCGCCATTGCCTGTCGTTTAGTTTATACGATATTCTGTTTTATATGATTGTACCCTGAAAATCAATGAACGAGTAATTTGTATCAGTGAACGCGACACTGTGAACGAAGTAAACGTGTTTGCCACCAGTTGCAGTGTACCCAGTGAACGCTAATATTGCACCCAGTGAATTCGTGATTTGTACCCAGGGAATGCGCAAGTTTTGTATCATTTGCCAGGAAGTCCACAATATTTGTCGGCGGGTCGACCACTAAATGCTAGTTTGGCTTGACTTTAGTTTTAAGCATTCTTCTGTGTTTTTCAGAGGTACGAGTTGGCGAATACCCCTGAGTACAGGTGCTATAGCTGCTCTCTCACCCTGACAATGTACTAAAATGCCGAAGACTTTTAACCCACTCTGACGAACCCATCAAAAAAATTGATTTGTCCAGAAACTTATACTATTATCGTATTTTAAACTTTAAAGAGTCTGGACTTTTTATAATAGTATACCAATATTTCAATATTCTGGCCTTTCTTTGAACTATAAGAGGCTATAAGAGACACTCTGAATTCTCCATGAACCGCTGCGCTTGCTGTCCTAGTGCGTTCTCCGAGAATCTGTTTCAAAAATTTCAGATCTGATGTATTTTTTTCGACGTCTGGAAACTTATGGAATCCCCAAATTTCTTAGGCATAGTTTAGTGTAGGTAAAACCATACCATCAAATAACTTTATTTTCTCTCAAATATTTGAACAGGGAATTGTGAGAAAACAATGCTTTAACAGCTTGTTCAGATAGGGACTTTTGAGCCTAGAAAAAAATTACCGTTAAATGAAAACATTATACCTAAATATGTAAATTTAGAGACATTCTTTAAGATTTTATTATCATAATAAAGCTCGCCATTTTCAGTTCGTGTGCCTTTTTAGCTCACCTGAGCCAGCGGCTCCGGGAGAGATTATAGGATGGGAAGGCTCCATCGTCTGCCGTGCGTCGTCCGTCCGTCCACAATTTCAAATGACTTCTCCTCTGGAACTGCTGGAAACCTCTGCAGAACCAATACACCATTGGACTTGAAAATTGGTATGTGGCATGGAGTACTAGAGTACTACCAAGACTGTTCATTGACAAACGATTACCTTGGCTTTACTTTGACCTTCCTTGCGGCATGGCCAAATTTGGGAAAATGCTACAACTAAGATTTAATGGAAAGTTTTGAAGATTTTGGCCTAAAACTGGTATATATGGTTGTCTTAAATAGTACATAAAGATTTATGAGTACAAGAGATCAAGGTCTTTCTTTGACTTTTGACCCAAGACTCATATTTTGACAATTTCAGACATAAGAAAAAGCCACTTTTCCATTAACTCAGGTTTGTGATTCAAGGCCTCATGGCCCTCTTGTTTAAGCAGAGCTTCGCTCAACACCATGGATCTTCAGACAAAAGCGAACTGTGAAAGCTTGGATCAGTCATTAGGCTGATAAGTCTTTGATGTTCGCAATGCTGAATCCTCAGGTTCCATACATTGTTTATATAACACCAATCAGACTGAGCGAGTGCGCAAGCTGATCTGAATGTATGTTATTGCATAAAAAGCAGGGCCAAGAGGTATTAACAGCCGTGCATCAACAGGCGAAAAGCCGTGTTTCAACAATGGTTTTCACGCGCTGTTGAAACACGATGACAAAACTTTCCTTATGCTTGTGCCGGGCCACTAAAAACTGCCATGCACCTTTGTTACTCCCGTTTCGGTCGAATTACAAAAATTGGTGGTGCGCTTCTCCCCGTTCGGTTAATTAACAATATAATTGGTCGCGTGCTACCTATGTATTCTTGTGACGTCATCATACTTTGTACTCTTATTACGTCATAAAGTACTGACACGGATTTCAAAGCCATGTTGTCTTCATTCTCACGATGCAAAATGGAGAGAAAATAAGTGTGAAAGAAAACATGCATCCTAAGCTTTCAGCAATCAAGAACTGCAGGATGGTGCATGAATGGGCTAGGCATGATCTGTATGGAAATTTTTGCTTTGATCAAGGTATCTGCTTTTTGTTGATGAATTTGCAACGACCATCTTGGACTCTTTCAATAAATACTGAGGTTGAATAGGATAATGGAAGCCATTTTGAACATCTTGATGCTCTCGGGCCAGGAAGACGGATCACAGGGACTCGGGTCATACGGTTTGTCTCTTGGAGCCACTGAAAATACGTATCAGGATGTACCGGGTGGTTATATAGAGCAAAGGGAGGAAAGTCGCTTCGACACCGGTTGCTACCCCACGCCGGTTTGTCTGCGCATTTCAGATGATTTACAAACACTTCCTACGACACACATACCTCGATCGATCCGACATACATTTATCTTTTTGCAGCTGTTATTCTCCGATGCAAATATTGCGTCAAATCGTTTATTTTCCGATCCATTTCGTCCACAAAACCATCGAAGTCTGCAGTTCCAAAATGCCCGCACTCAAGCTCCGCCCCCAAGCTCATTTACATTCCGGAAGCGATTCCGATTGGATAACGCCGTAATTGTACTTTTGTCCTCTTGTTTCTCTAAGTGTGAACGGGTGTGGTGCACTAATTATTAGTGTCGTTGACGAGGTGTAACTGCGCCGCATCACGACAAAACCAAGTGGCATGTGCGCCCAGCAAAGACTCAGATCAGCCTGGGCATCCGCCCATTCTGATCAGAGTCTTCGCTGTCCGAATGGAACAATCTAGCTTCCATTCTACTTTTTCATTGCTTACAGCGTCAGTTTCACTTGTTGAAACATTATTATTATTATTATTATTATTATTATTATTATTATTTTAAATAGCCCAATCATCTTTTAAAGGTTTTTGTGTGAGTGTATGTATCCCGAAGGGTCCTTAATTGGAGAAATAAACATACTATTCTATTCTATTCAGTACCACCACCCCCTCCGCTGTTCTGTTCTGTTCTAGTCTACTCTAGTTTTGCTTACATACTGTGTAATAGAAACGCTTTGATACAATTACATATCAATTTATCTGTCAAACTATCTTTTACACACACATTAATTTATATATCGGCACACACGCCCTAATTTCCATGTAATCAAAAGACATGTAGCAGATTTCAATCAGTTGCTGAAACAAAATTCAAACAGAAAGAACAACGGTGACATCAATATTATCCAATCGGAATCACTTCCGGAATGTAAATAAGCTTGGAGGGGGAGCTTGAGTGCGGGCATTTTGGAACTGCAGACTTCGATGGTTTGGTGGACGAAATGGGTCGGAAAATAAACGATTTGACGCAATATTTGCATCGGAGAATAACAGCTGCAAAAAGATAAATGTATGTCGGATCGATCGAGGTATGTGTTTCGTAGGAAGTGTTTGTAAATCATCTGAAATGCGCAGACAAACCAGCGTGGGGTAGCAACCGGTGTCGAAGCGACTTTCCTCCCTTTGCTCTATATAACCACCCGGTACATCCTGACACGTATTTTCAGTGGCTCCAAGAGACAAACCGTATGACCCGAGTCCCTGTGAGACGGATATTAAAAGAAAAAAAAAACAGATTCCCCGGCGCGTTGGCTGTGAAACGGTTACAAAATATAGTGCCGTATTTTCGCAAATCTTAACGAATATTTCGTTGAATTTATGCAATAACAGCGATCAAACATTTTTTCCAATGCATTAACGTTTGCCAGGTCCCTTGGGAGATGTTGAAAACCTCGGCCTTCGGCCTCGGTTGTCATCTCCCTCGGGACCTGGCAAACGTTAAGGCATGGAAATCCATGTTTGATCCCTATATTGTTTACATACGCACTTAGACCATTTACGTCAAATTGGCAGATTTGTGCAGTATGCAACTAAGATATCCGCACAGATATTCCAGAACACATCTGTAAAAAATGTGTAGAGTTTAGCTCCGACTACCGCAGTATTTTTCCAATAGTGCAAATTAAAAAAATGCTGAATGGGCTGCTTCAAAGGAAAATAAAGGAGGCCATGATACAAGATGGGAGTATGTGTACACAATTTAGATGATTTCAGGCTGTAATTTCAAGGTAAATGTAGCTCTGGCTTTAATAGCGACCTTTCCGACGCGTTCAATGCATACACTCTTTTCCTTTCACTTCGTACAACGCAGCGCGTCTGCTTCGTACACACAGATTATTGTGCTTCTCATTCACTGATACAGTTTGCGCGTTCACTGATTTAGTGCGTACATTGCTAAATGGGTTGTATCTCCTAAATGCTTGCATTTTATGGCACGAAACTTTTATAGTTTCAGGATTACCTTCCGTCGTAACCACTTACAACAGCAAATTTACATCATGAGCTTTGTTTTATGGAAAATGAAAAAAGCCGCCGTTCAGAAAATTAATGACACGAAATCACCTTGCAAGCCAATCGGTTCCTTATAATTTTTCTAATATCTTGTTTTGACAAAAATATTTCAAAATAGCAGAAGGTTAGTATAATTAGCTTTGAATAAAGGGCAACTGAAGTGGTTATAACACAAAAAATAACACCATTTACCACTTTAAGTAGCAGTACCCTGCTCCAAAAAACTAAAATAAACTGTTCGTTCACTGATTGGCTGCGCGTTCACTGAATTCTGAGCGACCATCGATTCTTCAGTGTGCTACTGCTGTCTTAAGGTGTAAGCGTACATCTTTACGTTTTCGGACATTTTCACAAAGAGGTCAACTTTTTGTAAACTTCCCGTTTGCTTCCATCACCAACAAAGCGCTTCCAAAATGAGATCTACTCTTACAGGAAAGACGCTCGGCAAATTCCGTGAATCAGATCTCGGAGATACGAGGGGCGTTTCAGAAATAGTGTAAGTGAGTCTGCAATTTCGAGAAATGTTGACCGATTTTAGAAATTTATGTCTTAACCTTTAGGTTTTCACATCACCCAAAGACCTTCATTTAGAAAATTTCATTCACTAGTATATTCGTCAAAACATTACTTGACAATTGTTGTTAGGGTAGGGGCACTGGGCACTGATGGACTAATTATTTATGTGAAGACACATTCATATTTTCTTATCTCCGGATACAAATCCGCTCTGAATTGATACCTATAATATCTGTTATACTGATTTTTTTCAGGTATAAAGGTCATTATATCAGCTTTACTAAAACATAAAATTTCCTTTGGAGCAATGTGCATTTCGTATGACGTCACTTCCTGTTCTAAATTGAAATGTAAAGTAAGCTTTTTACATTTTGGTTTTGAGGTCATTTAAAGTGAAAGTGAAAGTTTGATGGCAGCTATGAAACAAAACATGATTGAAATTTAATTCGTCATGCTTAATTTTTGATATAGATATTCTTTTGCGGCACCTTATGCTCTTTTGTCAGTGGCCTACCTGAATTTATACGATACGTTATCCAAGTTACCCACATATTTCAATGTCAGTATTTCATATGAAATAAGACTCTTTCAATTCTGTGTATACATTTGGTTATCATTATGTCCCTCTAACTTTTGACATTACGTAAACAACGTTAAATATATGTAAGAAGATGTTTCATTTTATTGCTTTGTATTTTACATGAATTGCTGCTACTTTGCAACTTCCGGCGCGGACTTTGCACCTGTATCATCCATTTTATGAGTCATATCATGTCAGTCGTAACAAAACATAGTGTCCTTATCATTTCAGTAATAAACTGTCTGTCATTTGTTGCAATTTGATAAGTCTAAGTCAAACACCACAATTTATTGATATAATGCATTTATAATAACTTGGCATTTATATCTACCAAGACGGACGAAACAGAAGAGCAACCTTTTACATTTATAATACTGAACCATAAGGCGTTTCATCTTACAAAATGACCATGCATTTCATTGCTCCTATATGACTTTTACACGTCAAGTGAAATATATGACTGTTTTGCATTAGCGCTATGGAAAAAAGTACGGTAATGCAAACTTCTATTGAGTAGTATATATATGTTTTACAGGAATTTATATAGGATATACTGTTGTCTTAAGGTGTAAGCGTACATCTTTATGTACAAGGGTTGATCCAGAAGTAATGTCACTGTGTCCATAGCGCGATTATTCACCGTAGCATTATTATAAAACTTATATCAAGATACACAGTAGTTCAGTTCTGATTAACATAATAAATATAAAGTTGGAATCTTTTCCCTTTCCAGTTATAGAGACGTTCAAAGTATGACACCGTCGCCATCGCGCCGCATGTTAAAATAGCGTTAATAACAAGAACACAATTTTCAAAGGCAAACACAAATCAAAATCAAACTAACTCGCCAAATCAGATGAAAATTTTATACGATAACGAAATATATTCCTGCCACACACTGTCGAAACTTTAATATCGTCATTGCAGTTTGAAGTCCGCCAGGTAGCGCTAATGCTTGTAATTGCCAAATGTAAAAATGCTGATTTCCGACAAATGCGTTTGCAGATACATATGCGCTTTTGTCACAAATTAGAAATATTACCATTAGAGACTCTTGGCTGTTTAATTAGACATGCGGTTATATAACTGTCAATATGAGGTTTGTGTAAGGGTGCAATCAGTGCTGTAAGGGTGCAGACGAGTCGCTAGAGGATCGTCCGAATACCTGGAGACCTTTATGTGCAATGTCAGACAATGATGTCAATCTTGCCAAGACCCCATATATGAAGATCGATGTTCTGCCATTCGAAGATTTTGTAAATTCTTGAACATGAGCTGCGGGGCTGTTCAAATAACATTGCAAGACGAGATAAACATGGGTGAACAGATATTAGTGCTATGCTAGAACAATAAATATGCTACTTAAGACATGACACAATATCCAAACTTCGTCTGGAACGTCAAGAACGTCATTGACGTGCGGCGCGTGTCGTCACCATGCCTTCTGTCTATCTTGATATCTCGATTATTGTGCACTATAATTTTATGAAATTTTCAGACTATACTGCAAATAGAATAAGGTACATGAGTACGAAATTTTGTTGCTCTCTCTACATTCTACACGATTTTATAGCTGCAGTGACTTTACTTCTGGATCAACCCTCGTATTTAGACTTTTTCACAAAGAGGTCAACTTCCGCTTGTTTCCATCACCAACAAAACCATTCCAAAATGGGTCTACTCCTGCAGGAAAGACTCAATCGGAACATCGCTCTGCAAAGTCCGTGAATCAGACCTCGGATGTATGTTCGACGAAGAAGTATGTTGCAAAATGCCGAAATAAGTATACGCCGAAGACGTAGCTCTCTATGTCAACGAACGATGCTTAATTCTCGACCTGCGACCTTTCAGCTATTGCACGGACATTCATTTATTGCTTTGATGTTGGTAAAACAAAACAGCCAATTATTGATGCCGAGATAGAAAATACATATTATGTTTCTTTTCATTTTATAATTTACTCGGTGCGACGCATACGGCTGCGGCCATCTTTGCTTATGTCGTTGTTCCTAACAATTTAAGTAGTCCCGCGTAATACATCCGAGGTTGATTCACGGAAATGGCCGAGCGATGTTCCGATTGAGGAAAGACTTTGCTCCAAGGAGAACAAATTCTTTTCTGTTAGTGTTAATCTCTGTTGAGAAGAGAGACAAAAGGAAAATGGCAGAATTGTCTCCCCTGAAAAGTTACCCATTCACCTAAATTCCTATTTCAGTTACTGCCTTGCAATGCTATGAATGCATAAAATGTAACGACCCCTTCCACTCTAAAGGTGTGAAAATCAGCGAGTGCTCTGGTGGGTGCGTGAAGCAAAAAGCCGAAACAATAGGACGTATAGCCGGAGAGGATATTAAGGAAGGCGGTAAGTGAAAACTTTAAACAGATGAGACTTCCGGCATGATTTGGTAAAAAAAAAATAAATAAAAAGAATACGAAAAAAGAAACATTTATGCCTCCGTAATTACCTGTATCGTTATCCCTCATCGTGCCATTGTATGGACAGAGATGACAATAAAGAGATTTGAATTGTATTGTAAACTTGAGCGGAACTCAGGTTTCTCCCACCTTTGCATATATAAGATAGGCCCTCAGCTCATATAAGAAACTGCTTTTTCTTTTATACTTTTCAATGAATTATAGAGATTTCTCGGTGAAATCGAAACTGATAATCTCACTGTTTCAAACAGTGAAATTATCACTTTCGATTTCAATGTTTCAGAAATAGGATTTTTGTGAAATAGCCTCAAATTTTTTGTTGATTAATTGGCTAAATCTTATCTGGCTTGACAAAATTACGTCACGCATGTTTGCACGTCATTACGACGTTAATGACGTCACTTAATGCGCCAACATAACATTGATACTGCACGCCACGTCAGGCCGCCTAAGTCTCCTGTAGGCATTCTTACTTGGCAAATTTTTTGTGATCTGTTTATCAAAATGATATTTGAAGCTATTTTTCAGTTGCAAACTTGGTTTACAACTAATATCATACCAAATAAACACGCTGGAAGCCCAAATTTACCGCAGAACGGCTAGAAAAAATGTTGTGTTTCTTTCGTGATGGCTGACGTGCTTGAATAAACAGAATTATTGCGATTTTCAAGCATAAAAGAAATAGAAAATTTGACTTTTCCAGTGTAAGATCAATTTTTATTTCACTCATGAACACCAAAAGTGGTATTTACACTCGTGGCTTCGCCGTTCGTGAAAATACTGCTTTTGGTGTTCATTCGGTGAAATAAAAATCGATCTTACACTGAAAAGTCAAATATCCTGTATATCATATGACGTCGCATCTGAGAGTGTAATAAAGCCATGCATTAAAAACGATAATCGACTGGTGGATTAAATATGCAAATTTCGTCGTAACGTTAAGCGTTGACGTCCATAAAACGTCGCTTTTCTAATGGGGTAATCGTGACGTTTTAGTGAAAAATTTACTAATAAAATGCGAGTTTAGTGTCATATGATAAATAGAATCTTGCATTCGTACTCCTGTATTACTGAATTTATTAAACTCGTTGGTAAAAACGATAAGATGCTCGGCAGAGCCTCGAATCTAATCTTTTCCCCAACTCGTTTAATAAATTCAATAATACATGAGCACTCCTGTAAGATCCTTTATATCTTAAACCTGGCAACATCTTTCTTATATTAGCTACCAGATTTTTTCCAATTTTTGACTAACATTTTAATTTTCAACGAATAAAATGGACACGCAAGCATGTCGGATGATGTTTGATAGCAGATAATAGCAAACCAACCAACGAGTTGTTTGCCGCCGAACAACGAGTGTTGGTTGCTTTACAATTAAGGCGTATTTCTGTTCTATTCTATTCTGTCCCGTACCACTTAGGCTTCGAAATTTTTGTGTCACTGAATTTCCGGTTGGCGTTTTTCTTTCTATGGAGAAACGAGACGCTGGCATTTTTAATGGACGAAAATAAATTCCTGAACTTCCGCCGCCACTTCCCTGGCAACACGCGTCTGAATTCCAAAACAAATCCTATGATGGCCGTCAGAATATTCAGCTAGGCCGTACAGCTCGAAGAAAAAACCAACCCTTACCTTTTAACTGCGGCGTCTTGGCATCTGTTTATTGGTGACACTCATTATATTTCTAGGTCGGCAGCAGGCAGATGCACACGTGATATAGCTATAGCTAGCAAGCTTTACAACTGTCTAGAAACGACAAAGGCTGATGGAGAGACGGAGTCTTTCTGCAAAACAGCTTATGACTTCCACTAGGCCTATCGGTTTTCCCTCAGTTATATAAATAATCTAGTAACCGATTGGATGAAGCACCAGTGTGACGTTGCATTTTTTATGTGTGACGTCAAAACCAGTACTGGATGCGTTCGGGGTTTTGCCAATGTCACTATTGACATGCTAATGACGCTCTGAGTTTCAATATTGGCACCATTGCCGGCATTGGCTATACCAATGAAACCAGCATTGCCGACCATTGGCTGCCAAAACTGCAGACAACTCAGGGCGTGGGAAAAAACACCATGGCGGGAAATTTGCGTCATTCAACATGGCAATTTATTGAACCCATCATAAACACCCGAGTTGACACAGGAGAATTTTCCCCACAATAATGAAAGAAAATTATAAAAACTAAAAATTTCTAAGCACAGAAAAATATTGGACTTGCAATGGTGCTATAGGCGCCATCGGCTCTACCAATAGTACCATTGGCTCTACCAAAAAACTGCCAGTGCAATTTTGCCAGTGGTGCCAACGGTTGCCAATGGCACCATTGGCTGCCGATACTGTGCAGGGTTTTACGGTTGCCAGTGGTACCATTCTCTCTCTCTCTCTCTCTCTCTCTCTCTCTCTCTCTGTCTCTTCAAAACACCTGGCACCTGTTCTGTCTCTTACCTAGGCCTACTTTTTATACCCGGCCACACGTTAGTGGCGGAGCATTATGTTTTCCTGCTGGCTGTCCGTGTGTCCGTCCGTCCGTCGTACGTACGTACGTCCGTCCGTCCGTCCGTCCGTCCGTTCGTCCGTCCGTCCGTCCGTGAGCACTTCGTTTCCGTTCGATTACTTGAGTATTTATTAACGGATTATCTTCAAACTTGGCATGTGCATTGGTCTTGGGTTGGGAAGATCTCGGTTGGGATTGTTAATGGGCAAATTTCGATGTCTTCTGATGGAGTTATTGCCCTTGGCATGGTCTTAAAAATAGTGTTTGGTCTGTAGTTCCTTTACACTTTGGTATATCTTGATGAAATTTCACAGAAATGATCAAAGAAACATAAGCTTCCTGTTACAAGCAGAATTTTGTCCGCCTGGGTTATCTGCCCCTGCCCTGGGGCTATATACATGTATGAAATAATGAAAAAAAATGTATAAAATTAGAGTTGAAAGGGATTTTTCTGAAACTTGTAACAAATTATCATATTAATGTAAGCTTTATGTCTTGATCAAAATGTTGTCCCCCAGTGGTTATCTGCCCCTGACACAAGCTGTATACATGTATGAAATCATGCAAAAAAAAATATATAAAATCAGATTTTTGGTAAACCTTGATGAAATTTCATAGAAAGGATTTAAATAACATAATCTTTCTGTTACAAGTACATGTAGTATTAAGTCCACATGGGTTACCTGCCCCTGCCCCAGAGCTATATACATGTACAAAATTATGAAAAAATTCTGTATAAAATCAAAGATGAACAGGATTTTTCTGAAATTTGCAATACATTGTCTAGGTAATATAAGCTTCATGTCATGATGAGAAAATAAAAGATAAAAGAAGGGGTATTGGTTTGCTGTGGCGGGGTATTACGCAGTCGTTTACGATGCTTTTATTTTATTCTCATTTCATTATCATTTATTTAATATCTCGTGATACGAATGTGTTGTTCAGATGTCGACCGAAAATGGTAAAACCAATCAATCAACAATCAATAAATCAATCAATCAATTAATCGGTCTCATAACAAAAAGAGCTATCCATGCAGCTGTGCTAAAATTTTCTTGTTTCAGTTTTTTACTGGAGTCATAATGTAGGTGGGTTGCAATTTAGGGGGCGCCTATTTCATATTAGGTTTGTGATGTCACTCAAATTCAATGACGTCTACAAAACCAGTTTTAAACGTCGCTAGCAAACTTGACGTGCGTGACATAAGAGGCAAAGCTGCATTCGTTTTCGCCCTCTGGACGATAAAATAGTCAACATATCGTGTTTTCCGTCTACTTTTAAGGTGAAAACAGTGCTTACACCCATTTTAGGACCCGATAAACACACTGGGCTGCTCAAAATTTACTTCAGATCGTTGGTTAAAAAGTTGAAATTTTCCTGTTCTGAAGCCTTATCCGACTTGAGGTTTAAAATCCGCTTACAGTTGGAGAAAATTAATCCATTATGTGCCAGTCCATGTAGGATAGGTAAATCTCACCCTCGGGGTCGGAATTTCAACCAGGGACTCGGCAAGCTCTATCCTACATGGATACTTAAGATGGATTGTTATAAATTTCGATTAGCCCGAGGGATACAGTACCTGGGTATTACTCAGATTTACACATCATTAAGTAAATAGGCCTATGCTGAACGTGCACAGTGTATGCGGTGTCGCGTGAAAAAGCATTTTTAGCAGAAATGTGCAGCAGTGCAACTCATTAGAGTGGACAATTTTTATCTCAGAGCCTATGTATGCCTAGTGGACCCTTCCTTCTGTATGTATTGGATCAGTCCAGTTGTTATTTAAGGGGTATCAGGTTTGGTTTATAATTATTATTTTTATGCCCCCGCCATAAAATGAGGGAAGGGCATATACAGTTACCCCTGTCCGCGTGTGCGTTTGAGTGTTTGTTTGTTCGTGTGTTTGTATGTTACCAGAATTGTGTCCGGACCATATCTTTGTCCTGCATGGTGGGATTTCATTTTTTTGAACAAATGATTATCATGATAAGACGATGTGCCGCGTGCAAGAACCATCTGGCTAGCTCAAAGAGCAAAGTCACATTCTCTTCTTGAACTTTGTGCATAAGCCAAAGTATACATGTTTGTGTCCGGTCCATAACTTTGTCCTGCATGGTGGGATTTTAAAATTATTTAGCATAAAAAATCATCATGACAAGACGATGTGTCGCTTGCAAGATACACATTGTTAGCTTTAAGGTCAAGGTCACACTGTGCACGTAAGCTTTGTGCATAGGCCATAGTGTAAATGTTTATGCCCGGTCCATAACTTAGTCATGCTTTGTGGGATTTCAAAATTATTTGGCATAAATAATTATCATGAAAAGAAAATGTGCCACCTGCAATATCCATGTAACTAGCTCAAAGGCCAAGGTCACATTTGGCACTTAAACTTTGTGCATAAGCATCTGATTCAGTGAAAACATTTTCGAGTCTAGATGGATGGTGGAATTTCAAAATCATTTGGCATAAATGATCATCTTGACAAGACGATGTGCTAAATGCAAGAGCTTTGTCGCAAGACTAAAGGTCAAGGTCACAGTCCGCACTGAAATTTTATGCATAGGCTACCGCGAGAACCATAACTTTGTCATGCATGGTGGGATTTCAGTAACTTTGTCCTGCATAGTGGGATTTCAAAATTATTTGGCAAGAGGATTCATTTCGCTGAATGACCATGTCTATAGCGTAATCGTCAAGGTCATAGTGGGCACTTAAGCTATTTGAATAGGCTATCATGAAAACATGTTTGTGTCATAGTCATGTCTAAGGTTTGACTGCAAAATAAATGTAAGGTACTTTGCCCAAATTAACAGATCCTTGATCCTAAAAGAGTCAGTACCTTAATAAAGGTGCCATCTTACCCAAGGCACTAGGCGGGGGCATCCGTGTCCTATGGACACATTTCTAGTTCTTTTCTGTGAGACACAAATATCCTTTCTTCTTATACAAGTAGTGTAGACCCTGTCCAGACGCCGCGTATTGCGGTGTCTGATTTGGTTCTTCACTGTTTGTCAATGTCTTTTTATGGGACGCTAGGTATCAGTGGGTTTAATACAAAACGTAAAGACTATGAGGTACGATCAAAATGTTCTCGGCATTTTGTACTTCGGAAAACCCAGGAATAAAAAGTTGGCTATTATTTTTCAATATAATCTCCCTTCATCTTAATGGACTTTGTCCATCGCTGTTCTAATTTGCTTATCCCTTCAAAATAAAAGTATATATTATCCTGGTCCCCCATGTCCTCATTTACTGCATCTATGACACCTTCTTTGCTTCCATATTGTCTACCACGAATGTTAGTTTTCAGCTTTGGGAACAGATAGAAGTCAGAAGGGGCTAAACCAGGAGGATTTGAGGAAGGGGGGCTGAGGAAGGACTTCGAAACCGCATTCAGTAGCAGCAGCCATGACAACTTGCGGCGTGTGAACAGGTGCATTGTCCTGCAAGAGCAGAACGTCTCGAGACATCTTTCCTCTCCTCTTCCTCACAATCTCCTGACGCAGCCGCTTCAGGTCTTCTGCATGAAATGCGCCGTTTATCGTGCGACCTTGCTGAAGTTGATCATCCATGATTACTCCCTGAATATCCCAAAAGATAGAGACCATCACCTGCCCTGCTGAAGAAACTCTCTTAAAGAGGTGGTGGTGAGCCAGGGTGCCTCCAATGCATGCTTTGCTTTTTACATTCAGTATCAAAGTGATGGACCCATGTCTCATCCTGGGTCAGAACTCGGTCGATAAATTCCTTAGGGTGTTCTTAATAGCGAGACAAAATTTTCCTAGAATTATCGAGCCTGGTTCTTTTCTGATCTTCGGCAACTTTCTGGGGATCCATCTTGCCGAGACCGAGACATTCCTAAGACGTCAGTCAGGATTGACTGAACTGACTCAAAACGTATGACAACTTCGCTGTCTATATTTTGCAGGTTTCGCCTCCTGTCAAACATGACCAGACTGTGTACAATCTCAACATTTTCATCTGTGGTAGCCTCTTTGGGGCGCCCAGACCGTTCATCATCTTCAACGCATTCCCGCCCCTCCTTAACTCAGCAGCCCATTTCTTCACTGTGCTATAAGAAGGAGACTCTTCCCAAGGGTTTCCATGAAGTCTGCATGAATTTCCTTTGGAGACATTCCCTTCTTACAGAGGTACTTTATTACTGCTCTAACTTCAACTTTCTCCATTTCATCAGTTTGACACACCCTTCTCCTCTTTACAGTGATTTTCTGGTGTAACCAAAAGCGTCTGAATCCTATTCTCGAAACCTATTAACTTCAATAAGATTAAATTGTCGACTGATCGGGGTTTTGTGTCAATATATTGAATCTAAGTATATTGGGCCGAGCATTTTTTGATCGTACCTCGTACTTGTAACAACCAGTTTAAGCATGCACACGATAAAACAAATCCCGTAGATTTTACGGTAAAAGATCTGACAACCGGCTGCAAGT
The DNA here is from genome assembly GCA_963989385.1 of Ctena decussata. NCBI lineage: Eukaryota > Metazoa > Mollusca > Bivalvia > Lucinida > Lucinidae > Ctena > Ctena decussata. The sequence continues at coordinate 13,476,847 of OZ022515.1, read as the reverse complement.
CCTTTTTCCGTATAAAGTACGAGGTGAACCGTAGTTATTTTTTTAGACGGAAAAAAATACTGCATTGCGCTGCACTGCATTGTGTTAAAACCGTTTTAGCTCACGCGAGCCAGCGGCTCCGGTAGAGCTTATAGGATGGTATGGCTCTCTCGTCCGTCGCCCATCCGTCGTCCGTCCGTCCGTCCGTCGTCCGTCCGTCAACATTTTCAACGACTTCTCCTCTGAAACCGCTGCCTTGCCAATATATGGCAAACATTTAAAAATCTTCTTCTCCAAAACTAATAGGCCGATGGCCTTGAAACTTGGTATGTAGCATTGGGTAAGCAAGTACTACCAAGATTGTTCAAATTAAGACATTGGTGTGACCTTGAATTTTTTTGGGTAAGGTCACATTTGCTTTCTGTAGCTTTTATATGGGAAAATGCTAAAACACAAGATTTCTTGGAAACTGTTGAAGGTTTTGACTTGAAAATTGATACATACAGTCTTCCTTATGAGTACATGAAAATTTACGCGTACCAGAGGTTAAGGTCATCCTTTGACCTTTGACCATGGTCTCTCATATTTTGACAATTTCACACATCTCCTCAAAAGCAACTGGGCCAATTGTAATCAAATTGTATATAGAGCCTCTAGGGGGCGGGGGGACGAAAATTTGTTGAAGCGGTCGGAGTCACATGACCAACATGGCCGCTATGCCCATATATGGCAAAAACCTTTACAAATCTTCTTCTCCAGAACCAAATGATCGATGGCCTTGAAACTTGGTATATAGTATCAGGTACTTGAGTGCTATCAAGATTGTTCAAATGATGACTTTGGGCTGACCTTGACCTAATTTAAGGCAATGTCAAGTATGGGAAAATGGTAGAACACATGATTTCATGGCATGGACAGAAGATTTTGGCCTAAAATTGGTATACACAGTCGTCTTAATTAATATATGGAAGATTTGCGGTTACAAGAGGTCAAGATCATTCTTTGACCTCTGATTGATGTCTCTCATATTTTGACAATTTCAGACTTCTCCCAAATTTCACTGGGTTAATTGTAACCAAATTTTATGCACAGTCTCCAGGGGCTGGGGGAACGAAAGTTTATTTCAGCGGTCTAGGTCGCATGACCTACATGGCCACCATACTCAGATGAGCGATTCAGGACCTCATTGCCCTCTTGTTTGTAATACTGCATTTGATTTTGTTTATTTTATTATTACATGCAGTTATAAAGAAAGTAAATGCGGATTGAAAATAATAATAATAATAATAATAATAAATAATAATAATAATAATAATACAAGTTTTTCATACATGCAGTAGGTTTCCATATTAAAAACTTAAAACCTCGTTGGGCCTGGCAGCGAGTTGCCACGTCTTCTTCGGGATGTTTTTACAGTTTAGGGAAGACCCTAATAAGATTCCAGTTTTACTACGCTGTTAAGGTGGTAATTTATGGTAAATGTAAAAATCTGCATAAAAACATAAAAAAGTAACGTATCTCCCTGAAAGTTAGCAGACTTCTTATTTTTGTTGCCCTTTACAGTTTAGAATACAAAATTGACATATATGCTGCTTAAAAAGTGTTTTTATAAGGAAAGATCAAAGGGTAATTTTCTGAGAATAAATCTGAAAAAAATAATATCGTTATTGAAAATTAACGTAGTGCTGAGGGTGCATTATTGCATAATGAAGAGCGTCCTAGCAATTATTTATTCTAACTCTTTCTCAAATTGTAATGTAGACCAGATGAAAACGGTAGCTTCTTCTCAAATGTTCAACCATGTACAAAGTAAATGTACACTGGACGTATTTATTAAATATAGGGTAGGCAAGCATACCTATGTTAACACCTACAGTATAATTAATACATTACTGACATGATCAGAGGTGTGTAGATGAAATTGTTCAACCTTGTTAAAATGGTCTCAACTGTCTCACCTGTGTGTTTTGACAAAAAAATTTGGACACAGACTGCTTCTTTTTTCATCTGCTCAGCCTGATAATGTGTGAAAGAGTTTGAAAAAATATATTATGCAACAAGGTACTCTAAGCACTAAGTATATTTTCAATAATGATATTATTTTTTCAGATTTATTCGAAGAAAATTACCCTTTGATCTTCTCTTATAAACACACTTTTTAACATTAACAAATGCTGCATTTTTGGATTTTAAATTATGAGAAACAACATAAAGAAGGCATCTGCTAAGTTTTGGAAAGATCAGTGTTATTTTGAGTATTTTATGCAGAATTTTGTCTTTGTCCCAAATCAGTGATTATCGCCACCTTAAGACCTTATACATGACGCATATCGCATCTGAATTGTTTGATAACACCCGCAGCGTTTTTTTTTTGTTTGTTTTTGTGTTTTGTTTAGTTTTGTTTTTTCGCCGTTTAATGTTTAAAGCCGCTGTACATAGCCTTTCTATGTCTGAATGCCTCAAAGGATGGATGGATAGATCGATGGATGACTTACGATTTTATGTCTCTTTCTAGAGTATTTCAGTCATATCAGAGCAATCGGAGGGTGATAACGAAGGGCTGAGTGCAATGGTTTTATATTGACTCTTAGGGGGACGTGCACTCGAGCATAATAACTCTGAGGGGGACACGGCAAACCAACTGAAACAAACTGGAAATTTTCGTAAATGTTTTTCAAAATTTATTCGGTCAGTTATAAAATTTGCTTTCCACAATACCGAAAATGTTTTAAGTATTGGAACAGATAAGGGTTTCAATCGGAACACCGTTCGTCCAATTCCGTGAATTTCACGGAATTGGCCAAGCGTGCTCTGATTGATATAGGTCAGAAACCAGCTCAGACTGGGTAACCTTACAAGAGTACCATAATTTTCCTAAAATAGAACAGTTTGGGGCTACAATGTAGTAATGCGTCCAAAATACCCCAATGAAATTTCAAACAACGTAGGCCCTGATCTGACTGCTCCTCCTGCTCCTTAAGGAGCAGTTTGATCTGGGACTGCGCAGTGTGCTCTGATCTATTTGTCCCAGCACTCAGATTTTAAAGATATTTATACTTATATCCGCTCAAACGTAGTACTCTACTATTTTGCAGATGTGCTGCGGCTTTGCGCCCAAATGAAGGATGAAGCTGAATGCAAGGAAAAGGAAATCGACGGAGTTGAAGTCGAACATTGCTTTTGTGACAAAGAACTCTGTAACGGAAGCAATGCACTCGAGGTCTCCATAGCAACGGGCATAATGGCGATAGCTGCAGCTGCTTTGAAACTTTTTCTTTAGATTCAATGTACATGTGCTCTTTGCAAAAGTCAATCCTTCTTATAGAGTCATCCATGGCAACGGGCATATTGGCGATAGCTGAAGCTGCTTTGAAACTTTTTCTTTAAGTTCAGTGTGTTCTTTGCAAAAGTCAAAACTTCTTATTGTGTCATGCAATGGCTGCTTACAGGTAGCTCCTTAATAAAGGTTCATTGACACTGTATTTTTATTCAAAGGACATGAAATTGGTGATTGCTGAAGATACAGAGGGTGGAAAAAAATGTTCGTAAAATCGTGACGTTGTCGTTAACTTCCGTGCATTTTCATTTTTGCTTATATGAATCATCTGAAAAGCATAAAATATAATACATGCAAAATTTACTAATGTGTAGCTAAATGCAATACACAAAATATTTTCGTATGTTTGCGATCTCTGGTTGCAGAGTTGAGATAGTTTAACAATACTCGTAGTGTAACATTTTAGAAAACCCCGTTTTCATTAACGTCAGTGATCAGTGATGACGTTAGCAATATCTACCACAAGAAAATACCTAAATGAGGTTAAAGTGGATCTAGTGCCAACTATAGGTATTAGGAAAACAAGAAATTTATTAGTATTGCACAAACTATTCCGCTAGATATTGGTGCAGCTTTCATGTAAATATCTATTATACTTTTTTCACAATAAGTTTTGTCCTAAAAGAAGAAATGCATTAAAGTCAATGGTAACGTCGTGATTTAACCAACACTTTTGTCCACCCTCTGTAGACGATCCCTCAGTAGGGTGACCCTTTCAGACAGGTTGGACTTATTTGCAGAATGTCAGCCACTAGCAAATTGACAGATTGTCATAAGAGTTAGATATGCTTAAACATGCTTTCTAGTTTAATTTTACCTCTACTTTCCCTGAATATAAGACCAGTCCAGTCCACACACCGTACATACGACCTTTAACAGTTTGGGAGAATCCGGTCGGGTACGGAAAATACAGATGTTTACCGAGCCACCTGCCTTTTCGCGGATGAGTTATTCTCTTTATTTTTTCTACTTTATGCATGTATTATGTGGCAGGTAGGTAGTTATCGTTTTTGTATGTAATCATGTTCATATTTGCATGCCATCGTTTTCGATTTTATCTTCGTTACTGACGCGAAATTTCACAAGAATATGAAAAGGATGAATTTTGCCGTCGAATTTTGTCTTTGTAATCTTAATTTCTCCTAGAAGTAAATAATTTATAAAAAACAATTAATGGTTTTTGGTAGCCAGGTATCTATAGCAAATATAAATTCATAAGTAAGATCACGTTGATAGATAACACTTGAGCAAAAGCGGCGTCTTTCATACCATATGGAATTTTCACGTATACGGGTCATGGCAGTTGCTTTCTACGGAAGAAAACGGACGGATGAAATACATTTCGATACGGGTATAACAGTCATATTGAAGTAAAACGTTTTGCAGTGTTGGCCGAAGGTGTTGGACAGTTCGCTCCTATTTCTGTAATGTACTTGTTGTCTTCAACATTTGAATTGATAAGGCACGATTTTATGTCGCAGCACATCGTCACAAGCCAAGGATGCCTTAATAAGCCTCGTTCACACGGGCAAAGTTCCTCTGACTAAGTAGGTTTGTCATAGAAATATGTGCTCGTGTGAATGACAAAAAATATGCCAAATTAAACTTTCTTTGTTAAAAGTTCTGTGACAAAGAAACTTTGATCGTGTGAAAGAGGCTTTACGTACCCTTGGCCAACGGCATATTCGTAAAACGATTTTCCCACTGCGTCATTTCTTGGATGCGAACAACATCCATCACAGCCACTCAAATTATCAGTAACAAAATATTTTCCGCATAATAGGCGCTTTGTCGGTAGAAAATATCGTGATAGACGGACACTCGGCGTCAGGTGTGTGCAACTATAGTAACGCACTGCTGAGCCATTTGGGGAACGTCGTTACGAGAATTGAAACAGAACAGAACAGAAAACATCATGGATACCGTTAACAGTTACCAAACAGGACGGTTCGATATAGTCTGAAATACTGTCTCAAAGAGCCGTTTAACCCAAAACAACCAACCAACAACCAAACAGGAGTAGACGGCCAAGATTAACCAATTCATTAGTGTTTTTGAACGATCATGCGAAGTTGTGCAAAAAGTGTGTTTTGAAACAGATCTTCTGATCTAAAGATAACACGCCTGGGGAGCAACCAGCTGCAGCCAAAGGGCGGCGCTGTGGGAAATCTGATTTACGAACAGGTCGTCGGCAAATGGTAAGGAACAAAGTGGACTTAGTACCCTTGGCTAGCAAAGATGATCGTAGCAGAGTTTCCCTGTATTTATCAAGAGAAGTTTGTTGTTGATGCGTTTAGGTAGCGCATCACTGGTTGATATCAGCTATGATCATTTTTATACCCCTTTCGAAAGATGGGTCGCATTATGTCGTGGCGTTATCCATCCGTCTAGTTGTAGTTCATCCGTCTGTCAATTAACTTTCATGTCCGCTCTACATCTCCTTGATCAATGCTAGGATTTTTGTAAACTCAAGACACATATTACTACGGGGGTAATACCAATTTGGTTACCTGTGCTTTCGACCGAGTCTGTACTATGCAAAGTGGCTGTCGACCGAGAATACGATCGTAAGCATTACCAGCAACGGTAAATGATACTATTGTTAAAGACTTTCGACCAAGCTGATACTGCTGTCGCTTGTCTCGGTCGACAGCCACTTTTGCATGTATGGTAACTGACTGACTCGGTCGAAAGCACAGGTAGGGAAATTGGTATTACCCCCGTGATTACCCTCCTGCCATGTCACATGTAAAGTACTTGCGGTTTTAACTGTTTGTCACCTTGTTTAAATATACCTTTAGTTTTCAACGCAATGGTCAATATGTCAGGATGAATAGCTAGAATAAGAAGCTAAAATTCGAGGATTCAAAGGTCTTTGGATTTTAATGGATTTTTTTTATACCTTGCCACACGTTAGTGGCGGGTATTATGTTTTCACGTTGGCCGTCCGTGTGTCTGTCCATCCGTCCGTCCGTACTTAGTTTCCGTTCGATAACTTAAGTATTTATCAACGGATTTCATTCAAATTTTGCATATGCGTTTGTATTAAAAATGTCTCTTTTGGGATTGTTAATGGGCAAATTTCGATGATTTCTGACAGAGTAACGGCACTTGTCAATGTATAAAAAATGGTTTTTGGCCTCTTGTTCCTCTACTTTTTGGAGTATCACCATGAAACTTCACAAACATGAGCGAGGTAACATGAGCTTTGTAATAGCAAAGAAATTTTATCCTCACGGGTTATCTGCCCATGCCCTGGGGCTATATTTCGTGTAAAGTCATCTATATAAAATCAGAGTTTGAAGCAATTTTTCTAAAACTTTCAGCAAATGATCAGAGTAATGAAAGCTTCCATAGAGGTTCAAAATTTACCACATAGGAGTTATCTCCTCCTGCCTCCAGACTACAGGAACATATACGGCGTAGAAAATGATAAAATCTATATAAAATCATAAACAGATTTTTCAGAAACTCACAACTGATGATAGAAGTATTAAAAGTTTCTTGTGGTGATCCAAATTTGACCATTAGGGGGGTTGTCTGCCTCTGCCCCATGGTCACATACATGTATAAAATCACAGAAATTGTATATGATCAGAGTGGTAAGTGATATTTTGGAAGCTTTTAGAAAATGATCAGAGTAATATAGTGTCCTGTCATGAAAAAAGCTTTGGGGTCTTGCTGCCCATGCTCTGGCGTTTTTCAGAGAAAAAAATAAATCTGGAAAAATCGGTGAATGAAATAGGTTTGCAGTGGCGGGGTATCACGCAGTCGTTTGCGATGCTTTTATTTGTTGGTAAGATATAAATATTGATTGTGTTTTTTTAAAACTGACTAGACTGTGTCTGCGCATGCACATGCATGTTTTACAGTAGGATAATTAAGGATCTAGTTAACGATGTCTCTACGGGTAAATGGAAACAGTAATGCCCACTTACCATACTTATTTCCCTTAATAAATTATGGGACACTTTAATTATAATGTTAATTTCGAGCCACAGTTTTCTCAAAACTGGTAGCGGACTAGCTAATGATGCCGATCCCAGTTAGCTGGGTTAACACGAAAAATGCAGATAATTCTGTTCCACTTTTTTAAGATAATTACTATATTTTTTCGTTTTACTGAATGAAGTTTCAAAGCGTCTCCTCCTTTCCCTCCCTCTTGTTATCTGTCCAAATTTTTATATTCTATACTTTTTGACCTACTATATACATGTTTCACAACTGCGTCCTCTCTCTCTCTCTCTCTCTCTCTCTCTCTCTCTTTCTTTTTCTTTCTCTCTCTCTCTCTCTCTCTCTCTCTCTCTCTCTCTCTCTCTCATATGTGTACATTTAAAACTGTATTTTGTGTAGACATAGGAAAGGCTGTATTCTATCATAATATTTTTTTTTACATTTGACCCACTTTAAACAAGTCTCACAACTTCTCTCTCTCTCTCTCTCTCTCCCTCTCTCTCTGTCTCTCTTAGTACAATTCCCGTATTCTCGAATGTTTAGCATGAGATCCCCGCAACATGTAAGGTAAGGTCTACTCTGGGTATCGTGCTATAAACAAACAAACAAACAAACAAACAAACAAAATTTTATTCAGTATTTCAGGCCACCGGCCCATTATACAAAACATTTTATAATCCATTTATCATCGAGTGCCATATCGTTCTATATACGGTATATATTTAACATTCATTTATACATGAAATATTCCACCGAGCATAAACATATCAAAAACCGTTCACTGTACTGTACACCGTATCATAACCAAATAATAGATATAGTATTTGGTAATTAATGCAGCGTTTGTAGTTGCATTATAAAATTTAAGAAATAAATGCACACTTTTACATAGAAACTCCAGTGCGCAAAACAAGTTTGAAAGCCCCTATTTTGAGAACTTAACACAATATTAAAATAAAATATTGTGTTAAATTCATATTTGCTTCTTATGGTTCCATCGTCAATTCATTCCTGTGTTTAAAGGCATAATAAATAAATTTAGACAAATTTTGTGTATCTATCTCACTAGAATTCGTTAACCTATTAAAAGTTGCTAGATCAGAATAAGTATCAGTCAATTGTGGTACATTTATCAACCTTAGATGTGAGTATGCAGAGCAATGCATTACAAAGTGTAGCTCATCTTCAACTGCATGTCTGTTACATAAGGTACATAGCCTTTCCTCATAAGGTATATTATTATGTCTACCAGTTTCAACTCTTAATGAGTGTACAAAACATCTCAATCTAGATAAAGCAATGCGAAATTTTAATGGAATCTTATAATGAATATAATTTGGAATTGTAAGAACATCCATAAAATATCTGTAGTACCGTGCCTTATTAGAATCATTGATTTTCATACGCCATTCTTGGTTTCCACAATCTATTAACCTTTGTTTAAATATTTTCAGAAAAGTATTAACATCGCCAACATTTTCATGTATCCAAACATAACCAAGACCATATCGAAATAGCATATTACGTACTTTCGAAGCCCAAGTAATTTTTCCTACATTATCAAGATTTCTTAACATTTTATAACAATGATATGGATATCGATCTTCATCCATTCTAGTAAGCCTTATCCAATATTTAATACATTTAGTAGCATAATCAACAAATAGAGGATATCTGCCACATTTTCCTCTAACAAATACATGAAATGTTTGAGCTGGTAATTTTAAGTACTTTTTACAAAATTTGTCTTGAACATTTTCAATAATTTCAGAATATTCAAACCCCCAAATTTCTGCAGCGTAACACAAAACTGGTTTAACCATAGTGTCAAAAAGTTTAAATAAATCTGTAAATTCAAAATACCCAATACTATTTTGTATTTTAAGTAATGACAGAATAGATTTCCTTGCCTGTATTGCTAATGTATCTTTTGCCCTTGACCATATAAGTTTTGGGGTCACACTTAAACCCATGTATTTATAAATTAAAACAGCTTCAATTTCTTCACCCTTAAAGAACTATTTCTCCGTATTTCTAAGAAAACCGCCATTTCTAAACACAATTACCTTTGTTTTAGACAGATTCACTTTCATCTTTGTTCTATCACAAAATTGTGATGTAATATCAATTTGCATTTGAAGAGCTCTTACACTGTCGCTCACTTCAGCAAAATCATCAGCATATGCTATAGCTAAAATCTCCTCACCATCATTTGTAATTTGTATACCGCGTATTCCAGATTGTTTTAAATCATCTATAAGATCATCGATAAATAAACTAAATAAGATGGGGCTTAATTTACATCCTTGACGTGTACCTATGTGACATGTGAAGTATTTTGTAAAGCTCTGATTATTGAATTTTACACATGAACATAACTGACTATACATTGATACAAGCAATGTCATAAATTTTCCAGTTACACCCTTCCGCCTAAGAGAATTAAAAAGTTCTAAATGATCTACTCTATCAAAAGCTTTAGAAAAATCTATAAAAATACAATAAACCCTACCCCCTTTTTTGCTAAGATATTTTTGGCCCATAGACATTAAAACAAACAAATTATCAATAGCAGAGTATCCTTTCCGAAATCCAGCTTGGGCCTCACTTATTTTCTTACTTTCGTCAGCCCAATTATATAATCGGTTGCATCATTCCGGTAAGAACTTTATTTAAAACATCTATTAGAGATATACCTCGAAAGTTGTTTGGATCTGCTAAAGAGCCAGCTTTATATAATGGACATAAAATACTTTTGCCCCATGGCTGAGGGAATATCCCTGATTCAAAAATCCTATTATAAAGAGACAACAAGACTGGCGCTGTTATACCAAAAGTACTTTTTATCATTCCCGACAAAATACCATCAGGTCCACCTGTTTTTCCTAATTTTAACTGATTAACACTTGAGGTAAGTTCATCCATATTAAATGGTTCATTTAAATAATTATCAAGCAAATTATTATTATTATTATTGTTATTATTATTATCTAAATTTTCAAACCGACTAACTATCTCATCATCATGAAGAAGATTTTTAAATGGTTGTACCACTGATCACATGATATGTCAAATTTATCGGTCTTTTTAGGTTTGAATTTTTTAACTGTTTCCCAAAACAAGTTGAAAACAAGTGAACTAACTAATTCGTTTCTGTTTTTACGTTGAAACTCTGACTTTTTGTGACGGCATAAAATTTTAAACCTATTTCTTATTTCTTTATAGTTGATTAGATTTTGTACTGTACTTTGTCCACGGAACATTCTTAAAAACATATATTTCTGCTTCCTTTATATTTCACAATCTCTGTCCCACCAAGGTTCTTGTATTCTTTTTTGTCTAGACGAATTACTTGTCATACATTTAGCGGCATTTTGAAATAAGTTTATTATCATACTTAACCCCTCATCTAGGCTGTTACCAATCGTAATCGTAATAATTAACCTACTTCTTAATACTTCTTATCAATAAATTGAGACTTCTTGTCTTCTTTCCATGTATATCTCTGAAACATCTCATCAGAACAAAACATGTCATTTTCTTTTTCTTTTCTCTCTCTCTCTTCTTCTCTCTCTCTCTCTCTCTCTCTCTCTCTCTCTCTCAGTACAATCCCCGTATTCTCGAATGTTTAGCATGAGAACCCCGCAACATGTAAGGTAAGGTCTACTCTGGGTATCGTGCTATAAGTGAGACAGAATATGATTCGTCCGCAAGTAGGGTCGATAATCCAGCAGCTTCTGCGAGACCCAGTGTAGACCTTGCACGTTGCGGGGTATTTCATCCACCCAGTTTGAACAGAGTGTTCGCTGTCTGCGTGGAGCTAGCCGAGACCCTTAGCTACTTTTTCAGCGCAGAGCGAAGACTCTGATTAGACTGGGAAGATTCCAAGGCTGATCTGAGTCTACGCTGGAGGCACATACCAGTTTGTTGGTATTCTGTCTATAGGAGCACTGAACTAATCCCGCAGGCACATAACGTCAAAATGGCGTTGTACTGACGTTGTCGAGACATTATGACGTCGCATCAACGTCAGTTCGACGTCATTTCGACATCCTGTGCCCGCTGGGAAGGCTTATGTTTAGTCCAACTATCGCCTTTTATCTTGGATTTGAGCTGCAATGTTAACTTTCATACTTTGTTTTCAAGAATGTTACGAAACGAAAATGAGCTGAACATTACCAAACGAAAAAATCATAGTTACCAAACGACCTGGTCATCAGGCCGTCATCAGGTCGTTTGATTACTATGACTTTTTCGTTTCTAACAGCTCTTTTTCGTATCGTAACAACCCTTGTATATACATAGTTAACCAGGGGTGTGAAAGGTACTCGACTCGATAGGTTACCTTTCACATGCTAAAAGGTGGATTTGGCGATCTCTTGATCTTTCAACGGTTATTGTAAGACTTCGTGCGAGCGCACTGAGATGATGGCGGATGAAAATTAACATTGCATATTTTGTTTTTGTGTCGAGACCTAAGATAGGCGTTTAGTACAGCAAAAAAAGATAACGCTCATAGTGCCAAGAATTTACGCCGAGCTTAGTTTTTTCCTTCTATCTCCACGTGTCCAGCAGGCACATGACGTCTTACCGACGTCAAACTGACGTCGATACGTCGTAATGACGTCGCACTCACGTCTGTAAGCGCCTTTTCGACGTTTTTTGCCTGCTGGTTGATATATAACAAAGTTCAAACAGACTCCTACTATCTGCTAATCAACTGACTGATTTAAAGAATAATTTAAACTAATAAGTATGAGATGGTTATGAATGAAAAAATATTGTATTTTCCTCAAAATTACAAAAAAACAACTCCTGTTAGAAAACTTACCCAGCTTAATACATCGTTAAGTCAATGTCATTCCGTTAAATCAACGTTGATTCTATGTTGATTCAACGTTGTGTGCCAAGTGCATTGGATGGTAAATGGTTGTAAATAACCTAAACTGGCTATATGCAAAACACCGGATTAGTGGACTCTAATGCATTTTGTTAATTTAAATTTTATTTATTTTACATCGATTGCGTTGAAAGCTCACGCGAACTTACTTAAATGCTCTCGATGGCACGGCTGTTTGCGCGTTTGTGGTCCTTGGTTGGTTGGTTGGTTGATTTGATGCTTAACGTCCACGGTAAACAACTAAGGTCATGTCGGGACGGTCAGTTAACCTAACCACACTATTCCTGGGCAGGCTTAAACCTCCTAAGCGGTTAACCAGTACTAAGTGCACATACTTTCGCCAGTAGCTGACAACTGCCCTTCTTGAATCAGCGGAAGGAGAAACGAAAGTATGTGGACAGACCGGGATTCGAACCCAGGACCTCTGACTTACGAGTCAGGTGCCCTACCGATTGCGCTACCCGGCCCGTTTGTGGTCCTATACTGGCGGAGGATCCGGAGTACCCGGAGAAAACCTCCGACCTCGGACGGGCGACCACTACCCTACCACATGACGACGCCGGGATTCGAATCCGGGTCGCAGAGGTGGAAAGCGAGTGCTCTATCCACTACTCTATCCTGGCCCAAATGCATTCTGACCACGAACTGAATGCTGAAGACCACAATAAGACGGTATAATTGAGCAGTCTGGTCTGGGCTAGAGGCGTACTCTTTTGTTGTTGCGATTACTGTAATTCGAGTAAAAAAATACCTGCTAGTGCAGATGGGCGTCCTTAGTGAAGTCTTTACTGCTCCCGGTGTGTCAAACGAACAGTGACTTCTAGACATGAGCGGTTGAGCAGAAAGATCTGACTCCACACCCAAGAGTGCAGTTAGGTATACATGTATAGCTTTATGTTCAGCAAGAACATAGTATTGCTCTGACATATTCGAATGAACTTAAAAACCGTGTGTGTTTGATTACTGCAGACTGGTCTTGGCACTCGCAGCTGCAGCTTTTTCTGACTTGATGTAAACATGGATGGATGGATGGATGGATGGATGGATGGGACGGATGGGACGGATGGATGGATATACGGACGGACGGACGGACGGATGGATGGATGGATTGCAATTTTAAATCAGAAGGTTTGCTATTAAACGTAAACACTCATGTCAAGAAGCGGAAACTGAGGTGGTTTGGTCGCAACTCAAGGTCCTCTGGCTTAGCAAATACAATTCTACAGGGCACAGTGAAAGGAAAAATAAGAAGAAGAAGGAGATGGGAAAACAATGTTAAGAAATGGACTTTGCTAGCTCAGCTAGGGCAGATGAAGATAGGACTAGGTGGAAAGTCATCTGTGGTGCACCAACGACCTTGCAAGGTTATGGGATAGATTAGACTAGACTAGACCAGCTCATGTTCATATCAGCTTAAGCATTATCAGTCACTTAGTTATACCGGGCTGTCATAGATGTGATTTCTTAACACATGAAAGGAACTCCGAGTTATGCATATTCAGATCATCATGTGGACATAATCAGATTGTTCAGGCTTTGCTCAGATCGGCTGTGTATGAATCACATCGTCCTTTTACCTTTTAGAAGACAATGCGAAGATATTAGAAGCTTGCCATTCAGTGTCAAAACCGAGATGTCCACCTGAAAAATCGGTAAAGTAGCATGCGCGTGAGTTGTTACGCATACTTGTAAGATTGAAATGCCTAGTAAACCCTACTGGCCATCACAAATAATGAGACATTTCGTTCTGACACATTACGTCAAAACAACGTTGTAACGACGTGGATGCAAGGTTATGACGCTTTATCATTATCTATACAAGGTTGTTGCGATGTCATAACGTTGCATTGACGTCATCACAAGGTTTCTTAGACGTTGTATGCATGCTGTGTTAAAAGAAGAAAATAGAAGATTGTTGTGCAATATTCGATCTTTTCATACAGAACATATTATGCCCTTGTCAAGTAGCAGAAGAGAACTGCGCATGACGTAACAGCATGAACACATTCTCAATTCAGAGCATAATAGTTCGGCAACTGGAGCTTCAGGTGGATGAGTATACACTTCCAAGGGAAACACCTCTGTCCTTTTCATTTGGAGTAAATCTTTTGGAAGGATTTCTTTCTCTAGGGAGCATAAAAATTCTCAAAAATTTAAAAACCCTGTAAAACGGCGGGAAACGTTGATAATAAGCAGGTTAAGCTATAGCAACAGCTCTAAGTCTTTCAAGTCGGTTACAGTCTTTAAGACTTAACCAGGCCCGACGGTTATAAACTTTTTTGATGCTCAACTCAGCTGAGCATGACATTTTACCTGCAAATATATGGCGATTTACTGGTAAGTACAGTTGTTATTTTGCTAAGTTTACCTGAGTATGAAATTTTCTCTGCTTATAAATATGAAAATGCCAACATCAGTTGGCATTTTCATATTTATCAGCAGAGAAGTTTCATGCTCAGCTGAGTTGAGCATGAAAAAAGTTTTATAACCTCGGGGCTTTGTTCTCCTGGTGTCACAGACGTTGATGAGCGAGGTTCATTAGTACTTTATCGGAGCTTGATGGTTCAATATGGCATTATGTTACTGACAGATATAATTATGTTTACAAAACAATTATTTGGTTATCTAAAATCCAGTTACAGGATACAGTACAATTCTGTCCACGACAAATGTATGACCAATTTAGTACATGTAAATAACTCCGGGTCTTTAAGATATAAAATAGGGAATGAAAATGGCATAACATAATTGAGCCGCGACTCGACAAAACCAACAATGTGGTTGTGCGCCCAGCGCAGATTCAGATCAGCCTGGGCATCCCTTCAGTTTGACCAGACTCTTTGTCAAGTGCTCAAAGGGTAGCAAAGGGTCTAAGCTACCTCCATCGGACAGCGAAGATTCTGATCAGACTGGGCGAATGCCCAGGCTGATCTGAGTCTGCGCTGGGCGCACAACCACATTCTTGGTTTTGTCGTGTCGCGGCTCAATTATGAATTTGCAATTAGAATTTAGTACTTAGTCCCGTCTGTGACAGAACCTACCATAAAAATGAATAAAAACGACCGTGTCTTCCGTATTTGCCGCCTGTTATATTCCTTACCAAATCAAGAGATACCGACTGTCATTTCCCGTATATTTAGCGTCACCTGGCAACCGAATAAAAAGATAAAGGCCCAGAATTATTTTCATCTATTTGCATCGTTTCAGAGAATGAGACAAAATATGAACCCTGGCTATGAAAATTGAAGAAAAAGTCGAGCTAGCTCACCGGAAAATAAGAAAATGATTTACCCGCGAAAATACACGTGAGCACATAAACAACTGCTTTATTCCGTACCGCCTGTGTTTTTACAAAATGTTAATAATCGAATGTACGGTGTGGTCCAGCACCTGACCTAAATTACTCCAGAAACAAATTTGTAAATTTCCGGCTCAGTGTTTAGTTAGGAACAACACCTAATATGTACTGCAAAACACCTATATTAGGCGGTTACTAAATTTTGGCGATATTTACAGTTAAGGCAAAGAGCGCTAGAAATTAAGTCTGCTAATATTTGATTTTCATTACATTTTCATACGCACAGCATGACAGAGGTTCAGATAAAAGGAGTACCTGATGAGTATATGAGATATTTTCATACCGCTCCATTAACTAAACCTTGTGACATGCCATTAGAATCGCCTCGATGAGGCGATTCTAATGGGATGTCACAATGTATAGTTTAATAGAAAAGTTTTTTTTTACAATTTTATATTAAATGTTCTTAGGTATCTGGAGCCTTGGTATGAGCGCCAAAATTGATGTACACCAATATGTCATTTTCAAAAACCGCGAAAGTTTGATACCGCAGATATTACGTGTTTTACAGTACCCACCTTCAGAGGAAGCAACCTTGCCATTTTCATTTCTGAATTGGGGTCAACTCTTAAAGGAAAGAATTTGCTCCTACCTATATGAGTAAATTCTTTCTTTTGAAACTAGACCACTTCTTGGAAGCTTTTTTTAATCCATGGAAGCAATCAGGAAGTCACAAAAGTTGCTCCCCTTTGTTAAATAACTAAGAAAATTTCGGAGGTAAACCTATTTATCTTAACACTACACTTACTATACCAGAAAACGGAAACAAAAGTATGAAATATCTCTAAAGAATATAGCCGGTGCCATATAGGTTATTGAATTCATATTGTGAAATATTCGGCACGAGTTCATATGGCGTCCTTCGCCATATGAACTCGTGCCGAATATTTCACAATATAAATTCAATAACGTTTTTAGGGGTGCAACCCCCCCCCCCCCCCGCCCCCCCCCCCCCTTGAATACTGGATACCGCTTAATTTGAGCTTGAATACTGAATATTCTTTAAAAACGGGCTTGAATACTGAATACTATTAGGGGGAAGCACAATGTAGAACCCTAGTTGATATTAAGAAAAAAATTAGCAGCATGCTTAATAGGCTGATTTTAGTTCAGATTTTGACGCCAATTTACCAATAACATTAAATATTTATTGCTGAGAAACGCAACACTAAACAGACTGTTCAGTTTAACAACTCTGACTCGTTTGTCGTTTCATTGCAATGTTCAACGTGTACTCTCTAATTCCTAAGCTTGTTAACTGTGATAAATGATTTGTGTTTTCGTCAGTAACAGTCATGCTGAAGCTTCTATCTCTCAGCTGCTATCGCAGGGCCGACAACTTGAGGTAGGAGAGATTGGGTGCTGAACAGTGCGTGCCTTGAAAATAATACCAAAACTTCCTCATCTTTCTATATTATCCCATGCTCAATATAATCATTATTCTTCTATTCTCCAAGACCCTAAAATTAATGCAGCTTCTCCGATAGCTCCAAAAATATGCAGGCATGGCATGGTTGCTCCCTGTTTCAATCCGACCTGCATACCTTTAGTATTTTGATCAGCTATTAGCTAAATTAGTTAAAAGGTTTTAAAAGGACATGACATTGAGAAGGAATCTCTGCACAGCGCAGATTGCTGAAAGAAGTCGAAAGTCCCCACTTGTCATAAGCCCTAGGGAGCCTTTGATCGCAACAACTGATTCATGCAAAAGTTAAATGATGCCTGCTTACATTGAATGCATATGGTCACATCTTATTTTCACAAAGTCTTTATTGACAGGAGCCTCATTATATAAATTATTGAATGCCTTGCTATTATATATTTTTGGGTCTTGGTCCCCGATTATGGAACCATAACATTTTTCACAAATTGAAAGCTGGGTAGTACCAAGAAAGTCTCCTACAGTTAGTCAGCCAGGCCATTCTTCGGTCACAAATGCCGCACCTGCCGATGGGAACATAAAAACGTATTGTGGTTTGTATGGTCGGGCACCATGTCGAGATGAGCACAAACATTTCAGACTAAGGCCCCAGCCTCAGGGTTCCAGGGATGGGAGACAATCTACAAATCGATATCTTTCTAACTAGTGAACCGATTCAAATGAAGCTTATTGTGGGCATTTGAGCTGCGACACGACAAAACCAACAATGTGGTTGTGCGCCCAGCTAAGACTCAGATCAGCCTGGGCAGCCACCTAGTTTTATCAGACCCTTTGTTAAGTGCTCAAACGGTAGCTAAGGGTCTAAGCTACTTCCACGCGGAGAGCGGAGACTCTGATCAGACTTGGCGGATGCCCAGGCTGATCTGAGTATGCGCTGGGCGCACAACCACATAGTTGGTTTTGTCGTGTCGCGGCTCATTTATGGATGTAAACTGCACCGTAAATAATACGGTTTGGGAATAGTATATGCCTAGTATATGCCTATTCTGGTATTCCGTTATATAATGCCAGTCCAATGAAATACCAGTTGAAGGTGCTCCATCTAGGTTTGTGATTGATAAACATGTCAATCCTTTCAAATTAGACACCAAACAAAACTTGAATGATAGAAATAAATATTCGCATTTTACACCTATTGACCCATAAACGTTTACTAAAGCGTATAATAACGACGTGACAGTTTATTATTACACACCTGCTATTCCGATTCCCTATTATCTTATAATTGTCTCATTTTTTCATAGAATGCAGATGATTGTACTGCTAAGTTCTGGTGAGAGTAAGGGACCGATTTTCAACGCAAGTCCTGCTGATTGACTGTCGTTTCAGCGTTTTTTTTTGTTTTTTGTTTGGGGGGGTAGGGTCGGGTGCGGAGGGCGGAGGAGGAGTAGATCGAACCTGCGACGGTATCAGGCTGAATGTCTGGTAATCCCCAACAGTGCAATAAGAATATAAGTTTCTTGCATACCAGGCAAGGGTTTCGCGAGTTTTCATCAGTGCTGAAAAAATCTTATCAGACATACCCTTATCCGACCAGTGGGTTAGATAAAATAAACAGAAGACTCTCGTGAATGATGTCAGGATGATGATTTGACTTTTGGACGGTAACACATGTATCATTAGTAAATTTTCTTTTTATTTTATACTTTTATAGGAGATTTACGGTAAGCTAATTGATCAAAATCAGCTGATCAATCGCGCCCTTGGACCGAATCACCACCAGCAAAAATTACGAAGAAACGAAATAGTTCTATAATATTTGATTTAATACTTGCCTTAACTTACAAACAATGACAATCTCACCAACTAAAGTGAATTGAAAATGTATGATTTAATCAGTTTAAGTAAGTAAAAAAAACATTTTATGTGATAATATTCTATATATTTTTAATATCTAACACGCGTATTAATACTCTTTCAAACGGCTGACAGTTGATCGATCGCCGCCATATTGAGGGAACAGGTGCTATACGACGGAAGATTTGCATCACAAAAACCACTGATTTAACGATTACATTGAAACATACTAATAATACGAATTAAAGATCAAAGTAAGTGAATATATCTTCAATCATTGTCACTGTCTATGTATCTAATTCTCTTGTATTTCGGACGAACTGGAGATGTTGATTAAGACGGCAGCCTTGGGCTGACACATGATGTATTTGTGAATTTTGCTGTGTTCCTCGACAGCTGCTGAGATTGGTTGAAGTTTATGTTTACATTTCCATGAATGGTATTTCCAGTTAACATGCCACCGAGATCTGACGGAGTGTAGGCTCTTGGATTATGATACACATTAACAGGAAATACAGACTCTGGGTCTTTTGGGGTGGGAACAGGTTCATTTGGTAACATAAGGCCTAGAGCATTGTTCATTGTAGGCCTGCGGGAACATGTTTCTGTGACAGTTGAAACAGTATGTGTGGCTGGTCTCTTCACAGGGGGCACTGGACGGTTTGATAGTATTGATGAGATGTTTTTAGTCTGATCTGCCTTTAAGTGACTGTAATTATTTAGGCTGTTTACATTCTTGTGGCCAGAGACCTGCACAATTTGATTGGGTGGAAGGCCTTCATCAGTCAATTTCAGGATGAGATGCTTCCTCACGCTGAAAGAGAATTAGTAAGAGATTAGGTGTATTACCACTTGGGATTTTGGCCTCTACCTGTGTAGTCTGACATCAGCTACCAGAACATATTTATCCTTATATGGATCTCGCAAAACAGACTATATAAGAAAAAATACTGTTTTATGTGCCAATTTGTCAAACTACGGCCAGTTCACAAGTGAGAAAGCCAAGTTGTGCGCCTACCAAGGCCCTAACCTAAGCCTAGGCTTTCAAATCAGAGATGCGTAAGCGTTCAACAGTCGTCCAAGTTCTAGTGGATGTCATAAGCTCCAGTTTTCATCCACTTTTGATTAATGATCTGCATATTAAAAATTATTTTTTATCCATCAAGAAAAATATGCCACAAAATCTTGTGTGAGAATAATGTAATTTTGAATGATTCTATGAAAAAAATAGGAGACTTAAATATATGAAAAACACAATTATGCAGAAAACTGACTTCCTCAATAATGGTAGTAACTTTTATAATTAGGAAAAAGTAGATTTATACTTACCATACTTGGCTATAAGACGAGTCTCCTTCCAAAATAACCTCAAATATCTAGGTCCGTCTTCTAAGACGGATGTAGATATTTGGGATCCTTTCGGAAGCAAATCCCAATCTTAGAAGCACATTGGATTTAGCTACTTAGGGTTATTTTGGAGCCAAAAAATCCCCATCTTAGATTCAAATTGATGCGGTAACAGTGAAATGATATTGTATTATTTCGTTTGACATCAAAATAAGTGAGGATTTCCATAACATGTATAGTTGCCACAACCCCTTAATTCAAAATCAGTGTGACTAAGAAAGTATTAAACAAAAAGAACATTTATCAGTACAGCACTCCTGATAAGAGGGAGTATTTAATGATAATTAAGGATAATTTTTCGTATTTCCCAACAAAAACATGTTGTGACCCCTCATTAGAAACATCTTGGCAAGCTGGTTCTAATGAGGGGTCACAACATAGGTCTTTATGCAGAAATATGGAAAATTATCTCTAAATTACCTGTTAACCCTTCTTATCAGGAGCACTGAGTGAGTACCATAAATCCATCTCGTGTGACGAAAAGATTGTATTTTCTCTCATGCTGCGCACTGGTGAAAAAAATCAGTTTTCATCGACACGTGAAAGTATATATATGGTATGCACTACAGAAGAGCTAACATCTTCTTTTTTTTTAACTGTCATTCTACTGCGAATGTTATTTAGTGAAGCGAAGGTGAATAAATGTTGATAATTGCCAATTCTAGAGCCTCAGAGAAAGTTCGGTTTAGAACTAAGAAGATACCTCTAAGATAAATAGTCATTTCTCAACTAAAACATATATATCATGAAACCTATAGAACAGTCTCGGTGAGACGGTTCTAATGAGAGGTCACAGTATATCTTTTTATGGATAAATCTATCCCATAGAGGATATTTACTTTTTTAGGTGAATACCAAAAATATTTCACCGAATGTGTTGAAAACATCTGAATTTTCACGAGTGCGAAGCACGAGTGAAAATTCAGATGTTTCCAACACATGAGATGAAATATTTTTGGTATTCACCTAAAAAAAGTAAATTTTCTTTTTATTTGATACTTTTTTAGGAGATTTACGGTAAGCTAATTGATCAAAATCAGCTGATCAATCGCGCCGTTGGACCGAATCACCACCAGCAAAAATTATGAAGAAACGAAATAGTTCTATAATATTTGATTTAATACTTGCCTTAACTTACAAACAATGACAATCTCACCAACTAAAGTGAATTGAAAATGTATGATTTAATCAGTTTAAGTAAGTAAAAAAAAACATTTTATGTGATAATATTCTATAGTTTTTCCATATCTTCGTGACGTGTTTTAACACGCGTATTAATACTCTTTCAAACGGCTGACAGTTGATCGATCGCCGCCATATTGAGGGAACAGGTGCTATACGACGGAAGATTTGCATCACAAAAACCACTGATTTAACGATTACATTGAAACATACTAATAATACGAATTAAAGATCAAAGTAAGTGAATATATCTTCAATCACTGTCACTGTCTATGTATCTAATTCTCTTGTATTTCGGACGAACTGGAGATGTTGATTGAGACGGCAGCCTTGGGCTGACACATGATGTATTTGTGAATTTTGCTGTGTTCGTCGACAGCTGCTGAGATTGGTTGAAGTTTATGTTTACATTTCCATGAATGGTATTTCCAGTTAACATGCCACCGAGATCTGACGGAGTGTAGGCTCTTGGATTATGATACACATTAACAGGAAATACAGACTCTGGGTCTTTTGGGGTGGGAACAGGTTCATTTGGTAACATAAGGCCTAGAGCATTGTTCATTGTAGGCCTGCTGGAACATGTTTCTGTGACAGTTGAAACAGTATGTGTGGCTGGTGTCTTCACAGGGTGCACTGGACGGTTTGATAGTATTGATGAGATGTTTTTAGTCTGATCTGCCTTTAAGTGATTGTAATTATTTAGGCTGTTTACATTCTTGTGGCCAGAGACCTGCACAATTTGATTGGGTGGAAGGCCTTCATCAGTCAATTTCAGGATGAGATGCTTCCTCACGCTGAAAGAGAATTAGTAAGAGATTAGGTGTATTACCACTTGGGATTTTGGCCTCTACCTGTGTAGTCTGACATCAGCTACCAGAACATATTTATCCTTATATGGATCTCGCAAAACAGACTATATAAGAAAAAATACTGTTTTATGTGCCAATTTGTCAAACTACGGCCAGTTCACAAGTGAGAAAGCCAAGTTGTGCGCCTACCAAGGCCCTAACCTAAGCCTAGGCTTTCAAATCAGAGATGCGTAAGCGTTCAACAGTCGTCCAAGTTCTAGTGGATGTCATAAGCTCCAGTTTTCATCCACTTTTGATGAATGATCTGCATATTAAAAATTATTTTTTATCCATCAAGAAAAATATGCCACAAAATCTTGTGTGAGAATAATGTAATTTTGAATGATTCTATGAAAAAAATAGGAGACTTAAATATATGAAAAACACAATTATGCAGAAAACTGACTTCCTCAATAATGGTAGTAACTTTTATAATTAGGAAAAAGTAGATTTATACTTACCATACTTGGCTATAAGACGAGTCTCCTTCCAAAATAACCTCAAATATCTAGGTCCGTCTTCTAAGACGGATGTAGATATTTGGGATCCTTTCGGAAGCAAATCCCAATCTTAGAAGCACATTGGATTTAGCTACTTAGGGTTATTTTGGAGCCAAAAAATCCCCATCTTAGATTCAAATTGATGCGGTAACAGTGAAATGATATTGTATTATTTCGTTTGACATCAAAATAAGTGAGGATTTCCATAACATGTATAGTTGCCACAACCCCTTAATTCAAAATCAGTGTGACTAAGAAAGTATTAAACAAAAAGAACATTTATCAGTACAGCACTCCTGATAAGAGGGAGTATTTAATGATAATTAAGGATAATTTTTCGTATTTCCCAACAAAAACATGTTGTGACCCCTCATTAGAAACATCTTGGCAAGCTGGTTCTAATGAGGGGTCACAACATAGGTCTTTATGCAGAAATATGGAAAATTATCTCTAAATTACCTGTTAACCCTTCTTATCAGGAGCACTGAGTGAGTACCATAAATCCATCTCGTGTGACGAAAAGATTGTATTTTCTCTCATGCTGCGCACTGGTGAAAAAAATCAGTTTTCATCGACACGTGAAAGTATATATATGGTATGCACTACAGAAGAGCTAACATCTTCTTTTTTTTTAACTGTCATTCTACTGCGAATGTTATTTAGTGAAGCGAAGGTGAATAAATGTTGATAATTGCCAATTCTAGAGCCTCAGAGAAAGTTCGGTTTAGAACTAAGAAGATACCTCTAAGATAAATAGTCATTTCTCAACTAAAACATATATATCATGAAACCTATAGAACAGTCTCGGTGAGACGGTTCTAATGAGAGGTCACAGTATATCTTTTTATGGATAAATCTATCCCATAGAGGATATTTACTTTTTTAGGTGAATACCAAAAATATTTCACCGAATGTGTTGAAAACATCTGAATTTTCACGAGTGCGAAGCACGAGTGAAAATTCAGATGTTTCCAACACATGAGATGAAATATTTTTGGTATTCACCTAAAAAAAGTAAATTTTCTTTTTATTTGATACTTTTTTAGGAGATTTACGGTAAGCTAATTGATCAAAATCAGCTGATCAATCGCGCCGTTGGACCGAATCACCACCAGCAAAAATTATGAAGAAACGAAATAGTTCTATAATATTTGATTTAATACTTGCCTTAACTTACAAACAATGACAATCTCACCAACTAAAGTGAATTGAAAATGTATGATTTAATCAGTTTAAGTAAGTAAAAAAAAACATTTTATGTGATAATATTCTATAGTTTTTCCATATCTTCGTGACGTGTTTTAACACGCGTATTAATACTCTTTCAAACGGCTGACAGTTGATCGATCGCCGCCATATTGAGGGAACAGGTGCTATACGACGGAAGATTTGCATCACAAAAACCACTGATTTAACGATTACATTGAAACATACTAATAATACGAATTAAAGATCAAAGTAAGTGAATATATCTTCAATCACTGTCACTGTCTATGTATCTAATTCTCTTGTATTTCGGACGAACTGGAGATGTTGATTGAGACGGCAGCCTTGGGCTGACACATGATGTATTTGTGAATTTTGCTGTGTTCGTCGACAGCTGCTGAGATTGGTTGAAGTTTATGTTTACATTTCCATGAATGGTATTTCCAGTTAACATGCCACCGAGATCTGACGGAGTGTAGGCTCTTGGATTATGATACACATTAACAGGAAATACAGACTCTGGGTCTTTTGGGGTGGGAACAGGTTCATTTGGTAACATAAGGCCTAGAGCATTGTTCATTGTAGGCCTGCTGGAACATGTTTCTGTGACAGTTGAAACAGTATGTGTGGCTGGTGTCTTCACAGGGTGCACTGGACGGTTTGATAGTATTGATGAGATGTTTTTTGTCTGATCTGCCTTTAAGTGACTGTAATTATTTAGGCTGTTTACATTCTTGTGGCCAGAGACCTGCACAATTTGATTGGGTGGAAGGCCTTCATCAGTCAATTTCTGGATGAGATGCTTCCTCACGCTGAAAGAGAATTAGTAAGAGATTAGGTGTATTACCACTTGGGATTTTGGCCTCTGCCTGTGTAGTCTGACATCAGCTACCAGAACATATTTATCCTTATATGGATCTCGCAAAACAGACTATATAAGAAAAAATACTGTTTTATGAGCCAATTTGTCAAACTACGGCCAGTTCACAAGTGAGAAAGCCAAGTTGTGCGCCTACCAAGGCCCTAACCTAAGCCTAGGCTTTCAAATCAGAGATGCGTAAGCGTTCAACAGTCGTCCAAGTTCTAGTGGATGTCATAAGCTCCAGTTTTCATCCACCTTTGATTAATGATCTGCATATTAAAAATTATTTTTTATCCACCAAGAAAAATATGCCACAAAATCTTGTGTGAGAATAATGTAATTTTGAATGATTCTATGAAAAAAATAGGAGACTTAAATATATGAAAAACACAATTATGCAGAAAACTGACTTCCTCAATAATGGTAGTAACTTTTATAATTAGGAAAAAGTAGATTTATACTTACCATACTTGGCTATAAGACGAGTCTCCTTCCAAAATAACCTCAAATATCTAGGTCCGTCTTCTAAGACGGATCTAGATATTTGGGATCCTTTCGGAAGCAAATCCCAATCTTAGAAGCACATTGGATTTAGCTACTTAGGGTTATTTTGGAGCCAAAAAATCCCCATCTTAGATTCAAATTGATGCGGTAACAGTGAAATGATATTGTATCATTTCGTTTGACATCAAAATAAGTGAGGATTTCCATAACATGTATAGTTGCCACAACCCCTTAATTCAAAATCAGTGTGACTGTGAAAGTATAAAACAAAAAGAACATTTATCAGTACAGCACTCCTGATAAGAGGGAGTATTTAATGATAATTAAGGATAATTTTTCGTATTTCCCAACAAAAACATGTTGTGACCCCTCATTAGAAACATCTTGGCAAGCTGGTTCTAATGAGGGGTCACAACATAGGTCTTTATGCAGAAATATGGAAAATTATCTCTAAATTACCTGTTAACCATTCTTATCAGGAGCACTGAGTGAGTACCATAAATCCATCTCGTGTGACGAAAAGATTGTATTTTCTCTCATGCTGCGCACTGGTGAAAAAAATCAGTTTTCATCGACACGTGAAAGTATATATGATATGCACTACAGAAGAGCTAACATCTTTTTTTTAAGGTAGACGAATACTGAATAGAAATATTGGCGGGGCATTCAAACCATTATACCATCTAAATAACCCAAAGAGCTATAAAACATTTGGGTAAGAAAAAAACAATTTTCACCTTTTTGTTTTCCTAAAAAACAATATTTTGTATTTCTACATATTATTTTTAAACATTTTCCATTAAAATTCATATCTCTAGCACATGATTGCACTTTCATTTCAGCAAATCATATAATCTGTAATATATGATATTTGAAACAAACTGATAACAAAAAATTGCAGTTTTCTTGTTAATAAGTATATTTTTACATTCTTTGAAAAAATGCAAGAAAATTGAATTTCATGAAAAACGTCATGAAAAATATTATCAATCGATGGAGCATGCTTATGCGTATTATTTTAGTAAAACTTACGTCGTATGTTAAAGAATAAAACAAAAAAACAAACATTTCACCGTTTCGTTTCCTAGAAAAACAATGTTTAAGTTCAAAATATCCCCAAAACAGACTGCCCAAATTCTGCACCTGCTGCAAGCACAGCCGGTCCTTGCCCTATTATTTATTTTCCTGTTATTCGGTTCTACCATAGAGTAATGTCGACAAAAATGCGCAGATGGAATGGCAACTGTGAAGATCTTGATCATTCTGGTTCCTAAGGAACAGTCTGATCTCAGTTTTCACTGTTTGAACAGACCTATGTGCCCGAAAACTTAGGATCTTTACGGTACATATTGTAAGTGTATATTATAACTGTATTTACTCCACAGTTAGTCGATTTGATGATGAACAATAACTCTGTTTGTTTTTTAAACAATCAAGAACAGAGTTCTTGAGGGATCGTCCACCTTAACTGTCAACTCTACTGCGAATGTTATTTAGTGAAGGTAAATAAATGTTGATAATTGCCAATTCTAGAGCCTCAAAGAAAGTTCGGTTTAGAAGATACTTCTAAGATAAATAGTCATTTCTCAACTAAAACATATATATCATGAACCCTCAATAGAACAGTCTCGGTGAGACGGTTCTAATGAGAGGTCACAGTATATCTTTTTATGGATAAATCTATCCCAAAATTATATTTATATATTTAAGTTTTTTAATTCTTTTTTTTCCGGATTAGATGCTTCCAAGGCGAAAGAAATTATACATGTATTGGCTAGTTGATAGCGGATGGTGTTTGGCTGTATTAACATCAGCAATCATCATTCTTATTTGTGAGCTTGCCATGCATAAATTCATCCAGTACCGCAATCATATGGACTACACGTAATAGCAAATGTGGTTAAATTTTCTGTGTATTAGGATGGGGAAAAACAAATACTGCTCAGGCGAAGAAATGTTCATGGAAACTGAGCATGTCAGCATGTGCTATATGAATTTGAAAGGAACCACCTTTACCTGTATGGAGTTAGACGTTTTTGAGTTTTCTCTAGACCTGCTCCAGCCTTGAGGTCATTCATGACTTGGTACAGCTTGTTTATTCCCATTGGAATTTTCTGGTACCGCGGATGACCTGACTTCGGGCTGTAATTAAGGCTCAGGAAGAAGGGGCTGTCCGGCTCCAGCATCGCTGTTGGCCGCATACACTTGAACTTTTTATAAAGTGCTACAGGGTCTCTGTTTGGGGTTTCAGGCACAGCGTATGCACGTGGTTTTGTTTTCCTCACATCCCTTGGATTTGATCCGGTTCGCGTCTTCGTTTGGCGTTCCTGTGTATAAATCAAATACTCCGTACCATCATCATCAGATTGGAGTTGAATATCGCCCCACCGAAGATCATGGGTTTCTTTCCCAGTTCTCATTCCAAAATGAAGCGTGCAAATAAGCCACATGGTATAAATGAGAGAAGCAGGTGTCTCTGGGCCCAGGACTTGTTTTTCATACATAATGTTGAGTTCTTCATCTGTGACCTCATCTGCAGCCATTGGCTTGTTGCCCTTTCCCAGAGATTTCAGCTGCTTCTGTTTCGCAGCAAGGATGTCTCGACATCTTCTGAACTGAATATCAGTCATGATGGAAAATTTATAGCTATTGCTGATTAAGTGGCGATTTATGGATGACAAGAAGGACCTCAGAGTAGTGGGCTCGAACTCCCCTCCGTCTTTTCTACGTACAGACAACAGGAAACCAGAGATATAGTCGGACAAGTCACAGGGAGGGATGAATTCAGGAAGTCTGGATTCATTTATTGATATGAGGTAGCTCTGAAATAATTTCACATCATTGGTGGTTTTGCGTTTAGTGTTTATGTTTTGTTGTTCTTGGAGGAATTCTTCAATAGGCCTATGAGAGACGAATCTACTAGTGCTCGTATCAGAAGAGGCAGTGGGCACCTCAATATTTGCAGCTGCCATGGACATAATGGTATCTACAGCCTGATAAAGATCTTCATCATCCAGGTCAGTTTCAAACATTTCAATGTTTTTGTTCATAAAGTCAGCTTGATTCATGTTTTCCATGTTTTTACATCAAATTTATCACGAACAGCAGAATTTTGAGATAGCAGACGCTATTTTTCCCCAAATATTCGGAAATGTTTGGCTCTCTGCAGAGTCGCAAGGGAGACTAATCTTGACCAATGTAAACAAACAAAAAAGTAGTTCCGGCTCGCTACAGTGAAAATAAAAATCGTATTATTCACTAGTGAAATGAGACGATATCATTTCACTAGTGAAATGATATCACTTTTACTTTTCCTAGATATGCACTGATTTCACTGCAAAGTATAAAATAAATAGAGGATATTTACTTTTTTTAGGTGAATACCAAAAATATTTCATCGAATGTGTTGAAAACATCTGAATTTTCACGAGTGCGAAGCACGAGTGAAAATTCACATGTTTTCAACACATGAGATACTATAAGCTCCTATAATTACTATAAGCTCCTCTTTGAGTCTTCGACTCAGGTGAGCTAAAAGTGGTCTGCATCAGTTTCAGGGACTACACTGTGTGCTAAGGCACTTCTGTTCCAATACAGACAGAAGCCGCGGTAGCTCTCTTGGTTTAGCGCTGACCTGCTAAGCTAGCAGTCCTGGGGTATTATCCGCTGAAGCTGGAATTGTTTTCAAGCATTCACAGGTTTCTATTGTGCTCAGCCGTTCATTATCACCCTTTCATCGGCTTGATATGACTGAAATACTTTTGAAAAAGCCGTAAACTCCCAATCAGTCCGTCTATCCTTCAATCTAATATTTACAGCCATTAAAGTTACTTTAAACGACCAACAATTACACTTTGATGTCTATCTGCCTATGATAATGGCATTCACAAAACCGATACGCTACTGGTATTATGGAATAACTTTTATTTGACCACAAAAGCCAACTTTAAGTGCTCCAAATAAAGGTAACAAGGATAACTCGGAACTAATTTTCCTTATTTCCTTATTTCCCAACGAAAACATGCGTTGTGACCCCTCATTACAACCGTCTCGCTAGCCGTTATCTGCCATATCTATGGTGTTGAAAGCAGTTCCCCTGGATAAACTGTTAAAGATAGAACAAATGGCTTTTGACCGAACGACTGACAAAATAAAGAGGATTTGCCATTAAAATCCTCTTTTTACGCATTAAAGTGAGATACTCGGGGGCCTATTTCTTTATTTTTGGGGGTTACCATTTGTATACCTTTATTTTCAACTTTCTGGTGAGGACTAATCTTCATAGGTTGCCAATATCGAAATGAGATCTCAACATAAACACCTTTTTTTTGTGTGGGGGTGGGGGTACCGCTTAACATTTCACATAAATAAAGACATGATAACTTTCTTCTGAGGATTAATCCACGTTGGCTGACACAACCAAAGGAAGCTCGATGCCTGGGGAGCAATCCTCGGTCAGCCAGAAAGTTTTGTTTGAGTTTAGGCTCGAAGGTCCTTATTTGTGTCCGACCACCTGTAGAAATAATGTTCAACTAACCGATTATCGACGTACAGTGACAGCAACTTCCGCTGGAAATCCTGTCTGGTATAGCGCACAGCGATTTGCTTACTGTCAAATATTGTTAACCATGAACTTGTATTGCTGTTCGAAAAGTATTGCAAATGACGTAATTTCTTGGTTACCATCATAAAGACAGAACTACTGATAGCAGAATCACATAAAGGTATGATATGCCTAGAAAGTCTGCAAAGACAGTGTATTCTTTTTAAAGGACACATTTTAACTTCGTTGATAGAGGTATACCCTAAATACACTGCAAAATTTTACAGTAGTAGGCCGTAATTCATGTATGAACAGTCTTTGATTCTTTTTAATTTTGCTACTTAAAGACAATGCTCACGCAATGCTATCCTGTAAGTATCGCGGAAATAGAATTTAATCTAGGTTCCATACTGACCCTTGAATGTGAATTATCCGTATTTTATGTAGTAGCAAAGTCTCCCTTTCCACTAAAGCTATTATGATTTTGTAATGAAAACAAGTTAATTAGCATTCAAAATTGTGTTAGCACGAGCATTTACCGTAGTATAGGTCAACGAAACATTGTCAATAAATTAAAATTAATGCAAAACATGAAGCCTCTACAGTCTTTAAAAATGACGATGACGTCGATTTTGATAACGTCATAATAACTTCGCATTGCTTTGCAAGGAATTAATCGATAACAGTTGTCACCCTCCTAACTTTTGTATGGATATTGTCGAAAACGATGGACAAGCCGTTGACAAAGATTAATTTTGCATTTACTACCGGTATTTGACTTGAATGTCTAACCCTGAAAAGAGTTTACTTATGAATTTATCCCAGTGGTATGACTAGAGCCTAATAAAATAAGTTGTAAGTCAAAGAGGAAAAATGTATTTGTATAATGTTTGGTATCATTGTAAACACAAAATGTAGTGCTTTCAGCATATGCATAGCATTTGTACCCAATATGCCCGTAAACAAAGTTATGAAGCCATTTGCATTATTTTTTGAACGCACCTCGTATGTATGT
Organism: Ctena decussata; assembly: GCA_963989385.1. NCBI lineage: Eukaryota > Metazoa > Mollusca > Bivalvia > Lucinida > Lucinidae > Ctena > Ctena decussata. Next base: position 13,446,011 of record OZ022515.1, on the reverse strand, counting down.
AATCAATAGTTAAGTTCATATCGTTGACACAAAAGGGCCAGTTTCGGTCTATTTAAGGAAAGCTGACTATTTTCCCAAAACATAATAAGTATTAATGTCCTTTTGCATAAATATACTGTCAAATTGCCAAAGAGATTGTAGAAGCAGTCTGATCACGGTCTACAATGCCATTCGATCTGTTGAATGCGTTACAGCATTAAACGATCAGATTGCATGATATGAGCCGCGACACGAGAAAACCAACAAAGTGGTTGTGCGCCGAGCTCCGAGGACATCCGCCCAGTCTGATCAGAATTTTCGCTGTCTGCACGGAGGTAGCTTAAACACTTAGCTACCCTAATTAGCTGGGCAGATATGTGAAATAATTGTGCACTTTTTGATAAAAGCATGAAATTTGGCACAATGCTAGACAAAACTATTCTAAGCATTTTCAGGGTGGATGCCAAGCCGAAAATTTCCATTTATGGCGGCCATCTTGAATTTCAAAATGGCCGCCATTGAAACTGCATTTAATGGCAAACAGAATCGGACATCATTAGAAAGGCCAGTTCTGTGTTTCTGAACATGTTTAGCTGATCTTTCACCATGATGTTCTCAAATTTGTCTGTTATTCGGCATTTCTGATCTATGCTACTGGGCGTAGACATGACACTAATCGAAAATTACATGTCTGTTAGTATGGAAATGGAAGACAGAAAATCACAATTCCTCACCACCTGGTGAAAAAAAACTTTCAAAATATCATTGTTTTGCAGACTGAATTCTTTTTCTAGTGAATAAAACTTGTTAACTGGGTGACAATAGCAATTCTTTTACTTGTTAAAGTTTTCTTGTTGCTTTAATCTACATAATAAATCGTTTTGCATAACTCATAATTTATAAAAGAAGCAAAAACAGGATTTAATCTATCAATATATTTGATTTTATTTTAATGCACAATGCTAAATAGGGTTTTAAAAGATAAAAAATAATCATATTTGATGTGTAACGTACACAACAGTAACAAAGGTACTAACAAATAACAATTTTCTAAATAAACCGAAATTGTGGTTGATAAATGTGGTCTTTACTGAACAAACACTATTATTCATTTTCAAAGTATGCATATACTAGAGAGAACTGATTGGCTCCTTTTGAATTTGTCAGTGCAACACCGAAAAATTACTTAAATTTAGAACGAAACGTTTTTGTAAGAGTCCATACAATTTTGAAGAATGACATCGAGAAATAGATATACGTGTAAAGGGTAAATTGTGCATCCTCGTTTTGATCTGTATTTCATCTTAAGTAGCCAGAAGCATATGCCACTATATTGGAAACCCATTGTTGTATGTTTTTCACTATAACTACATGATTTAAACATGTATATGAAGGTAGGTTTAGGGGTAACGTTGAGAGACACAATGGTAGTTTGTATATAATTGTTAGTGGTGTCATATGATTAGATTTTCAAACTGTTGTAAAGAGACAGTCTCAGACTGCAGCTAGGCTTTCGATGCTTTAAGTGTCCAGATATATTCAGATACATGTAGTATACGTATTTTTAATATTTCCTATAGTACAACAGGAAAAACGAAGATCTTTACGAATGACATACTCTCGCTCTGACTCTTTTAAACATAGTTTTAAAGCAACTTCACTAGAATAACCATTTAATGACACATTCGACAAGTAAATATTTTGATCAGGGTTTAGGTTTAATATCACGTTGAGTGTGTACCTGCGGAGTGGTAATAAATTCTCGTCAATTATACTGCTGCATATTACTGTAAGGAAAACGAAAAAAGTGCAAATCTTTATGCGTACACACGAAAAATAGAGCTTGCCATCATCTGTCTGTTCACGAAGTGTAGCTGTCACAATAAAAAGACCTAATCTTTCCTGATCAGATAATTCTGCACCATCTTTGCATATTACGATGTACCATTATTATCAACACCTAAAATATTACAACAACATAGATCTAGTTACTTTCAAACAACTTTTAACATATTATTTATTATATCAGTATATTTTTGGATATTGTTAAGTTGTATTGAGGATACTGTTCATTAGCAGCAGGACTTCATCAATAAACTATTTACTCCCCGACCCCACCTCCCCCTACCCCTTTCCCGAAATGATTACAACAAACTAGGCTCTTTAAGGTAAAAAGATGAATTAGAATAACATTTAATTTGGTCAGTCCTTGAACTTATTGTTTGTTTCTGCCCTATACATAATGTTTTACTATAAGGTGTGATTAATTAGTAAATTGGCCAATAAAATGGTTGTATACATTACTTGTTATGTTTGTTCTCGTTTAATTTCTAGTCACACTACAAGGTACATTTAGGGGATGAGGAACCGAGATTTGCATCTATATCCCTAAGTAGTAACATTAATATTGATTAACATAAATTATGTAGTCTTTTTGTTTTCATTTGTCATTGCATTTTGTGCAGTTGGAACACTGTAGATAATTATTACTTGTAAAAATAAAATATTTGTCAATAACAACAACTAAAGGTCGCATATTTGGGCACCCCTAAAGAGAATGTTGAATATATAAGTGTTGACAAGGTTAGGAAAAATGATAGAACAAAAACTGCGGCATAGAATGAAGATTGTCGTAAAAGGAAGAATTAATCAAAACCAACTTGCTGCACTCTTTAATTGCACACCGGGGGATCGGGCGTCAGACTCTATGATGGCCCCGACCTAAGGCTATATATTTTATTTGGTTGGGACCGGAGCCTTTTTGTCTGTTGCTTGGTCCACCTGGGCTCAACTGGTGACCTTCTTTTGCTTCAGATTTCCAGTGGGGTTGTTTGGCAGGCCAGGGATCTCCACCTGTCAGACGGCCCGTTATATCTGTTGAGTCCTCGTCTTTGCTTCTTCATGGTGTTGAAATTTGATTTATGCGTTTACCGTGATGATTCATTGACGAGTTAGAGGGTTTTCATGCGAACCGAACAACCAACTAAATGTTTTGTACCACTTCAGAAACTGAGGGTGAGGTTGGGCCTGTAAAATCGATTTAAGCCCCCCCCCCCCAGTAATTCATTACTGACCGTTCCAAGGCGGTAGTTCTGTTGTGGTTCTCTGTTGCCTGTTTTTGTTGTCAGAGTTTTTGTGATGTTTTACCTTATGTATGATCTTATTATTTTTGGTTCGGTTTGGGTTGCTGAGTGGCCACCTTTTGGGAACAAGCTGGTTACTCGGTTGGCCATATGTTCTCTGTATCTTGATTATTTGTAATCTTAGTTGTTTCCAACTATGGTTTGAGGGCTGGATTTGGATTTTGATTGTTTCAGTTCCTGGTCTTTGCATACTTTTTACTTTTTTTTCTAATATCCACATAGCTATTACTCAACTCCTCGTGTCATAAGCTTTCAGTTCATGTTTTTGATATCTTATTCCCAAAGTCCTGCTTAAGGCATCAGAGGTAGGCGCATTATAAAATAGACAACGTAAAGTTGTGTTGTAAAACTAATATAAAGTATATTGGCATTATGCAGTAATTTTTCGATTTTATGTGACGATTTTAGTTGATAAATGGCATTTCTAGTGTAACGTATACCACCTGTAGAGCCTTAACTATAGTAAATGTGCTCTGCAACCCAAGTCTAACATTCTGTTCCCAAAGTCTTCAAATGTCTGCTTATATTTCTCTTATGAATAGTCTTTCTTTTGTATGCACTTAATATGTTATATCTTTTCAATACACACTGTAAGACAATGTTCTTGTATGTTTTGTAGATTACAAGTGATACTAGACTCTCTTATACCACTTAATCAACGCTTTTGAGGCGCTTTTTGTATAAGACTTACCATTGACTGTTTAGATCTTGACTTTATTTCTACATAAAAAGTGCTGGCCTACAACGACAGGGCTTTATTTTCTCTACAGTAATGTCTTTTTTTTATCTTTTTTGATTATTTTTTATGCTTAATATCATGTATGCCAGTGTCATTAAAAGGATGGCAAAACAGTTGAGTAGTTAGGCAAGTACGTTATTAAAATGTTGATTTAGGTAACAAAATAAATGCCAGAAAATAGTGATTGTCTTCAGAACATTTCATGTCTAGAAACATTATTAGTTTGCAGTATCCTATTTTGCGTAACGTATAAAACACACGTCATGACACCCTAAACCCAACAATTAAAATGTTAGAGGTCTCAAGAAGCAAAGTTTCTTAAGAACTGCAAGAATGTCATTTTTGAGACACAATGAAGAAAGTTCAAAAGTGGTATTATAATGGACTATGATTACTCAATGTTATTTACGTTACCTCCAGTAGTGGAAACTGATAAAAAAACCAAACAGACTGTAATTATTCCAATATTTGAAGATAGAAAAACAGGGAAAAAGGCTGACAGAAACAAAACGAAATGTTTTTGCATTCAAATTATATGGGTCTATTGAAGCATTCATAGTTAACATGTCATCTACACGTATAGGCTTAACCCATAGTCAGAAGGTTTATAGGTATAAAGCAACATAATTTTAATAGGAACTGCTGCAAACACTATCTCTAGAGTTCCTCCATATGACAGAGGGACTTTTGTCAGCTCAAAGTCTATATAAAATGTAATGGGCTCTATTCAGAATAAAACTTACCTATAAGGCAGACGCCATTTTGAAAAATCAAGATGGCCGCCGAAATACGCAAAATTCAGCTTGGCATCCACCCTGAAAATTCATATATTGGTCCAATCTAACTATGTACCAAATTTCATGCTTTTATCAAAAAGTGCACAATTCGGCCAAAATTTGTTACATATCTGCCCAGCTAAATAGAGCTTAGCGAAGACTCTGATCAGTCTGCTCTGAAACTGCGCTCGACGCACAACCACTTTGTTGTTTTTTTTCGTGTCGCACCTCAATGACAATTATGGCCAAAGTTAACACATGAATGCCCAGCGTCCGATAAAATGGACAAATGCAAACCATGTAGAACCAGTTCAGACAGCGTCTGATCAGAATCTACCCTGTTTGCATTAAAGGATTTATAGCCATATATTCAATGTCGGCAAAGGGAAGAGTAGCTTGCAGTTAACTGTGTTAAAACTCATATCATTGGTTCAGAGGCTGATCATGTGCGGTAGATATTACTTCATGTCTCATAGTTTGTGACGTTACGTCTTAATGTCATACCGCATTGTTGGTGACGTAACGTCTTAATGGCGAAGGATTTGGTAGGTAACGTCAACAGAAAATTTGATTTCAAGTTCACTAAAATGGCAGCACGGTCAATGAACTTATGATTATTATACAATAAAACAACTGTTGACTTTTGTTGGCGTGAATATGAAGTGTTATTGAACAATGAACAAATACATACTGACCCCCGCTTCGCATCGATCAATATGAAGTTTATTTACAGTCGAATAACATTTCATGTTGACCCCAACAAAAGTCAATAACTGTGTTACATTGAAATAAAAAGAATATATAAATACCCGAGACATCCCTAAAATGATGAATGGACCCATAAAACGATAGAAGGGTCCACTGGCCACAACTGAGTAAAGGTGTCCCACTTTTTAGAAGTTTTGCAGTAAGTTACGGTTAATCTAAAAACACATTGTTATTGAAAATGTACATAGGGCTTTAGGTACGTTATCGCATTATAAAGAGCACCCTAGCAATTATTTGTACTAACTATTTTTTCAATTATGAGATAGACCGGATGAAAACGGTAGCTTATTCCCAAATGTTCAACCAGGTACAAGTTTATGTACACTGGATGCATTCATTAGATATAGGGTATGCAAGCCTACCTATATAAAACCTACAATTTGAACAATACATCATTGACACTAATATAGGAGTGTAAATGAAATTTTTCAACTTGTTAAAAAGTCTCACCTGTGTTTTTGACACAAAATTTGGACAAGCTATTTTTTTTTATCTGCTCAGCCTGATAGTGTGTAATAGAGTTGGAAAAAATAATGGCTAGGACGCTCCTTATCATGCAATAAGGTACACCTCAGCACTTAGTATATGTTCAATAATGATACTATATTTAAGATTTCAGCGCAGAAAATTACACTTTGATCTTATCCTATTTAAACACTTTTTAGCATAAAAAACTCCTGCATTTTGGGATTCTAACTTATGAGAAACACCATAAAGAAGGCACCTGCCAAGTTTTGAGGAGTTCTGTTGTATTTTAAGTGTTTAATGCAGATTTTTGTCTTTGCCCCAAATCTGTGATTATCACCACGTAATGCCCAGCTGGTGGTACTCTTTTATGATTTGGATGGGTTCATTTTCAATATAGGGTGTGTATAGTTCGATTGTCTTCAGAAAGAATGTCTGTATTTGGTGCAAACAATATAGATTCTAATCACGCGCGGCGTTCTTTGGCGTCTGATCTGGATCTACACATGCTAGGAAAAAGGTGGAAGCGGTAAACAGTCATGCGTAGCAGCCATTGCCATCGAAGATAAGCCAGCAGGTGTACTGTCATGGTGGGACAAGACGATTTTGGTGACGGATCTTTATTTTCAGTTTCAGGTCCTTCAGTAGATTGACCCATTATTTCCCACTAATGGTCTGTCCCTAAACAGATAGTAAACAGCCAAACATTTTGTGAATCCCGAAATTCTGATCACCATGCGAGCTGATTGCATAGCCTTTGCCTTCGTTGGAGACCGGAGGGGATTTTGTTGCATGTTTCTATTGCTTTATGAGCTAGTTCGATTCAGACCAGTGACTAATCCATTGCCACAAGGCGTATAAGGAATCTCTCAGAGTCACCCTCAAAGAACTTCAAATTTCAACGATTCTGAAATTATTCTCTTCTCTTTACCTGCGTCCCTATAAGAGATTTCCATGACACACTATTCATAAACATTGTTTCAATGTTGATGCAATGGTTGACACAATGTTGTCCTGGACATTTGTTATGCATTGAAATTTAAATTTAAAAAAGTAAATACACTTCAGGAACTGACTGAATCAGATCCCAAACCCCATCCCCAAAATCAAAGGAAAGACTGACAAAGACATTCCAACAAACAATAAATTACAAGTGATAAGCCGAGTCAGCAGCCTTTTCTCAAGGTGGCAACTCAGCTATCTTTACTGAACTAAATAAGACTGGGAACCAGCCAGTTATTGGCATTCAAACATACATATATTTGCAGTACATCGCATTGCATAATGCTTTTGTTACAATATCTTATAGCATCTGTTGATAATTTAGGCAAAGTTGATGCAGCGGGTAGTGTTTTACTGTAGCGTTTCGGCGTTTATTCAACGTCCTTGCGTTGAATCAACGTTGAAACGACGTTGTTTGCCCGCTGGGCGAGCTTGTCGTTTCGAGATAATCACTGTGCTGTCGCAAATTGTTTGTGGGAGCGAAGTGTCCATATAGTGCCGTTGTTTAGTGTGTGCGATCCCGTAATATATCAAAACAAGTTTTCGGGTACTCGTTACACCATCCTTTTCGCACATTTTTAGAACACCATTTGTCAAGACCTATTTTGTGTTCAATTTTCGCATCTCAAATCCCTAGTACATCCACCTAGGTGTAAGTATCATTATAATCTAGCTTTCCATCTTTCATTGTGTGCTCTTGTAATGACCATTTTCCAGAAATTAATAGAGTTTTCGATGTTTACAAAGTTTCGTACCATAGGCCATTTTCGTCTAAACATATTTCGTACCTTGCAAATTCTTCTGAACTGTTTTCTAGTAATTCAGTCTATGTTTAAAGTGCTTTGAGGTTATTTTATAGATACTAACCTTGCATTACCAGTGCTGTTTTGTTACCCTCAGACTTTTCATTTAAGTTTTGCAGTCAGTCGGTCCGTTTAGTTCTGTTTGCAGTCTGTTCGTCCGTGTTATTTGTAAACCGAAAATGTACTGTTTTGTTTTGCTGTACTTTCAGTCTTTACCGTCATACAAGTATTGCTTGACCGATTAAGCAACTGAAGTTGACCCACCTCTCATCTGTTTTTGTCGACCAACAGTACTCGGTAAACTAGCCGTAGCAGCCTGGTGTTAACGACATCACCTGTGTGGTCCAGTGGAACACCGCAGTTTCATTTTCTTAATATTTTGAATAGTTATTTTTCTCCACAAGACAATGTAATGAAGAAACTTTTACATCTGATAGTGCTTATTCTCTTGGGGCTTGTGTCATGTAGGTTTTACCCCTCTGAATGTAGCTGTACATTCACCCCCTCAGAACTCGACTCTCTCAAATTGATCATCAGCATGAGTAAGTCTGGTGATAAGTCACTCAAACCTTCAGTTGCTGAAAAGCGTACACGAACTCTTACTGAAAAAGCCCTTCAGAATTACGAAGAACAGTAAACAGAATATACAACAAAAATAAAAACTAATTAGGACAATGTTAATCGTTTCCTTTCAGAAAATGCAGATATCAGTAACTCTGACTCTTACAATACCCTGAAAGCTCTTGAAAAGGACTTCAAGACAATATTTTCTAAATATTGTTCCAATGAACTCAATATATAGAGTATCTCAAATATAGTTGGCACAAAGTACAGCCTTGAAGAAAGTCTAATAACTCAGAAACATTTTCTACAGTCACAGCTGACTGTAACCATTTTCAGAGATAAACTGTCAGATTGGATAACAGCAACCCAACAAGACAACGGTTCAATTTTATCAAAACATTCATCATCCTCATCCAGACTTAGCAATGTTTTAGTCATGAAACAGGCTCAGTTGGAAGCTGTCAAAGTTGGGGCTAGATTTGCTGAACAAGAAGCGGCTTTTAAAAAAGAAAAGGTAGCTGAGGCCGCGCATAAACAATGCAGGTAGAATTGGATGCAGGCGTTTGATGCAGAAACCCCCATTCTGGAAGTCAGATCAACTATCTCTATTTCGTCGGAAAGTCAAGAATTTTAAAGTTTGCCCCTTGAGAACCCCCATGATAGAGTTGAAGAGTTTCTAAGTGATCATGAGAATATATCAGTGAAACAAGAATTACCTGACGAAATTCAGAAACCTAATATCACAAATACAAATGTTACCCCCTGTAGAAATGACAATTTTCAGAAAGGTCCCTGTGGAAATGACATTTTTTAAAATAATTCTCCAGTTTCCCCTATCGCTGATAAAATTCAATCACAAACCATTGCAGCAGATTTAACAGATTTAACAAAGTTTCTATTGAGACACGATTTGGCACGTTCGAGGTTATATGTGTTTAATGACAAGCCCGAGTGTTTCTCAATGTGGAAATCCAGTTTTTCAGAGGTGTTAACTTTAAAGAAATAGGTGTGTCACTTTCGAAAGAAATGGATTTGCTGATAAAGTGGCTTGGCACTGAATCAAGGAAGCATGCATTGAGTATAAAAGCTAGCAATACACACAATTCATGTAAAGGTTTACAGAAAATATGGGAAAGATTGGAAGACAGATTTGGCTGTCCCGAAATGGTTCACACAGCTGTATTAAAGAAGCTGAGCGACTTCCCGAGGATAGGCCCTAAAGACAAGGAGAAATTATCCACTTAGCAGACGTATTAGGAGAAATTGAGGCCTTTAAAGAAGATCCCAAGTATGATTCGCTTTTATCATACTTCGATTCTTCTGTACGCATATCTCCTATTGTAAGTAAGCTACCATATAATATTCAAGAAAAGTGAAAGACTCGGGCATACTCTTTCAAAAACGCTCACAATGTTACATATCCTAGATGTTGGGTATTTCATAATTTATACTTGGTCAGGCTAAAATGAGGAATGATCCTGGGTTAATGTACACACAGACTCCCTCGGAGAAACCCCAGCCTCATATCAGACCTCTAGTTTCCAGCAAAAAGACTGATACATGTATTAAGAAAGAAATCAAATCAGGAAGAGACCTTGATGCTCCTCGTTGTCCTATACACAAGCCGAAGGACTTGTTACATGACTGCAGAGGTTTTGAGTCCATGTCTTTTTAGGAAAGACGAGCATTTCTGAAACACAATCACCTTGGTTTTAAATGTTGTTCATCGACTGAACATACTGCACGAAATTTTAACAAGAAGATTTAATGTGGTGACTGTGGCAGTGACCGCCACTGCACAGCCATGCACATTTCTAAAGAGAAGTCAGATCAGTCTGTGTATGGTGTGGAGGAGGAGGCATCAAGGACAACAGTTACTTCTAAGTGTACTCAAGTCTGTGGATACAAACAGCATGTTGAGGGTAAATCTTGTGCAAAATTAGTATTGGTTAATATTTATCAAAGTACAGGTACAAAGCAAGAGCACATGCTAAAAGCCTATGCTATTTTGGATGAACAAAGTAACAGGTCTCTTGTTTTCCAAGCTAAACATCAAAAGTGAGCAATTTGAGTACACCCTGAAAACATGTTCTGATGTTGTAGTAAGAAGTGGTCGCAGAGCGCAAGGTTGTGTTGTTGAGAGTTTGGACGGAAGTGTGAGTTATCGGCTTCCTACTTTGATTGAATGTTCTCGGATTTCGAATATCCGAGATGAGATCCCCACCCCTAATGTTGCTATGCATTACCCACATTTGCAAAACATTGCCTCTTATATTCCTGAGATCAATGAGGAAGCTGATATACTCCTATTAATTGACAGAGATATGACGGATGCTCATCACGTTATTGATCAGAGAACTGGCCCACAGGGTTCCCCTTATGCCCAGCGCCTGTAGTTGAGATGGGTGGTTATTGATGAAGTTTGTTTAGGAAGGATTCATCAGCCTGAGTTAGTTATTTGCAACGAAACCTATCTCATTGGTGAAAATCGTGCATCTGTTTGTCGTCCCTGTCCAAACAAAATACAAGTAAAAGAGTTGCATCCCTTTCAACATAATGATGGTCATAGTATATTCATTAGAACTGAACAGGATGAAAAGGTTTGACTTTCTGCTGAAGACCGTGAATTTCTTAGCATAATGGATAGTGAATTCTGCATGCATTCAAGTGGGAATTGGATTGCTCCCCTTCCATTCAAATCGCCGAGGTAGAGATTGCCCAATAACAGGCAGCAAGCCTTACACAGGGCTTAAATTCTAGATTCCAGTTTGAAGTTAAATTCTCTCAAAAGGAGTCATTACGTCACCTTCATGAAGGAAATCTTCGATAGTGGACATGCCGAGAGAGCTCCACCTTTGAATGATACAGAAGAGTGTTGGTATCTACCATTGTTCGGAGTCTATCATCCCAAGAAACCGGACCAGATTAGAGGCGTGTTTGATGCATCTGCCAAACACCAACACACTCTGAATGATGTGTTATTATCTGGTTCCGATCTTACATACAGCCTATTAGGTGTTCTGTTACGTTTTAGGAAGGAGCCTATAGCGATGACAACCGACATCAAGAAAATGTTCTATTGTTTCTTAGTAAGTGAAAAGCATAGAAATTTCTTGAGATTTTTTGGTACCTTGATAATTATCCGGACAGTGAACTTGTAGAATTCCGTATGAGGGTGCATGTCTTTGGGTATAGCCCATCTCCACCAGTTGCGTCATACAAGTATTGCTTGACCGATTAAACAACTGAAGTTAACCCACCTCTTATCTGTTTTTGTCGACCAACAGTACTCTGTAAACTAGCCGTAACAGCCCGGTCTAAGGCGGCATAGTAAAGAAAATATGGTTTGCGAAAGATAGCGGATAGAAGCAAAGAGGATTTTGGTATTGGTATTCAGGAATTCATTGCCAACGATTTTTACGTCGAAGATGGTTTGACTCAACTCCCACGATTGACAGTGCGGTCAGTCTAATGAGAAGGACACAGCAGGCCTTTGAAGCATTTTGAAGCATATACGACCGCATAGGATTTGTGGCTCCAGTGAGTGTGACGGGAAAAATTTACCTCCGATAACTAGTTTCCGGAACTCTAGACTGGGGCTCTCCTCTTCCTGAGGACCTTAGGAATTATTGGGAATCCTGGAGAAATTCTCTTATCTTGTTAGAACAGGCGAAGATACCAATATCATATTTTGGTGTAACTTTGAGTGACAGATCTAGACTTGAGTTACATATATACTGAATCAATAAAGCTTCGGTACCAACTTTTAACTACTTTTTAGAGTCGCCTGATGGATATTGTACATAAACAAGACTTCTTAAGCATGAAATAGACATTCAGCCTTAAAGAGCGCAAAAATCGAGAAATCAGACCTTTCCGTGAAAGGGTTATCTTGCAATATTCTTGTGGAGTTATTAGGAATGTAAGCTATCAATGCGCATGCGCACATGTAAAACTGACTAGGCAAGTTAAAGGTCATTTTGCGTTGACCTTGAAAAAAACCTAAAATGTATTGCAACCTGTAACTAGACACTACAGGTGACGTTTGAATAAGTGAAATTCCAAGATTATCTCCATTTGAATTAAAAATATAGGGGTTTTTGAACTGCTCTTCAGTCTTTGCATGTCAATTTTTCAGCGTAATGCCTTCAAAATCGCTATATAATCATTACCTCTGTTTGGCATTATGATGAATATTGAAAAAAGATCCTTTACATGAAAGTTTTCCCAATCTTAATTTCCTAAGGAGTTTCTGTTGAAAGTGACATTAAACACAGATTCTGTGAAATGAAGGACCATATCTGATTGTTTTAATTCTTGATCATGAAGCGGACGAATTTCCCTAACTGTTTTGCGGTTTGACATTCAAAGAGTCTAATTCAATGAAGCGTGGGCGATATGGGAAAAATTATTCGTTTCAGAGAATTTTCAATGCATTTAAGTCTAGCAATTTTTAAAGATTTTATTCGGCAAAACTGATTAACGACCCCTGGGATATTTATGGCATTCTAGTACCATGCTGAGTTTAAGAACATCAAATCAAATTGGACTGTTGCACAGGAAAATGAATACTCTTTTTTTGCAGAAATGACAATCTGAGCATTTTACTTCTACTGTAAAGATGGAAATAAATAATATTTCATGTAAAGGAACATATTTTGAGTCAGTATATATTCTGATGCCTCAGAGAAAGCTATTGCTGCTGCTGCTTACTGTGTCGGATTCAGAGGTGAAGTGATTCAGTGTAAAAGCTTCATTATGGGAAAAGCAACAGTTGCTCCAATGAGTGGACACACCATTCCAAGACTAGAATTATGTGCAGCTTTTCTTGCCACAGAAATTTATGAGACTCTGTTAGAAGATTGTGGTTTAAGATTTGATGAGACATTCCTTTACTCTGTCAGCAGAGTTGTTCTAGGTTATATACAAAATAAAATTCGCAGGTTTTATATGTATGTTAGTAACAGAGTGGACAAGATTTTGAGGCTATCAAAGCCTGAACAGTGGTTGTATATAAATACAGCAGATAATCCAGCAGACTGTGCCACAAGACCTGATCAAGTCTCAAGCTTGATGGGAAGCATGTGGATATATGGACCAAGCCATATACATAGCAGAGACCAGACAAAGTCTGTCTTTCTAGTGGACCCGATGAGGACAGGGAAATACGCCCAGAAGTCAACATCCTTGATACTTCAGTATTACAACCCTCCCTTAGTTCTCAAGGGTTTGAGTGCTTTTCCTCTTGGCAACATCTTGTCAGAGCAGTGGAAAATCTAATTCATATTTGTTCATCTTTCAAACGTGAATGTGATTCAGATTGTAAAGATTGGCATTTGTGTAAGGATGCTAAGGGTATCACAAATAAGATTCGGGCCGAGCAGCTTGTTATCAGTGCTGTGCAGTCGGAAATGTATCCGGAAGAAATGTGTTCTTTGCAACAATCTAAGCAAGTTTCTAAGAAAAGTTCTCTTTTGAAATTGAATCCTGTTTTAGATGAGCATGGAATACTGAGAGTTGGAGGACGTTTAAATCGTGCACAGGTTCCCACAAATGAAAACCATCAAGTGATCATACAAAAGAATAGTCACTTAGCAGTTTTTCTTATTCGTTATTATCATGAGAACCTACACCACCAGGGTCGCCATTTTACAGAGGGAGCAGTGAGGTCAGCAAGGTACTGGATCATTGGCTGTAAGCGACTGGTGTCTTCAATTATTCAGAAATGTATTAAGTGTAGGAAATTGCGCCAGGATGTTTCAAGTCAGAAAATGTAAGACCTTCCAGCTGATCGTGTTCAGCCTGTGCCCCCATTCACCTTTGTGGGAGTTGACACCTTTGGACCATGGGAGGTTACAGCTAGGTGTACCAGAGGAGGCTCTACTAACAGCAAAAGATGGGGTATTCTCTTTACATGCCTCAGATCCAGAGCCGTTCATATTGAAGTGACTGAAGGATTTAGCTCATCAGCATTTATCAATGCTTTTTGTCGTTTCTTTAGCAATTGGAGGCGATGTCAAAGAGATCCGGTCTGACCAAGGACCAACTTTGTGGGTGAAACCAATGATCTAGGCATTGATGTTGTGAAAGTTGGAGCAGATTCCTTACAGACTTTCTTATATGACAAAGGAACATCATGGATTTTCAATCCTCCTCATTCATCTCCAATGGGGGGAGTGTGGGATCGAATGATCGGTGTGACCAGTAGCATCTTGAATTCTATGTTAGGGGATGTAAAGACTACTCATTTTACCCATGAAGTTTTAACTAAATTCATGGCTGAAGCTAGTGCCATAATTAATGCAAGACCACTTGTGCCAATTTCAAGTGGCCCAGACTGTCCTGAAATCCTTACTCCTGCCATGTTGTTAACTCAGAAATGTTTTACCCCTGTTCAGTATAACTATTAGCTTGTGAATCTGAAAATTCAATGGAAATATGTTCAAGCCCTGTCCGATACATTTTGGAAACAATGGCGCACTGAGTACTTGCATACCCTTCAAAATAGGCGCAAATGGCAGGCTGATGTACCCAATCGTAAGCAGGGGGATGTTGTGCTGCTTGAAGACAGCTCTCAGCATCGTAATAATTGGCCATTAGGAATGATTGTCAGAGTGTTTCCGGTCGAAGATGGCAGAGTAAGAAAGGTTAAGATCAGAGTAGCAAGTCGTGACAGTGTATGCACTACATTTGTTCGTCCGATTTCACAGTTGGTTTTGCTGGTAACAGAAACCTAGCACTTCTGAGTTTGAGGATTAGTGTTTCCTCTAGCCGTTTCATGGCGCTGCGCCCTGCCAAATTTCATTTTTTGCCATTTTTTGATTTCGCATGTTTTTTTTGCACTTTGAAATCTAAGAATCAATGTGTGAAGATGATTACGAAAGTTTTTTGAGAGTGTTATAGCAGAGTCTGATCTGATATGCTTTTTGTATTGAATTCCTTCAAAGTTTCTTATCCAATCATTCGATAAGGATCCAGTCGGATTTTTTTCATTTTTCTTGATGTCAAATAGGCATTTATTTTTTTTTTGATTGAAAATGTGACATTATTAATGTTTGGTAGGGAGTGTGCTGTCGCGAGTTTGTGGGAGCGAAGTGTCCAGATAGTGCCGGCGTTTAGTGTGTGTGATCCCGTAATACATCAAAACAAATTTTCGGGTACTCGTTATACCATCCTTTCCGCACATTTTTAGAACACCATTTGTCAAGACCTATTTTGTGTTCGATTTTCTCATCTCAAATCCCTAGTGCATCCACCTAGGTGTAGGTATCATTATAATTAAGCTTTCCATCTTTCATTGTGTGCTCTTGTTATGACCTTTTCCTCAAATTAACAGAGGTTTCGATGTTTTCAAAGTTTCGTGACGCACTCCCGGTTCTATAGACTCGGGATAGCCCTGGCCGTCAACCTGGCCGAGAGTTACTTTTGAAAACCAATGTTTCTATGCCACTTTAGTGTGGTGAGGTGATGCTTTTTTATAATAAATAGTTTAAATTAAAATTATGCATGATAAACTACTTTATTATGAATTTGATCTATATTAGCATTTTTTTTAATTTATTTATTTTATTCTTTTTAGGATCTATATTAGCATTTTTGAAATTTATTTATTTCATCTTTTTCGATAAAGATATTCGTTAACTACTACAGAGCGTTTCTCTTCTTCTTTTAAATGTTATATGATAGAAAATAATAATGATAATAATAATAATGATGAAAATAATAGTAATGGCCAGTGGCCAACGAGAAATATCGTCAATGTCAGTCTTTAAACAATGAAGGAGACGAGCTGCCCTGAAATTTCTAGGGCGTGCGCAGGAAAATTCCTTCCAAAATATATTTTTTAACCCAGCTCGTAATTAATATATATACGGTTCACAAAAAGTAGGGGATATTAAGATATTAAAAATTGTATAAATTAGAAAACATATTATATCCATCTAAAACGGCAAGTGTCAATCAGAAAAATATTCGATTAAACATTTTGCATTACAATTTTGATGATATATCCTGTCATGTGATCTGCGTGTAATTCGTTTTAGACAGGGGGTCGACACCCAATTTTCACACGAATCTGCCACAAAAACAGATCCTTTTCAGATTACAAAATTTACACAAAAACACTCGTTTTGATTCATTTAACAAGCTGATAATTGCTTTTACGCGCTGTTTCATAAAAATAAAGAGTGCAAGCCATAAACGTGTTAATTTTTCGGTGACACGATGTACCTGTACGATTTTTGTGTTCTGGTTTTCTTCCCAAAATGACCGTTTTGAAAAAGAAAAAAAATCTTTTAGCATACAAAACTTAAAAGTGCATTGAAAAGTTAGCCTAGTTGAAAAATTTGAATAAATTTTTGTTCGAATTTACCACATTTTTGTCCTGACCCCCTGTCTGAAACTAACTATATGCAGATCACGTGACAGGAAATATCGTCCAAACTTTCATGAAAAGTGTCTTAACGGATGTTTGTCTTATCGATACTATGCGTTTCATATGGATATCACATTTGTTGTATATGCTACAATTTTTCAAACCTGAATATCCCCTACTTTTTGTGAACCGTATATATATTTTTTTAAAAGTTATTGTCATTTGTGCTTTTATATATGTCTGTTTGTAAAAGCTGATCACCGGGAAAAGTAATGTGAAAAAGTTGGGTGTCATCGGATTTGGCCGCTCGGAGCTGATTTCCTTCACAATCCTGAAAAAAACACGAATAGAAGTGGTTTACTGGATTTAAATTGTATCAATTAAAATGTAACAGATGTCTTTTAAACATTCAGTTGTGACTGATTGAATAGGCGGTTTCAAAGTATCCAATTAGATAATCTTTAATTGTTAACTTAACTGACATAATCGTATAAGCTTTTAATATACGAGTAAGTAAAATTTTAAGTATTTCACACTTCATAGATGTATGTGTCCTGCCGGTGCTTTGATGTACATGTATGACACGGGAAAATCCATCTCAGAATGTGGCCTTACTGAACATAGATTGGAATAGGTTTATTCGGCAATGAATTGCCGATGCGACTAATGATGTGCTCTTCTGCTAACAAAGTAATTTATTATTCTTCTATTTTTTTAAAAAACAGTATGTTCTTAGTGGATTACATTTAATGTAAGTTAATTTAGTTCTGTTCTCGCGTTTTCATTTTCTCAACTTATACAGCGACAACTTCTGTGAATTTAGCAAGTGAAGTCTGTCCTGTCGGCAGTGCCGTGCCCATTTTACATTCCTCTCTGAACGTGATTGAATTCTTATAAAGTTCCATATTTATTTTACACTTTTGTTTCAAACTTATTAATAAATTTGTTATGACAGGAAATAAATAAGCTATACAAAACAGCATGTTTATCTCTCTAATTAAGAAAAATTCCGGCGTTTACCGAAAGAATTTCTACCTTGGATTATCATGCGCCGTGATAGAATCCCGTTTTAAATAAGATCAAATTCTATGATTTTCTGTCGAAATATTTTTAAAATAAGCGAAAAGATATTAAAAGATAAGAGTCTTAATATTCTTTTTTAAAAAAATACGGTTAACTACCACAGAAAAACTGATTTTTGCATGATGGAAATCTGCATTTTACACTGTGAAACATAGTGGTGGCCGATGAATTGACGGCCAGCTTTGTGCGCATGCGCCAGATTTACGTCATAATGGGAATCCCTAAAACCTCCTTATGGCGGCAAAGTAAAGAACCTAGGAAATACTCGTCTAGTAAAGCACCTAGACCGACTAGTTGGAGACCAACTTACGAACACAGTGAAGCACCACCATGTGGAATTATTTCAACCGGGTCCATTGAGACACCCCGTGATCCAACTGTACACCCCAAAGATAGTGACATTTACCTTTTCGAGACTTCTGAGGTCCAACAGAAAACCCTGGTGTTGTTGTTGTCGTCAAATTTGGAAATTGAAAAATCTCGAGATTGCTCACGGTCAGTCTTGGAATTCTAAGTTTACTCGAGTAATCTTGAGATTCATCATCGATTACAGCATGGACTTTAAGATATTATAATTGTGTTTATACTGTTTGAAATAGCTATAGACTGCATATGTTAGTGGTTAATATTAAGTTAATGGGAATTTATTAATATTATATCCACGTTTCCGTTAATTAAGACAATTTCAGGCAGTAGCGGTGATTGCACATTTCATCTGTAGATATAGACGGTTTTTGTTGTTTTTTTTGACACAGTTATGACAAGGATGTTTTATACGATGCTATTTTAGTTAATTGGCAGATTAATGATGGGTTCATTGACGGATAAGATACGGAATAGATACGTATGAGACACGGATTAGATACGGGTAGATGCAGATAAATGCGTTCAGTTACGGACCTTTACGGTTTACTCATCCGCGCCCGAATTTTGAACCTTTTCAAAATTTCGACGCGGGTCCTAAGGACCCTGCGGATATGATACGGACAGTAACGGACTCTGCGGATGTGATACGGATCCATTACGGATTAAATGGATAGATATGAATAGATACGGACGGGCCATCCGTAGCATCCGCAGAATCCGTATATGTGTGTGTGACTGGGGCATTATATTTAAACACAAAAATTACATCAGTGTTACTCGCCGGTTACATCATTGTAACCAGCAGAAAGACTATCAACTGTGCTATATCGATCATCCAACAAAATCGTGCCGTGGTAAAGATTGTCGATCATAATAAACTCAATCCACGCACTCATATCGCAATCTATGTCCCTTTCTAACGGTATTGGTAATAAATTCATACAATCATGCATACCCATTTCCTAGAATAGAGCTCACACGATCATGCCGAGAGGCATAGTCATTTCCTATGGCAAGCCAAGTGCAAAATGAGTCTTAAACATAGGTTTGAAAATTACAAGCCTATGTTTGAACTTCTAACCCAGGTTTGAAATTCTCTAACATAGTTTTAAGTTCTATCATAGCTATTTTATTGAAGACATTCTAAAACCAGTGATATAACCTTCTTACCTATTTTCGAAATAATTAGACTTGCTAAGTGCACAGTTTGTAAATTACAAACAGGGTTTTTTACTCAAACCTATGTTTGAAAAACACTATAGATTTATAGTTTTCTATCATGGGTTTTAAAACATCTATCACAGGTTTCAGAATCCTACATTTTAAAACGCGTGATTTATCTTTTAAGCATAAGTTTGGACAAAATTATGAATGCCAGGTATACAATAAGTCTATAAAAAGAGGTTTATAAATCTCTGTCATGGGTTTCGAGTTCAGACATAGGTCTAAAATTTACAATCACATGTTTCTGGATTACAATTATATATTTAAAATCAATGGTTTTCAATTTCAATCACAGGTTTTTAATTTACAATCACATGTTTTAAAGTTCAAGACATGGTTTACCTAAAATGTATGTTGGATACGTAGTTATGGGTTCAAAAGCCTATGTTCTTTGAAACTTTACTCTAATGTTGAAACCTATTTTTGAAGACTTTTAAAAACATATGTTTGAAATCCAGAAAATCTGTGATTGTAAATCTAAAACGTATGTCTGAACTTGAAACCCATGACTGAGATTTATAAACCTGTGTTTGTGGAAATATTGTGTACCTGGCATTCATAGTTTTTGTACAAACTTATGCTTGAAAGGGACATCACAAGTTTTAAAACTTCAGATTCTAAACACTATATAATAGTAGACATTTTAACACATGATTGACACCATGAACCTATGATAGTGAGGTTTGAGATTTGAGTAAAAACCCGTGACTGTATTTTACAAACCTAAGTTTCTAAACTTACTGTGCATCTGGCAAGCATAATTGAGCCGCGACATGAGAAAACCAACAAAGTAGTTGTGCGTCCAGCGCTGATACAGATCAGCCTGGGCAACAAGCGCTAAAAAGGTAGTTTAGGGTCTAAAGCTAGTATCTCACTGGGATGCGACAACTGGCGACTAGTTTGAGACAAAGATTTGCGATAAAATCCGCGACTTTGCGACATTTTTCATATTTGGGTCTCACTGAAATGGTGATTACGACATATTTGCGAGTGTCGCGCGAATGTCGCACGAATGTCGTACGATTATCTCACGAATCTTGCCAATATTTGCATGGAGTTCGCACACACGTCGCGCGATGGTCGCGCGACGTTCGTGAGACACTCGTGCGACGTTCGCACAATAAAATTGCGATTATTTCTCTCGTGCGACTGTGTCACGATACTCTCGCGAACGTCGCACGACTGTCTTGCGAAGGTCGTGCAACAGTCGTACGATGATTTTGCGAGAAAATGAGAACCTATTGACATTCCAGCAATTTTTTAATCATCAGACGTCAGAAAGATGGATATTGTGTTTTATCATATAATTTGGGGTGGTTCAACCAGAACTCAGCCAGTACATTCTGGTGGGCATTCTTCCATGGGTACTGTTTCTCACTCTCAATGCCCAGTTTCTTTTTCTTCCTTGTTTCACCCGTCAGAGAAACCGTGGGAGCTCCCGAGCTCTCGTCGTCGGAGGGAACAGGAGCTGGGACTGTTTCGGATTCATGTGGTGGTTGTATTGCCGGGTGCAGTGGCAGCCCTACCCCTTCCTCGCCCTTTTCTGACCTTTGCTGGCATGATGCCCATGTTGGAACTGAATGAGTGCAAACTGTTTGCGAGAAACATAATTGTCCGAGTCACGTGGGACGAAAATACGAAGCATTCACGACACTTTTGCGACATTGCGAGTAATTTAAGACACTCGCACGATAGTCGTAAGATATTCGTACGAATGACTCACGACGTTCGCGCGAAAGTTACTCAGTTTTATTTGCTCGCAATTTAGTCGCGGAAGTGTCTTATTTATGTCGCAATTTGTTCGCAATATAGTCTTATTTATTTCGCAAATTTTTCGTGTTCACGGTCATTGCGACTCGCCGGAAATTAAATTGCGATGGGTCCGCGACGTGTTCGCGACACCCGCGATGACTTTGCGACTATGTTGCGACTATATTGCGAGAAATTTTGTCGCATAAAAAAGTTTTACATGTAAAACTTTTTTGTGCGACAATGCGAATCGTTTGCGCCAGTTTGCGACACACGCGAGGATATTGCGAATCCCCGCGAACGTTTCAAGACAGTTTTGAGACCCATCCGCGAAGGCAATTCGCAATCAGTCGCAAACTGTCGCATCCCAGTGAGATAGGGGCTTAAGCTACCTCCATGCGGACAGCAAAGACTCTGATCAGTCTGGGCGAAGGCCCCGGCTGATCTGAGTCTGCGCTGGGCGCACACACTTCGTTGGTTTTGTCGTGTCGCGGCTCAATTCGTTTCGAACATAGGTTAGAAGGTTTAATCACTGTTTTCAGAATTATGTCTTTGTCTCTCTTTTTTAAACCTATGTTAGAACTTTAAAAATCTAAGTTACAGAAATTCAAACCTGTGTTAGAAGTTAAAGGTATTCATATTAGTTGGTTGGAGGCGGGGCTGGTCTTGTCTGTTGGGTTCAACTGATAGTTTTCTTTTGCTCGGTATTTCAGAGGTGTTGTTTTACACCCAAAGGATCTCAAGGTGTGCCAGAACATTCTTCTATCGAGTCCTCATCCATGATTCATCATCGATCTTATCCCATATTTGTTCGTTTCATGTGAAGAATCACTGATGGGTTAGGCAACCTTTATGGTGACTTAACAGCTAACTAAATGTTTAGAATCACTGCGGAAGCAGCCGGCGACGGTTTGGATCCAGAAAAGACACTTTGAAGCGACCCAGCAATTATTACTGACCGTTACAAGGCAGTAATACTGTAGTTGCTCCTCAAATTTACCTACACGAGTGTTCATTTCATATGAAAAGACCACGAGTGTTATATAAATTTATCATATGACCCTTTAAAGTAGGATTTTTAACGCCATCAAATTGAACATGATTTCAATTTGAAAACGCATTGTTGACATAGACGTTGTCAATGACTTTAGGTGTACGCGCCAAAGTGATATTACACGTGTGGTCATACCATTTTTATGACACGATGATATTCACTGAATATTAGCGAGTTGATATGATAAATGTTGCTATATCCGCTTGTCCATGGTCTCGAGCAATATGGTCACCTCAATAGCTGTCCATTCTGCTTTTTGCTTGGTCTTGTTTGTAATTTGAAATAAAAAAGGTAAAAATAGATGTTGCTACTGTTTTCAGTAAGGGTAGCTAAATAACTACTTGTTTATTAAAGAGCTGGGGCCGTATTCATAAAGCCACTTAAGTCGTTGCTATGCGGTTTCTAAGGCTAAATATCTATAAAGGAGATTTCCTACAACTACGAAATGTGGTCTGGAGGAACAGTCTTTGTAAGACTGTTCCTCCAGAGCAAATTTCATAGTTGTAGGGAATCTCCTTCAAAGAAATTAAGCCTTAGCAACAGCATAGCAACCACTTAAGTCGTTTTATGACTACGGCTCCTGCTCATTCGGTTAACCGTGCGCGGCTTTCGTATATTTTTGTCAATTTGTGTGTGTACTTCTTTCCATTTTCTTTTTGAGGGCGGGATGTGGGATTTGATTGTATTAATTTCTCATCATTGCCCATCCTTTTACTTAAGAAATAGATCAGCTCTAGCAGTGAATTGTTGAGTAATAATTCACTGTTTGGAGGTCAGTTGTAAAGTAGATCATATCACGAGCGCGGAGCGCGAGTGATATGTCTACTTACAACGGACCGACAAACAGTGAATTATTACTCAACAATTCAATGCTAGAGCTGAACTATTTCGATACTTACACTCAAAAACCCTGAAAAAGTATTCCTTTCATTCAAACTCTCCCAACCTTCCAGCCAGCGCGTTCATGCTCCCGCCAATATTCTTAACTGTATCTAAGGTAAATGTACGTTTTATGGCGATTTTAGAAAGAAAAAGAGACGTTACACCGTCTAACGTCTCAAAACGTGACGAAATTACGTCAGTTATGCCAGTGACGTCAGCAATTAGACACATGCGCCTCGAAACAGTGAATTGTTGCAGAATAAAACACGGAAACTTTCCATTGCTTCTATAGGCGCACTGTGTTAGAATTTCCATTATAAGTGTCAAACAACAAGGTAATATATTAGCACGGAAAGCAAACTCCTAACTATTCTGCATTTCAATCCCAAAGAAAAGTTTCACTCAGTTAGAGTTAAATATATATTGTAAACGTGACCATGACGTTAAGCCGCAAATCTAACGTCAATGGCGTTCGGAAGATCGTGTGAGATTTATCATGCATCTGCTGAAAAATTCCAACTTATAGCAGGGGTATGATAAAAACAAGAGATATCGTGTCACTTTATAACTGCGCTTGCAAGACTGATATCAGACAGTGCCTTAGAAAGCGAGATCTGAAAACGATTGGCTACATACTGACGTTTGACTTTATAACAATGTTCAATTGATTAAATGACGTCACCGATTTGCGTCATCACGCAATCGCGATGTCAGCAAATTTGAACAAAACAGCATTTATTTTTCATCTGTTCAAACTTTCTTTATACATTAAAATCTTTCAAATGATGCATGGTAGATAGAAACTATATAAATTTCTTTTGATATAAAGTTAATCTGGCACAACCAGAATTACTTAGGAATAGCTCGAAAAGCAACGTCATTCCTACACTATTTCTGTCCTCGCCTGACAAACCTGATACCAAAAGACGGTTAGCAGTATTCACTATTTCCACACACATGCGACTGCCCCTTATTCAATTGCGTACGACACAGCAACAATACTGATGCCAAAACACTTACATAACATTACGTTGCCAGTTTGGCGTTATTGATGTACAACCGCTCATGCGATGGTGCTAAGCATACTCGACTGACTTCAAACTCGGTCAGAATGTCAATGCCACATCATAAAAGAGCCGCGACACGAGAAAACCAAAACGTGGTTGTGCATCTAGTGCCGACTCAGATCAGCCTGGGCATCTGTCCAGTTTGCTCAGACGCTTTGCTATTAGCTTAAAATGTAGCTAAGGGTCTAAGCTACCTCCATGCGGACAGCGAAGACTCTGATCAGACTGGGCAGATGCCTAGGCTGATCTGAGTTGGCACTGGACGCACAGCCACTTTGTTGGTTTCTCGTGTCATGAATGAAATATCAAAGACAAAGAAACTAAAGTTAACAACAAAAGCGAACTTTGGCAACCTTGAACAGACTGCACAGTGGTATAGATGCAATAAATGGAAAATTAAAAACAAAAACAAAAAAATACGCAAAATTATGCACAGTATTTCAAATCGTTAAATTAGTGTAAAAGAAAAGTCACTCACAGCGCATTACAATGACATTTTTCTTTAAAAATGTTTTTTGGACATTTTCGTCTTTGCTCCCTTTATGGAGTTGTTTCTCTAATTCAAATCGAAGCTGCTAATTTTGCGATGATTAATCAGTGAAGTTCATGATAAAATACATTTACCTCCACAGAAAGTTGGAATTCAATTGTTAGTATCTTCAATAATCTTATTATATTTGTTTAACATTATGCTACACTTTTGGCGAGGATTATATTGTAAACATCAGGCAAAATATAAATTTGTAGACTCAAAAAACAACAAACACAATCAATAACCGCTAATAAGTATTGCAAAGGAAATGATATTAAGGGATCAGAAGAATGAAAACTACCAATAAAAATGACAAAAATATATATGGCAACTTGCAGGGGCGTTTTCTACTGAGCTAATCGGACGATATGGCCAGACACGATATCTACATACTATCTATGAAATGCAAAGAACAAGACCATTTATTAGGGAAAAAATGACGTGTAATAAAAATTTATCATGCACCTACTGCAAAATTCTACTGATATTAGGGGTATGATAACATGGTGTGATATCATGTCACTGTAGAACTGCGCTTGCGCGAATGTTATCAGGTGATGCCTTTAGAAGCGATCTCTGAGGCGATTGGCTGTATACTGACGTTGGCCGTGATAACAACGTTCGATTGGTTGAATGACGTCACCGACTTATGTCACAACGCATTCACGACGTAAAAAAAGTTCAAACAAATCTGTGTTTAATTCTCTTTTGTTTGACGCTCTTTACACCTGAAATTATTCTAATGATGCATGATAAATAGAAAACAATGTAAGTGTCTTTTGATATCAGGTTTATCAGGCTCGACCAGAAACACATCGGACTGGCTCGGCAAGCCTCGCCATTCCTACGCTGTTTCCGGTCTTGCCTGATAAAATTGATATCAAAAGACACTAACATGGTACTCTCTATATAACTTACGTCAGTGCTTATACTACATATCTGTAGAATTTAGAAGTTGTTGTATTGTTATAATAATGTTCATAAAATGACACTTTCCATACATGATAAGAAAGCACTACTACTTCTAATCAACTGGACACCACCATGACTCAGAAACTCAAAATAGTCATTTGCGCATATTGTTTTGTGTTTGTTCGAGAGCATTTCATCTGTTGTAAACAATGACTTGATAATGTCGGCGTTCTTTTTTGTCAGTAAGAGTTCGAATTCGGAGAATTGATAACAACCATTCGGCAAATATTTTCTGTTCTCAGTCTGTATGTCACGTGACAGCTTACATCCATCTGGTTATAGAATACAGGCCTTGTTCCCTCTATTAAACTATCAATATTTTCTTTCACAAGCTTGACTTGTACAAGCAGTTTTGTCTTCTCATTTGCTGCAATGTCGATTACTGAATCGGACAGTACTACAGCATGCTAACTGACATCCCTCTTGAGTATTCAATATAGCGTGGAAAATGAAATTGGGCATAGCAGATTTGTTGAAGTGTGTATTTATCTCGAAATTTTCGACGCTGTCAGATTTATGACTGCTCTTTGACTGCTTTATTTCGTTAAGGAATCGCAAGGCCCGATGGCAAAAGAAACAGCCCCTTCCTGTCTGAGACCCGTACATGTATCTTCTTTGAAGTTCCCCTACGATTTCCTCACCCAAACGCTGTAATTTACGATCCCTGTCTATTTGTTTGTAATTCTGTTGCTCCACAGTGCTGTCAATAAATAGACAACTTCTACTGCTAAATCATGTGTTTTCTCAGCCAGCTGTTTACACTCACCATAGAGAGGTGTATTCGCAAATGGACAAATGAGTACACGACATTTTTGCTGCAATATATAAAATACATTTGGTTGACGCCTCGTGTAAATGAAGCTTGAATACTGTAAGAACGGAAAAGCGCAATTTGATCAGTCTTCCTATGAAGAATATACAGTCTAGAAATGCTGGTGTCATAAAAAATACAAGCAGGAGAAACGAAGATTCTTGTCAGTCTGAGCTGATGTGCAGATGAATTTTAGTATTTGCAAATTACGCGCACGATGTGAGGCCCCATTTCATGTGAAGCGAACGTTATGAGCCGCGCACGACAAAACGACTATACAGTACAGTGATGCAGCAAAAGAACCATATGGAATGGCAAAAAATGAGGGAACTAACGGAGCAGTCCAATCGTTGACTGCTGTGTTTCCTCAGGCCTATTTTAGCCGCGACGCGAGAAAACTAACAAAGTGGTTGTGCGGGCAGCGAAGACTCAGCTCAGCCTGGGCATCCGCCCAGTCTGATCAGAGTCTTCGCTGCCCACACGGAATAAGCTTAAACCCTTAGCTACCTTTAAAGCACACGGTGAATACTCTGATCAGAATGGGCGGCTGTCCAGGCTGATTTCAGTCTTCTCTGGGCGCACACCACTTTGTTGGTTTTGTCACGTCTTGGCTCATTTGTCCCGCTATTTAGGATATTTACGAAGAACAATCATACATGTCAGATAAACCACTTACCAGGAAGGGATCCATTATTTTTTGCATTTCACATTCTGATTTTGACTGAGGACATCACTCCCAGAGAAATCGTCACTTTCAAAAGAGCACTAAACGGAGACAGACCCTGTTGGCCCATCCTTCATGTAGCTACACATTGTTTGGACATCTTCAATTCCTTGTGTGTTGCACGCATAACAGAACGCATTTTTAAGGTCGATGAAGACTATTATTCTAGATCATCGTCTTTTACATTATTTGGATCTTTTTGAAACTAATCAGTCTTTGAATCGACTGCCCAATTAAAAGTAAGAAATTACAGTATGCTTTTTTTCTGGTTTCGTCACCAGATATTGTCAGGGTCACTGACGAGGCTTTATTAGCCGAAACTACGTAGTCTGGCCCATGTTCCTACTTCTGTATGTATTCTCTGCTCTTGAAGGAACTTTTTAAGATTTTAATTTTACCTCACTGCAGCTGGTGTTGTGCCGTGTGGAGGCCGTAAAAAGTCTCCCCGTACATCATCCATAGTGCAGATTATATTTTATTTACATCCTTTGAGAACAGAGGATAGATTCTGAGAAATCTAAAATTTGAGGTCGATGAAGACTATTATTCTAGATCATCGTCTTTTACATTATTTGGATCTTTTTGAAACTAATCAGTCTTTGAATCGACTGCCCAATTAAAAGTAAGAAATTACAGTATGCTTTTTTTCTGGTTTCGTCACCAGATATTGTCAGGGTCACTGACGAGGCTTTATTAGCCGAAACTACGTAGTCTGGCCCATGTTCCTACTTCTGTATGTATTCTCTGCTCTTGAAGGAACTTTTTAAGATTTTAATTATGTAATGCCACCTCTCGTTGCAAAGTTTTTGACATGTACACTGCATTATGTACATTACATGCCCAGTCAATGTCTTGATCATAACGACTCCATAGCCCAGTCTGGTTGCAACGAGTAAAAAAGGGAACAGCACAGCTCTTGTCTAGAGGAACAATGTCTGCTCTAGGCTTTGTGTTTAAAAGCTCACATTCGCCGGAAATACGTATGCAAATGAGAAAAGTTTGAAAACAACAAATCTTCACACCTCGCTTCCAGCAGCCATGACAGGCCGCACAATATTTGTTCTGATATATATTTCCAGTTGAAACATCCGAAACCCAGCGGTAATCATTGACACTATCATTATCTTCAAGACTACATTTATTGATAGTTGATAAATTTTGTTCGGATTCTGGGCATTTGTCTATGACTTGATATGCCGGCAATAAGTAATCTAGTCCTTTGTCAGACATTTTGTTCTGTGCATTCCGGATAGACAGTTGGCATTTTCCGATTGGTTCCCGTTCGTCAATCCATTCTTTATCAGGACAGCAGGTGCTGGTTTCCCAGCAATTATCCTCACAAGAACATTTTCCATAACATGGGACCATATTTGGGAGTTGCGGGAAGCCTCTTCCTTTTTCTTCTGGCAGTAATCAGTGTGCGGACAAAATGCTTTAATAATCTGATACACAGTCTGGCGTCTCCTGTCTGATGATGAGTTTTGATTAGCCTGTGTAAATGTCTGGCTCGGGACACTGTTTGGTGTAGTGTTTAGAGAAAGCGAAGACGGTTTCTGTGTAAGGGTAATCCCTGTCACACGGCTGGCGAATACAGACGCTGTTAGGCCAGCAAGTAGCAATATATGAAACATGATGATTTTTAGACGTAACATATATCCTTCTGCATAAACAAGAGCTGAAATACCGGAAAAACTTCACAAAGTTGGAACACCTAAACTTTCCATTATTGTCATAAAAAGAGGACCTTTTTGGTGTATGGCGTCAAAAAGATGTAGACTGGACGGCAAACAGTGTAGGTCCGGATCAGACTGCTCCTACAGCAGTCTGAGGCGGGCCTGCATTGTTTGCTTGGACGTATTTTAATAAGTTCTAAAGTTAAAACAAAACGTTATGTGCAAGAAAAAGTATCTATCATGGGTGTGAGGTGCTGATAGAAAATTCCATCACTCAGGATCACTGTTCGGCATCACGCGGCAAGCCTCGTGATACCGAACAGCGACCCTCGTGACAGATTTTTCTATCCACACCTCACACCCATGAAAGATACTTATAAACTTGCATCGATCCACCGCTTCTCCGGTCCTTCGGATGAGACTTTAAAGGTCCCGTCTCCATATGACCTCGTTGTTGGTGGGACGTTAAAACCGAGTTCACTCACTCACTAGAAACTTGCCAGTGGTACCTGTGATTGTGTACCAGGCGTGTTAATACAGTTAACTGTTTACTGCGCGCAGCCTCACGCTCCAATCTGAAACAGCTCCCCAAAAAAACGTTTTGGGTCCGCGGAGGGGCTTCTTAACTGATCAGCGAGGCATTACAGTAAAGCATAAAAACATCCGAAAATATGATGAATCAAAGTTAAGGATAATGTCCAATCTGATTCCAGAGCAAAGGGAGACCACCAGCTGGAACACTATAAACCATAGGATATGAACTAGTCCGCCAACTTTCACATCCTTTCGAGACTGTCCGTCATATTTGGCTTTCGCCGAGACTGTCCGCGATAAATTACTTCCTTCCAAGAATATCTTCCGCGAGAAATGGCTTCTTGACAAGACTGTCTTGAATTTCGTGATTCTTCTTTCTGCCGAGAGTCTCGGCAGGAAGTAGAATCACGCGGACAGTCTCGGCAAGAAGCCATTTATCTTGCACAGCAGTCTCGGCAGGAAGCAAAGGATCGCAGACGGTCTCGGTTGAAGCCAAGTATGACAGACAGTCTCAGTCGCGGATAAATTTAAACCCTGTATGAATCGAACCAAAGACATTTGCGGTCAGTGATAAAAATCAGTGAATGAAGAAACAGATAAAGGTCAATCCGGATTCAGGGCTCAGGTACATGAATTAGAATTATTAAGCTGGAGTATTTAAAAAGTTGATTTAAAGTCACCGGTAAAAACGTCTAAACACAAACCATTATGAAAAGAGGTTCAAGCTTCTCCTTTGATGATAAAAAATAGATGGATGGATGACTTGCGATTTTACGTCCTTTTCGTCAGTATTTCAGTCATATCAGGCCGATGAGAAGGTGATAATGAAAGGCTGTGTGCAATGGAACCCCATTTACGGTAATAAAGATTCTCGCCTCAAGCGGGGTTCGAACCCGGTCCGCTAAATCAGTAGGCCAGTGCTTAACCCACTGAGCTACCGGGGCTCTTTTGATGATAAAATGTGGGTCGATATATAACTGGGAACAGAAAAGATGAGATGACAAATTGCTCCGATACGATTTTCTTTCCTGGTTACCCGTCGAGCGATGCAGTATAAACATAAGCGGGACAACGTATGGGATTGGGCCCCAACACCTGCACACTGTATTTTTACCATTTTATTCAAGAATATGCCAACTTAAACGACCCGATTCGTTTTCAAAACCTTTGTATGTGAAACTCAATGATGTTTAATTAGTTTTAAATTGACTCATGACGGCCATTTGCAATGACGAAACTTTTATTTAGTGAGAAGCAGCGACACCTAACGGTAATATATTTCATGATCTGTTACCACTGACGGAGCAATGGGCCTTTAATTAACCATATCACGGTGCATAACCATATCGGACGCTATCTGTGAAAACTGGACTCTATCTGTGTATTTCGGAGTCTATTTGCGTTAGTTTATGATTCTATCCGTCCCAAAATGGAAAACGAGGTAAGGGTGGGTGTTAATAAACTCTAAAATAATTGTAAACAACACATTTTCTTATGGGGCATAAGGTGCACGGAACATCAGACATCCGTGTCCTCCGGTATCTATAACTGTTATGCCTAATTCGTATTTACTTTCGAGTCTACAAGCTGGAATGAAGGTCAAGATTTGACAATTTTGAAGAGTGTGTCCACTTTGAACGCCGATCAGGTGCGAACGCAATGGAAAGAAAACAGATCGGTTGGATAGGTTTGACCCTAATGAATGAATTAAAAATTTTGTAAGGCTCTGGGTTGAAAGAATATCTCCTTTTTGAAGAAAACTTTTTTTTTTTACCTTTTACAATGGCACCGGATGCTATATGCGCCTGGCACAAGACTCTATCAGCGGCTAATCATGCTTCACACAGGACTATATCTGCCAATATCATCGGAAACTATCTGTGCTTCAGAAGCATGGGCCTACATTTGTCTAGTGATTCGAAAAAGGTATCAACACGAGGCAGATTTCTCTTTAGATATCGTTCATGATTGATTGATTCCTCTTCTTGCACACATTTTAAAACTTTTCAGAGGGTTTAGGTCACCCCAAAGCCGAAGAAATGAATCAACGTTTCAATACGCGCGTATACATATTTTTTTGCAGTTGCAGTTATAAGTCATGCTGAAAGCCATCTTGAACAGGCTTAAACCACAAGCCGAAGAGATAATCGCTGAGGAACAGGCTGGGCTCCGAGCGGGAAGGAGCACCACAGAACAGATCTTCAGCCTTAGAGTCCTGTGTGAAAAGTATCTCCAACATCAAGAGAATCTGTGCCGTGTCTTCATTGATTTCAAAAAAGCCTGTGACAGGGTATGGCATGCAGCCTTATGGGCCACCATGCGGAGGTGCAATGTCGGTGCAGGTCTAGTTCGCACCATTGAGCAGCTGTACGACAAAGCTACAAGTGCAGTCCTGATCAATAGCAGCACAGGAGAATGGTTCAGTACAACAGTTGGAGTAAGACAAGGATGTCTTCTGTCACCCACCCTCTTCAACATTTTTCTCGAACGGATCATGTCTGATACTCTGACAAGAATATGGCGGGGGGGCGGGGGGGGGGGGGGGCATGGGCGGCAGAGACATTGCCAATCTGCGGTTTGCCGATGACATAGACGCTCTAGCTGAGGAAGAGCAGGAACTAGAGGCTCTAGTTGAAAGTCTCGGCCAAACCTGCACAAGCTGTTAGATGGAGATCTGTGCTGAGAGGACAAAACTGATGACGAACAGCGCAGATGGCATCCAGAGGGAGATCAAGGTAAAAGGGCAGAAGCTGGGTACTGTAAGCAGCTTCAAATGCCTTGGAGCAGTTGTCTCAGATGATGGCTCAAAACAGGAGGTTCTCTCAAGGATTGCACAAGCCACTTCAGCTCTTACTAAGCTGAAACAAATTTGGAGATAGCGGCATGTCTCTTGGATCAAGGGTGAGACTTATGCGCTCCCTTGTCATTTCCATATTTCTGTATGCCTGTGAATCGTGGGCGTTGAAAGCAGAGTTAGAGAAAAGAACGCAGGCCTTTGAAATGAGATGCTACCCAAGGTTACTGAACATTTCGTACAAGGACCATATAACCAAACAGGAAATTTGCAGGAAGACCCAAGCAGTCATTGGAGAATATGATGGGCTCCTAACGCTGGTCGGGAGGCGGGGGCTGGGGTGGTTTGGCCACGTCTCAAGGTCTTCTGGTTTAGCAAAGATAATTCTTCAGGACACAGTGAAAGGGGAGGGGGAGGGGACGGACAGAGGAGGAGGTGGGAAGACAATATCAAGGAGTGGACAGGAATGGATTTTGCCAGCTCGGCTAGGGCAGCTGAAGACGGGACAAGGTGGAAAGGGATTGTTTCGAAGTCATCTATGGTGCACCAACGACCTAGTAAGGTTATGGGATAGAATAGAATGAACAGAATAGTTATAAGTACAAACGGTGGTGGACACCTAGAGTTGCGGTTTACTATGAACAACATCTATAGGTTGGTGTAACTATATGCATGATATTAGGTCAAAGAAACCCATAAATGGATAGAGCACTGTCAACTTACTTTGCATCTTTTGAGTGAACCGTTGTGGGTGACATGGCCTCATTTTGGCAATCTACTGTGGACACGAATTGAGCATGCGCCGCAGGACTTTTTTTCAAATTCGGGACTTAGCCTTCGCCGTTTCGGCTGATGCAACCACAAGTTTGATCTTTTACGACGTTTTTGGCTGAAAAAAAGAAAACAAACATCACAAGTAAGGTCCGCTGCTCACAAGTATAGTCCGTTGCCTTGAGGACAACATCTGTCCGTTGGCATAAACTTACATTATTTCGGGGACACAAATAGAATCCGGAACATTGAAAATAATGGGTGGTGTCCTTTAAACATTGATATTAAAGGTTGGTTCCTGAAGTATGGAAAGCATCATAATTTTCATGTATTTTTTTTCTAAATTATTGGAAAGCACTTATAACAAGGAAATGAATAAGTTTCAGTAAACAGTGTAAAGCCAGAAGTATTAGATAAGTCGGTTCGTGAGGGATTCCCTAACACTGCTTCGCACACCAGTTAGCGCTATTTTTAGTTCACGCCAAAAATAGATAACACGGCTGACACCATGCTGCGTTGCATTTTGGGCTAGTATTAACCGATCCGCCATGCCAGGGCCTCTAGGAGAATTCACGACAAGAGAAAAATTGACCTTTTGGAGAATGACGCTAGAAATTACGCGCTTATAGACATATGACAAAATTATTTTTAGAACTGGAATTCCAAGGCATTGTTTAAACCAAAGAAAGTAAACCAGAGAAAAACGACAATTTTCAACAAAATCCAACGGTTTTCTCAGTAGCAACAGTTTCATAAAAATAAAAGTATTAAATACTACACAGAAAAAGACAAAATTATTTTGTGAACAGAATTGGTATCCTTAGTTCAGGAACCTACCTTTAACATAAAGATTTTATTTATGCTCCTAACGACATTTGTAAATTATCAAGAACATAATTATCTTCGTAAGTTAAGGACAAAATTCATGACCTACAAATAAAAACACTGAGTTTTTCTTTGTTTTCATGGGCCATGTACGCTCCTGCACTATCACGCTGCATTTGATTTCACTGATGACAAGCACTGAACATCGACGAAAATATTAGGAAAAGTAAGGTATATGTTCCGTGATTATCAACAAACCCAGTACTTACACGTTTTGTCCCTTTTTCTTCGACTGAATCGCCGAAGCGTCCATTGCAAGTAACAAATAGAGTCCGTAGCACTCACAGATAGAGTCAAGTAACGCAGATTTTCACAGATAGCGTCCGATATGGTTATGCACCGTGCATATGAGCCGCGACGCGAGAAAACCAACAATGTGGTTGTGCGCCCAGCGCAGACACAGGTCAGCCTGGGCACCCACCCTGTCTGATCAGACTCTACACTAAGCACTGAAAGGGTAGCTAAGGGTCTAAGCTACCTTCATGCGGACAGCGAAGATTCTGAGCGGATGCCCAGGCTGATCTGAGGCTGCGCTTGGCGCACAACCACATTGTTGGTTTTGTCGCGTCGCGGCTCATATTATGTCGTCACAACATTTAAAAGTTAAGAAAGATGATTCTTAAAAGATCAAAGATTCATTAAGCATCTTACCTCTCTCATCTGTAACAAGCTGTTGTTCTGCCAGGAGTCTGGATGCAAAATAAACATGAGCAAGAATCAATTATCCTTTTTTAATTGTTGATCCCAGACATGTGAAAACAGTCCTTTAGCAAAGTGCGTTCTTAAAACAGGTAAGGATTTTCAAGGCTCGCTCTAAAGTTTCCAAAATATTCATAACTTAAACATTCTTTAGTATTTGGACGAAAAGGTCTTTGCAAACAGTGCAGGCCCATACCATACTGCTCCCAAAGGAGCAGTCTGATGAGGGCATACGCTGTTTGCCTATCAATCTGCGTCTTTTGGATGCATAACTGTATTGTACAATTGGTTGGTTGGTTGATTTGGGTTTAACGGCTGTTTGAGACATTAGTTAAGTCCATATCAAGTAGTCTCTCAGAGAAGGGGAGAAAGAAAAGAGATATGAAAGGAGAGATAAAAAATGTCCAAACAACCCCCATCCGCACTTACAAATCAAGTCAAGTCAAGTCAGTTTTATTTGATTAAATCCTTACAAACACAGGATTGCTACCATGACAAATACAAACATGAGAGATAACTAACTACAAAATGAAGAAACAAAGAGAAAAAAGTTCAGTAGGCCATTGTCCTACCATTATCAGAACTAGTACGACGCCCCGGCACTGATAGTTACCCAGCAACATCGCCCGACCGCAACAACCCTTTTCATGGTAAAACCAAACTGTTACTTTTTAAAGCAATTACTGTAATTACTTCGGGAGTCCAATTTTTTAGAATTGTATAATATATAGCGCTTGCAAATAGTGAATACACTGATCAGACTATGCACATGGGCAAGATGATCTGAGGCATCCATGTCTATTGTTTCTCTTGTTTCAGAAAATTTCTCTGATTTTGTTGCCTAACTGCTCCGTTAGTTCTCAGGCTGGTCATATCTTCGGAATCCTCCATGCTGGATGATGGATGACTTGCAATGTTACGTCTATTCAATATCATTCCTGTCATATCAGGACGATGAGAGGGTGATAAGTAAAGGCTGTGCGCAATGGAACCACGCTTCCGGTAGGAAGGAGTCTCGCCTAAATTAGAGCTCGAACCCAGATCCTCTAGATCAGCAAGCAAGCGCTGAACCCACTCAGCTACCGGGGACCCCCTCCCCCCCGGGAACCATAGAAGGGGCATGTAGAAGGTACATTTAAGCGTCTGTGACTTTCAGTTGTTAGTCAACTTGCCCTGAGATGATAAAACTTTTATTTATATGTTCAACGCAGCTGAGTATAAAATTTCATGTTCAGACTAAATAAACCTTAAGCAGTTTGTAGAGATTTTCATGGTTTCCACTGTTTGCTTTTCATATGATTTATCGCTTTTAAAACACACAAAACAAGCCTTGTTTAGTACTTTCAATTATATTCAAATTTTAGATTTGAGTTAAGATCTCAGGTGAGCATGAAAACACTATTTAAATACCGCAGAACACTTATTTTTGGCGGTTACTAAATTTTGGCGATATGTATAGTTAAGGCAAAGAGCGCTAGAAAATGAGTCCGCTAATATTTGATTTTCATAACATTTTCATACGCACAGCATAACAGAGGTTCAGAATCAAGAAGTACCTGGTGAGTGTTTGAGATTTTTTTAACTGTTCCATTAAACTAGACCTTGCGGCATCTAATTAAAATCGTATCGATGAGGCGATTCTGACAGATGTCACAATGTATAGTTTAATAAAAACGTAAGATTGTGGGTTCTTTTTACAATTTTATATTAAATTTTCTTTATGATCTGGAGCCTTCGTATATCATGAACGCCAAACTTAATGTGAGCCAGTATGCTATTTTCATTAAACCGCGAACTTTTGATGCCGCAGATTTTAAGGGGTTTACAGTACCTTTCTAAACGGGACACATGGAACGTTTAAAAAGCGCTTACACTAAATTTGATAGGTAGCACTCCACAGTTTTTTCGATCAGGCAGAGGGGCAGCTGTGTAGTGGATAACGCCCTGAACAGATTGTTTTCGCTAGAATCTACCTTTCCAACGAAACTTCGCGAAATCAATATACAAATACTAATGCAAGGGTCAGACAAAGCGAAAATGTAGTATTTATTTCATTTAGATTTCATCCGAATGATCTGGAAAATTTTCTTTAAATAGAAACGTAAATGGGGTCATATGCGATTTTGAAAGAGATAAGTAAGTAGATAACTACACTGCTCAAAATATTTAAAGGAGCATCTAGCATTATTTCCATAGACGACAGTGCAACACGTTCCCACTTTGAGATTCATTTACTTTCGATCGACAAAAAATGGCATTTTAAATTATTTTGCCATGTTTAAAAAAGAGAGTCGAGTTTTCGACTGCACAATTTTTGACCCACTATTTAGCCTTCCCATTTCCATGTAATAATTTTGTAAAAATAGAATTTTTGGTGAAAAATGCCAATTGTTAAGAACAAATGAAGAGAAAATAAAATTTTCAACCAAATTCAAAGCGACCGTTTTGTCTATTACACTAAATGTCTTACAAGGTGACTCTTTTGAACTGATGACTTTAATTCAAGGTTGCGAAATTTTATAGATTTCCAGAAAAATGGCATTTTTTTCAGAAAATTCAAATAATGCAAAATGTGTTCAACAGACATAAGCAGGGTAATCGTTATATTGATATCCTTCTTGTGTCATAGTTCGTTCCTTCTTTAAAATGCTTTAAAACGTTAATAGTTAACTAGAAATTTGGGTGAAAAATTACATTTTCTAGAACATGTGAAAAGCATAAAAAATCAACGAAAATGAAAGCGACCATTTTCTCTGTGATATGTATGGTCTTGAGAGGTGACTCTTTTGAACTGATAACTTTAATTCAGGGTTGCAAAATTTTATAAATTTCCAGAAAAATGGCTCTTTTTCAGAAATTTAAAAAAAAATGCAGAAATTGTTCAATGGACATGAGCAGGGCATCCGTTATATTAATATCCTTGTTGTCTTAAAGTTCGATCTTTCTTGAAATTGCTATAAAACGTTAAAGTTTTAAATAGCGATTAAGAAAATTGGAGTATTTGCTCATTGCAAAATAAAACGAAGTATACTCTGACAGAAATATGTCAGCTTTACTTTAAAGGCAAAGTTTTTTATGCATAAAATGACTTTTATTATATAAATAAGGAGAAATAATTAGAACTACATTGTGGATGACATGATTAGAAAGAACAATTCATTGGTACATTGCTAAGAACTTAAGGCATATCTCCGTTCACTCAAGTGTAGAACTTGGCAAACGCACAGGCATAATTATGCTATATACCAAGACCATAACTTTTCACACGCAAAGAAGCTCTATACCTATAGAAACCAACCTCGTGTATTCCCACTTTTTGTATTTTTTGTTAAACATGTTCATATGATGGGCAAGTGCAGGTTAAGGCGAGCTATTTTGGGCCCGGGCAGGTCTTGTTTTAGTGACATTTTGGTTCTTGTTAGATGTATAAGACTTGTTAGATGTTAGATGTATGAGACTTGTTAGATGTATGAGACCAATGCACATAACATATTTCTTCTAATAAATGTCCAGAGACTTTGCAATGCTGAAGTTCTATAAATGGCATTAATGCGACAAAATTGGGGCAATATGTAACATATTTTGGAGGTCTAAAGCCAGTCTTGCTGGAATTTGTCAACTTTTTACAGGAAAGGTGAGAGGAGGCATTTTTACAGAGAGGATGGTTATGAGGAGACGTTAATAGAAGCCATACAGAACACAT
This sequence comes from Ctena decussata, assembly GCA_963989385.1. Taxonomy (NCBI): domain Eukaryota; kingdom Metazoa; phylum Mollusca; class Bivalvia; order Lucinida; family Lucinidae; genus Ctena; species Ctena decussata. Next base: position 13,407,875 of record OZ022515.1, on the reverse strand, counting down.
TGTATCAAGTTTGAAGTATATCTTGATTTGTTAATCAGAATTAAGATCGGGATAGATGGGCAGACATGTGGGTGTTGAATTCTATTGTGTCGTGGGGTATAAAATATTGGAAGACCCAGGCTGTTCTCAGCAACTCAAAAGTCATAATCCTGGTGTCAAGCTATATGTTTTATGTCACAGACAAGACCTAGTAAAGCAGGAATCATACCAGTAGTTTCTCACATTACCACTTGCCTCAAGTGTCTGCTCTAATATCTAGAATTAATCCCTTCAGGTGTGTGTTTTACCGATATATGAGTATAAAGTTACTTTAACTTGTTTCTCTGTTATGAACTACAAATAAAATATATTTAGAATTTTTTTCGGCTTCAGCCGTATTACCTTAGTATTGACATACATTTTAAGTATTTCATTGTCTAATATGAATACACCCGGACTTTTTATGTAAGTAGCTTACCTTGCCTTCTCTTTCTACTTTCATTTTTTATTTGACTTTTGGCCTATAAACCTTGTGATGAATCTACATATTTCGGTCCAAAACGCTTTTTGCCAAAGACCATTTCGCCTGTTATGTCGCTCATGTAAAATATAAAACCAACAAGACAACTTGATACGGAAATGGAAGACGAAATTAAGTAATTGTTGCTGGCGTAGTTGTTGATGTTGTGTAGGAACTACGACACTTTTAAGGTTTATATTGGGCGGTCAGCCAACCAATCCTCATTGTGCAACACAGACAGACCCCAATCAAAATACAACAGCATTTCCGAAACCGAAACCACAACACCAACAACAAATATGCATATCAACATGTGCATCTGTACAATCCGATCAGCACATACGATATCTTATATGTACCTGACTCGTATCGGCATATTACAATACACACTTACTATCTGATTTAAGCCGATTATCTTTTTTACAGATATTTCTTGTTGTTATTTGCCGTACAACTTGAGTTGTGAGGTGATTTACTTTGTCAACTTTCATCAGACTCAGTGTTGCTGAGTGTTCACTTCCAAAAAAAAAACAAGACATGCCCGCGTACAGGATAGCTCGCATGCAGTGCCTTGCCCATCACATAAAAACACTTTAATGTAAAACCTTTAAGTGTGACGCCCACGCCAACGCCAACGCCCACGCCGACGTCCAAGTGACAACAATAGCTCTCTGCGCTTTCGGACAGGCGAGCTAAAAAAAGATTATGACTAACATTCGACATTGTGCTTCCTACACTAACTGTGTACTAGCAGTGTGTGCTGCAGAACCACTATTTACTATGGCACATGAGCTATGTATTAACAAAAATAAAATTCCTAAGTGCTATTCTAATAGTCAGGTACTTTGTGAAAACAACAGGTCCTTTCCCTTGATGTCAGATGAGATGCACTATTTTATGTGACCAAGAGAAAAAAAATATATCAATTTTACGAGGGATGATCAAAAAGTTCCCGGAAAAGTGCTGTATTCTCATTACTATTTTACTTTCTGCAACAAAATTTCATCCTAGGCAACCTTAATGTAATTGTGATTCATATCATACAAACATATCAACTTATGTCCAACCAGTTTTCTGCACGCGTCACTAACGTAACGACCGGTAACGTGACTCGGCCCTGCTAACGTTACGTTGCTTATTATCGTTTCTAATAACAAAATTTGAACGTTGCTTAGTCACAAATTATTCACATAAACATAAAATATTTTAAATAAACTTCAAACTATGTATCTTATCTTGATGTTCTTTATAAACTTTGTAAGTTGCTTTGATTAATTCTACGAAATGATGACTAAGTTTAACATGGCCTTTAATCAGTAGATATATGGGGTGGAGTATTTCAAGGGCAGATAACTTACTTTGCCTTACATAACGGAAGTGGTTTGATAAGGTTTCATAAACTAGATATAATGGCTACTCTTTAGATATATGATTTATACATTTCAGTCCAACTATTTCAGCAATACGACAGCACAACCTGAAATCGGCTGCATAATAAGCTTCCGGCAAATGTCCAACTAAGCAAGCAGCCATGATATATCGCCCATCTTCGTCGTAATTAAGATCATATTAATTCATTACTATTTGTAGCATTTAGAAGAGTGTGGTACATGAAACTAATTATACAAAATGACTCATCCTAAGACTATGGCTGAATTTTGATAAAGCTTGCCGATCTGGCCTTGCTGCTAGTTGATTTATGACTTTTGATAGGCAGCTATTGCTGCTGCAGATAGCAGAGGACGTATTGTCGTATTGCTGGAATAGTTGGATTGAAAGCGTACATCAACTATCTAACGAATTGCCATTATCTAAAGCTTATGAAACTTGAACACAACAATTCCATTTTATATCGTAAAGCAAATTATCTGCCCTTGAATTACCCCACCCTCACACATTTAATAATTAAAGGACACGTTGGACTTAGGGACCATTTCGTGGAAAATATCAAAACAGCTTACAAAATTTGTGATGAATATCAAGATAAGATATAATTTTCTAAGGTCAAGCGAGTTAATTAACATTTCTATACACAATTCATACTTAAACAACGTTCATAAATTGCTATTAGAAACGATAAAAATGCAACGTGTCGTTAGCTGGGCCGGGTCACGTTACCGGCCGTTACGTTGGTGGCGCGTGCATAAAACCGGTTAGATATAGGTCAATGCGTTTGTATGATATGAATCACAAATACATTAAGGTCGGCTAGTGTGAAATTTCATTGAAGAAAGTAAAATAGAAAAGAGAATACAGCACTTTTCCGGGAACCTTTTGATCATCCCTCGTATATCTTCACGTGTTTAGTTATTATATCCAGTTCTTAATTTTTACAATTTATCATTATCGTTTATCAACATGTACAAAATACTCAGAAAAGAATATGTTTCCTTTGGTTTCGACAGCAAATATAGAGCTGCTAACTCGAACCCTGTACCCCTTGGTCTTGCTTATTTGAGTAGTTCATATTCCTGACTCAAGTTTCTTCCAATTACGGTAGCTGGATTTATTCAGAGGAAAGTCACTGAATGAGTGTGCATTATTCTGCAACCATTTAACATGAGGTCATTGAAATCCGACAATCAGATATAGAAAGTAAACAAAGCACAGTAACTGGAAAGAAAAAAGAAAAAGAAAAATAAATAAAAAAAATAGAGGTCCATGACGGACCTAAATTTCTCTCCTGAGTTATGAGTTATAACACGGAATACCATCTATTTGATGATGGTTCAATTGGAGCAGTTTTGCACTTTCTAATCTATATTCTGAATAAGTTTCATGAAGATTGGATCAAACTGTGCCCTATAGAGTGTACACAATGTTTTTCTAAGATCTGACCTGCCGATCTAGTTTTTGATCAGACATTATTCAGTTTCAAACTTTGCCTACATTTCATGAAGATAAACATTCTGACAAAGTTTCATAAAGATTCAATGCAAAATAAAGCCGCAATTGTGTACACAAGGTTTTTCTATGATTTGACCTACCGACCTAGTTTTTACATGACAACACCCAGTTTCAAACATGGCCTAGATTTCATGAAGATAATCATTCATACAAAGTTTCATGAAGATTGAACCAAAACTGTGCCCTCTACAGTATCCACAATGTTTTTCCACGGTTTGACCTAGTATCCTAGTTTCTGATCCAACATGATCCAATTGCAACCTTGGTCTAGATTTGTTGGAGATAAACATTTAAACAAAGTTTCATGAAGATTGGAACAAAACTGTGCCCAATACAACATTCACATGGTTTTTCTAAGATCTGACCTAGTGACCTAGTTTTTGACCTGACATAGCCTAGATTCAAATTTGTTCTAGATTTTAAAAAGATAAGCATTCTGACAAAGTTTCATGAAGATTGGATCATAACCGTGCCCTTTAGAGTATAAACAAGATTTTTCTAAGATTTGACCTTAGGCTAGTGACCTAGTTTTTGACCCAACATGACTCAGTTTCTATCATGGGCTAGATTGTATAAGGATAAACATTCTGACAAAGTTTCATGAAGATTGGATTATAACTGTGCCCTCTAGAGTGTACACAAGATTTTTCTAAGATTTGACCTAGTGACCTAGTTTTTGATCCCACATGACTCAATATTAATTTTGGCCTAGATTGTATAAGGATATACATTCTAGTGACCTAGTTTTTAACCTGATATAGCCTAGATTCAAATTTGGTCTAGATTTTTATAAAGATAAGCATTCTGACAAAGTTTCATGAAGATTGGATCATAACTGAGCCCCTCTAGAGTGTACACAAGGTTTTTCTAAGATTTAACCTAGTGACCTAGTTTTTGATCCGACCTGACCCAGTTTCAAACATAGTCTAAATTTCATTAACATAAACGTTCTGACAAAGTTGCATGATGATTGGATTAAAATTTAGCCCTCTGTGTCATTCTAAGATTTATTTCTATTTTTAGCTCTGGTGGCCATTTTGTTCAGCGGAGTAAAACCGTTTTAGTAATTTTCATTAAGGGTCATAAGCCAGAGATTTCTGTGAAATTATTTTGAAATTGAGACATTGGCTTCAGAGAAGATGTCTTTGAAATGTTTTTCTAACTTTAGATTTCTATTTTTAGCTCTGCTGGTTGGGGGTTCAGGTGCTTTTTAAAAATGCAAATATACATATTTTTACCTATTTTATGAGAAAACATATTCAATTTCCTCTAAAATGATATGTATATTATTAGGATATGGTGCTTGGTTCAAAAGTTATGACATGTTTTCGACAAGCCATGGCGACAAATTTTGTAATCATGCTCCAATGTATTCAGTATACGTGCTGATGGCACCGAATTTCTCATTCATTAAGCATAAATTGGGGCAAGGATTTAAGTCTTCTACTTATAGTCTTATTCATATACACTGTATGATGCAGTAATATGGGCGGCACCTTCAGCAAATATTTTTGAGTGGTTCACTCATTTCCATGCTAACCAGGCTGCCATTTTCTGGTTCAAAATGGCAGCAAAGTCAGAGTTTTATATGAAGAGAATAACGACAAAACGACAGAATATGATAAAGAAAACTCATAAATGATACAATGTATGAAGCAATTATAAAAGCTGCACCATTTGCTAGCATCTTTTATTTGTGAGTTTGTTTCCATGGTAATGTGGCGGCCATTTTCTTGTTCAAAATGGCCGCTAACACAGAGTTTCCATGATAAAAAGACATCAAATGCAAAATAAAAAAAAATAGAAACAGTCACAAATCCCAAAGGTAGTTTAACACAATTCATTTATACAAGTTTTACAATTTGCAAGCATTATTTAGTGGTTCAGCTGTTTCCATGGTAACAGGATGCCATTTACTTGCCCAAAATGGCCACGAAAACAGTGTTGCCGGCCAAACTGAAAGAAATGATATTACGAGAAAAGAGGATAAAGCAAATTCACAAATGATCTAGTGTATGCCTTAATACCTAGTTAAAGCGGGAGCATTTGCTCGCATTTTTAAGTGGTTCTCTTGTTTCCAAGGTAACTTGGTGGCTTTTTTGTTGGTCAAACTTTCTGTAAAATCTGCATTTCTATGAAAAAAGAAGGTAAACCCCGAAATGCACGTCTCGTTTACCACTGCTCGCAACAGATACAAGTCACTCTCTCATTCATGAAATTAAATACATCTGTAAGATATATTGCAAAATATGCACATCTGGTTAGTAAATATAACATATTCTTGTAAAAAAAATTAGCTCATCCAAGCGTGTCTATGTGTTGTCATACATGAGTAAAGAACATATGTTCTTTTATTATTTTAGACCGTAATAATTAGTAAATAACATTTAGCATCAGTCTCCCCGTACATGTACTTGGTTAATTGGTTGGTAGTATGGGGTTTAACAACTCTTTGAAACAGTATTTCAGTTTGTGTCGAGCTGTCTCCCAGAGAGGGAGAGAAAGAAGAGATATGACAGGCGAGAGAAGAAATATCCAAATTACCCCACCCACAACTACTGCAAACACAGTAGACCCTTACACTTCTATTATCCATATACATTAGTTGGACGCCTCGGCACTGAAATTTACAAGGCACCATCGCCCGATCGCAACCAAGACTGCACCCCCTCCTCCCCCTTCCCACAACCACCGTACTTAGAATTGTATCCCCGGGTTTACTATAATAATGCAGATTATACTTTTTTTTCCATTCCTTTAGGGTGGTCATTTGACAGTTAGAAAACAGTTAAATTGAAGTCGGTTCAGTGCAACTAATGTTAAGTGCAGTGTGGCAGCCATATAAAAAGTGTCCCCATACTTCACCATAGTGCATATCACATAATGGGATCATTGGACTCATTCCGAGTCACAGTAAATTACTGCACTGGAACTGACTCAATGAAACCAAGTCTCTTGTACACTGTAAAAAAATACTGTAGATTTTACGGTAGAATAACTAGAAACCGGCTGCCAGTCCTTTTCCCGTTATTTTTACGGGTTTTTGCCTGTAAGACATTATTGGAAATCACGAAACGGAAGTTTTATGTTAACTTGGCGCACTCTAAAATAACTTTGTATTGTTGAGGGGCTATCTAACCAAAACGACATCTGCTCTTTTCTGCCCCACTCTGCTTGATGATTCCTGCAATTTTTACGGGCGCCCGTAAAATAACGGTAAAAGGACTGGCAGCTGCTTGCCAGTTATTTTACCGTAAAATCTACCGTTTATTTTAGCAGTGTACCCGTTTCTTTAATGTCTGCCTTGCTTCCAGAAGATCTTTCAAAATTCATTCTTAGTAAAGAAGACCTGATACAAATCCTTGAAATATTTTCACAGACCATAGAACGTTCCTTTCATGATTTATTTTTGGCTGACCAGTTGACAATGTTTGTCAGCTGATCAGTAAGTCACTTAAAGACCTTTTATTTGTATAATCTTTTATTGTGAGTTATCGCTGCAAGCTTCTTCCTAAAGATTCATTATTGTAACTGACCCTGATATAAAACATCGTCAAGTTTCACTTAAAATCGTCCGGGTACTATAAATTGGCAACTAAAATGATCTTCTTCCAATAAACGGTAAAAATACAGCGTACAAACCTGGCGCGCTTTTTCATAATATTGGATAGTTCGACGGGGAACCAGGAAAGGAACTAGTACATTGTGGAGCTATTTTCCCATCATTTTTTTCTTATTTCAGCCTTCTTGAGGATTAGAGACATAAAAAAGTTGAATATGGAAAGCCGCATCTGTAGCACTAAATTTGGTTATCCAAACACATTGTTTCCCTTACTCTTTGCAACAGTTATCTGATTCAGTATATATGCTCATAAGCCCACATTCTCATTTATCACCAAACGTGAAGGTTGATTTAGACGTTCTATCACTGTGAGTAGAAAGTACTATGGAGACTTTAAAGGTAGGTTCCTGTACTTTGGAATGCATCATAATTTTGATGATCTTTCATCCAAGTTGTTGGAAAGCACTTATAAAAGGGAATTAATAAGTTTCACTAAAAAGTGTAAATCAAAAAAATATTAGAAAAGTTGTTTTGCAAGGGATTTCCTAACTCTGCTTCGCACACCAGTTAGCGCTATTTTTAGTTCGCGCCAAAAATAGATAACGCAGCTGAGGTCATGCTGCATTGCATTTTGGGATAGTTTTAACCCATCCACCATGCCAGGACCTCTAGGAGAGCTCACGACAAGGGAAAATTGACCTTTGGAGAATGGCATCAGAAATTGCGTACGTATAGACATAATAAACATAGTTATTTTTAGAACTGGAATTCCAACGAAAGAAAATAAACCAAAAGGGAAAACGACTATTTTCTTCAACATCTGACGAGTTTCTCAGTAGCAACAAATTCAGAAAAATAAGAGAATTCAATACTGCTCAGAAAAAGACGAAATTATTTTGTGGACATAATTTTTATCGCTAGTACAGGAACCTACCTTTAAGGTGCATAGTCCAACTTAAGCAGCGGCCGCAGCAGACTAGTGCGATAACGGAAATTGATGGTACCAAAAAAATAAATATACAAATTTAAATAACAACTTCATTTAGGACTGACAAAAGAAAATAAACTCCCAAGTTGATATTCATCTTGGCTTTGTACTGTTTGACCAACACAAAGGCACTATTATGTAGGCATTCTTTGATATTTCTGTGGGTTTTATAATATGGGAGGGGGGAGGCGAAATAGATTAAATGACGCATTTTACGACTTTTTCAAGAGCATTCAGTCATATGAGGAAAAATGAAAGGATGTGTGCCGTGGAACCCTATTTACGGTTGAAAAGAGTTTTGCCTACAGCGAGAATCAAACCGCTAGCTCAGTGCTAAATCCACTGAGCTACGAGTACTCCTTAAATGTATGCTGATCTTTAATTGTCGACTGCGATACTTTTGATATACTTGGAATAAAATCTTTTGAATTGTGACAGAAAATGATATGAGAATATGAATTTTATGACAATTGAATATGTGTTTACATAATTTTCATGCGGGGAAAATGCCAAATAATACTGATTAACGCCGACCAGTTGATTTACGGAAATAATAAATTTTACAGATACTTTCACTTTCGCTTTCCTTTGCTTTGTATTTAAAAATGTATGGAAGACAGCAAAACACAATAATTTAGTTCAAAACTGACTCGATTAAATTTGCTTAACACAATAAATATCGACCGCATAATCATAGTTTCGGGGAAGCCCTCGATTAAGTGATGAAAAATCCTGACGTCAAATTTAGCGTAACGGCGGGTGGAGAAACGTCATTAATATCGCCGATACCATCTCTCCAAACAATAATTTCCGTGGCATATAAAATAGCTCATGGCATAGAGTTGAAAAGGTTTTTGTGGGTTATAGGTCAGAGAATTCAATTCTGAGTGCCTCGGTTTTGCAAAACAGTTATTTACCTGTTAAAATTCGGCTTATTTCAGTCAAATTGCTCTAGTTTTCTTGTTAACGATCGGATTTTACCGAGGCAATCAACCTCGTAAAGGTCACTATCTCAGAATTCATTTGATTGGTCAGTCTGACTTATCACGCTAACACGTTGCCGCGGAAACCGTTTCAAGGCAGCCTACTATGTTGTAAACAATCGGAAAAATGCGGCCACGTCATAATGACGTTAAAGGAAACTCGACGGTGGTCAGTGGTTATCAAACGTTATTTTAAATGTAAAACAGATTTTTGGCACTGAAAATGCCCTATAATTAAAAAAGAAGGCTGTTTTCATTATTCTTCATAAAAATAATGACATTTTTTTTTTAAACTACAGCAATAAAACGTGGTAAAAAGGGGGTATTTTTAGCGCGCAACTAGTAAATTACGCGATGACGTTACGTCATCTGAACCCCCTACTGCTGGCAAGTTTGTTCAGCGGAGTCGAACCGTTTTAGCAATTTAGGTTCAAGGCCACGAGGCAAACATTTCTGTTAATTTGTTTTGAAATCGAGCTATTGGCTTCAGAGGAGACGTCGTTTAAAGTTGTTGTTTTTATTTTTAGCTCTTGCGGCCATTTTGTTCATCGGAGCGGAGCCATTTTAGCAATTGAGGTTCAGGGCTATGACAGAAACATTTGTGTCAAATTATTTTGAAATTGACTTTCTGTTCTAGGAGAAGATGTCGTTTGAAGAAATTGTTGACGGACGGACGACGGACAAATATCGATCACATTAGCTCACCTTGAGCACTTTGTGCTCAGGTGAGCTAAAAAAACCAGAGAACTTCACTGGATCTTTCCGCTTCAAACACTCCGTTTAGTTACACTTCTTTGGGTTGAATCGAGTAAATCTACTAATGTTTGCTGGTTTGGCCAAAATTAAATTAAAGTGTGATAAAATCTCATCTGTAACAGTCTATGTATGGCGGGAGCAAACTAACATACTTTAATGTTTCACTGAGGACACAGATGCTCGTTCTGCTCAATATTTGTGTATCTCTCGTGTTTAAAAGCAAATTTGTGGGCCGAACAATGAGCCCAGGAAAGTGCTAACTGATATTAAGTATTGGTGACACAATCTAAGTAATTTACTCACCTAATTTGAGAAGCCCTGGAAGCTCAGCGGGTTAAATGCTGGCCTGTAATCTAGCAGTCTCGAGTGCGACACCAGGAGGCAGAAATCTTTTCAACCTTAATGGGGTTCCAATGCACACAACCTTTCATTATCACCCTACTATTGTTCTTATATGAACGAAAGAAATGTTGAAAAGGACGTAATATCGCAAGTCATCCATCTATTCCTCAATTTAATTTGATAATCGCTTAATTCTGAATAACAATATTGTAAATACTAATCAGTCTCATAGAGGTAATACCAATTTCCGTGCCTTTGATGTCGACCGAGCCAGTCAGTTACAATACATGCAAAAAGTGGCTGTCAATTGACAGCAGTATCATCTTTCAACAGCCATTTACTATAGTATCATTTACTCTTATTGGTACTGCTTATGACTGCACTCACGTCAACAGCCACTTGGTAATGTACTGGATTGGTTTAGCACAGGTTAGCCAAGTGGCAATTCCACTAAACTATCAGCTATTTTGACAGCAATTAACAATAGTATCAATTACCGTTATTGGTATAACTTATGAGTGAATTGTTGGTCGACAGCCACTTTGTATAGTACCGGATTTTTTGACAGCACAGGTAAGCAAATTGGTATTACTTTAATGCTAATTTATTCCATTCTCTAAACACAAGGGGGTAACCTTATACTGTATAACCTAAGATGTTGACTAATGAAATCTAGAGAAAAATCACAAGGTTAATATTTTGCTTAAAAGAGACAGATTCATTGAAAACTTCTTTGTCATGGCCCATCAAACCACATGCTTAAATGCTTATCACACACAAGCTGTCATCACCTTCACATTCGCTCACATTTTATCACATTATGGTGGTGTCATAAAACCAGATATCTGTATCACTTAGGTACCTAAATTTTGGTATCAATGTTGATATTATATCATGACAATGGCGTCAATAAGTAATTTCTTATTGATGACAAAATTGAGTTCTACTGTTACGTTTTGTGTGCTAATTGTGAGACGGACTCATTGCTTACTACTATCATTTATTAAAAACAGTAACAGTTTACAAATTTATCTGTGTTTCATCATGTTGAACAACAAAACAATGGCTTTTATGGTAGTTGTGCACCAAAATAATTTGAATTCACAATGAAATCTGTTGGTGCAAAAACTCAATAACTGCTCTTATACAGTTTTTGCACTAATCAATTTCATATATATTCTAATATAATTGGGAGCAAAAACTCAATAAGTGCTCTTATTGAGTTATTGCACCAAAATAAAAAAAAATGTACATAGCCCATTTTGCATTTTATGCCTAAAACACCTTTTTCGTCCAGAACTAGACTGTGAAATTTTAATATGATATGCATATCATTATTAAGTAATAAATTATGCAAAAAAGTGATATTTTGGAAATTTTGGAGTTATTGACTTTTTGCGCTAAGGTGACGATATGGTAAAGAGGTTAATGATGACTTGTTATAAATTGGGTTTCAGTCAGCCTTCTCCTGCTTATTCTTGCTGTAAATGTCTACTTTGCTTTTTTTCCTTTCTTTGAATAATGAATTTTTTCGTAACAGATTTCATAGCAACCCTTCAAAGTAGATGGCTCATATTTTTCTGTCCATACTTTAATATGGAATAATGTTTTTTTGTTCTTTTTACAAATATTTCTATGCAGTCATTGCAAGTAAGAGTGGCCTTGTTTGGTATGCAGGTTGGTGATAACTTTTTCTATACTTTAGATAGCGGTGGATTCAATGCATATCTAGAACAAATAAATATTAATATTGTCTACAGTGAAAAAATATCTTATCAATTCACTAGTGACTAATACGACTTACATTTTTTCACAGTAGCCAACTGCGGCTCTTTTTGACAACTTTGGGCTTAATTTCCTTCCGTAAAAGTCTGAAATGTATCCTTCTTGTCTGACATTATGCTTCGGACGTTACCACACCCAATCATGCAAACGACGCTGCAAGCCGCTTTCTTAAATCGCCGATTTCTTTTTACATGTATTCATTCATTAACAGTTTACACCCTGTATTATCCCCATTAAACACGCTAAGACAAGCTAAATAAACGAGAAATGACTCGGAAATAGTTTTTATGAATCGGTCTGATTTAAAAATAGAAAAGAAAATTTACTTTTTCGGTAAAACCAAAACATCAGCAATTTCAATAGTGCTACGCACTCATGAAATTTTTGATATTTTCAAAAATGTAAATGACCTCTATGTATTGCGGGATACAGAACCATTCTTCTCCTGCTTGTTCTTCCCTATATTTTTTTTTCATTTTGAATAACGCAAGAATTGTTTGGATAATGCAATTTTCGTGACAGATTTCACAACACCTCTGCAAGTTTGAATGTTCATATTTAGTATGCAGATTAATAAACACTTATACCATACATGCATTGTTTTTCTTATTCTGTATTTCGTAACGTTGAGATACTTGAAGAACGTCATTACGATTACTGAAACAGAACAGAATTAAGTAAAATATTGACTATTTGGTACACGTGTTGACAATGGGTTCTCTCCCTGTATACTCTAAAAGCCATTTAGCGGGGGTATAGTCGGATTTTTCTATAGTTCTAGTTTTGCATGCAAGGCTGAGACTAATCATATTCGATTACTCTGATATGTAATTTTGGTAGGAACTCAATATTATTTCGAGGAAAAACTCTATTTTTCATGTTCAATATTCTTTTCCAGTTTAAAACTGGTCGTTCAAATACTCATTGCTTGAGAATTACTGTAAGCCAGATTACATGTAAGGTGAAAATAAAAGGCACATATTTTATCATTTAACACTGCATCTCGGTACATGGACATTTGTGATCTGTTATTACTGTTTTACAAAGTAAATTTAAAAAAATGTGGATGGATTGTTGGGGGTGAGTTGGGGATGGCACAAGATATGTATGTTCTCCCAAAGGAAATTATTTGGGGCCTGCAACTACTCCCCCTCCAACCCCTCCCCCCTTCCCCATCCCAACCTCTTCGTACGCCTATTATACAGTGATGAAAATCAGTGAATGAATACATCATAGATAAATGTCATTCCAAATTCGGGACTTCAAATTCTGGAATTCAGAAGGTGAATTTCAGTGTAGTATTTAAAGTATTTAAGGGTTAATTTAAAGTCTCCATGCTCCTACCAGTGGTAAAAGCTTCTAAACGCAATTCATTATGAAAAGCGGTTCAAACGTCACGTTCGATGATAAAATGTGGGTCGATGTGCATATATCTAGTCATACAACAGGGAACGAAACAGTGCGAAATTGGTTTTTGGAATGACAAATTACTCCAATACGATTTTCTGGTTCCCTTATAAATGCCTAAACAAACCCGAAAATTCTTTGAGAATCTTACTTTTGATTCTATTTTAAGCTGATGTTAAGCAGAAGTCTTGATGCAAAATAATCATGAGCAAGAATCAATTATTATTTGTTAAATGTTTATCCCAGACATGGGAAAACAAATTTTTAGCAAAGTGCGTTCTTAAAACAACATAGGACAACAGGAAAGGTTTTTCAAGGTTCGCTTTAAAGTTTCCAAGGGTTCATTCAGAGATACCTCACAGTAAAATATTAAATGGCCTTTTACCACTGACAGAGCAATGGGCATTTGATTAACCATTTTCATGTATTATAAATACTTAACATGTCGTCGAAATATTTAAAAGCTAAAATGAATGCTTCAAAAATCAAAAATTCTTTAAGAATCTTACCTTTTTAATCTTTAATAAGCTGATGTTCTGGCAGACGTTTTAATGCAAAATAAACATGAGCAAGAATCAATTAACATTTGTTAAATGTTGATCCTAGACATGTGAAAACAGACTTTAAGCAAAGTGCGTTCTTAAAACAACATATGCCAACAGGTAAGGTTTTTCAAGGTTCGCTTTAAAATTTCCTGAAGATTCATACATTAAAAACTCTAAGTATTTGGACAAAAAGGTCTTTGCAAACAATGCAGGTCCATACCAGACAGCTCCAAACGGAGCTGTCTGATCAGAGCATACACTGTGTGCCAATCAAACTGCTTTTTTGGACGCATTACTGTGTTGTACAATCAGTGGATTGGCTGATTTGGGTTTAACGGTTCTTTGAGACAGTATTTCAATCTATATCGAGCCGTCTATCGGAGAGAGGGAGGAAGAAAAATCTCTAAAACAACCCCCATCACACTTATTGCAAGAGCAGTTAGGCCTTGCTCTACTATAAGCCAAATCAGAACGACGCTCCGGCACTGACGTTTACCCAGCAACACGACCCGACCGCAACCACCCTTTCCACTTTAGGAGTCCAAATATAGTAGATTGCGCTTGCTTATAGTAAATATCCTGATCAGACTACGCGCATGCGCAAGATGATCTGAGAGGTATCCCTATTTACACTTGCCGTATTAAACATTTTCACCTGAAGCTAGTCTGTTGTTTCTCGTGTTTCAGAAAATTTCTCTGATTATGTTGCCTACCTGCTCCGTTAGGTTTCAGGTTGGTCATATCTTCGGAGTCCTCCATGATGGATGATGGATGACTTGCAATTTTTATTCAACATCATTTCTTTCATATCATGAGTATAAAAAGTTCATGTTCAGACTAAACAAACCTTGAGCAGTTTGTAGAGATTTTTATGGTTTCCGATGTTTGTTTTTCACATGATTGATCGCTTTTAAAAACTCAAAACAAGTCTTCTTTAGCAATTTGAATTATATTCAAATTTTAGCTTTGAGCTAAATCTCAGCTGAGCATGAAAACACGATTAATCTGCTGTAAAACACTTATTTTTGGCGGTTACTAAATTTTGGTGATATTGGGCAAAAAGCGCTAGAAGATAAGTCCGCCAAAATTTGATTTTCAGTACATTTTCCTACGCACAGCATAACAGAGGTTTAGATAAAAAGAGTACCTGATGAGTATTTGAGATAGTTCATACCGTTCCATTAAACTAGACCTTGTGGCATCTCATTAGAATCGTATCGATGAGGCGATTCTGACAGATGTCACACTGTATAGTTTAATAAAAACGTAAGATTGTTGGTTCTTTTTACAATTTTATATTAAATTTTCTTTATGATCTGGAGCCTTGGTATATCATGAACGCCAAACTTAATGTGTGCCAGTATGCTATTTTCATTAAACCGCAAACTTTTGATGCCGCAGATATTTACAGTACCTTTCGAAACTGAACACATGGAACGTTTAGATAGCCATTTCACTAAAATTGATAGGTAGCACTCCACAGTTTTTCGATCAGGCAGAGGGGCGGCTGTGTAGTGGATAACGCCCTGAACAGATTGTTTTCGCTAGAATCTACCTTTCCAACGAAACTTCGCGAAATTAATATACGAATACTAATGCAAGGGTCAGACAAGGCGAAAATGTAGTATTTATTTCATTTAGATTTCATCCGAATGATCTGGAAAATTTTCTTTAAATAGAAACGAAAATGGGACCATATGCGATTTTGAAAGAGACAAGTAAGTAGATATCTACACTGCTCAAAATATTTAAGGATGCATTTAACATTATTTCCATAGACGGCAGTGCAACACATTCCCACTTTGAGATTCATTTACTTTCGATCGACAAAAGAAATAGCATTTCAAATTAATTTGCCATTTTTTAAAGAGGGTCGAGTTTTCGACTGCACAACTTTTGATCCACTTTTTATGCTGTCCATGTCCATGATACAATTTTGCAAAAATAGAATATTTTGTGAAAAATGGCAATTTTTAAGAACAGATAGAAAGCATAAAAAATTCAACTAAAATCAAAGCGACCATTTTGTCTATGACACTCAATGTCTTACAAGGCGACTCTTTTGAATTGATTTTAATTCAAGGTTGCAAAATTTTGAAGCTTTCCAGAAATATGGCACTTTTTTTCTGAAAATTCAAAAAAACAATTGTTCAACAGACAAGCACAAAGCATTCGTTATATTGATATCCTTTTTCTGCCGTGTTCGATCCTTCTCTAAAATGCTTTAAAACCTTACTAGTTTAAATACATACGGATACATTTTAGCTGTTTGATCAAGGGAATTCAGCGTGTCATTTCCGTAAAATAAGCCTAATCCTTAATCGCAGTTATTTCCCCGTTGACCGCTGACAGATCATCGATAGAATATACCTGCAGCGGGCTTACTTACCTGTTCTTTCCTGTATCGCATTAAGCTTTAAGCCGATTGAATTACCTATATTACATATAGGCCTGGGCAATTTGGAATTGATCAATTTACGAAGTTAATTCTTAACTTTAAAATTCAAGAATAGTATTTTATGTATATAACCGTGCGTATTTTGCGTTATTATACCCGTTTTTATTTTGCACTAATAATTTGTGTAGAAATACATGATCAAGTAAAGATAATATGAAACGGGAACTAGTATTCCTTTGCATTCTTTCATGCATTGTCTAAGGGTAGACTTACAAGGATGTGTTTTTTTTTCTCCTCGGACATTTGTTCGTGTTTTAGATCTTTTGCGACAATGCTGTGCGCGTGTTATTGTTGTTTCAGTGGTGCTCCTATTGTAATTTGATCGAGCGCATGGCATTTCCTACAATTTCACACGTGCGCTCAGTGAAGGCTCAGATCGGCCTGCAAATCCACACAGTGCGATGAGAGTCTGCAATGTCCACCTGAAGAAGCTTTGTGTTTGTAGCTATCCAAATTGCTCTGAGCGAAGACTCAGTTCATACTGCGCGGATTCGCAGGCTGATCTGGTCTTGGTTGGGCGCCTATGTATAATTGTAGGAATTGTCATGCGGTTGCTCATTTCCTGTCCCCCCTGTATGTAATTACAGGAGATATTAACATTTGTAAGCAGCGAACAACAATTGTGCTATCAGATGCGCAGTCTGATTTGCGCCTTTTCTGTTTGCATGATAAAACCGGTTTTACTCATGACGTTGCTAATTTGGTTAACGCAGTCAAGTATGTTTCTCGACGGGCACATTTGACTAGAGTAGAAAATCCTCAATATCTTATAGAATTATCGTGATGGTACAGTAAAAGTCGTATTTGCAGCTGATCTGTGTCTACGCCTGGCTGACATGCCAGTTTATTGGTTTCTCGAGTGCTCGTTAACACACTCATGGGCTTGCTTTTTTACCAGCATGTTTTAATTCGAATCATATTTTGTCGTTATATGCTATAGAAACAATGTAATGTCTTACGCTTTGGACTGAAATTTCAACTTTTAAGGTGGTTTTCCATGCTGCTAATAAATGCTAAAACTGTGTGCATATTTGGCGAGGTAAAGATAAGAATGTGCGGAACAATGCCGTCATTTCTTAACAAATGTAGGTACGACAAAGCAACTAATAGTAAACAAAATATTTACCACCTTTCCGCATATTTTTCGCCGTCCGTCGTGAATAAGCAAACTACGATAGATAGATAGATAGATAGATAGATAGAAAGATAGAACGAAAAAAATGAAATACACTACCCTCCGTTTTTCTACTACAGTACTAACTGCAGTCAGTGTTAGTCGCCTAAGTAACTGGGAAAACAGGCATCGCGGTGCTAAATGACAAGAGAAATACGGTTGAAACTTGTCTGAAACTTTACTTTCCCCATGAGTGTACACAATAAAGTTCTATTAAATTAGCACGTAAACAGTGAATTGGTAGATTTTTTGATTTTATTAAAATCATTTACATAACAAAATGACTTATTTTGTTCTGTTAAATTGTTTGCAGCGCGCTCCTATAGGGTTTTTGTTTTGTGACATTGTTCTATTTTCAAATTATTTTTAATGAGATTTTGTCGAAAACCAAGAACGGTTTTAATTTACTGGTCTGAAATCTGTGAAAATAATTAGCCAAAAGGCGTGCCGACCTCTCACTAACTGCTCATAGTTAGATCAAAACGTCTCTTTTTTCCCATCATGGACCGGGTCAAGTAATTGACCATAAGAACTTAAAATTGAAGGGTATCTTACACAATTAAAGTATTGTAAAAATTAGAGTCACGCGGCGCATCAGTCGAGACTCTAATCATAACCATTACTCTTCATGGGATTCATACATTGTATTGGTGAAAAGGGAAAAGTCTGATCAGGCTTCGCGGATGCACAAGCTGATCTGGAAGATACCCGCTCGCATATGCCGTTAGATACATTTTAACACGAAGCTATTTGCATTTGGGCTTGACATCCGACTTTCTTTAGCCATAATTTAGAGTATTATTTTATAACCTACAGTGTAAAGATAATCAGGTGCGAAAGTACGTCTTCTTTGACACCCGTCGCGGAGAAGCTCCACGTGAAGCTCCGGTGCCAGTACCTAGCGAGTCACTATGTTGTGGCTTGCAGGTTCTTTCCCGTGGCCCTTTAGTGTGCAGGATGGAGGCTATCTCTTTTTTTTTGTCTGACCTCATTGTTTTAAACATTGGTAATATTTTATGTCATAATTTGTATTTTATTTGCTGTGATTGTACATGTATACAAATTATGCTGTGTTAGTACCTAATAATTCTTATTCAAAATGGCTTAGTCAATTTTAAAGATGTAAATAGAAGATGTATATAATGTTTAAAACCACTGGAGACAGAAATGGATAAACTACTGACACCCTGGGCCGAGGAACATGTAGATGGGGCTCCCTCCCAATCACTTGGAACTCGGCCCTGGATGTCAGTAACTCTTCCATTTATTCGGGGCGGCAGAGTCCAGCTATATGTAGTTTGGTAATCAACTGTGATAGAATTTTTTTGGTGAAACTTATTTTTTTATATAGTCTCTTATAATTCTGTACAGAATGGTTTGGTGTATTTTATATGTTTGTTGTAATATAGTATACATGTGTGTATATGATGTGATGTACACCAAAATGAGACTTAAATAAACTATAAACTTCCCGTTTACAGGTCATCGGTAATCCTATACGCCTGTAGCAATTATAAACATGTGATCCAACATGACACCTGTTGTGAGCTGTGACAGTGTCCGTTTCTCTCTCTCTCTCTCTCTTCTTATTTCTTTCGCTTTTACGCTAGGAAGCATTATATACTAGCTGAAAATATTGGGCCGGCGATGGCCTGCCATGCCGTCTCATATCCGACGCTCTTGTTTTTCAAACACTCTTAAAAATTTACATTTGTGTTTTAAAGGGATTTTTAGATATGCAGGTTTCCTGAAATTAATTTTCATATACGGAAGGAATGATATTCGCTTTAAAACAGTTAGGCATCAGTTTAACGAAAGTGCTTTGTTATTCAGATTGTGAAAAATTTAATTCAGTGCACTTGAGGCATTAGCCACTTGAATTTGAGGACACAGTTTGCAATAATCGTCAAACATGTTTTTTCATTTATATATATATTTTTTTGTTTTGTTTTGTTTTGTTTTTTGCTTGAAAACGATTAGTCTTTTATACCTTGGCAGTCTCTGCCTGCAGCAGCCAGCGCAAAGTCCACAATGCGCTTGCGAGACATATCAGGCTGCGCCGAAGTCCATGCTGATCTGAAACTTCAACTAAGATATTATTTAGTTATTTATCAGCAAATTAACACACTTCGCAAACTGGTGCTTATCAGGCTTCGGCATTTTAAACATAAAGCGCTAATGAGACTCTGATCAGGCTGCGCCGATGCCCAGGCTGATCTGATCCTTGCGTGCGGAGATTTTCTGGATTTGTTCCATTCCCCTTTTTTTATTTGTAAACAGCGAAATGACTTTCCTGTGCGGAGGGGCAGATAAGTGCTTATCAAGCTGGATGCTCATCTTGTTTTAGGCTTAACTAAACAGAATTGGCTTTTCAAGCATAATAAGATAAGATAACATAATTTTATTCGGCATTAAACATATTACATATGATTATAGCCTACACATTAAATTTCACACATTTACCTCCCCCAACATGACCTACAAAATACAATAGAAAGCACATTTACATGGAAGGATCATAATATTGGTTAGCAGATTACATTATGTTATTTACAATTAAAAGTGTTGTCTATTCATAGTGTTTAAAGGTCCTAGTCGAAAAGGGATTAGCAGTTCCGCGTTACGTTCTTTTAATTAGCCTGATTATTCGGGTTGCCTTTGATGCGTCGCTTTAATCCAGAAATAAAAGATGAAATAAATAAAAATGAAAATAAAAATTAATATAAGAAATGTTCTAATATTGGTTTCTTAAATAGATAAATAGGTAAATAAGTAAGATGTTTAAGCCGACAAATATTACTATAAGAATCCAGCACCTACATGTTTATATGCGGACTTTGAAAATTTCGCTGCTTGTTCTTCTCTTTTAATGAAACGCCGTGGAACTTGATTTTTTGAAGGATTTGGAAGCAAGAAGACCAAAACTCACATTTATGATTTATACATCAATGTAAAGCTAGGAAAGCAATAGGAGTATTAATAACAGGAAAAAATATCAAATTTTAACAGAAAAAATGTTTTTGGTTGTTACAAATGAGAAACATTGCGTTTCAGCTAACTCTGCCTATCTTCCTTGCCGAGCTGCTACCCAGACTTTTAATACCTATAGGGAAGCAAGAAGATAATAAAATAATTTCATAAAATTTATACCAACGCAGAGGTAATAAAATTTCCTGTCTGAATATAACAGGAAAAAATTGAAACTTTTATAGAACATGGATTTATATGGGTTTTTAAAAAATGTGCTCATACTTTTAATGTAAAATATTGAACAGGTAAGTCAGTTCACACCTTTTCACGGAAACGGATAATCTTCGGCTATTTCCGCCCCTATGATGTCAAGAGCTGGACATGGAATTTTGTGTGAAAAATTGCAGTTTCTAGCACATTTGAAAAGCATAAAAATATCAACCAAAATGAAAACGACCATTTTGTCTGTGATACGTATAGTCTTAAACCTGATTATATTAATTCAAGGTTGCAAAATTTTATAGATTTCCAGAAAATGGCTCTTTCTCAGAAATTTAAATAAATTGCAGAATTTGTTCAATGGACATGAGCAGGGCATCCATTTTATTCCTCCTTGTTGTCTTAAAGTTCGATCCTTCCTAAAAATGCTATAAAACGTTTAAGTTGTACTGAGCGATAAAAGATGGAGTATTTGCTGATTGCAAAATAAAACAAAGTATTCTTTTTTTCAGAAAATAAAACGAAGTATATTTTTTTTCTCAGCAAAATGATAATAAAAGAAATTTAATAAAAAGAACCTCTCAGACGAATTATCATATTTTCATGGGAAATTTCAGGACAAAAGGGTCAAACTGGTCAAATCGAACCCCCTCAGCTAATTTGAGTCCCCTATTCAAAACTCCTGGATCCGCCCCTGATGCCAAGTACAGTTAACTCTCAATATCGCGAATACTGATATATCAAAGTACCATCTTATAACAAGGAATATAATTTTGACACATTTCCTGCTTTTATTTACATTTCAGCTTCTGTTATCTCAAACTGCTAATATCTCAAAGTAAATTTTCTTGGACCAGAAAATTTACTTTGGGATAGCAGTGGTTTGGGATGAACTTCGACTTTGATAAATCGAGAGTTGACTGTACCTGCATACAAAACTAAACTTTTCGCAGACTTGCACATTGGCAAATCCATTTAAAGACAGGAGTGGTACTATATAAGGAGGATCAACTTCAAAAGTGTCCATTTTCATGGACGGACACTCGGTTCTTTTGACCCCCCCCCCCCCCCCCCATAACTCCCTCTGGATGCGCCACTGCTTGACATGCTGTTTTGCCTGAAAGAGTGGCTTTTGCTCCACATGCAGAGATTTGGCAAACAAATGCGAATCACGTCATTTTGAGTTTAGACATACGTGAAAAGTAATAGACATAATAAAAGTAAATTCCTGGGAATTTCTTGATTTTTATTCTAAATTAAATCTCGACTTGTACAAATATACAAAAGAAGATGCTATTCAAGGAATAAATTTGCTTTCTCTCTCTCTCTTTCTTTTTCTTTGTTCCCTCTCTTTCTCTTTCTTTGTTCTCTCTCTCTCCGTCTTCCTTCTCTCCATCTCTCTCTGTCTTCCCCTCTCTCTCTCAATCTCTCTCTCTCTGTTTGTTTCCCTCTATCTCTTTTCCTTTCTCCCCTCTCTCTCAAGCTCTATCTCTGTTTTTCTCTCTCTCTTTTCTCTCTCCCTCTCTCTCTCTGCTCTCTCTCTCTCTGCTCTCTCTCTCTTAAAATTATTTCTTTTAAAATCCACATATGACAAAGGACCCAGCTCCCTAAGTATAGCAAATACCATTGTTTTTAATACGTTTATGCCTAGTATCCTGTAAAAGAGACATTGGCAAACAGTGCAAACTGTTTCCCGGCAGGCACATGACGTCAAAATGACGTCGAAATGACGACGATGCGACGTGATGTCGCTTCGACGTCATTGTGACGTCATTTCGATGTGATTGCGTCATTTCAATATGATGACGTCGTATCGACGTCCTTGCAATGTCATTTCGGCGTCATTTTGACGTCATTATGCTGGCTTGGTTCACATTTGAACGGAAAGGGTGTGATTGCTTTCTTCATATTTCAAGTTTTTCATGTTGTGTGTGGTTCCATCTGCTCAAAGAAATTTTCTCAGAATGGAGGCCATGATTGTTAATGCCGTTGCCATGGTAACCTGGAGATTGGTACTTCCGTTACAGTTGTCTTTGTCATTACAGTAGCACGTGCTGGTTTTGATGCTGCCGGCTGAAGCCTCCTTACATCCAGAATCCTGTTTTGTAGGAGAGCAGGACCGACCAACAACTGTTAAAAAAATGAAATACAATCTGTGAGGCGGATATTTTAATACTCTAGTTTTGTATAGGCTTTTCCCGTCCACTGTATAAGAATATCTCTTTCTAGAGATATCTGAGATTTTTCTGTCTCGGCCTGATATCTCAGCCTAGGCTTAGAAAGTTGTCACAAACTGACAGTCGTTGCTATATAGTACATCCCAATTATGTAATACACTTAATTTCAACAAATCCACTAGCTATCGTAATTGTCGAGTAACTAGAAAATGTGTTTATGGAACACTATGCCCCCAACCGTATGCTTGCCTCTAAAGAAGGTTCATCCCATTATGTTAAAGTCAGAAAGGGGTTTGAAACGGTTCATCTACATCTCAGCTTGCAACTATATGCCAAATATAAGGAACATAGCTCATAGGCTGAGGCTGCATTGCATAATTTTAAAAGCAAATTTTGATAAAAGCTAAACTTGTAAATATATATTTTCCCCGTGGGGGTAACCCTGTCGGAGTGATAAATTACCGCACGTATTCAAGTTGGGATAACCATATCAGTATCCCCTTGGCAATAAGCATATCAGTGATTTATTAGATTCTAACCAAAACCACATTTATCATATGACGTCGCTGTTATTCAGTGGATACCGTCGTGTCATAAAAATTGTCTGACCACACGTGTAATAACACTTTGGCGCGTACACGTAACGTCATTGACAACGCCCATGTCAACAATGCGTTTTATTATTGAAATAATGCTCAGTTTTGAAGACGTTAAACTCCTATTTCAAAGGTTCATATGATAAACAGAATCTTACACTCTTGGTCTTTCATATGAAATCTATGAAACTCACCGAAGGCTCGTTTCATAAATTTTATATGAAATGACCACTCGTGTAAGATTCTCTATATCCCCAGGGGAATATTAGAGTGATATATTAACTTACATATCCCACTGAAGATAACCTTCATGGGGATAACCAATGAGTGTACTTACTAGTATCAGCCTTCACTTTCATGCAAGATCCTGAGCACTTCATCTTAGTTACACCGGCGGCCTTGGCATTGAAAGGGTCATTACATCCGGCACAGACGTAACAGTCCAAAGAGCTTGCTGAAAACAGAAGAAAAAAAATCATTTGATATTCAGTGGATAAGGTCGTGTCACCACATGTGTAACAACAATTTGGCGCGTCCATATAACGTCATTGTCAACGACCGTGTCATTAATGCGTTTATCACATGTGGACGCAATTATTCAGTGGATAGCGTCGTGTCATAAGAATTGTATGATCACACGTATAATAACATGTTGCTCCCCATGTTGTTACATATGTATGTAAACTGAGAGTAATAATGAAGTAAAAAGGCGCGTACATGTAACGTCATTGACAACGACCGTGTCAACAATGCGTTTTCCTTTTGAAATACTGTTCATTTTGAAGGCGATAAAATCCCATTTTAAAGGGTCATATGATAAACAAAATATTACATTCCTGATCATTTCATACACCGAAGGCACGTTCTTTAATTTCATATGAATTTAGAGTAAGATCCTGTATATACATGTACTCTTCCCGAAGTTCACTAGCAAAACAATGAAATCGTTTTCACATAATAATAGTAAAGTCATGAATAAATATATAAATAAAAAAGTAATGATGATAATAATAATAATGAAAAAATATTATAACATCAGTCATCATATTAATAATAATTATAAAAACAATTGAAATAATAATAATTACAATAAAAATAATAATAGTGATAATAATTATGATAATAATAATAAAAATTTTAGTCTTCATTCGGAATCTTCTCAGGATATTTTGATTGTTCTTGAGAATGGCTATGGGTTTTATGTAGGATTGTGTGGTAAAAAATATTTTCACTCTTTTTTGTAGAACTTGTTATGAACTATAGGCAAAATGTGTAGAAACCAGAGGCCGCGGTTTGCGGCGTCTGATCTGGGTATGCACTGTTTTCCTGTGTTCCATAATGGGACGCTACTCACGCTAGGCATGAATGGGTTCTGACACTTTTTCAATATTTGCGGGGCTCGGCGACCAAACTTTTCTGTCAAGAAGTAAATGATTAAAATGCATTGAAAAAATCGTTATAACAATATTTATTTTATTATTATTTGTAGTATGAATGCAAAAATAAATAAATCATAAATATAAATATTATTTAACATCTTTAAAAAAATATTATTATTTCTTTTTCTCGCGAGCATTTAAATGTTATATACTTAGGAATCTGGGAAAACTTAAAACCATAGCTTTAACACAGTCAATCGGATTGATTAAGACGTACGGCATTTCATAAAAGGCAAAACGAATTAAATGGTCATGTAAACGTAAGTAAAATTAAAATCTTAAAAAGTTCCTTCAAGAGCAGAGAATACATACAGAAGTAGGAACATGGGCCAGACTACGTAGTTTCGGCTAATAAAGCCTCGTGACCCTGACATATTATCTGGTGACAAAACCAGAATAAAAGCATACTGTATTTTTTTAATATTAATTGGGCAGTCGATTCAAAGACTGATTACTTTCAAAAGGATCCAAATAATATAAAAAACGCCATTTCGTATACTGTTAAGCAAACGCTAATGTCGCCCCTAACGCGCATTCTAATGCACTTACAAATATAACGCTACGTCTGATTGGATAACGTCAAAAATTTGCGACAGTATATTCTGCGATATACTGTCGCAAACCCTACGTCATTAAGTAACGTCGCTTCTCATTGGCTGACGTTTGGTTTTACGTTGCTGACGGCGCTTGAAATTGGTGCAAAATAGTACATTATGAAGGGTGAAAATGTGGAAAAGTGCATTAGAATGGGGATAACTGTATTGAAAATTGTCATTTGGGGAGATAAATCATCCGTTTTATGGTCGCAAATTGCGTTTTACGGCTCCGCTGGCGCGTCGCCGTAAAACGAAATTTCCGACCATAAAACCGATGATTTACCTCCCCAAATGACAATTTTCAAGACGGTTATCCCCTAAATGACGTCAACGTTTCTTAGGCTAGTTTGGCGATATATTGCCCTGTCAAATAATAAGCTTCCGATCCACGAAATAGAGGATACTTGACTTTTTAAGTGTAAGATCGATTTCTATTTCACCGAATGAACATCAAATGCAGTATTTTCACGAGTGGCAAAGCCACGAGTGAAAATACCACTTTTGGTGTTCATGAGTGAAATAAAAATTCATCTTACACTGAAAAAGTCAAATTTTCTATTACTTTTATGCTTGAAAATCGCAATAATTCTCTTTATGCCAGAGCGTCAGCCATCACGACATAAACACAACTTTTTTCTAGCCGTTTTGCGTCAAATTTGATGCTTCCAGCGTGTTTATCGGGTATGATATTGGTTGTACATGTAAACACAGTTTGCAACTGAAAAATAGCTTCAAAAATTATTTTGATAAACAGATCTCAAATATTTTGCCAAGAAAGAATGCCTACAGGAGACTTAGGCGGCCTGATGTCGCGTGCAGTAACAATGTTCCAGCATTGAGTTTCATTTCATTTTGTGTCTTCTAACTTCAAAAATACACAAGTTCGTTTTACAATCTGTTATAACTATGACTAACTTTCACCGTCAATAAACCTCAGCAGTCATTGTTTTCTTCCCGCCACACTTATTATCGCAGATATATTCTGTTCTTACACGATGTTAACAATTTTCCCATTGAGCAAATAGGAAATGGCATCGTGTGGAAATTTGTTATAAATCACGTTGCTAACGTCGCAGCATGCAAGTTTGACGTGGATGTAAACAATTACCCCTGGTGACGTTCCGCCTAAATTTAGACCTTCAGAAAACATCACAATATACTTTTATTTTAATTCTATATTATGTTAGAATCGAAATAATTTTTCCTAACCGGTAAACTATAGCTGATTAACACATGTTGTTGGAGGGCAGATCACGAAATATTAATTCACTACGGCTTCACGACGTCGAAGCCGGCGTGAATTTATATTCGTATCTGCGCGACAACATCATCGATAATTCACGGATTATTTCCTTAATCTACTGACGTAAGAATAAGAATCTCACCTGTGTGGATAACTGTTAATGCAACAAGCAACGTTCCTACAAGAACTGTGGTCGTCTTCATTTTCAGTGGTAATCTACGTTACTTCTGACCCAGACTGTTGCGATATTACTACTACCTCGGACAACTGCAAACCTAGCAATGTCTCGCTGCGTGCGTATGTGCGAACCCGGACGGTCCTCTTATGATTAAGTCACAGAGCCAGAACAAGGAAAAACAAACCAGATGGAATTAGCAATCAACACAATTTTTAGTTAGCAAACGGGTCAAATCATTCACAATTGGCT